>ML685765.1:11901750-12061991 GCA_007922175.1 Pelusios castaneus | reverse complement strand
GAAAATCCCACTTCGTCAGACGCTTTGAAGATGGGAAAGTTACAGAACTTTACAGAACTTTCTGTAACTTTCCCATCTTCAAAGCGTCTGACGAAGTGGGATTTTCTCCCACGAAAGCTCATGCGATTAATAAATCTGTTAGTCTTTAAAAGTGCCACAGGACTCTGTTGTATTCCCAATAAGTTGCATGTTCAGTATTTTTCTTCTAATCAGGTTAAGGTTAGGAGAGCGTATATTAGAATACTAGGTTTTGTTCTGTTTGTATGGGGGGGTTAAATCTAGTCTAGCATATATTCCAAAGAAAGTAAAAATATGTTCTCATAGTTTTTAAGAATCTAGTAAGTACCTTTCTCTAGTGGCAACAACAGAACTAATTTGCAAGTAAAACTCTTTTTAAGGTAGTGCCTTTCTCTTTTGTAGTGAAATGTTGGCTCCCAAATATGACTATTCAAACAAGGGAGTGAAAATACTTAGCATAACAAATTAAGTAAAATGCACCCAAGACAATATGTCATATTCCCATCTACCTGCAATCACAGGAAAAGCATTAATTAGTGGTTATCTTATAGATGAATTTAGAGCTGGTTACAGTTAAGTTTTCTTAAATAGATTCTCTCAGTTGTCCCTTGTCAGCAGATTAATCTGAATTTAAAGACTGAAATTAAAGACTTGTTTCTTGTCTTGCCTTCAGAAGTTTAGAATAACTTTTGACCTTAAGCAGAGTGAGTGAATAGATAATATGATGCTAATTTTTTTAAAAGGCTACAGAAGTGATTCTGGCAATTACAGGCTGGTAAGCCTAACTTCAGTACCAGGCAGATTGGTTGAAACAATAGTAAAGAACAGAATTATCAGCTGTATAGATGAATATGATTTGTTCGGGAAGAGTCAACATGGTTTTTGTAAAGGGAAATCATGCCTCATTAAGCTACTAGAATTCTTTGAGGGGGTTAACAAGCCTGTGCACAAGAGTGATCCAGTGGATACAGTATACTCAGATTTTCAGAAACCCTTTGACAAGGTCCCTCTCCAAAGGCACTTAAACAAAGTAAGTGGTCATGGGATAGGAGGGAAGTTCCTCTCCTGGATCAGTAACTGGTTAAAAGATAGGAAATGAAGGGTAGGAATAAATGGTCAGCTATTAGAATGGAGAAAGGTCAATAATGGTGTTCCCTAGAGATCTGGATTGGGACCAGTAATGTTCAACATATTAATAAATGATCTAGAAAAAGGGGCAAACAGTGAGGAGGCAAAATTTGCAAATGATACAAAAGTACTCAAGATAGCTAAGTCCAAAGGAGATTGCGAACAGTTACTAACGGATTTCACTAAACTGGGTGACTGGGCAACAAAATGGCAGATGAAGTTCAAGGTTGTTAAAGCAAAGCATGTTGGACAACAAAATCTGAACTATATATGTAAAATGATGGAGTCTAAAATAGCTGTTATCACTGAAGAAAGAGATCTTGGAGTCATTGTGGCTAATTCTCTGAAAACATCAAGTCAATGTGTAGTGGCAGTGAAAAAAGCTAACAGAATGTAGGGAATTATTAGTAAAGGAATAGATAGTAAGACAAAATATTGTATTGCCTCTTTATAAATCTGTGTTACCCCCACATCTTGACTATTGGGTGCAGATCTAGTGGCCCTGTCTTCAAAAAGATATGTTGGAATTGGAAAAGATACAGAAAAGGCCAACTAAAATGATTAGGATTATGGAAAAGCTTCTATATGAGGAGAGATTAATAAGACTGAGACTTTTCAGTTTGGGAAAGAGACAGCTGGTGGGGGGATATAATAGAAAAATCATGACTGGTGTGGAGAAAATAAATAAAGAATTGTTATTTACTCCTTATAACATGCAAACTAGGAGTCAGCAAATTAAATTAATAGGCTCCGGGTTTAAAATGAACAAAAGGAAATATTTCTTCATACAAAGCACAGTCAACCTGTGGAACTCCTTGCCAGAGGATGTTCTGAAGGCTAAGGCTATAAATAGGTTAAAAAAAGAACTAGATAAGTTTACAGAGGATAGGTCTGTCAATGGGTAGTAGTCAGGATAGTTGGGATTGCTGTTTGCCAGAGACTGGGAATGGCTGATGGGATGGATTACTATTCTGTTCATTCCCTCTGAAGCACCTGGCATTAGCCACTGTCAGAAGACAGGATAGTGGACTAGATGGATCATTGGTCTGACCCAGTATGGCTGCTCTAATATCCTTCAGTCATTGAGCAAAGATAAAAAAAGATGAGCCATGGAGTTAAGCATCAAGGAATTACTCAACAAAACTACAGTCCCCAAACCATTTGGGTGCCCAGAGTAGTTGTATCTTTATTGGCATAACTGAAAACTCTTCCAGCTTTTTTGTCCCACTTCCTCTAAAATAAGTTGAATGTTAGCATTTGCTGCAGTTGGATCAATATTGAGCCTTTTGTCCCAGTGGGAGCAGTATGGCGTTTTTAGGATGGGACAGGTTATTAATAGAAAAGTATTAATTATTTTGCTACAAGACTATCATTTTGGTCATTCTAGCCCTACTGCTGGCATTCTGGCTCCACATATTTCACTGGCGAACATTGCTCAAAATAATCTTTCAGAGTTTGATCCAGGGCTCAACAAAACCCGGGTGCCAGGTCACCATGGCAACTGGGGTTTGTAGCCTGGCTCCTACCTCTGCAGCAGAAATACACCAGAGGAGCACCCCTGGCAACCAAAAAGAAAACTGCTGGCGCCTAGCTGGGAGCCAATTTTGTCGAGCCCTGGTTTGCTCTGTTACTCTTGTATACATTGGATCCCTGCCAGAGCAGAAGCTTCCTGGCATAATGTGGATAAGAATTGTGGAAGTGGGCCCTATGTTTAAGGTAATACATTTTTTAAAAATAACCTTCACTGTTTTCTTTAAAGTGCTGTATTGTAACTAACTATCTTCAGTGCTATCCTGCTAGCTTCTTATATGCTGATAAGCATGTCTCCAGTTAACATCCATTCCATTAGGCAAACTTTTGCTGATTAGTGTAAAGAGCTGGAGTAAACCTGTCTTTGCTTCCCTGTATGTGGATCAGCCTCATAGATAACATCAAAGTGGGTCTGGAATATTGCTTATGACTTGGTGTTTATCACAGAGCCAGCAGTGGGCACACACTGTTGACCAAATTGGGATTACTTGAACCATTGACTAATTTACTAAAACTGTGGTCACTGAGAATTAGAGAGTTTACAAATTACGGATTTTGTTTTAATTGTTTCAGATTCCTTATGACACCAAAGTTATGCCCTTGGATCTATCAGGAGTTCACTAATAGCTCGATAGGATTAGTTGAATTCTAACCAGTTGTTGAAGACATGGAGGTAGATGGGTGAATGCTTCCAGTCCCTAACTTGGCTGCCTGCTCAGGGTATGTCTACACTACAAGTGTTAGGGAGATGGAGCACGTGCTACAGCAGCGGAAAGGTCTTTCCACGTAAGCCCAGTGTTTCCGTCCATTTCTACTTCAGCTTCAGGTCAGTCATATATTCTTCCCTCCCCCTTCACCCAGCATTTAGCTCCGTCTCTCCCTAGTCTTTGTCTGAAGTACTCTCTCCTTTTCTGAGAAATCTCTGCAACACTCCTGGTAGCTGAAGAGTACTAGGCTTGATGCACTTTGTTCCTTGCAATGCTCTTAGCAGAAATACTGATGAAAATATGATCCCCTTGTGTGTGTGCGCACATGGATACCACTATGGGGCTGAGCGGATGGGGAAGCAAAAGGTAGAGAAAAGTGGGGCTCCTAGGTGTTAGGATAATATAAACACAGTAATATCTGGGGGAGGATTTAATAGAAAATGAAATATAAAAAGAGTACTCCCTGAATTTTTTTAAATTAAAGGGGAAAAAAAGCAGAGGAACAAAAATACAAATTCCAATGTGGAATGGCCTCAACCAATCGAAGAACCAGTCAAAGAGCTAGGGATGCTGTACAAATGCTAACCCTAATTTATTACTCTTCCCAGTCATTCAGTTTCCTGCACTCTAATTGTGTGTCTGCATAATTATTGTTTGCTTGTATTGTAGTAACCAAGGAGCTTGTGAATCCCATTCCATATACTCTGGCAGGCAGTCACCATTCATTAACCTATATACAGGGACTTAGATAATTTCAGTATGATTATTGACAGATAACTGCACCGTGAATATTTAAATCTAACTAATAATTCCCACATGCTGACTGGCTCCTGTGTTGAATGCCATAATCTTTGCCTGCTTCAAAGATGGCATGTGCTTCTCTTTCCTGTTTTGTTGTCAGTGAATAGGAAAACTACCTAAAATCAAAAGCTATGTCTACACTTACAAAAGCTAGTTCGAACTAGTCAATTCGAATTAACTAATTCAGGCTAATTTTAGTTAGTTCGAATTAACTTAATTTGAACTAGCATGGCCCCACTAGATTGCTAGTTCGAACTAACCATGTCCATGCAGGGCACTTGCTTAGTTCAAATTAGTCAGTTTCATGAAGGTCAATCTGCCGATTAGTTCAAACTAAGCAGTTAGTTCGAACTAATATGGCCACATTCACTTAATTCGAACTAACTATTTCAAATTAAGGGTTAGTTTGAACTAAGCAATCGAATTTATTAGTTTGAATTAAGGAAGCCCTTAATTTGAACTAATGAAAGCCTAGTGTGGCCAAGGCTTAAGTTAGTTCGAATTAAGCTTCCTTGATTCGAACTAACTTGCAAGGGTAGACATAGCCAAAGAAATACAGGTTGTCAAATCACTGAAAGGGAGATTGCATTCAATTCTAGCTGGTCCAGATCTGCTCCCATTGAAATAAGTGGAAACAAGAATTGGCCTAATTTCCTTCATCCCCTTCCCCTAAATTCCTTTGTTTTCCCTTGCTGTCATACAGATCAGGAAGGCGCTTGTCTCCACAAGAACTGTCCTAAATGTTTCTTTGTGTGCTTATATTGGAAAGATGCCAGCCTCTCCCTTCTGGTTCATGCTTGTAAACAAATATATAGCAGGAATAAGAGCTTTGCTAAGCTGATGGAAGGAAAGAATAGTGTAAACTAAAGAGATGGGGAAAAGGGGTGATAATATGGGTATAATGGGCTTCCTGAGAATCGTATTGTGTGCCAATAAACCCCAAAGTCAAGGAGTTTAATAACTGTTCCCTAGATTACTAACTTGTAAAAAGGAAGCACTTTCTGATTCTCCATTATAATGGCTGAGAGGAAGAATCTGGAATTCTCTTCTAATGCAAATTACAGATACCCCCTATTGTCAAAAGCCAGTGTACGTGGACACAGTCAAAGTTTGTGTTAGTCATTAAAAATAAATTGCATTGTTTATAATGATCCCTTTGGAAATTTGGGGAAAGAAAGTTTCCTTACTTAATTTTACTTCCTGCATCAAGTACATTCTCAGTTCTTGCTGTAGGTTTGATAATGAATGCTTGTCAATGGCATTGAGTGCTTTTTTTTGAGCTGTGTTTGAAAAATACAAACTTTTCAAATGGCTCCAAAGGTCTAAATTGGTGATACTCAGATTGAGGCTTGTGAGTGGCTCTTTAATGTGTCTCCTGTGGTTCTTTGCGGCACATGGTAATACAACACTGTATGATTTAATTATTAACCAATCAGGATGCTTTTTTACTATGTTATTAATTAACTGTAATTAATAAAATAATACTTGGTCAGTCATTTTGTTGTGAGAATAATATATAAAAACTTAATATTTCCGCATCATACTGTATAAATGTGAATATATAGTACTGTAGCAAATGAAACAATGAGTTCACAGTCATGTGGCTCTGTTGGGTAATACAGATTATTAATTTGGCTCCTGAATGGCTGAGGTCTGAGCATCATTGACCTAAAGGGCTTGGGCAGTCAATGTAAGCTACTTGTCTTCAATATGAGAGAGCAGGGGGAGTTAATGGAGGGATGCAATAGGGGTGAAATGGTCAAAGCAACAGTCTAGGACAATGGTTCTCAACCACTATGTCGAGACACCTTACTGTGTTGCCAGACAGTGTACGTGTCGCAAAGAGTTGGGGAGATGATTGGATTCAGCCTGGGGGAATGGGCTGGTGTGTCCTGTAGGGTCACAGTATGCCACAAAGTGTATCACAACCCACAAAAGGTTGAGAACCAGTGCTCTAGGACAGTAGTTCTCAACCACTGTGTTGGAACACATTACTGTGTCACCATACAGCGGTAAGTGTGTCATGGAGAGCTGGGGAAATGGCTGGATTTGACCTTGGGGAAGCAGGTTGGTGTGTCCTGTAGGGTTGAGACACATTGTCAAGTGTGTTGTGACCAGCAAAAGGTTGAGAACCACTGGTATAGGAAAATGATCTGAGTAGCAGCAATTTGAATGGATGAGAATGCAACAGGATTGCATTATCAATGTTAGAGAAAGGGATGTTGCAGCAATTGAGCCTAAGAGGCTGGATGAGTGTTTTAGCTGTGTGGATGGATATGAAAAGCCATATCTTAGAGATGTTGTTATATAGAAAGAATTGTCAACAATTAGACCTAGAACTTAGAGTCCAAGATGACACCACCGTTAAGGGCCTCAGTGTCAGGATGGTAGCGTTCCAAAGGGGTGGCCGTGTTAGTCTAGTTCAGCAAAACAAACGGAGAGTGCTGTGGCACTTTTAAAGACTAACACATTTATTTATTGCATGAGCTTTCATGGGAGAAAATCCCACTTCGTCAGATGTTTGGTGTCTGTAGTGGCTAAGAAAGGGGAAGAGAGTTTGTGGAGAGAAATTGAGAGTTTTGTTTTAGCCATGTTGAGCTTGAGCTGACATCCACAAGGAGATGTGGATGTGGAATCATTGTTGCTTTTTATTGTAGCACCTAGCGGCATCAGCCAAAACTGGGGCCCTGTTATGTGAGGCACTGAACAAACTCGTAGTAGAAGACAGTCCCTGCTTCAAAGAGGAGATAATCTAATCAGAAAGAGAGGGACACATTGTGCAGTTGGGGGCAGCGGGGGTATTATTAACTGCATTCACCAACAAGGACATGGCTTTTCCAAGGTCACATAGAAAGAGGGTTCTTGTAATTATACTTTTTGGTGAAAGACTTTCAACTTTTGGCTGTATGAATAATTTACTAATGTGATTGAGCTCAGTGAATTCAGTGGAACTAAATTCATGAGTGTTTCCAGGATCAGGCTATTGATATGTCCTTGACAGAAAAAACAGGGTCTGTTCTGGAAAGCATTTTGTGTTCTCAGTTACTGAATCTCCCATTTTAATACTCAAAGATGTGCCAAGTTGCAATCAAAGCAGAGAAACTGAAGAAAACTATTTTCAGTGTTAGTATGCATTGCAATTCTAATGTCTTTTGTGTGAACATAGCAAAACCCCACTTCAGTCAACAGCATGTTGTTATTTCAGGTATGTAATATTCTCCTTGAATCAGTTTTTTCCAGCTAAAGACAACCCCCCACCTTTAGACAATCATGTCTTCCATTGTTTGTGGCATGGAAGAAAACTCAAAAGTTAGCATGTCTTATTTTATAGAGGGATCTATTAAAATGACCTTTCTTAACTTTCTTAAAGCTGAAACCAAACCTTTGTTTCCCTTCTAGGCGAATGTCTGTAGATTACGCTTAACAGTGCCACCTGATGAAGTCTTCCTTTCTGAACAAGGAGCAAATAAACCGGAAAGAACAAAAAAAGTAAGTGTGTTGGGTATAGTGTGACATTTACCAGTCCACATTTGATAAAAATCAGAATGTTTTTATTTCACCCCTTTCACAGAAATTGAGGTTAACGTTGATGGAAATTTCAACACCTTTGCAAATTTAAGAAAAGAAAATGCACAGTTCATATAAAAGTCCATCCTGTGGTCAAAACTGAGATGTGGGTGAGCTCTGAAGTTGGTGGCAGCAAAACTGGCCTGGAGGCAAAAGGGTGAGAACAGCTTTGCAGCACACCGGCTACAGAGTATGGGCAGCTGAAGAATTTTCAAGTTTTTATTATTTAGTATTTATAACAGAGCCCCAAATCTAGATGAGGGTCCCACTGCATTAGGCACCATACGAATGCATGCAAAGATAAAGTTCTTGTTTTGAAGAGTTTACTGTCTTAGGGCCTCTGAGCCTATAAAATCTTAAACATATGGATGGTCTCCATTGGTTTCAGTGGGATTGTTTGTGTATGTAAAGTTATACCTGTGCTTAGATTTTTGCAAGATTGAGGCCTTACAAATATATATTTGAGCTGGTCTTCCTAAGACTTTAAAATTCTTTTATTAAAAAAAAGTCTATCTTCTCTGTGTAGCATAGTTAACAGCTTAAACTTCACTAATACTGATGAGAAAATACGAAAGAAGGAAATCAAGATTCTTCTGGAAAGAGAATGGTACATGAGCAGTGCAATGAGAAAGGGATAAATGGTCCGGTTCTGTTCTTATAGAAACAATGGCAAAACTTTCTGTGAGTTCAAGAGTACATGACCAAGATCTAAAGGCCAGATTTTTACTGGTACCATTTAAAAGTCTGGCCCCTAAGTGCTATTTTAGTGCCATAGTTTAACTTTATCCTGTCTTAAGCCAGGATTAAAAAGGAAAGCAGGGCATCTTACTCTTTTTGACCACATGAACACTCTAGCGAACCAAACCCAGACAAGAAATGGACAGACCAATACCTGAGTTGTGATGTGGCACCTCAAAACACAATGATTTAATAGTTTCTCTAAACTAAAGTAACCGTAACCTGACTCAGCAGGAGATGTAGGTTTCCCCTACTTCAAATTTTATTCAAAATTGTTAAAGTATATGGTCTTTATGAAATATCTGTGCAGAGATAGAGGTCTGGGATTCTCATGTACTCTAAGGTCCTTTGATATCACTCTGGTGCCGTAAAAGGTTTTTAAAGTGGTGGTAAATGTGACTTATACTCACTAAGATAGCTTAGTGTAAATTAGAATCAGACTCGTAATGTATAGACTGTGTAGCTATCGTATATGGAGTAATTTTTACCACTTGAGATCCTTTCCCCGTTTGAATCTGATCATAGAAATTTCTTTGGCAATGAACATAGGGTCCACTACTTTAAAAGTAGTGTGTGTTTTTGAGAGAACTATATATTGACTAGGGAGCCTATTTACTGTATTATGCAGGAAACAATTAAAAGAAATGTCAGAGACCTATTGATGATCAGGGCTGAGAAAGTTCTCATCTCTAACTGTATTGAGTCTTTTTTTCACTGGGGGCTTTGATTTAAACAAAGCCAATGAGATCCACCCTCTATTCTCCATACAACTGTAAAGTCATATAGCAAATTTAACACAAGTTAAGGCTGCCTGTTTTATACCTGAGAATGTACTGAGGGTGAGAACTGTATTAATCCTCTGTACAGTCTAAACGTAAATTGGTAAGTTTGTTTACTCGTTCCTAAGAGATTGGATTCTTTCTACATATTGCTTTGATTTATATTTAAAACTAAAAATAATATAGACTTGGTTTAATTCAGCTGTATGATCTTTCTGTGTTATGACAGCCTGAAAGTTTTCAAAAGATAAGTAATTCTTGAATATAAGCAATTTAATATCAGTATAAACAAAACATTTACACAACATTTTCTCTCTCTCTTTGAGGTATCTAGTTGACAGTGAACATTGCCATTACATATTCAAAAGCAAGGAGAGCATTTTACTCCTCATGCCATCAAATTGTATGCTCCGGCCATTGTAGATAAGTAAATGCATATATCATCATATGCAGAAATTACTACAAAAAGTTACTCACCTAATATCTTAAAGAAATTTGTAATTTATTATTGATGGATTTTATTGTCACTGTAATGCAGGGGAAGTCAATTTTTTTTTATGCCAAGGTTCAGATTTCTTGGTTAAGGTCCGGACCGCAGAGGAAAATGTTTGACATTGCATGTGCCCTGTTCAGTGAGCACCTACAATACTGTGTAATATACCCATGGCCTGTTGCAGGGGTAGTCAACAGGTGGACTGTGGGCCAAAACTATACTGCCAGAGGCTTTAAACTGGACCACAAAATTCTGGGGGATAGTGGGCACTTGATGCAGAGTGGGGGGGGGGGGTAGTGTGAGTAGAGGAATGACTGGCCATGTGGTGGTGGGCGTGGGGTAGCTAGTGGCAGGGCCTGGCATGTAACTCAGGATGGTAGGTGTCCCCTGCCCTCCCTAAATGCAGCCCAGCAGGGTGTGCTGGGCTCAGGGCTCAAGCCCTGTGTGGTGTGCCGGAATGAGTCTTGGTAGGAGCTGAAAGCCCAAGCCCGACACACTCTGCAGTCTGGTGAAAAGTCTCTCACGGTCCAGATTTGGGCTGTGGGCTGATGTTTGACAACTCCTGCCGTAATGTATTGCTTTATAAACCCTGCCTGGTTGCATATTAACTAGGAATGCACTCTGGGCTCTATTTATTTTTATTTGCAGAATGATAAGATGCTTTTTTTATTTCTTGTGAGATTTTGATCAGATATCTGAGCCGATCCACCCATATATTACTGACTCAGTGTTAATAAAATTACCAAATATACCCTCTTTTATAAATAGGGATAATGGAAACAGAGGTTAGGCAACTGTTCAGTTTGCTGGCTTGTGTTTAACAGCTGAAGTGTGCAAATACAGCTATGCTGTGCCAAGAACCGAAAGGACCAGCATGACAGTAACTGAACAGCAAAGCTGTATGCTCACAGTGTTGTATTGTCTTTAAATACTGGATATTATGAAGAAAAAGCTTTTGGAAAAATGCTAATGTGGGGTATGAAAGTAAATCTAAGGATTTTATTTTGAGCACTTAATGAATTTTGTACACATCTTTGTTCTATACTGTAGCATCTAAGGGCTTGTCTTCATTGCAATGGTTAGCACACGCAAATTACTGCACTCAAGCTAGCTGGTGAGAGTGACCACATAGCAAAACCACACCTTCCCAGAGGCTTTGTCTACATAATAGTGTAAGCCTAGGGTTCGTGAGACGCAAGTCATCTGATCTGCGTCAAGGAACCCTGGGCTTGAGCATCTGTATTTGCATTTTTAATCCTAGCTTAAAAATTATCCGACCGTGCTCAAGCCAGAGCTCTGGCATCCACTTTGCAGTGCACAGAGCTAAGTAAACATGCACCACAGTGCCTAGCCCCTTCTCCACCACCCAGCATCCTTCGTTATCTCAACTCTCTAGTCCTAGGAGCATGGTACGCTATGGGAAAACTCGACTGCTCGTCCTGTTTTCCAGTTGTGGCATGCTGTTGATGGGACTCGTCCCCATAAGGAGCATGTGTGCACCAGAACTGCGTAATTAGCTCCTTTGGTGGCTGACTCAGTAGAATGACTGCCTCTGTCTTTGTGCTGAGCTGCCACCTAGTCTGAGACCTGGACTCTGCCCCTCTTCGTAGAGTCAGACTGGCAGGAGACAAGCCTTGTGCACCTGGTCTGAGGATAATGTGAACATCCGTCTCCAGGGCTGTCTAACTATTAGTGTGAAACTCGGCAATTTGTAACGTTTAAAATGAGTCGGTCAGCAAAGGGGTCTGTCTTTTGTGTGTGTGTTTCAAGTTTGAACTACAATGAAGGTATCAAAGCAACTGCTCCCCGCACCAGCCTGTCTGCAGACTGTGAAGTGTGGGCTGCAATATGGTCCAGCACCCCCTGAGGATGCCTTTTCACTGCTGCACCTTGGAGGGATAAGGAATCCGTGGGGAATTGCAGGAAGTCTTGGGGCTGACTTTCACTCAACAGCCTTACAGTGCATGCAGAGGGGACCAGAGAACAGCGTGGAGACCAAATCGCTGCCCTGCTGGGAGTGCCCAGGCATTATGCACTCTCAGGGCGGTGAGTGGGGAGCCAGCCCCAAAACTTACCCACGGTGAGGAGTCAAAGCTGGAGTCGCTGCTGCGGGAGGTGGTAGGGAAATTTTGGGGCTGGCTCACTGCCCTCCTAGTGCACGCAGCCCAGGCACCCCCGCATATACAGCCTCTGGAGGGGCAGAGAGTGGAGCGGGGCAGAACTTCTGGCTCAGCATGGCTGGCGGAGGGATGACCCCCCAACAGGTGGCTGGGTGCTGGCTATCGCCTGTCAGCTTTGCTTCCTGCCCTGGGCAAACTCAACGCAGCAGCAAGGGGGGGCCAGAGGAGGAGCTGCTGCTGTGGGAGGAGCATGAAGGGGGAGTGTGCTCAGTCAGACAGTAATAGTAGTGGCATTTGTAGCTGTTGTGCTAGCTACCTGCAGTGCTGCTCCTCTGCTGCTGGGAACTCTGGGATACATCTAGAGCACTTCTGGGACTCAAATCAAGCCAGGACTATGTGCACACAGGAAACCAATAGAACTTGGACCGTAGGTCCCACCCTAACACGGACTCAGACCTTCCAGTGTCCCCAGGTAAGGACGTTTGCAATGTGAACTCAAGGGAAGTTTGGCTTGAGCCTGGGCTTCAGTTGCTGTGTAGACATAGCCCAGAGTTTCAAGCACCATTTAAATTGAGATGGAGAGATTTGTGTGTGGACTGGAGTCATGTTTGGTGCAAAACTCAAGTTGTAGATCCAGCTAGCAGTGCAGTGAGGGCGAGCCCTAAGAACCCATGACAGAGTATGTGTGAGTGCTGACTCATCCCTCTGTGCTATTTGCAAACATCACTACCTGGGCCAAATTGAGGAGATAATTGGTTAAGGACTGGGTGAGTAAACTAACAGCTAACAACATCCCCAGTTGATGAGCTGAATCACCTTAGGAAAAAAACCCCAAAAACAGGAAGGGAGGAGAGAAGGAAGGGCAAAGAAGGTCATGAGATCTCTCTTCCTGGATCAAAGAGGACATTGAAGATTGGGGACAGCCTTATGGTGATGTGGGACATGAAACTACATAAGATGTAAATAAAGTACACTGTGGTGAACTTGAGTAAGCCTGTGAGGATGCTTGGAAAGGGAAAGATGAGGGTATGTGGCCTGTGACACTGCCTACTCTGATCTATGAAGTTTTGATATTCAACCTGACTGAACCTCTTGAAACTCTCCTGGAGTTTACAGATCTTATTGGAGCTCTTAATTAACATCAACTGAATGCTTTCCATGTTAAAAGGCAACAGAAATATTGCTGAGGAAATGAATACTACACAGGATCCTTCTCTGTCTCTGCCAGCTGCTTGTGAAGAATAAGAACTAGGGAGATCGTATTGTGTCAAAGGGAGTGCCAGAGAGTTATAAAAATACCATGGGATAACATTGGGTTTCAGTCGTCTTTTCTTGATATCCCATTAATAATAAGTGGCTTTAAGTTACACAAATGTGACCTCATGATGTCTCTACTATTTTTGTGTTATCTGCAACTCCTTTGGATGACACACAACCACTCCAGGGTTCAGCATCACTAGAGTAGGCTTTTTGAAGCACTTTAAAATCTACTGATGACAAGCAGTAACAGTAGGTACTGCGTGGCTACAATATATGTTGTTATAAAATCAGCTACTGTGCAGGTAGATAAATGTACAATAGTCTCTGCTAATTGTGATAGTCTTTGTTTTCTTAACTTCTATACTGTTTTCAGAAACTTAACTGATATATTAATTAGACGGTAGGAAATACATTTTGCATTTCAAGAAATAACAGTTGTATAGAAGTGTATTGGTGCATTTTCCACATCCTTCATGCATTTGAAAATATAATGTAGTATCCGCAAAGGAGGTTGAATGTAATGAGTTTCATGAACATTGGAGTAGTACCAGAAAACTAGTAATTTCTCATCACAGTGGTGCAGTTTTGTCTGATGGAATAGATAAAAAAAAGTGATACTCTTCTTTACAAGCAATCTGTAACCCAACCAACTGTGTGAACATTATCACAAGTTACCAATGATATAGCACAAAAGGAAGACAATACTGATATATCAGATACCCCTGACAGCTCTGCGGATTGAAAGAAATTAGAAGCGTATCTTAACTACTTTTAGTAGCTGCCTAATGGAAGTGATTTGGGATATTACAGGTAATTAACAATTAGGTTTTACTAAGCCTTGTAAGTAACCCATCTGCCCCCACATGACTCCATTGTTCTTGTGTATCCAAATGCACCGAGATGTGTCTTAATCATTAGATGGATTTACTCCTTTTTAAAAAGGAAGTCAAGAGTGCGTTTTGTGTTCACGTTCAGGAATGATAGGAAAGTCTAAAGAACATAACTTTCTATTTTAAAATTCCATATTGGATACGGATTGGGGGGGAAAAAAACCCTCTCCTGGGCATGAGTTTCTTATTGTGCTTGTAGATTAATAAGCATCAGACCTGCACATGAAAGAGGAAGGGAAAAGCGGCTCTCGTTCTGAGGAGAGCGTCTCAGTCTGTTTTCACCATGTCACTGCTTTATACCAAACTGTCTGTTATGTGGACTGAACATAAAGAGAGCATCTGGTAATTAGCAGGAATTTTACAAAATCTGAGGTGTCCAAGTCTGCTTATAATAATGTTTGGCACCAAATAATAGTAATAAATAACTAACTGCTTTTATTTGTTATGTGCTCCGAGAAATAACCCACTGCATTGTGTCTGTGCTGCTGCATGTCAAGTTAAAACACATTCCTGGAACATACTGGAGATAGATTCATGTAGCATTTGCTGTGCATGAATGATATAGTCTCATTTCTAATTTACAGTGCAGCACAGACTCAGAAATCACTCAAAATAAGCATGTAATTTCAAGTCAGCAGCTGGCTTATTAGAATAGCTTTTAAGTAAAAAATCAGCATTTTCTGTAGTGTCTGCTCAAAGAAGTGCTTTAACATTGCAGTGGTGAGTGTGTGGAAGTGCCATTGTGACTACAACTGTTTTCTTGCATTTCCTTAGCAACAGTTGATGGGTTTTGACCAGAATTTGGGCTGATTAGGCTGGATCTCTGGATCTCAGCTTTCAAGACCACGAGCATTGACAGCTTTGACCAGGTGATGCATTTAGGGACAAATAAAATTTTTTCCTGTAAGTTGGGGATGCATGAGTTAGAAGGGACGGAGGAGGAGAAGGACCTGGAAATACTGGTTGATCACAGGATGACTATGAGCCATCAATGCGATGTGGCCATGAAAAAAGCTATTGCGGTCCTAGGGTGCATCAGAAGAGGTATATTGAGTAGACATAGGGAGGTGTTAGTGTCATTAGACAAGGCGCTAGTGAGACCTCATCTGGAATACTGCGTGCAGTTCTGGTCCCCCATGTTTAAAAAAAGAGAATTCAAGTGAACAGCTGCAGAGAAGGGCTACGGGGATGATCCACGGAATGGAAACCTGCCTTATGAGAGGAGACTTAAGGAGCTTGGCTTGTTTAGCCTAATCAAAAGAAGGTTGATGGAGATATGATTGTGCTCTATAAATACATTAGAGGGACAAATATCAGGGAGGGAGAGGAATTATTTGAGTACAGCACCAATGTGGACACAAGAACAAATGATTACAAACCATTAGAGGAGTAAAGTTCTGGAATAACCTTCCAAGGGGAGCTGTGGGGGCAAAAAACATAACTGCTTCCAAAACTGAGCTTGATAAATGTATGGAGGGGATGGTATGATGGGACGGCTTAGTTTGGTAATTGTCTGATCTCTGACTACTGGTGGTGGAGATGCAAGTGGCCTAAGAAGGGAGGGTAGATGGGGTGGGTTCTGAGTTATTACAGAGAATTCTTTCTTGAGTGACAGGCTGGTGAGACTTGCCCACATGCTCAGGGTTTAACTGATTGCCATATTTGGGATTGGAAAGGAATTTTACCCATGGCAGATTAGCTAAGGCTCTAGGGGTTTTCGCCTTCCTCTGTAGCACTGGGAATGGCTCACTTGCTGGTGGATTCTCTGTATCTTAAAGTCTTCAAATTGTGATTTGAGGACATTAATAACTCAGTCATTGGTTAGAGGTTTATTGCAGGAGTGGCTGGGTGAGGTTTTGTGGCCTGCATTGTGCAGGAGGTCAGACTAGATGATCATATTGGTCCCTTCTGACTTAGACTCTGAGTTTGACTTAGTTGGCTCAGCAGCTAAGTGCAGTGATCTAGCCTGTGCTCATCTGGTCCTGAACATGTGAAGACACGCATTGACTTTTAATGTCACCCGCTAAGAGATGTAGCACTTGCTTCACCATTGACCAGGCAGCTGAGAGAGATGGTGATTGCCCCCTTTAATCTCTGTATAGATGAATAGAGAGAGAGGGTCCACACACCGTTTGGCTCTCCTCTAAGGAGGGAGGAGAATGAGAAAAAGATGTGGCTGTAAACATGTGTTAAACATATCGCATTGGCCCTGTTGGCTCTAGTGGTCCGTGAAGGTTTGGGAGAAAGAGAACATGGCAGAGAGAGGAAGAAAGAAAAAGAGGGAGAAAAATGATAAAATTCTGATGGGAAAACAAACCAGAGGTGGGCTAAGTTAGTGCTCAGAGAAGGCAAATTAGAGGAGTTATATAATGTTGGGTGCATGCGTGTGGGATGACCTAGGAAAAACCAATTGCAATCAGCAAGATCCTCTCTTTTATAAGGTGGTGAGTGTTTGTAGCAAGAATGTAAAACAAATCAAGGTAATAGAAAAAGTTCTCATTCTCTGACCCTTGGGTGTGAGCTTAAACTGAGCCAAGGAATTTTTTCCCCTTCTGCCTTCTAACTGGCTACTCCAGTAGCCCTTCCCCCTGAGCAGCTGCGCAGGTGAAACTGGAAGCTGAAATGTGTTTAGCATCCTAGTTCACTGTGGCCAGGTAATGCCCATATACCCTGCCACAAATAGTTTTTAAAAAATAAACTTTAAATGATAGAACTACTGTCTACTTTGGGGATGGTCGGGAGAGGCAGGGGTGGAAAGAGATTTAAGTGGAGGGAAAAGGTGGGAGGAAAAATGACAGGAAGAGAGAATATAACAGTGCTGTCGTTCATACAACTGTAGAAAGATGATGCCAAAACTGTAACAGGACCTCATGAGATAAAGGTGCCAAAAATACCAAAGCAATACAGTGTAAAGCAGAGAACAAATGTGCAGTGTCGTGTATTTATTAGAACTGGGATGCCTCTCATACTAGGGGAATTCTTAAACTATTTTTGTAAGAGAGGAGAGGGTGGGAGATTGGGACATTCTTCTAAAGATACAGAACAGCTTGAAAGGAGGTACAAATCCTAGAACAGGTGGTGGTAACAAAAGGAATGGTTAAAGAGCTGTAAGCAGCGGTTTTGTATAAAATATATATACGTACATGCCACAGGTACAATTCCATTGTGCTGTAAATGTAAATATGCTCTCCTGTGTGTGTAATGGGAAATAAGTATATTTGGGGACCATGTGGCTTTGATGGATATGGATCTCGGTTAGTTTGACTCTACCAGATCTTTGCCAGAAAAGATCTTTCCAAGGCATTCTTCACAGATATGAGGCATATTGTGGAAAAAGCTGACTTGTGGCCAGAAAGTTTATAAATAGAGCTGGTTGAAACGTCTCAACCGAAAACTTTTTTGGCAAAAAATGGAAATTTGGGTTGACCCAAATATTTCACAAATTCATATTGAATGTGCTGATTTTGTTTCTGTTGAAAACAAGCAAGAAAAATCTAAATGTTTTGTTTCAACACTTTCTAAACAAAACATTTTTTATTTTTATTTTTTTTTTTAATTCTAAATGACATTTTTTATAATGGTCCTCATTTCATTTAATTTTTAAAACCATCTTAAAGCTCAGAGCAATTTTAAAAAAACATTTCAGTTTCTCAAACAACATTATCTTTTTGGAACTACCAGCAAACTGAAAAAAATCAGTCATCCATACAGTTCTATGCATAATCTCCATATTAATGCCTGTAAGCAAGATTTTTAAATGAGTCCTGTAATATTTCAGAGGGCCAGTAGAACTTCATTGCTGGAGCTCAACAAGTTCAGCTGGCACAATTTCATTAAAATGATGTTGAACCAGTTTTATGACTTTAAAAGCTACCATGGCCAGGTCCTTAGGAAGCATATACATTCTGAAATAATTTGCCACAATTGAAACAATTATCTTGGGTGTCTAGGAGACACCCAATGCAAGAAATGATATAGGGGTGGAGTTGATATGAAACTACCAAACAAATTGTACAGCCCAGGAAATGAAAAGCCAGTCTTGTGTCATGTCCCACCCAGTTCCTGTAAAACACACTTGCTTTCTCTGTATTTTCAACAAAGCAAATTGTTTTTGAATGATGAGCACAGTACTATGTGATTATATAGTACTGATTACCAGGATACAGTTTTTTAGCACGGAATTAAATTTTTATAGTTGCACTACACTGTGCATGTGTTTGTGTACTAGATGAGGTTGAGAGCTCCATTTTTATATTGAGATTGCCCAACATTTCCCATTATAAGACACTTTTTTCAGTTGCTTATAGGTTTGTGAGACTAATCATTTGAGTTGAAATTTTCCATGATGGCTGAATTTACATAAAAATGGTTATACTGGATCAGATCAATAATCCATATAGCCAAATATCCAATTCTCTGATGGTGGCTAGAGACAGATGCTTCAGAGGGAGTGAACAGCAAGTTGTTGAGTGATGCATTCCCTGTTGTCCAGTCCCAGCTTCTAGCCAGTCGGAGGTTTATGTACACCCAGAGGAGGGGGTTGTATCCCTGATCATCTTGGCTAATAGCTATTGATGAATCTACACTCCATGAATTTAAATAATTCTGTTTTCAACCCAGTTGTACTTTTGGCCTTCACAACTTCCTTGGTAATGAGTTCCACAGTTTGACTGCTTTCTGGGAGAAAATATGTCCTGATGTTTGCCTGTTAATTTCGTTGGGTGATCCCTGGCTTTTGCGTTAGGTGAAGGAGTGCATAACATTTCCTTATTCACTTTCTCCACACCATTCATGATCTTATAGAACACTGGCCACTGTCAGAAGATGCTGGATTAGATGGACTACTGATTTGACCTGATATGAGTGTTCTTATGTTTTTATTGAAGGTAGTTAAGTCCAAAGCTAACTTCAAAGAAAAATGGGGTGATGGGGCAGCAGAATGGAGATGATATTTAATGTTGATAAATGCAAAGCAGTGCACGTTGGAAAATGTAATCCCTATTATACGTACAAATGATGGGTTCTAAAATTGCTGTTACCACTCAAGACAGAGATCTCCAGTATTGCAGATAGCTCACTGCATACATCTGCTCAATGTGCAGTGGCAGTCAAAACAAACAAACAAACAAACCCCAGCAATATGTTTGGAAACATAAGGGAAAGGATGGATAAGAAGACAGAAATTATCATAATGCCACTATATAAATCAATGGTGTGCCTACCCCTTGAATATTGCCTGCAGTTCTGAACACTGCATCTCAAACAAGATATATTAGAACTGGAAAAAGTACAGAGAATGGCAATAAAAGCGATTCGGCTTCCATATGAGGTAATTTTGTATTGTCTGCAAACTTTGCCACCTCACTGATTACCCCCTTTTCCAGATCATTTATGACTGTGTTGGACATCACTGGTCCCAGTATAGATCCTTGAGAGACCCTGCTATTACCTCTTTCCACTGTGAAAACTGTTTATTCCTACTCTTTTGTTTTCTATATTTTTGCCCATTACTGATCCAGTAGAGGATCTTACCACTAATCCCAAAACTCATTACTTTGCTTAAGAGTATTTGATGAGGGACCTTCTCAAAGGTTTTCTAGTGCGTCATTTGTTACCACCATGTCTTAAAATGAGGTTAGGCAGGATGGAGGAGGAAGTCACCAGATTCCAGTGCACCAGGGCAGAGGCTTGAACCAAGGAAGAAGGAAAGGAGTAGTTGGAACAGTGAGGCTTGGATTTGAATCGGGAAGGGGGAGAAAGAAACTGACTGGGATTTTCTGGGAAGTGGCCCTGGGATTGAGACAGAGCGGGAAGGAGGACAGGGTTAATGAAAGGGATAAAGCCAGGACTGGTTGGCTAGGAAGGCCAGGGAAAGAAGAGGCTGACATTTGCTGGACAAGGAGAGGGAGAGTTTGGGATTGGGAGCTGGGAGAGGGAGGGGTTTGGACTGTGAGCTGACCATTTGCTGGGTAATGATGACACTTGATCAGACCCAGTATTCAGAGGTTGGGAGAGACAGGAGGTGGTCAAAGGAGGAGACTGGGGCTGGAAATCAGTGGGCAAGGAAAGGAAGGAGACACAGTTCTGAGAAAGAAGAACACAAGAATTTACATGGGGGAAACTGGGACTGGCTGGGCAAAAGACCATGGTAGTGAGGCGGTTTGAGATCTCAGACCTGATATTTTTCATAGGCGTAGCTTATATAGTACTTGATATTTTCAAATAACAACTCCTATTTGGTTCCTATTCAGTTGCAGTTGTGAGTCCTCAGCAAATCTGCACGTTAGGATCTTAAGCTGGGCACACGGAAAATGAAGAACACACAAATAATGACCATTCATGAAAAGTTTGATATTTTTTAATGACTTGCCCAGCATCACACAGGGACTCTGTGGCAGGGGCAAGAATAGAATCCAGATGTCCAGGGCAGCATTTAGCTGCTGTTAGCCTGAGACCATCCTTCTCTTCCTGCTAGGCCTCATTCACTACACACCTTTCAATATGTACAGTAAATGAGGCAGGGATCTTGTAGACAATGACCATCTTTACTGTACAATCCTGATTCATCCACAGAGCAAGGTCATCTTGTGCTATGAATGAGATGAAGGTCCTGTTGGAAGAAAGCATGTGAGCGTGTAATTAAAGTGTGTCTCCTAATACATGTGCACAAGACAGCTGAATTAAGGTTACACAGACTTTATTTTTGGCACTTCCTAACTTTAAGGACTTCAGTGTTCTTTTAATGTGGTTTGTTTAATTTTTCGATGATATTTATATATAATATTGGGGAGCTAATATTAAAGGGGTGCTCCAAAGAGGACGGAGCTAGGCTGTTCTCAGTAGTAACAGAGGACAGAACAAGGAGCAATGGTTTCAGGTTGCATCTGGGGAGGTTCAGGTTGGATATTAGGAAAAACTCTCATTAGGAGGGTGGTGAAGCATTGGAATGAGTTACCTAGGGAGGTGGTAGAATCTCCATCTTTGGAAACATTTAAAGCCTGGTTAGATAAAACCCTGGCTGGGATGATTTAGTGGGAGTGGTCCTGCTATTAGCAGGGGGTTGGACTAGATGACCTCATGAGGTCCCTTCCAACCCTATGGTTCTATGATATCAATGTAACAGGACCTTGGAAATATGTCACAATTGCATAATTTTTTTAAAAGTCAAAGGTGCAGCAATATTTCCTTTTCATTTGTATGGTAAATATTTGTGGTTTTCCTAGATACATATATACAGCTAATGTAGAGTCTGATTATCTAATATAGACAAACCAGCTTGCTCTAAAACAGTACAAGGTATCCTTTTTACAAACAATCTCTGAACAGAGAGATTAATTTGTGTATTATGTCTAAGATCAAATTGATTCTGTAATACAGTTGCCAGCTCATTGTCTTCTGGAGTGAATAGTTCTAGGAGATTTGGAGGGGGAGGGAGGGTTGTCCTTTAAATTTAGTATTTAAAACTCCTATAATCCCTTTGTTCTTCATCCCTCACCAGTGTTCTGGCTTTTTTACAGTCGCAGTAGCGTGCTGGTTCTTCCTTTGTGTGTGTTAGCTGAAGGCTTGGAAAGCTAGTGGGATATGCCATCATAAGAGATTAAAAACGGATCTGCAGCTTTCTCAGCTCTCTGTTGATGGGGGAAGGAGAATGGTAGAGGTGTTCAAAACTTAATAGGTTTCAACACCAAAAAGCTATAAAAGCTTATTGCTGAATAAGAATATTATTTAATTAAAAAATCATTTATCAGAGGGACTGAGGGCAACATTCAGGAACATTCCCGATCTACCCAGGTCCGGCCAAATATGTAGCAAGGAAAAGAACTGAAATGTATGCATGTGTAATTTTTCATGGTTTATGAGCTTAACTTGCAAACACATACATTATGTGCTGACTTTAATTGGACTGTTCATGTTCATAGAGTTAAGCAGATGCATAAGTGTTTTTCAGCCAAATTATCAGAAGTGTTCACTACGTTTGTGTCCTTTAGTTTTTGGTGCCCAAAATTTGTGACATTTTGTCTCTATTTCCCCACCTGACCCCCCCCCCCCACTGAGCAGTTAAGAGCCTGAACTGAGGACACTGTTTGTCGTATATTGAGACATAAAAATGCATATATTTAGTTCAATTTTCTCTTGACTTTTACCTACCAGGACCTGAGTTCAGAGTTCTGTGTCCCCCCTTATAAGAACTGATAACATTCCTAACACGTACACTATACTGTGCAGCTCATTGTCCTATTTCATTTCTTGGAGTTCCGATGTTATTAAATCCCACAGGAGAAACAGAACCTGACCTGGAGTATTGGGATACTGTTGGTTATTTCACAGAATGGTGAAAATAATTGGCTTTAAATGTAAACTGAACTGCTTGAAATACAAATAAAATATAGTACAAGTTATGATTTTTTTGAACTCCAAATATTAAACCACTGTAATCTAAAATTCATATCCAAAATGCAGTTTATATAATCCTTTTTAAATGACCTGTTTCAATTTCAGATGTTTCCTGAGAACTATGTTAAGTTGGGGTTCATATGTATGGATGACCATATTTATTCATAAAAGTTTAAGACATAGTGCAAAATACTAGACTTGCTCTGGACACTACATAAGAGAATTGTAAAAAACTGCATCTGTTGACTACCTGTTCATGAAAAGTAGTTTTAAAATGAGTAGTAAGATGTCTTAACTATTCGGTCTGATGGATTTTCCTCCTGGATATTTTTATTTTAAAGCAACATTTTGAAAGTAAATTCTAAACAAAAGTTGAGAGCACCAACAAGCGAGGAAAAACGGATATGACGAGCTGTACCTATACATTCACCTAACCCATCTCAAAACCCAAGGGAGATATACACACATGTACAAGAGCAAGTCCCAGTGATGACTCTGACTAAGTCAATGTCTTAAAGAAGTAATTTTTTTTTAAATAATCCCCTTACCTCCCTCTCATAGAGGAAGCAAGTTTATTGTCCCCTAGTTGTATGTACACGTGTAATTCCTGTTAAGCCTAATGGAACTTATATAATTGCATGATCAAGGAACAATAGACAACCTGAGGAATTTGTGTGTCCTTGTGTGCAGGTCTGTAGCATGCTACCTTTTGCTGTTTTGAATTTCTTATTTTTGTGTGGTTTTTTTGTTCATTTGTTTTTAAATAGCAACCCTACCATGTACCAAATGGAATGTCTACAGCGAAGCTCTCCCACGGCATGGTGTATGGTGTGGTCCACAGGACTGACAATAACCATAAGAAAGAAATGGTGGTTTATGGGTGGTCAACTCACCAGCTGAAAGAAGAGATGAAATACATTAAAGATGTGAGTTATATTTTTTTTTGTTTGAAAAGATAGTCTCAAATATCCTTTCTGTATGTTGTTTACGTAGAGCAGCAAGTGTCCATGTTTGATTGTCATTTTGACTGACTCTGGGACTTGAACTGGGGAACCTTTAGTTCAAGTTTGAGTCTCTACAGCTTGAGCAAAAAAGCCATACTGTGTAATGGGATTGTAACAGACTCATCCAGTGAGAGTTGGGCACAGACCAGAGACACCTAATACACATACTGATCAGGGGGTTACTTTCCTGCTTCTACTCAGCAAGTAAGCTGCCAAAGAAATCTTGGAGTCTGTGTCCTAAAGGCTTTATAATCTAAAGTCTAATACAGAGAGAGTTGCTTAAGCAATACTTGAAAGACTGCCCAAAACCCTTCGTGTCAGGTTTTGGGTGGGGCTTCTAAAAATGGTTAAGTAGTCCGTTCATTGGAGAACGTTTTCAAGCAGCTTCAAGATAGCGGGTTGCCTAACTGGCTTCTTGTACAAATTTTATGTTCATATTAGTGTTGGCTGATAAGAGAAACTAATATTTCTGTAGATAACTAGCTCTCCTGAAACAGGCGTGTAAATTCAGTTACTTTGATAAGATTGGCATCTTTGGCATGCAGGAGCCAAACATTTCACCTGTTGATCTTGGACCCTCTAAGCTCAGTCAATATGTGCTCCAGCTGTGGACCCAGACTCCGTTGTGCCAGGGACAGTACAAACACAACAGAAATCATTGCTGTCCCATAGAGCTTTGGTGGGAGAAGTACAGAGCTTGTTTTTTGGATTTGTTGGATTGGCTTGGTTTGCCCTAGCGGCATCATCATCATTTTCCCCACACGGTACACCAGCTTGGAAATTTTGTTCTTTTTAAAACTTCAGGCGCCACCCCTGCCAATGGTCGTTTTGAGGAGCTTACTGAAATGTGATTCTCTCTAAATGCGCAGACAGCTGTTAGTATGTCCTCCAGTCACAAGGATGGGAGCAGTGTTGTTATCTAAAGTGCCACAGGACTCTGTTATCTAAACCGATTCTGAAAAACAGTGGAAAGGACATATCATCTCTATGTAGCTAGCTTGCTTGACAGCAAAATGTTTGTTTGGACTTCTCCAGTGTGCTAATTCGTAATGATCTGGCTTGTTAGTCCAGTCAGTTCTGAGATGAATAAAACGAGCTGACAAGAACATGTTTTTAGGCTTTGATTGTGGCAATGCTATGTATGGGGGTTGGGGAAAGGTGTGATTTCCCTTCCTTCCCCCATGTAAAGCTGCATTCAACTAAGTCCAATGCATCAACTTCACTTCCCCCCCCCCACCCGCCAGATGAGTTGCACCTTAGCAGCACAGCAAGGTATTAAATCAAAGTCTGTCTTTGCCAAATATATGCACATAAGGGTGGTGATTAAAATTTAAACTTAAAATTGACCTAATAATAATGGGCTAAATCATAGTGCCCTGGGCAGGTGAACTAGTAAGGAGAGAGTGCTGTGGGGAATGGCTGCTGAGATATTTCTTGAGGACAAGGAATGGTGGTGACGAAGGAGAGAGCTCCCAGGGCATCAGCTGTGCACATTCCAAAGGGGGTGTGATTACATGGTTTGGGGTATGGCCATGTACCCCTTTCTAGTGCAGCACTTTAGCAAACACCCCTTTCTGAGAGTGCACCCCCGAAAGTTCCCTGAAATATTACATCCATACATATGAATGTGGGCCCCTTTTAGCGCCGC
Organism: Pelusios castaneus; assembly: GCA_007922175.1. NCBI lineage: Eukaryota > Metazoa > Chordata > Testudines > Pelomedusidae > Pelusios > Pelusios castaneus. Next base: position 12,036,914 of record ML685765.1, on the reverse strand, counting down.
CTGACCTTACTCCAGCTGTGCATAGGCCTAACTGAGCCTGCTGTTTTGCTGTGCCTTAGTGAGACAGGTAGGTAAACATATGACTGAATGAAAAGGGCAGTCTCTAACTATGTGCCTGCAAGATTGCGTGTAAGTGAACATTCTTCTTTCATTGTGTCTTTTGTAAACACTAGTTAATCTTGAGCTAGAAATTTGATTCTGTTCCTGTATGCTTAGCTCAGCAAGCACAGTTTTGTTTAAGTGTATAGGAAATAACAGTTTATACCTGCAGTTATTTTTATTAAGTTTTTATTTTTGTATTAAAATCTAATTGGTGAACAGCCTTTTTTTTTTTTTTTTAATCTGGTGATGGAATTATGTGTGTGAATTGATGCAAATGACTGACTGTTTAATATAGAGATTTGGCTTAAAAAATGAAATGGTCAACTACTATACAGTGGTATCTAATATATGTCAGAATTTCCCTGGTATGAGTATCACAGATGTCACAAACAAGGAATCCTGGTTCCAAAGGGGTAGCCGTGTTAGTCTATTGCAGAAAAACAACAGAGTCCTGTGGCACTTTTAAAGACTAACGGATTTATTTATTGCATGAGCTTTCGTGGGAGAAAATCCCACTTCATCAGACGCTTTGAAGATGGGAAACAAGGAATCCTGGGGCACTTTTAAAGACTAAAAGTTTATCACATGAGCTGTTGTGGTAGAATCCCACTTCATCAGATGCTTGAAATGGAAAAACATCTGATGAAGTGGGATTCTACCCACGAAAGCGCATGTGATAAATACATTTGTTTTTCTTTAAAAGTGCCACAGGACTCCTTGTTTGTTTTGGTAAACTAGACTAACATGGCTACCCCTCTGGAACTTGTCTTAGATGTCACAGTGGGCAGTGGTTGGCTGAGCAGTGGTCTTGGTCTTTGGAGCACATCATTGACTGTTTTCTCATCTAAACTTTTGGTGATAAAAGCTGAATAACAAAGGCTTATTCTATTTCTTACTACAGGTGAGACTAACTTTGGAAAAAGTCAGAGAGAAAATGTATGGAGAGTATAATGAAATGAAACAGAAAATACAGCAACTTACAAGTGAATTGACAGTAAGTTCTTATTTATTTGTAATGTCATAACAGGAGAACCAAACAAGATTACATATAAATATCTTTTGTATGAAAGATGGCATGCTGTGGGAAACACTGTTTTAAAGCTATTTTTCATGTCTTTGGTACTTGGTATTTTTCAATCAAATGAAAAGAAGGTAGAGACCTTTTCTGTCTGTCAAAGGAGCATTAGAGAGACATGGTGGATGAGTTGATCCTTCTGTTGGTGGGTGAGAGAGAAGCTTTTGAGCGTATTCAGAGCTCTTCAGTTCTGATCATGTAGAGGAGCATGTCAGAACCACCCTATTACCTATGGTTTGTAAATAGAAAATGCTTCAATTATGTTCATTATGTGGTTATGTATGATAAATACTTTAATTCTAACTGGAAGAGTAGTTTATCATAGAAAGTTACAGCCCTGTGGGCTGAAAAATTGACTGACTGGGTTATACAAGAATCTGATGTTGTCTATTGTTTGCAACTCAAGGATGCATTCTAGCAAACTAAATTTCAGTCCTTGTAACTACATTCTTTAAATAGTTTTGATTCTCAGTTCTCAGCTGAAGCCTCTCCGTGTTAGCTCATGGTGACTCTCTCCATTCCAACAGTAACAGTGACAGGTGTCTGGGAAGAAATGTTCACTTTTTTTGTTTCATTTTGTTCTTGTTTGTCTCACTCGCTCTGATTTGTTTTTACCTCCACCCACACAAACTGAGTTCTTTAGTTCAAAAAACCTGGTTGGTTAAAAAATTATGCTATAGATGCCAATTGCAATGTTACTTGCTATGGCACTGATTTAGAAAAGCCTTGGTAATAAGGATTGCACTTAAGCATGTGCTTAGCTTTGTCAGTTGGGGGTTAAACATGTGCTCCAGTGTTATCCTGATGGATGTTTATTTTCTGTGGGTCCTTATCCTAGAGTGTACATAATAATCTCTGTAAATTTGGAAGCAGACTTAAAAATTTGAAGGGAAAAAATAGTTATTCTGTAGAACATTGTTGGACCTCCTTCTTGGTATCTGGATTAATCTGGCAACATGAATATTTGCTTCTGTCAATCTTTTTTCCATCAATTTTCATTTCCTGTACTGTGGACACTGATCCAAAAAGTAGTCAAAGGTCTGAGAACTGTGCCCCAAATGCTGCTGTTTGGGCTCAGCTAGATCCCTTGGGAGCCAATAGGAGTTTTTGCTTTGACCTCACAGAGTGCAGAATCTAGCCTGAAATATGGGAGAAATATAAATGTCTTTAGGATCTATTAATGGATGAATTTATTTATTTACTTGGACAGCCTTTTCTGTTATTGTAGAATCATAGGGTTGGAAGGGACCTCATGAGGTCATCTAGTCCAACCCCCTGCTAAAAGCAGCACCATTCCCACTAAATCATCCCAGCCATGGTATTCTCTAACTGGACTGTAAATATCTCCAAAGACGGAGATTCCACCACCTCCCTAGGTAACCCATTCTAATGCTTCACCACCCTCCTAACGAGAAAGTTTTTCCTAATATCCAACCTCGAGCTCCCTAGCTGCAACTTGAAACCATTGCTCCTTGTTCTGTTCTCTGTTATTACTGAGAACAGCCTAGCTCCCTCCTTTTTAGAGCACCCCTTCAAGTAGTTGAAGGTTGCTATCAAATATCCCCTCAATCTTCTCTTCTGCAGACTAAATAAGCCTAGTTCCTTCAGTCTTTCCTTGTACATCATGTGTCCAGCCCCCTAATAATTTTCGTTGCCCTCCGCTGGACTCTTTCTAATTTGTCCACATCCTTTCTGCAGTGGAGAGCCCAAAATAGGATACAGTATTTCAGATGTGGCCTCACCAATGCCAAATAGAGAGGAATAATCACATCCTTTGATCTGCTGGCAACACTCCTAATGCAGCCCAATATGCCATTGGCCTTTTTGGCAGCAAGAGCACACTGTTGACTCATATCCAACTTCCCGTCCACCATAACCCCCAGGTCCTTTTCTACAGTGCTGCTACTTAGCCAATCGGTCCCCAGCCTGTAGCAGTACATGGGATTTTTCCATCCTAAATGCAGGACTTTGCACTTGTCCTTGTTGAACCTCATGAGATTTCTTTTGCCCCAGTGTTCCAATTTGTCTAGGTCTCCCTGAATCCTGTCCTTGCCCTCCAGCGTGATGAAGATGTTGAACAGAACTGGCCCCAGGACCGACCCCTGGGGTACTCCACTTGTTACTGGTTGCCAACTAGACATTGAGCCATTGATTCCTACCTGATGAGCCCAATGATCTAGCCAGTTTTCTATCTACCTTACGGTCCACTCGTCCAACCCATACTTCCTTAACTTGCTGACGAGAATGCTGTGGGAAACGGTGTCAAAAGCCTTGCTGAAGTCTAGGTATATCACGTTGATGGCTATTCCTGCATCCACAAATCCAGTCATTTCATCATAGAAGGCAATCAGGTTGGTCAGACATGATTTGGCCATGGTGAATCCATGCTGACTGTTCCTGATCACTCTATTTTCCTCCAAGTGTTTCAGGATGGATTCTTTGAGAACCTGCTCCATGGTTTTTTCAGGGATTGAGGTGAGGCTGATTGGTCTAGCACTCTTTTTACTTGCCATTTTTGTCTTTGTAGAGTGTGCTAGACATGGCCTGGAATTCCATCTACCTTGTGCTGAGTTCCCCCTTCTGGGTAATGGTTATGGGATCATTTCTGATATAACAACTCACTTGTCAATAGATCACAAAGCCATCCGTTGGGTAGTTAGTAGAGCAGTAACATACAACTCTTTTTAGGTCATGCAACCCAAGATTAGTCAAAGGAATTCTGTGTGCATTTCAAGGGAATTGCATAGTGATAATTAAGGGCATACTGCAGTGTCTCTTCAATATCTCCTTTTGGGTTCTAGACCACCATCTCAAGATTCATCATCTTATCGCCCCTCCTCCTTTTCTCCATGTCTTTATCTGTTGCTTTTGACAGCCCCACCATCTTCCCAGTCCCATCTTTGCCCATCTAGGTTCTCATAGTTGGCAACATTTCTAATCCTTTTATTTTTGCTCCCATCTAGGCTCTTGCGAAATACTTTCTCTCAATCATCTACAAAAAATGCTACTCACTCTTATCCCTGATGTTAAAACTTTTGCCTGTGCACACCTAATGTCTTGCTCTTTCTCACTGAACCCTTTTTGTAGGTCCTTCCCATCTCACCTCTCTTCTATAGTCTGTCCAAAACAGGCTTTCTTTGGTCACTTTTTGCATGTGCAAACACAATCTACAAAGTGAGCCTTCAGCACTGGCTTTTCCTGTGTGCTCTGGCCAAACTGGTGAATGGCATGGCTAGTAAACACTAATACTTGTTAAATGCTTATGAAGGTTGGTCCACAGTGCTTGTATATTTTATCTAGAAATAGATCTTGTTTGTGTGCATGGTAAGGTTAGACCTGGGCTCTTAATCATTGATACTGTTTGGTCTGCTGTATCTTCCTTTGTTTTCTTACCCACCTTGTAATTGATTTGTTATCTTTTGTTCTGTGTGTCCCATTTATTTGACAAGTACAAACAGTAAATATTTATGTTGGCTCCTCCACCACTGCTCACTTCCACGTTCAGGTTAATGCTTCTTATCTTCAAAGCTTTTCTGCTTGCTTCCCTGCATTCCTGATCTCATCTCCTCCTACACCGTGTTATGATGCCTGCCCTCCACCCAAGTCTTTCTCTAAACTGCTCCATTTTTTTCTTTCACCCACTCTTGGGTGTCCATTTGCACTCCACCCCATGTGCCTAAAGCAACTTTCCCATAAACAGCTGTCAAGTGTCCTCCCACTTCTATCCATTCAGTTGTGCACTGATCTTTCTTGGAGAACCTCACAGCAGTTTCTAGAGACACATAATGTTTTTATAAACCAAAATCTATTCTTTTTGAAACTTGAAAAATTTAAAAAGATGTCAAGCGCAACTTCAAGGTGAGACAAACTCTGCAAGAGTTTTTAGTGGGTGAAACTTGCCTCTGTGCACCCCTTGTGTCCCAATTAAATACAAAATAGGGATGTATCCCCTCTGCACAAGGATGAATTTCTTCCACCAAGTTTAGTTAGAGGGAAGTTCTCTTTTTATGGCCAGCCTCAAGAGTTAGAACCCGAGTCCTTGCTGTGGTTCATGTGCATGATGGTGCACAAAATGAGAAGGCACTGAAAAACTGCTCCTATATCTCATCATAGCTTGCTTCCAAATCCAGAATAGAAAGCTATTTAAAATAAAGAATTTGTTAACAGAGTGGAAGGATTTCCAATAGAGAAAAGCTTACTTAAAGATTCAAACTAATCTTAATCCCATTGGTTTGAACCTATTGTCTCTCCAGTGTTAAGATGGTGGGAGCCATCATCCTTTTAGACAGAATTTGCAAATTTGAGGATCATTATTTATATCTTTTCCTAATCTATTCAGGTAACAAATGCTGAAAAGGAATCCTTGGAGAGCCATCTGCAAGTGCAGGCTGCAGCCTTGGACAGTTTCAGTAAAATGAACAGCTCCTTGACGTCGGCATCAATTGACTTGCAGGTATGCTGTTAAAAATGCTGTCACAGTAGACAGCATGATCCATCAGCCTCCTAGACACACTCTTGTGCCATCAGTTGAACAGCATTCATGAGGGGCAGGTGACAGATTCACATTTGGCTCTTAACTATCAAATGTCATGATGAGTATTTAAAAGAGATAAATTATGAATTTTAAGAAAAATCCAGCAGTTTTGCTGGCCAGAAGGCTATACTATAATGTACAGTAGAGTGGTATTTTACTCCATTGCGACTGGTGAAATCCGTTGATCTTTGCTTAATGGAAAATTAAAGGTGAAACTGAGACATTCCATAGTTTACACACCAATGGCACATCACATGATTTTGTCCCACTGTTGTTTTCTTTTGATGGAAGTTTCAACTATATTTTTGTAAATTTTATAAACATCTAATGGCCACCCTGTAAACGTTTTTTTGTTCTAAAAAAAATGTTTCCATTTTGACAGCCATCCCAGCTAACCTCCTTGACTCTCATGTGCCACTGTATCCTAATTTTCTATTTCACACTTAAGTGTTTTCAGGATTATTATCTTATAATTTGGAATGTGGCAAGCCAAAGAATGTGAGGAAAAATCCAAGCTTTGACTTCACTTGTATTCCTGTGTAAAATGGAAATGGTGTTTGCATTGTAATGCATGCATGTCTCTTCCTGTTGGCCATAGTGTGCTAGGACAGCATTTTAATAAGCATGCTTCTAGGGAGAGGTCTTTTGGGTAAAGCTAATAATTGGAAGCTATAATATTAAAGGGCCAATTAACTATATTAATACTGTATCAACAAACGAATGAACTCTAACATCTTCTAACTGTTACAGAAAACCTCTTACAGTAGGTTGATAGAATTATGATTTTTTAAAACTTATTTTAAATTGTTTGTCATTGTGTGTTGGGGTTTCCTTTGTTTTTAAGAAAACTTTAGTGGATGTTACTTTGAAGAACACCGATATAAGGGATCAAATAAGGAATTTAAAACATACACATGAGGAGTCCATGGAAAAACTGAAAGAAAAACAAAAACAACTGGAAACAGCTCAAATTGAAAATCAACTACTGAAATTAAAGGTACAATGTGTAAACTCCCCTTATTCATGTTGTATTTTTACGGACATTGCTGAGGCAATGAGATTAATTGCTTGGAAAAAGAGATTTGCCTATATTTGTGTAGAATCCTTCACTGATCCATGCATGGAGTGTTACTGATTCAAATGGTTCTTCACCTTCCCTACAAAAAACTGACAGTAAAGAAAGAAAGATGATAACAAACGTAGTAACGTGATGTTACTGAAAGGTTAAGTATCTTACAAAGGTGTCATTGCCAGCCTATGAAAATGGTCACGGCATCAGTACAAATTTCTGTAATTAAAGGAATCTTCTTAAATAAAGATTTAAATAAAAAATAAATAAATAAATATATAAATAAAAATCTTAAAGCTGAAACTGTTTTGCAGCCAGTACTGGAAATTTTTCATCAGAAATCTGCTGTGCTTTGTGCACATGTGTAGTATTTATTGGGCAACAGAGATACCCAAGAGCAAATTATCTGAAAGAGAAGTTAATTTTGGGGACAGGTTTTCAGGTCAGCATAAGGGAATGAAACAGAATCTGAAGGTATCATAAGGGCCTTTTTTTTGAGGCTAACTATGTTGGATTTGGAAGCTTCGATTTAAATCGATATCAGAACAGTTAAGAGCATTTTAAATAACTTGGAACAATCGTACACTATCAGAAATATTTCTTTAAAATGCATTAATTCATTCTATGAAATCAGTTAGCCATTGACTTACTAACATTTTAAATAGGTCAGAAACAGGTGATTTTTTTGGTGCCTGTTGTCTCCTGCATTGGGGCATAGGGATGTCTTGCCCGGGTCTATCGCACCATGAAAAGAGGGTGCCAGCTTGCTAATGTATTTTTTATGGTATAATTTCCTTTCAGCAATTGTTTTACAAGGTTTGTGTAGAGAGCTCTGTTGTTTGCACCTTGTATTATCTACATAGAATAAAAAGAAGGAAAAGATAAAGGAAGAGAGCTGGAGAAAAAGAAATCAGGATTTCAAAATAGTAGTTTGTATTTTATCCTAATCTTGAGGACTTGTGCTGCCTGATCATGAAATCTCAGTACAGAAGTTTCTGAGTTACAGAATTCAGCCTGTAGTCCCCAATTCAATGAAGCACTTAAGCATGTGCTTAACTCTAAGCATGTTGACTCAGTGGAATGTGAGCATGTGTTAAAAATTAAGTACATGCTGGCATAATGAAAGTTACTGGTTAAGTCATATGCAGACACATTCATAGAATCTGATTTTTAATTTTGGGAATGGGGGGAGGCCTTAGAAGAAGATATGATATTGACGGGGCTGGCTGTGAAAAGGTAAAAACTAACAGTACCCTTATTATAGACAATTGGGCGTGTTCCTCTCTGTTCAGTAAAATCATTTCTTTCATAGTCTCACTTGAGAATATTGTTAAAGCTGTTGTTGTAACTTTTTGTTACTGTTATGTCCACTCAAATTGTGAACAAAGGAATGTGGGAGAGGTGGCACAGGAAATTATACTCCACTTTGTCATTTTTAGGGAGGTTTGGGTTGAACTGTTGCAATTCTGCTTTCCTAGATTTTTGTTTCTAACCATATTCCTGTAACTCTGGGGGTTCACTGTATATGTCAATGAAACTTAATTTAATTCCTGTTCCTTTTGACTGCATTGGCAGTAACTTGCTTTCTGTCCTAATGTAGAGATTTGGGTCAGATGCTGCAGAAGGCAGCTATGGTACAAATGGAATCCTTCAGAGACAACAGTCCCTCTTTAGAAGACAAAATATCTTTTTTTAAAATAGAGAGCAATATAAATTGAGCAGTTGGTTCCCACTGAGCAAGGCAGTGTAAGGGGTTGATAATTTTTTTTAGTCCTTGAAACAAGATAACCGAGCTGCACAAAACAGAGATCTTTTATAGCCATGAATGCTAAGATTTCCAGCAATAAACAATGGATGCCTGATTCTTCTCTCATTTTCACAGGTGTAAATAAAGTAAATAAATAGTTTTGTAGGCTTAGTCTCCTCTCATTTAGATCAGTGTAACTCCTGTGACTTTAATGGTGTCACTCCAGATTTGGAGCAGTGCAAGCGAGAGGAGACTCAAGTCCTAGCAAAACTATTTTATTTTGTTTAGTTTTAATTTGCTTTAATTTCAGTCCAGAATACAGATCATCTCAAACTGTAAATACTGAATTTGGATTTTGATCACAGCAGAGTTCATGGGCATTTGGATATGGATTTTGATTCAGGCACATTTCTAATCTACACTCATGCAAAATTAGAAAATTTAAATTATTCTCTATGTGGGGCACAGACGTCAAGTATGTGAGAAGGAGGTGTTTTAACTTATTAAAAAGTCAGTGTGGATTCTTGGTTACACTAAAGACACTTTAACTCTTGTCACTGTCAGAGTGCTGTAATGTGGACTTGGTGTAAATGAGACTCCAGCCCAATAGTCGAGTATATTTTGTAACCATGTTAAGGGGAAGGCTCTAGCTATCAATGTCTACTTTTGTCTCCAACAAATACCTCATGTGGAGATGGCTCAGCTGTAAAAATTCTCTCTCGTTTCCTCTTATAGGTGGAATGCTCTCAAGAAGCCAATGCTGATGTAATGAGAGAGATGACCAGAAGACTGTACAGCCAATATGAAGAAAAACTACAACAAGAAGAACAGAAACATTTAGTTGAGAAAGAAGTTCTAATGGTATGAACAGCCACTCTCTAAATTTCAGTTAGTTCGAATTAGCTTAATTCGAACTAGCATGGCCACACTGGAATGTTAGTTCGAACTAAGCAAGAACTTGCTTAGTTTGAATTAGCGATCCCCATTCATTTCAATGGCCGGTTAATTCGAACTAAGAAATTAGTTCGAATTAACGTGGCCACATTGGTTAATTCGAACTAGTTAGTTCGAATTAACCCCTTAGTTCAAATACCCTGTCCGAAGTTGTTAGTTCGAAATAAGGAAGCCCTTAATTTGAACTAACTAAAGCCTAGTGTAGCCATGGCTTTAGTTGGTTCGAATTAAGCCTCCTTAATTCGAACTAACTTGCCAGTGTAGACATAGCCTAAGAGTGTTCTTCAGTTGAATGTTTTGAAGCACAGTCCCTAAATTATATTGACAGATGTAGTACAGGAAAAGAAGTCTTACATTTATTCGCACCCCAGTTTCTTTTCCTTTCATGCCTTGTCACAGCAACTTTTAAATTTTAAAGTCACTTGGGCATTATAGCTGAAGAAAGAGGGTATCTAAACATAGTGAATGGTAAAAATCATTTAAATCTCAAACTTAAAATAAAGCGGATGTTTTTCTACTTCTGGTTCAAGAAAATGCAAAGCACTAATCCTCTGACTCTAGTGAAATCTCAAGAGGAACCAAAATTAATTTCAGCTGAGAAATCCTGTGAGGACATTTTTTCCTTACAAAAACTTCCCGTGTCATGTTGTTTTATATATTTCTGGTCAATAACAACTAGGTTGTCCCATACCTCTCCTGGATAGCCACAGAGACTGACGTCAGCCTCTCCACCCTGAATGTGATGTAAACATAAACTCAATTAAAAGTGACAGGGTTTCATTACTAAGCATACCATTCTTGGAAATAGAACATTTTCTTCTCTCAGTACTGAGCATGTGTGTATCCAGTGAGGGGAGAATTCATGTGGTGTGCAAACATTTGTTTTTAAAGTTTATTGCTGAGAAGTCTCACAGTCCTTGTTAAAAATAACTCCACAGTTTTGAGACCCAAGATTTTGTGCGCCACAGAACTTATCTTTGGTGTTATAACTAGATGTATGTTTGTTTTTGCAAACACAGTCTGAGTTCTTGTATACATAGATTTATTGATCTTACTGAGTCTCCTTAAAAACAAACAAACAAGGCCATTTGATAGCACAGAAATCAGCTCCTTATTTCTCATTCATCAATTTTATTGCTTGTTTGTGGATTTGAACATAAACCTGTTTGTTCAAAGGAAGAAACAAATCGGCTGCTGAAGGCCATTGAGGAGGCAAATAAAAAGATGCAGCTTACAGAATCAAGTATACAGGAAAAAGACCAGAGGATTGGAGAGCTGGATCGGCTCATTCAACGCATGGAAGAGGTAACTTTCCCTGCTCACAGAATGTTACAATATGGGTGCCACTATTTATGTATAGGAGTGTGCCTGTTTCTTCAGTTTCCTCCTCATCAACATCCCTCTCCCAGTGGCCCATAGCCCACTCCCCACTTCTATCTTTTTCTTGTTAATTAAACCAAAAACCCTTTATTACATCCATCCACATTCTTAGTGCTTAAACTGCTGAAGGCAGGCACATCATGGCAAGTTGACACTTTTTGCCCACTTGCTGTTTGTAGGACTCGTTGCTTGCAAAATCTTTCTGGGCTATTTTGGAGCTAAGACACTTTTATGAGGTCAATCTTTATTTTGAAAGGACTGTTTAAAAAGCCATATTTTATTTCCTAATAACCTGCTCCTCTCTCTCTCCCGCCCCCTCTGAAATAAAATCTATCACTGTAATTAGTTTTAATTGCATCTCAAGGTTCCTGCACATCCAGATGAGTCTCTTTAGTCTGAAGTCTTAAATTTCTTTTGAAATTTTGATGTCAAACTGTTTGTGAATGTAGCTGCCAACTGTTCCATGCACATAACTTTTTATATTGCCTTCTGAAATATTCTGACAGTGACTCCACATTTTCAATGTAGTCTTCTTCTGATATGTAAAATGGTTCTTTCTTACTTCTCTGCACTCAGATGCTGTCAGCTCTTTCTTTCCTTGGCTCAAATACTGTCTACCGAGCTGCAGCTTTGAGCAGATTTTTACAATTGACTTGTAGCTCCCTAAAAGCAGAAATGCTGCCAAACGCTTATCTCTTGTGACGTTAGCAGTAGAACAAGTTGTAGCAGTTTTTCTGTCATTTCCTTATATCCACTGCCCTGCCTTCTTCTACTTTATGGACTTTGCTCCAGGGAGAAACTCGTACTGTTTTTGAGAGAATTGTTCTAATTAAGTCTAGAAAGTGTTGCGGTGCCTCTGCTCACACATACAATTATTATCTGAACCTTGTTTGGTTGGAAGCTCCTTGGTGTCTGAAGCAGGTTTGTTCCCCCATGGTCTAACTAAAGGCAATTGCAATATAATTATCTGAAGTGTTGAGTTATTCCATTATATTCAGTTAATGGAGTATGAAATATTATTTGTTTAGTGTCTTCACTTTGTTTGGCCTTGTTCAATATACGAAAATAAATACAATCTCTGCCAAAGAACATACTGTCTATAAGACAGAAATCAGAAGTAAGGAGATCTTGAACGGTGACAAGAACTTCGAGTTTCGGTTATTTTAATTCTAAAACATAACACTCAATTCCTACAAGTTATACTCTTGTTGTGCTTTAGCTTCAGTTTAAAGCTAATATTAGTCATTATTTGCTAATACACAAAAACTAACATCTAAAGCCACGCTTGCTAGCTAGATGGTATTACTAACCCTGGTTTAAACCATGTCTAGTATGGTAAAGTCCTCTTTGCCCAACTAACAAAAGCACATTGACTGGATTGTTACTATGTAAGTGGACTCTTCTCAGTTTTGAAGACCTAGCTGTGACATGGCTTCATTTATTTTAACTTCGTATCAGTGAGTGGTGATATTGGGTATCACTTGGGCCAGATGAGAATGGCTTTACTCTACAAGTTGTCCCACTGACTTTAATGGAACTATTCATAGTTATAAAGCGGTATTCAGGGAGTAAAGGTGGTAGGAAATGCATCTGTACTTTCATTTAGTTTGTTAATTTATGCAGCCAACTCTATCTTCCTGCTATTATGCTTGAGTTGCTGTTTAAGTATTTGGCTAATATTTAAGGCCCTGCTGCTACCCAGATTAATGACAATAGAAGTTTTGCCATTCACTTTAGTGTGGCAGGATCAGACTTTGTGTGCATGGATCCCACCACACTCAGGCTGGTTAACATTGGAACAGTGTAAGTATAGATGTTTTGGAAGGAAAATACAGGGAGAAATCTCTTATCTGTGCCAAAATGTATAGAATCAGGAGATCCTTTTGGAGGAACAACATGGAAAAGTTGATATTCATATAATTAACAATGGTCATGTGGCTCATTTAATCTCAGCATTTAAGCCCTTAAATGTAATAATTTTAAAGGGATAAGTATCCTTTGTGCATCAGAAAGAGAGCATTTTTTGAGAATTTCATTTCAACTCACAAGTCTTTATCCTTCAGAGTCACACCTACTTTCTATAAAATACAAAATTGCAAGCAAAACTTCCTATTGATACTGGTAGAGTGGATCTGATAGCTGAAAATATTAATGCTGTTTTTCTTTGTGCTCAACTGAGAATTCACGGTTCTCTTTACTCAAACGTTGATTTTTCCATTCTATGTTTCTTGGCCATAGGAAATACATGCTCCATCTGTAATGTAACTTGTAAATGAATCTGTCTCTGTTTTTGTTAAACATATTTTGGACCTTTTAAATCATAATGAAATATACTTAATGTAGTATAAATATCAGTGTGAAGAAGAGGGGACATAAAATTTTCTTGTTGTTTAGGAACGCCACCAGCTACAAGAACAACTGGTACAACATGAAATGCGGATATCGGGAACAAAATCTCAAACCCATTCAGACAGACAGAGGTGACTTTTTCTTTTACTTCAAGCTTGAATCTGAATTATATTAATTTTGGTTGTAATATAATTTTGGAAGGAGTTATCCAGCTGAACATATTTGTCTTATTTTTATGTAGGAAAATTACAAAATTAAAATTCTCTTGCACAAAAAATAATCTTTCTCATATTTTTTTGTGAGAGAAGCTGATTGCAACGGCGATGGTTTAGGTAGAGTACATTGGGTTGCTGGGAAATATCTGTTTCTTAGGTCAGTGTAGTTCCATGCACATCTATGATGCTGCTTTAAAATAGGTATAAAAGACTAGACTCTTTTTGGACTTGTTGATCTCCCAAAATCAAGCCAATAGGATCTACGTAATTACCTTTCTTTAATACGTACATTCACAACATTTGAAAAGTAGTATCTGTACCACATCCTATGTTGGACTGTAGGACAGCTCGGTGAGCGCTGTCTGGTGAACTCTTACTTTTCTCCTTGGTGACATTTGGTTAATATCTATCTCTTGGTGATGAAGTGCAGATTAATTAGGTCACGGTTTGCAGGTGCTAAAACAAACAATAATGCGTATGCAGCTCTCCAGGGTTGCGAGCCTGGAAGACTTTCGGTCATTGTCATGTTGGGAGAATTATCCCTCATAAAACATTTTTCTAAACATTGGCAGCTCTGACTGTATGTAAGGTAAAGGGGAGCTAAATTGGGTGATGGCTGACAATAAATAATGGCCAAACAGATTAACCTTAAAAATGTACATTAGACAAATATAGGAAGTGTAATTTGGCTTATTAAATGAGTTCCCTTATCTTGATCTACTTTGGGGTTGTGTTTTTTATCAATATTTTTTGTTCAGTTGATTGGATTTTTTGTTTACACTGCATGGCTTCCTGCATAGTTACTTAATTCTTATAACTTATGTCAGGTCACTGCATCTAGAAGAGGTAGCAGCTAGTCTAAGAGAACGTATCAAACATCTGGATGACATGGTCGATTGCCAGCAAAGGAAAGTCAAACATATGGTTGAAGAGGTGAGCTCTATCAAAACAACATATTCCCTAAACACTTGCTTGGCGGTTTTAACCATGTATATCATAAAGCTGAATACCTAGCCCAGGAAAGAACTCTCTTCTAAATCCTTTTGCCTGTTTCACTGCGAACAGCTCTGCATGTTGTTTTCTGCTTTATTTAGCATGTTGCCTTCTTACACCATGACGCTTAATGCATCAACAGCAGTTGCTATGCATTTGTATATAGCAAAGCAGAAAGAGGACATTTAAAGTAGTTTATACCAGTGGTTCTCGTGGTATGGGTATGGTCTATGGACCCACAGTAGTTCTGGATCCCTTCTTGGTGGTCCACCGAGTGAAACTTCAGAATCAAGCAGTGAGTAATGGAGATGTGATGCACACAAGTAGTGGGGGTGAGGATTGAGTGGGGGCGTGGGTGAGGAGGTTGGCATCTTCTCTAAACAAGTGGTCAGTGGAATGAAAAAGCAGGACTATTTGGTTTTAGACACACACAGAGATGGGCAGAAGAGATGGCTTTAATCTACCTTTTATGCTTCCTTAATCCTGGAGCCAGCTGAGGCTGGGTTGGTCTCCAGTGGAAGGTAGAGCAGTCTTCTGTCTAAATTCTGTTCTATTTACCAGAGGTCTATGCCCCAGTAGACTCTTCTAGTGACCAGAGATCAGCTAATGTCCCAGAAAGGCCAGGCTAGAAGAGTGTGTCATAGAGTTAGGGATGTTGAATTGGAGTGACACAAAGTAGCCAGATTGCACTAGTATTTTGAGCCCAAATATTGTAGCTAGGGAGGACCATGAAGATTCCTCAATTAGATTTAGACAAACATTCAGCATGGTGGAGAATGTATTATGGACACTGATCTGTTGCTCCTTTAATTCAATATGCTATGAAATTTCCTGTGTCCTGGTTTGTTTTCCTAGTTTCAAAGATGGGAGAATCCATTTTAACACTTTTTTGAACACTGCTAAAAACATACTTATTGCTACTGATCAGGGTCCAGAGTTGCCAGCCATCAGTAAATTTACTGACAGTCAGTAAAAAATGCACATTTTAACACTGTCAGTAAATTTGTAAATAAATTTAAAATATCAGTAAAATTGGGTAGAAATAAAACATTGTATTTTGACATTGGTTGTTGTCATTCAGGATCTCTTCTTGTATCCTGTAACTACATTAATCATGGCATTTATTATTTCACATACCCAAAGAATCCAATTGATCAATTAGCTGCAGCCAAAATAATTGTGATATTCCAAATTCCTGTGTACAGAAAATCATGAGTGAGTACACACTTTTGTGACATTATTATATTGTTTATGGCAGGGATCAGCAACCTTTGTCAGCCTCGTTGCCAGCAGGTGCCAGGGGTGGGGCCAGGAGCTGCAGCTCCTTTTCCCTGTTGGCCCTGCTCCTCAGCTGGGTGTGAGCTCTGCGTACCACTGTTAACAGGTGCATATGCCAACTTTGGCAAGTATGCTGGGGGTTTCCGACTCCTGGGATTTCTCGTATTTTTAGTGATGTCAGTAAAAAGTTTACCGTGTCAGTAAAAAAAAAAAAAAAAACTAATTTCAGATCTTCATATCAGTAAAAACTAAAATGCAAGGGTGGTAACCCTGTCAGGTGCTGATCCACAAAGATAACATAGGATTTTGGGTAAGGATGTTTTGCCCATGTTCTTGGAATGTTAGGCAGAATCAGGTCAGAATTTTAAACGTTTGAAAATTTCCATGCATAAAACCTAGAATTTAATATTTATATTTTGATATTACACTGAACACATTAAATAAATTAAAGATATGAGTATGCAACAATAATGTACTTAATGAATATATATGCACACACGGAATGTGGTGTGAAGATTCTTGTGTTCATTTGGATTTATCATGGACCCTTGACTGGCTTATGTGTGCTTCTCACTAGTTCCTCTTTTTCTTGGATTACTTCTTCTAACATTCCAAACCTCTGAGCAGTTTCAAAAGGGTGTCATTTTTAAAAATATCCTGCTAAATAAATGGGTCCGCTCCTTTCCTGAATTACATGTAGTGTTCAGTCTTTGCATAGTGACAGGTGTAAGGTTCAATATTTCACATAACTAGGTGTGGAAGTTTTTTTGCTCTGGAAAGAGGAAATGATTCCTTATGTAATGATCCTTGGTTGATTTCCATGTACCTCTGATGATTTATGTCACCTGAGGGCAAGTCCTGCAGCACTTGTATCTAATCTTGAATCCCTTAACAAAAGCTGTTTCTGAAGTAGTTTTCAAAAATATTACTGGAAAAGTCAAAATTTTGACAGTATATTGCAAGCTTGAATTATTTTCAATCCATTCTAATCTTGAGAAGTTTGACTTTAAAATCGTGGTAGTGTTAAATGTGGAAAAGGTACTTTTGGTTATTTTTACAGGTGTCTTAATTGTATGAGTTGTAATTTTCCTCTCCTGTAGAGTCCTGTATAGTTGAACATTTAATATTAAGGGAGCCTAGATTTACAGGCAATGATGCAAAAAAGTATAGGAACAAAATGAGTAGCCAGAGGGGTACAAAAATATCTGGTGTAAAATTTATGGCATATCCTGAGTGTTTGATGGTGTCAAAGCTTTACTGCCACTTTTGTTTGGATGACCAGTCTAACTCCTGGCTTCACCATCTACACATCAATGAATCACGCCAAACTTATGTAAATAAATCCTTTATATAACAGCACCTTTCTCAGGATTCATTTTCTTCCTCAGTGTTCATTTGTTTAATTAATTTCTGGTAGAACACATTAAGAATTATTACTAGAATTTCATTTCAGCATATATAAGTAAACTAGCACATTGCAGACTTTTTTCTCATTAAACTACTAGAGTATTTCTCTCCATCCTTTACATACCAGGCAGGCAAGATGATTCCAGGAATATTTGTAAAGAATTGCTAAATAGGATGAGCTAAATGTCACTCTTTATTGCTAAATATTTACTAAATTGCATGCGTCTTAGCAATTTGCCTCAACATAGCTGAACCGCTGGTGAGTCAAGCAGGTACTATATATATATGTCCTTTCCATATTGAGTGTCTTAGCAAAAGCCTACAAAAACATTGGACCAAAGTCATCCCCAGTGTAACTTCATAAATTTCAGTACAGAAACATCAGGGTGAGTTTGTCTGCTTGAATCCTTAAAACAAAGAGGAATATAGTCATCTTGAAAGAGCTTTTTCAATCAATGCTAGTGCTTTTAAACAAGCTTTCTGCTCAGATGTATAGCTCAATCACTGTCATCATTCTAGAGAACAGAAAGTCATCCGACACCTATCAATTATTTCTTGGCCCTTGTGCAAGTCTCCACTTAATTAAGATAAAAGGTTTGGTGCCTGGAATAGTTTTTTAAATTAGGGTAGGTGGAAAAATTAATACTGTCATAGCCATAAAGAATGTATAGTTTCATTATTAAAACTACAGGAAATTATTGGTGCCTTCTGTTAATTTCATCATGAGCTTCTGATGGCCCCTTTTGGGGCACCTTCTTTTTCATTTTTTTTTAAAGGAGAACCAACTTTCTTCTCTTTCTTCTCCTTTGTTGTTATTAACAGGTTTTCAACATTCCTACGGTAGGGGTTTGTGATTGGTCGTCCCTCCTCAGATCAGAGAATGGCAGATAAACTCGTGGCCCGGAATTTACAATGAGCTCTGTGTGGGTAGATGGGTGTGCCCACATAGAATTCCATTGAAGTGAGGGCTCTGTCTGTGCACATCTTGAAGCACAACTGAAGCTGTATTCCCTATTTTCTGCAGTTCAAAATGGATTCTGCAGCAGACTGATGATCATATTGCAATAAATTTGGGAACTCTGTTCACTGCATAAGGATATGGGTTAATTTCTGCTTTCCTAGGCATTCTGAAGCAGTATATTTAGACTACATCTAAATCAGTGAGCCTGGTTTTTATTGTACACAAATGGTTGTATTTATTCAAAAAGCTAGAGTAAAGCAGTCTGATACGATAGAAACTAGAGCTGCTACCAAAAAAAAAAAAAAAAAGTTCTCCATAATGGGGAAGAGGTAAGTATTAATGTTGCCTTCCAGTTGCTTGTGCATACTCCCTTTCACTACTTGATTTACCTATGGATAAAGCACAGTTGATGTTAAGCTTTTTATGTCCATTCTGAAATCGAAGCTTCAGAAAGAATTTCTTGGAGTGAATTCTTTACATAATTGAATCAATGCTGCTGGCAGATGCTGAGATGTCAGCACCTGAATTACTGCTTTTGAGAGGGTAGGGTGTTGAAGGTATCGGTACTTCTGGAAATGGTGTCTATGAAGACAGTGTCACCACCGATTTGGAAATAAATTTAAATGATGGCAGACAGTAGCAAACATGCTTCATGTAGCTCCTAAGTATGGTTGATTTCAGAGCTTCACAATCAGGTACAGTTCAGAAATTGTGTTCAACAGAGTATACTCAGAACTGTCTCCTCTGTTTAATCTTTTAAAATATTTAGATAATGCAAAAGGAAATGGCTAGTATCTTGTGGAGGTAGAATTTGTTAAGGTTCCTTATTAGTCATTACTACAGCCCATTCATGACTCGTCCCTTAAAAAAACAAAAGCCAATCCTTCTCGTTGTAGGAATATGTTCATCTTTTGAAGAATAACATCCATTTAAATAGTATCATTGAGGAAGAGTGACAAAGTATTTTACAATTAGGAAATTACTTTATGTACTTTGGCATCATGATGGCATGAGAAAACAGATTACTCTAGGAAACCCCAGAACAGAAATGTGTTGCGTGTAAATTACATGGATTGTTGAAATATCAACAATGCTTATCTGGTGCTGAAGCAAAATATATATATTTTTAGCAAGAAGCTTCAGGCTGCAGAACTAAGTGAGAAGTTTAGGTAAGCATTGCTTGACTACAGAATCAGCTTCTGTTAGTTACATCTCAATTGCCAATACTCAAATGTAGATTTAAATGCTATGGGATTCATCCCTTTTGTGCAAATAACACGGTAAACTCAGTTTTACTTATTTATTCTGATAGAAATAACTTTCAGCGGTAAAAGTGAAGGAAAAAGAAATCTGTGTGGAATATAGGTGGTCAGAGTGCTAAGACGAATGGTGTCCTTTAAAATGAGGGATAGCACAGCTTTATTGCAACGATACTGCTGTGTCAAACTGATGAGTTGTGAGGATAAATGCATTAAAGTTTGTGGGGTGCTCACTATGGCAATGGTGGCCATATAATGTCTTAAGATGATACCGCCCCATCTGAATGACGGGTCAATTCCAGGAGGCTGTACTGCCTGATCCAATTCCTATAGGCTCTAATACACATCTGGATACAGTGCAGTTTTGCCACTAGAGCTGTCAAACTTTTGGGGATCTGTTTTCACTGTGCACACCAGGATTTGTGGGACCTGGAGAAACAAATATTAAAACTTAAACTCTTCTACTTTACCCAGATCTTTTTTCCCATATTCTCCCAATTCCTGTTCCCTCTGCCATAAGAATTTCCTGCGTGAAAAAGTTAACGAATGTCTTTGATAGTTTTGCAGCCTAGCTCCATTGTAGTGCAATACTTATTCCAATACAGATGCAACTTCATGCTAGTCCTTACCTTTGTACCAAGGGTTTGTGTGAAATTCCCTATGTTCTATCTGTCCCATGTATAGAAGATGTCAAATAAATAAGAGGTCCTCTCCCAGGCTATGTCCACTAGAAAAGTTAAGTCGACTTTGTTATGTCGACTTAATAAGGTCAACTTTAAGTCGACTTAAAGTCAACCTTTTTAAGTCGACATAACAAAGTCGACAACTTTTCTAGGGTAGACATAGCCCCATGTTGACCTTATTAAGTTGACTTAACATTTTAAGTCGACTTAACAAGGTTGATTTAGGTGCTAATCCCCGTCCACACTGGCTCGATTTAAGGAGTCGATTTAAGACTTAAATCAACCTAAAACCAGGTGTTAAGTCGGCTTAAGCTTTCCTTAAGGTGACTTAAACTTTTCTTAAGTTGACTTAAGGAAATGCTTAAGTCGAATTAATAAAAGCCCAGTGTGGACGTGGCTTTGTTTAGGTCAATTTAAGCCTCCTTAAATCGACCTAAGTTGCCAGTGTAGACGCACCCCCAGAGAGTCTTTAATTTAATTTAAAAGCAAATACAGGTACTATACAGAACTATCCAAAATTGAACAAGTACAGACTATAAGGAGTTTTCATGACTGAATGCTCCACATGATAGGTGGCTCTTAAATTCTATTGTAGGAGGAGACTGAGAGTACTTGACAAACAATAATTAAGAAAATGCCTCAAGTGTGAAGGGTTGCGTGAAACTAAAAGGAGATAGAGACAAACTCTGTTTAGATTAGGAAATATGCTATCTAGTACACTTTTACTAATACGTTTTTTAACACAACTGTAGACAGAGTCTAAGATTTAAAAAAAGAAAAAAAAGTGTTAGCAGGCTGCCATCAACTCTAGGTTGTGATCAACCCTGTCCAAAAGGAGAAGTCAGAAGTGATGCATGAATGTAGAAGGCAGCGAAGACAGGTGTGCAGAGTGACTCAGGGCTTGTCTATACTGAAAACGCTGTGCCAGTCTCCATGGATCGACACAGCAGGATTGATTGAGCAGCCAGTGTAGACCCGCTCAATCAATTCCAGAAGTGCTCTCCTTTCAACACAGTAACTCCCCCTTCCCCCCCCCCTCAGAAAAGAGCATTTCCCATCAGCGCAGCCCTGTGAAGATGTTGCAGTGCGGGAGGGTAAATAAGTCGACGGGAGATATGCATTTTACAGCATATAGTTTGCAGTATAGACCAGGCCTCAGTGTTGATGCAGAAAGGCACATTAAGATAATATTATTAAATCCTTCTCTTCACAGAGAGCCCAGTCTTGCTGGTATTGAATTCAATGGTATGTTTGCCATTGCCTTCAGTGGGACCAAAAACCAAGATCAAGCTCCAGTGTTCAACGTGCCAGGAGAGCATTTTCTCCAAAGTTCTCCTCAGCTTTAAATAAATTCTCCTCATACATGCATTAGTAAAAGACTAGTCATCTTGAGCTAGACTAACTAGTTATAGATTCAAGACATAAATTAAACAGAAGCACAGAAACTGTCAGAGGAAAATAAATGTTTAAATGACAGATGAAATGGAAGTTTACTGGAGTTAATGTCCTTTAGCATGCCTTTGCGTTAGATCCTATGCAAAACCATTTTGCAGCATCAGCCTATCTTTGCTGTGAGACACACAGATAATCATAGGTTAGAGAACTGTCTTGCCAGCTGTTATTGCATATTGAGAATGTGTGATTTTTAGAAGTAGGGAAGAATTGCAGATAATTTAACCCTGACAGATTTTCTCAAAATGGAACTTACTTATTAAATAAATGTGTTCCCAATACAGTGTTCTACCTTTTTACTTCCCTTTGCCAGTGAAGCTCCCCACGCCCATAGCAGGTGGGGAATCGCAGTGTTTGGAGGCACAGCATGTACATTTTTTTTAATTGTGCCAATTTTAGGAAGTCTACAGTACAGGTGCTTTTAGAAAAAGAAGTGAAAGGAAACAGGCTGTCAGACAAGGTGGATGTGAGTGGATCAGTTGAAATGAACATTAATATGAAAGAAATTGATGGAGTCTACCAATAGTCTGCTTCTTGCTCTCCTTCTGTGTAAACATCTTTAAGTCACCTCCTGGTCATTAGCCAGATAGGGCTCAATAATGCAGTGTCGAAAGGTCAAAGGTCACATTGAGAGATTTCATCACTGTGGGCAGAGATGTTTTCTTCAAAACACTTCCACTGGAAAGATCAGCCACCAGTAAGACGACACAGAACTGGACAGGCAGATGCAGATTTACAAGATTTTAAGGCAAGATGATAGCAATGATTCTGACCTGGTAATGGTGCTGCTGCCAAATCTCCTGCCTCACTTTTTTTTTTGCCTACTTAAAAACTGAAACAGGTGTCTATGGCACATGGGTGAAATCTTTCTCTTTAAAGTTATCTTTTTCTTCTCTTGCCATGGTGTAGGATTGATGTATTGCTTTAGCCTGCCAAAGCCGCATGCAGGTACTTGAAGTTAAGAAAATCGACAACTTAAAAGAACTTAAAAAATGAAACAAATGTTTGTCAAATTATTTTTAGTTTTTTAAACAAATAAAAAGTATTCAACTCAGCTGAGTGACTATGGGCTAAATTTCAACCTGGTCAGATTTAAAAGAGCTGAAGGTTCTTTCCTTTGCTTTTGAATATTGGGCAGTAAAAACAAAGTCATATTTTTAATACATAAGGGACTTCATTATACATAATAAAGAATTTCATCACTGAGAAAGGTGAAGAAATAAACATTAAAATTTGAAAATGAGCATATTGGGGAGATAGAGATTTAAAGGAAAAAGAAATATGTTTTGCTTGGCAAGAAGTTATCTACAAAATTAGAAATTTAGAGTGACATTCCCCTAACCTACTGAATTGAACTATCTCCAGGTCATGGCACATGAGCTGTTCTCCACATTTAGTCTCAGATTCATTGGAAGATAAGTGAAGACCAGGCATAAGAAAAAGAAGCTGTATCCTTTTTTACTGTAACAGATATTGGCATGAAAGGAAGAATATTTGTATATCATCTTCTAAAGAGTGAATCCTAACTGGAATAATGAAGATACATCTATTGTATTGAACAAATAGAAGAGAAGGAGTCTTGATTTAAAAAGGCTATATAACTTGCTGAAAACTGCTTGATGAAGACATTTCAGAAACTCCAGGCATATTACATGGTATTGCTGGTTTTAATATGGAAATACTTTTAAAACCGTAAAAGAAGTAACACAGAAACATGGAGGTTGGTGTCACCATCCAAACTGGGATGCTGTATTTTTACTAAAAAAACTGCATATATGTGCGGGATACAACAGGAGCCAACACATAGAAAGAAAAGCCTTAAGAAAAGATTTAAGAAGAGAAACTACAAAGCAGAAATGGCAGAATTGTAAACATTTGGAATGCCTCAGTGGATCTAAATTACAGCTATACAGTCCAACATCCTACGTGGAATGCATTGGACCTCTACAGGCAACAAAAATAGAACCATCACAGATCTTTGCTGGGAATGTTCATCTGTGTGTTAGTGGCAGAGTCAATCTGTCATTCCTGGACAAACTTCATCTATAGTCTGTTTGCAATGCATTGACTTCTGCAGTTTGGATTTCTGTTCTTGAAGCAGCAACTAGTATACTTAAACACATATTATTATTGTTGTTGTTGTTATTGTATTATGGTAGTGCCTAATGAGGGAGCGTTAGTGCCCTGTTGTGCTAGAAACTGTACAAACACTTCTAACACACTAAACACCAGTGATTCCTCAAAGCTACTCTAGCAGTGGCTTGAGATCATAGACTGGTGTAATATTACTAGAATGAGCCAGATTAGAAAGCCCTTTAAAGTAGTGCAGTATTTTAGAGTAATCCTAATTTGAGTAATATCTGTTACTACAACTAAGTTAAATCTGTGTTTTACTGATGTATATGTAGAATTAAAACTGTGATGTTAAGTGTAAGATTGTATCTCAGTCTGGAGCTTTTCATGGGGCCTCATGGAGTAAATAGTCCATTCCTATTGACTTTTGATAGAGCCCCTTGAAAAAAATCTCAGCTCTAATGCCTAGAGTCCAGTAAACATGACTTATTTAAAAATTAAAGTTGAATGAAACATCTGACTCTTAGAATGAAATCTGGTGGTCTCTGTACAGAGGCTGCCTCCCTAAAAGGATGACACAGGCTGAGCGTTGTAGTCAATGTTGTAATGTCTTGTCTGTCCTGTATTGTTCAGTCCATCGTGTGTTTGTAATATAATAAGTTGTCATGTTTGTAACTGGTTTGTCCATATTTTTTGTCATGTATCACGTTACAGATGCCAAATTCATTAAGAGCAGATGAACAGTAAAAGATAGTGTGTGCAGTATAATATAATATTCATGTAAATGTACAGTGTGAGGAGCTGAGAAATAAGTTCATCTGGATGATATATCATGTGGTAAATTTTGGGTGAATTTAAATAACTTATGTATCTACTGCAACCCGATAAATCAACGCTCACTTTCAAGCCTCCAGTACTGAAATGGCAAAAAAAAAAAAAAAAAAAAAAAAGTATAAAAGTTGTGCCATTGACACAACCTCTTTATTTATTTTTTGAAAGGCAAAGAGAGATGATTTTACCATTGTCTTAAATGTTTCCCCTTTTTTGTCATTCTTTTCCTCATTTCCTTGGCTTTTTATTGATTTTGTACTTTCTTGATTCTCCTCCAACCTCACTGTTCACTCCTTCAGCATTTCTTTTGGGAGCTCTTCTTCTATTCCTTTCCCACGTTGGTGTCCCAAAGCACTGTTCTTTGCTTTCTCTTCTTCTTTTAATAATCGTACTCTCTCTCATGGATTCAGATACTTAGATTTGTGCCAATAACTCCCAGAGTTATTGTGTCAGTAACTCCATAATTTTCCAACATTAACCTTGCATTTCTGGCTGTTTCCTCTCAGATGTCTCCCACCACCTCAAGATTGTGTGTTGAAAACTAATATTTTCACTACAGACAGGACACTCAGGGAGACTGAAGAAAGAGTTGTATTAGATAGATGATATTTAAAAAGAAAAATAATCTAGTTTGGAGTTCAGAAAGAGTGGGGTTTGTGAAAGAGATTGGGAAAAGGAGAGGATGAGAGCCTGACACAATGAAATTAAGAGGTTGTTCTATGGCATAGAGGGCAATACGGGAGTGGGCAAAAGAAATTAAGAGGCTGTCAAAATCAGCATCTTTGTTGAGATGAAAGAGCAAAGAAGAGTTCCTATATATAGTCCAAGGTGGAGTACTGTAGGGCCTTGAAGGATAGAAATGAAAAGTTTAAACTTGGGTGACTGTGCAACGGGTTTTTAAAGAGAGGCTTTACAGTTTGATTTAGCAAAGAAGGGGACTTGAGGATGTCATAGTACTCAAGGTGAGAGAGAAGAGCATGGTCATGCATGTTAAATGATGGGATGAAACAGAATGGCTGATGTTTCTATGTTGTGGAGGGATGCACAATACAAGGTTTGATGATGGTCTGGATGTGTGGTGAAAGATTAAGAGTTAAAGATGACTTGGATGTTGCAAGACTGGGAGACGAGTGACTAGGAGGATGGGGGTGTTGTCAGTGACAACAAAGTGTGGTAGGAAAAACAAAGGACTTTGGAGTGGCCATATTAAAGTTGAGCTGATGACTAATTATCCAGAATAATGTACATCTCCTAACATAGTGAAGCTTTTAGCTCTGATTTGGATCTCTAGGCTCTATTGTAATACAAATAACAATGTTGGAGAAATAGATATGCTTGATGGGCTAGTCTGAGTCTGAAGAGAGAAATGATTGTGTCTCTGTAGAGATGATGGTGAAACCTGGGAGAGAAGATAAGAACAATCTAGGTTAAGGTGTAGAAGGAGTTAGAGGCAAGAGACTCTCACAGAGAAGGGCTATGGGGCATATTGAAAAAGCAGTTGGAGAAGGAGGAAGAGAATTGTGATAGTGTCATAAAAGCCACCTGACAGGAGGGACAGGGTGTTGAGTAGGAAGTGACCAGCAGTACGGTAGGCTTTGTAAAGATCAAGGATAAGGATGGAATTAGACACCCCAAGTCTTAGCCAGAAAAGTGTCCTTGTAGATCTTGGTGATGGCACTTTCAGTGGAGTGTAGAGGGTAAAAGACTGACTGGAGTGGATCCAGGAGTGAGTCTGAGGAGAATTTGAAGATTATTTTTGTCCCAAACTGCTCCACTTCTCATCCACGTCTTTCATTATGGATAACTGTCACCCTTCCTGTGAAACTCTCAGCCTGATTATCATCTTTGACTTGTGCCTCCTCTCTCTGTGCATTTCCACTTAAGCCTTGAAGAGCCTGCTTAAACCCTACTTCTTTCTGCAAAGCATCCCTCTGTGGAGACTCTGACTTTTGGTCTTTTGCCCCAAATACCGTGTGTCTGCTTTATGTTGCCAGTGCCCCATGGCAGAGACGTGTGTGTGTGTTGCTTTAAGTATTAGCATTATTTTAAATTAGTTTCCATTAAGTCATGTTTGTCCAGCTCTTTGTATCGCACTGCAGAAGATTGAAGGACTACTGCTGTTACTTCTAAAACAGAAAGAATGCATATTTGAGCCAACATGCTTGTTACATTCCTCACGTGGTGGGGACTATCACACTTTGTTTATGCAATGTTTCTTATGTAAATGTACTGTACCTACAGACAGTGTTTAATTTAATGCTTTATTTAATATATATCTTTTTATACTCCTTCAGAGCTGTTGCTTTCTTTCCCATGTTTCCTTTAAACACAGCATCTCATCTTCAGGGGTAACATAGTCTCCTAAAGTTTTTATGCAATCTGGTTTGATTGTTTCTTAATGGCTTTTCCCAGCAAGAAAGGCCATAGAATCGGAATTGAACACCGTTATCCAAATATGTAGCGAATGGCCTCATAGGAGGAGGCAGCTAATGGACAAGGCTTCACCAGCTCCATAATTCCTTTGTGGTGGCTCCTCCAGCCCCCCCTACTGCAATAGTTGCCAGGGACCCGGAGTGTCCCCTTCAAATCAGTGTAAATTCAGGCCCACTGGCCACATTTTTGCCCATCTTCCATGCATGCCTATGTGCATTCACATGGGGAATAGCTCTGCCACATTCAGAGGGTACATAGTCTCTCTCCACCTCTGTCCTCCTTCCTGCGCAATGGAGAGCCATCTGTGACTTGTCCACTGATGGATGTGTTTCACCCCAATAGATTAAGATAATTTTCGTCAGTATAGCTAAGGTCTTGGATTGAATGAAGAGTCAGTTTTATTTAATATATAAAATATTGGTGTTTATAGCATTTGGGAAGTGAGATATTTTGTGTTAACAACTCACTGCAAGTGTAATCTACATTGTCCAGTCAGCGTATCTATTGAGCTTACCCCCTATTGTTTATATTAGTAAACACAATTACACTTTTGGGCCATAGGAATCTTTGCTTTATATATATATATATATAATGTTAACTCTGAGTAGATGTGTAATATATATGAACATACACGTGTACTTGACAGCATGATACTACCCAGCTTCTTGACTCAATTTTTAACTTTTGGCATAAAGGGCTTTGAATTCCACTCTCTATAAATGAGTTGTTAAGCTGTTACGGAAAGGTAAATGTGGAAAGTCTTGGTTGGCTTTCAAAAATTATTATTGGTGTCTAATTAGATTGCTACTCTAAATAAAAACATCTGTTTTTCAAATTAATTTAAAAATGAAAAATGGCACCAGTTACTCCAGTGACGGAATCTGTTTCAATAAAGGCAAAATTATCCTCTGATCACACAGCTGTGCTTGATTTCAAGCCGTACCTCTGCTCTTCCTATGTATACAGATCTCTGGTTCTAAAATGATTTGTTTGTGCCTGGCAGGAGAACAAAATATTAATGCCAAATACCACCATATAAAGCAGAGAGAATGATTTATACTGTTGGTATATTCACTTTCAAAATTGTGGAAAGACTAAATCCACTTATAATAAAAAATGCTGTTTGAATTATAATTATAGCATTAGACACAGCAATAATTAAAGACCCCAGGATCAATAACTGTCACATAGGGTCTGCATGTGCTATAAACATTACTTTTTCTATGAAGACATGAAAGATGAAAAGATCACTTACAATCTAGTTTTAAATGACAATGCTAATGGAACTAGATTTTAGCCAGAGAAGGATCTGCTATTTAAAGTGAAAGAAAGATGAAGGAGCTCCAACTTGAACTGAAAATAAACCCCTTATTTTCAAAGAAATGGATGAGTTGATCATATTCATAGCATTTCCTCACTGCGGTGTATATAGGTGCTGGAACTAGCAGCGTTGGTTTCTATTATATACAGGGTTTACAGTTTGCTTCAATGGCTGTCTGCATCCCCAATATCAAAATTGTTCCAGCTCCCCTGGCTGTGTATTTCATCATTATCATTTAGTTGAAAATTTTACAGCATGAAATTTACACTTGTCCCTTTTCTCAGTAATAACTGACATGGCATCTTGTTTTATGACGCATTGAAAGTAAATTTATAAAAAATACAAATCAGTTACTCACTTTTATCAAGATAAATACCCTGGGTGGCCATATTTGTTATTACTGCTGTCTTCACAAATTTTGTGCTTTACGTTTTCTGCATTTCTTTTTATTCATCTGTGTTTTACCCTAATCTTTTTTAGGTTTTTCCCTTCTTAATAGTTTTGGGTTTTTTTGCACTCATTAATTTTTCCTATTGGTTTGCAATGGATTTTTTTTGTGGAAGTGAGGGGCCATTGTATTTAATATTTTAATTGATTATTTTAAGATGATTTTCCTCTTTTGCTTTGTGACTATTTTTTATTGGTCATTATTTTCAGATATGCTGGAGAGTTTTACATAAAAGGGTGTTTTTAATTGCAAAAAACAATTATCAGTTTAATAAAAATTTCTTTTTTAAAAAAGGGGGAAAAAGATGAAATAGAGAGAGTTCTGGTCAGGCATTAGGAAGTCCTTCTATTCTGATGCATGTCAATGATATTGCCTCACACACCTTGTCTCTCCATACAACAGTGACAGTTTAAGGTGAAAAACTGAATTATCTGGAACTTCAATTGTCTTCTGATATGCTGTTTTTTAAAAATTTAATTCATTAAAATAAAAGTTTACAGCACAGTCATGAATAAATAGTTTTTACTTTTTTCTTAAAATTTTATCCACAAAGGTCACACATTCAGCAATCTAACAAGGTACAAACGATTTAATTTAATGGGAATTTTATAGAAAATACCTATTTTTATTACTCATAGGTATTTTTATAGTTTTCTTGTGGCGACATAGTTACAGGTATTTATGTAATGTTTCTTGGCTCACACCCGAAACTATTGCATTTAATTGTGAAGGAAAAAATGTTTAGGTTTTTTGTTTGTTTTGGGGTTTTATTTTATGCAATGGCATATTCAGTTTTGCTGAGTAGCAGCTCTGGCAGCATTCTCTTTCCCATAGTGCCAAATTGTGCACTAATATAGCAGGTTTAAAGCAGAATTCACATGCATGCCTTTTCATATGTTGTAATAGAGATATTGTCTGAAGGGTTATGTACCAGAGCCTGGCATCCTTTAGGTGGTTTGGTATTCCCTAAGTCCACATTGGCTTGTATTGGCCTCTCTTGCTCCTGCTGTACCCTTAAGGTCAGAAGCTGTTTCCATTTCAGGATTTTTCTTTGTGACTTGCTCTGAAATGAATGTGTAGAAAGTTAAAGAAAAGCAAAGTTTAATTTATCAAAGAGGAGAACATAACTGTAAAATACTTCATATCCATGGCGCTGCGCATGAGCAGAAGGATACAAATACATGCAGAAGAAGGCAGGAATGGGCCATAGTTTGTTAAAAGTCTGACTTGATGTCTGAGTCTGCTCCCATTGAAGTCAGTGTCAAAACGCCTCTGAAACCAGAATCCAGTTGGAAATGTGATCTTTTGATTTTATTTATTTATTTATTTTTAATATGGCTGATCATTCAATAAAGGTGGACTGGAACATAACAGTGTAAATACTGACATAGCTCCATGCAGTGTGCAAAATCCAGTAAATGCTATTGGCATCCACTCAGCTTTACTTCATGACATGACTTGATTCGCACCTTTTAAAATATATTCTTTTGAGATTAAAACTATGTTTATATCAACAATTGTATTTTAGATTAGATGGGCACCATTGACTTAAACACCAACCAAAATATAGTGTGTGTGGGATGAAGGGGAGATGTTAGATGGAATAAGTTTTTAAAAATCTGAGAAAACAGAAATGTAAGCTTTCAAAAATCACTAGAAAAGGTTGTTCTTCAGTATTTCCAAGTAGTGGAAGCAAAACATTATAGCATTCAGAATCTGAAAGCAGAGCCTGTCAAAAAATTCCAACTAATATTTTCTTAGAATTGTTTTTCACCCAAAAATCTTTTCACTGAAAATTAATCTGATTTTATTATTATTACCTATGCTGAAAAAAGTGAAAAGTAACCAAAACACACACACTAAATAAAAAAAGCTAGATTTAAAAGAAGTTTATGTTTTAACAATCTAGGTGAGTGGTTCTAGTAATATTAAACGTGTCCACATCCCTGTGGCATCCCGAGCATGTGAGTTTTTCTCTGACCACACCAATTGCACTGGTGGTGGGAGGGCACATTTGATAAAAATTGCTACAGTGGCTCTATAATAAGCAAGGATTCCACTACTTGGGAAGGTCTTCGGCTATGTCTACACTTGCAAGTTAGGTCGACTTAAGGAGGCTTAAGTCAACCTAACTTAGTCCCCATCCACACCAGGCTTTCATTAAGTCGACTTAAGAAATTCCTTAAGTTGACTTAATAAGACCTGTTGTGTAGGTCGACCTAAGCACAATGTGGATGCTTAAGTCCACTTTGTTAAGTCGACCTAAGGCCAGTTAGGTTGACTTAACAAAGTGGACTGTCCAAGTCCATGGACACCACTTTGCTAAGTCAACTTAATAAGGTCGACTTTAAGTCGACTTAGTTGACCTAACTTTTTCTGGTGTAGACATAGCCTTCCTGTAGCTGAGTAAATTAGCTTTAGGATAGGTTTGAATGGTTGCCCTCATGAAGGGGAGAATTTAAAATTACTCATATTAATATTGTTCTCTGCAGAGCATGGAAAATGTCACATTACTATTGAGCTGGCCTCTTATTGTCATTTTATCATAGATATAATCAGTAATTGTTGGTAATGACTTTTTCCCCGACTGTGAAATGTAAACATTTTTATGTAGAAATATTTTAATTTCATGCTGTGTCAAATAAACACCAAAATGGGGTGTGGGTGGGGGGGCGGACAGAAGGGGATAAAAGATTTGGGTAAGCTCATAACCCATGAGAGCAGAACTCTGAACTCTGTAATGGAGTTTGTTTGTTTTTTTTGTTTTTTTTTTTTACACAGTTATATATCAGCTAGTCATTATTTGAAAACTTTAGTTTACTTTCCATGTTCTAAAAACATGAATTCTCAGAAATGCACATGTTCCATCATGGTATCGGCCATCAGCTGTTGTTAGTGCATGTCTGTGATCATGGCATAGATCACCCAAGCTTAAATGGTTTCAGCCATCCTTTTTTGATTCAAACTGTTCTGGAATAGATACACGGTTCAGAACAGAAAGTACAATATTGACTGAACAGTGAAATCTGATGAGTGTTTTGGTTTCTGTTTATGGTGCAAAGTCATCGTCGTCTTTTTTTTCCCCACCTCTTTGCCTTAAGATCTTCCTCATTTTTTTTTCATTCACAGATTGAAATACTAAAGAAAAAGATTAAGCAAAAGGAATCGTTTATAATACAGCTTCTAGAAAAAATCTCTTTCCTAGAATGCGAGGTAAGGACCTAAATTAGCTTTACCTTTTTAGAGGTTTAAAATGGTTTTGATGTATTTTACAAGAACTATTAGACATAGAACCATGCTCTCTGATATTTTATTTGGGCAAATTCACTGGAACTAATCTGGAATATGGAAACAAAAAATAGTTCTGACATGAGCAACATCATGAATGCATGTAATAAACAAATAGTCTTCATACATTGAACTTCTGTAACATACCGTTATGCATCTACACTATAGGGGCTTGGATTCTAAACATCGGCTGTTGATTGACTTATGTTTTATAATCACAATAACTTTATTTTTCAAAAATAAAGATGTTTTGTGTATTCTAACTAATTTTGGAATCATCACTTGATGAAGAAAGCCTAATGCTTGACTTTACTAACTAAAAGAAGACACTGTTAGTAAGTTAAATTCATTTAAATGTATTTCTCTTCTGGGACAATGCAATTTGAAAGCTCATGCAGAAAATCCTTCCTTTCCAGAATAAAGAATTGCAAGACAGATTGGACTGCTTAATGAAAACCCAGCCAAGGACTAATGTAGAAACCAGAGAGATTGGAATAGGATGTGATCTTCCAACCAGGTATTCAGACCTTCAACTAATTTACTGGAATTTCTCTGCAGAAATTCACTGTCATCCAGGGCTTTTTTTTTTCTCACAGCGGCCCCAGGTCCCTGGCCGAGTACTGTCACCTTTTAAAAAAAAACCCGAAACTGCTGTCGTCAATAAACCTATTAATTAAAACAGCATATAGCATTGGGAAAGCAGTTTTTATCTCTACCAACTGTAATTTCTCAAGAGCTTATTTGCAGCCTAATAGGTAAAGTACTCTTATTTAATGATCTTTTTCTTCATAGCATACAGAGTGGTGTGTAGCATGGAAATGGTATTTAACATTGACTTAATTTCTGACAGGTGCAACAAACATGTTTCTTTTCTTAAAATGATGGAGCATGGCAGAGACTACTGGAGTATTTAACAACAAAAGGCTTAAATGAGTGGGGAGTTAAACCTAGACCACTGGAAATCTGGCTATTGAATGACTGTTCTTGTGACCCGCAGGAAAAGCAGCATTTACGTTTTGCTACTGGGAGTGAGTGAGAACATAGCAGCAGAAATTTAGCACTTCAGTAGGGTTGCATAAAGTAGCTAATACGTTAAGCAGCACCAGGATTTGCACCTCATGTTGTGTATTCCTAATACATAGTCATCATCCATGGCCACGGCTGGCCGCCATCCAAGACCTGACCCCAGCCTCATGCCTGGACCGCAGCCCAACTACAGCTCTGCTCCCAGCCACAGACCGACCTCCAGTAGCAGCCCTGGCCTGTGGCCCTAGCTCTTAACCACATTTGGGGAGAAGGGAGACCCGGGTAGGGGTGGGGTGGGAGGTACAATATGAAAAGATCAGGAACCACTGCAGTAGCGCTTCCTTTAAGGCTGCTGTTGTTTTTGAACATGCCCCAACTGCACATGGGGAGTGACCAGTGGATCTAATTAATTATGTTTCCAACTCATGACCCTTCTCCTAAATGGCTTTCTTTGCTTTGAAGAGAATGGTGCCTTCACTGCCTATTTGTAGGGCTGCCCTCTCTTTCTTATACTCCCTCCAGTGGAACCATGTTAGTTCTGCTGCTGTCCTGGCTCTGAGCACTTGAATTGGAAGGGGGATAGAACTTGCTTAAAACTCACTTAAAATAAAAAGTAATAATTGTCCATGCACAATAAGCCCCAATAACTTGGCTGTTTTTAAAATACCCAGTAGTGCGCTAGCCAACTGCCCTGCAAAATAATTCTTCAGTTTTGAGGAATGCAAGTAGACATATGAAATCAGTAAAACTATCTTGTGTAATGTAATTTGCTCTCTTAATATAAAAAAAAATATCAGTTTTTCAACTTACTTGGCAACTTCCAACGTTGAGCATATTTTAATGGCACTATGAAACCTTAAAAATTGTGTTCATAATGAGAAAGCTGAGAAACCCTTCTAAAGGGGCCTCAGCAAGCACCACATAGATCTCAAACTACCCTTTGCCTAGCTCTCAGATTTCTCCAATTCTTGTAATTTATCCTTGATATCCACATAGTTTAACTTTTACAATTTACAATGAGTTTTATTTTTAATTCTATGTCACTAGTTTTTATGGCTCCAGGGAGACTTGAGCATGCTAAATTAGAGCACCTATATAGTCTAATATTTGACTTGTTGATGCTCCTGTCTCAAACGGGCTATTATCTGGCATAAAATTATCAAGAGTTCTTCAGGACATTTAAAGAGATATCTGGCATGGATCAAATGTTCATTATAGCTTAAAGGTAAGTCCAGCGTAAGCTTCTAGAGCCAGTATCAAAAAGAACTTTTAAGACACAAATTCTTTGCAGTGAACTTTACAGCCTAGCTACCCAAATTGACATGTAAAGCAAAACAAGTTAAACCCTGCAGAATTTAATAGTTAAAATGTCTTTCTCATCTCTTAGTAGTACAGTCATCAGCAGCAGAAGGTCTCCTGAAACTTCAAGACCTGTGAGGACATACACCCCATTCAAGAGAGTCCTGGAGTTCACTGTGAAGAACAATACATCTTAAAAACACAAGTCAGTGCATTCCTTACAAATAAGCAAATGCCCTGTGCAGCTTGAAGTCTGATAAGAATTAATCTAATCAGCTGCAGAGAAGAACAGACATGGAGAGACTTGCTCAACATATTTTATTTGCAACTTTTTGGTAGTTTCATATCTGCAGTTGTTACTGACATTGGCATTTGGCATGGGGTTATGGAAGAAGAGCAGAAGAGAAAATGCATTAGGTATTGCTTCTTGAGAGGAAGCTGTAAAGTGCAATTTATCATATTTCAAACACATTGGAGAAACTGTTCTACACTTGTACAGGTTTTCTGACTGTTGTAATTCTGTAACATGAAGCTATAATTTATCATTATATTTACAATCTAATATCATTAGATTTGAAACCTATAGGGCATCTGCAGAAGGGCATGAATTTGCAAGTCATACCTTTTCTTCTTGCCCGGATCACCTGTTGTAGTCTAAGGGCTCTGTTTGGCCATAGCAGATGTTTGCAGCGGAGCTGTGTACCTTAGTTAGCTATCAAAGAACTTGATCTTACAAACACTTGCTAGTGAACATACTGCTTACTACTCACAATAGTAAATAATAAGGCTTCCGTGCTTTGTTAGACCGAAACCTTGGTTTGTACTACTCTTAACGGTAAGCAGTACATTCAGTGGTAAATGTTTGGAAAATCAGGACCAAGCCTTGAAGTCAAGGCCCTGTTGGTAGTTGGATTTATTCTTGGCTCCTTTGGCCCCAGAAAAATGAATGG
Organism: Pelusios castaneus; assembly: GCA_007922175.1. Classification (NCBI taxonomy): domain Eukaryota; kingdom Metazoa; phylum Chordata; order Testudines; family Pelomedusidae; genus Pelusios; species Pelusios castaneus. Next base: position 12,001,787 of record ML685765.1, on the reverse strand, counting down.
ATAGTTACAGAGAAGAATTTTGCCTTCCAAGAGCAGTAGCTGCATTGTTGTTCTATTGTGTGATTTTAGGATTTTGCTTCAGAATACTATTTCTTGAAACAAACAACAAGAGTCCTGTAGCACCTTATAGACTCAGATTTTCTTTGGCATAAGCTTTCGTGGGCTATAACCCACTTTACCAGTTGCATCTGACGAAGTGGGTTATAGCCCACAAAAGCTTATGCCGAAGAAAATCTGTTAGTTTATAAGGTGCCACAGGACTCTTGTTGTTTTTTGCTGTACATAGACTAACAGGGCTACCCCTCTGGATATTTCTTGAAAATTTGTCTATCTCACACCCAAGTTTCATGTACCAGCAGAAATTCTGTTCTACTAATTCAGCATCTATTCTACTTGTGAGTATTTGAATATAGGGGCATTTTTTCACACCATGTTTTTAATCTGAGTTTTAAAAAATACTAATTTTATTTTTAAACGTCTTAATGGTTTTATTAAAATGAGTTTTAAAAAAGAGTAACTTCATATTTGTCATAGCTGAATTTTTAAAAAATGTCCTGTAACTTAATAAAACAAACAAGGAGTCCGGTGGCACTTTTAAAGACTAACAAATTTATTTATCGCATGAGCTTTTGTGGGAGAAAATCCCATTTCTCCCACAAAAGCTCATGTGATAAATAAATTTGTTTGTCTTTAAAAGTGCCACAGAACTCCTTGTTTGTTTTGATGAACTAGACTTACACGGCTCCCCGTTTGGAACTATTATTTAATGTTGCTCTAGCATTTAATATCATTACTGGAGGACACTAGGCATGCCTCAAGGTTTCACAAAATGAATGTGTTCCCCACCCTTAACCTAAGATTTTAAACTTTAGCACAAGCTGTAAAAACAAAGTAAGAGGTCTTGTTTTTAATTAAAATGATCAATAATCCACATCTAATAACTTCCTTGCTTACTCCCAAGGTATTTCACGCTTTTTGGATGTTTGTTAGAGAAATTTGTCTTGAAATTGCACTTTGTAACTAACCTATAAATAAAGTAGAACATTTTGCAGGATGGAATCTCAAGTGCCTGCATTGGTGTGGATAATTTGGAACACTTTGCAGGAGTGTTAATTGTCTGATGAGACCAAAGCACTGGAATGGAATATCAGCTCAGGCAACAATTCTGCAAGTTCTTACACACACTAAATCTCACTCTATGTGAATCTGCAGAGTTGGGGACTACTGAACCTGGACTTCAACTTCTGAAGATTGAAAATATTCATTCTTCTTTGAGTGTTTGCTCATGTCGATTCTAAGCAAGTGTGTGCACACCATGTACACGTTTGTCAGAAGGCTTTTCCCCCAGCGATACTTGTTGGGTTGGTGCAGGCTCCCCCTGGAGTGGCACCTCCATGGGGCTGTATATAGGGGCCTGCCACCTCCTTAGTCCCTTCTTACTGCCCGTGATGGTCATTGGAGCTCTGGTGGTCTTGGTTCAGCAAAACATCCCCTCTGATATTCTTTATGCTCTTCCTGTAAGAAGTTAAGAAATTTAGAGGAGTTAGTTAACTGTTGTGTTTTAATTAGATAGTGTAGCATCTTGGTAAGTAGTGTTAAGGGGGCTTCCCCGTTTGGGACCTTCCCCACCTCCTTCCGGGAGCCCTTAGGGTATGCCTTGGACTTAAGACTTCAAGCTCTGCAGATCTTGCCACAAGCCCATGCCAAGAGGTGATCCACACGACTCATGCTTGACGTGTTTGGGACATTGTACCAGGCGAATTGTTGCTTTGGACCGCAGAGCCACAAGGAAAGGAGTGTGCGCCTAAAGCAGATCCTCAGAAGGCAGCCCCAGGACCCAGCACAAGGTACGTTGACACACAAACTCTGGCATCGGTTAGGGAGCCAACGCTGAATTAGACTTTGGCGCAGAAAGAGATGCAGCACCAGCCACTGCCGCCGGCCCAATCCTTCCCTGACCCCTGGCGGGGACCCAGGACCCAGCTGCTGCCGCTGGCCTATTCCAGCTGGGGCCACCACCGCCGGCCAGACTGGGGGCCCAGCTGCCACCACCGGCCTGATCTGGCCCCAACCCCTGTCAGGGACCTGGAGCTGGCAGCGGCCCACTCTGGTGCTGGCCCTAACCCCAGTCAGGATCCGAGGCCAGACCACTGCCTGCCAGTGGAAGGATCTGGCCTTGGAACCCTTGCCTTGGACCCAGGTGCAGGATCTGGCCCTGGGGCCCTGGCTGAAGACCCGGGGACTGCCCACCAGAGGCAAGATCCAGCCCTGTACCCCCAGCCGAGGACCCGGGGCCCAGCTGGTAGCAACAGGATCAGGACCCAGGGGCTGGGCTGCCGGCCAGCAGAAAAAGCCTCATCTGGCCCCTGGCTGGGGACCCAGGGCCAGTGGCGATGGGAGCTTGATCCAGCCCTGGGGCTGGATCGGGCCCAGGGGGCGGGGCCTGATCTCTGAACCTTTTCTGGGGGCAGTAACCCCCCTGCACAGCACTGCCTCTCACTGGCAACAAAGATCATGCAGCACCATTCCACTCACCAGTGCCTTGCAAGAAGCATAGGGTGGACATGGCGGGGGGGAGCCACTCGCCTTTGGTGCAGAATGTGGGCCGGGATGCCGGTCCATCATGGCAGCAGGAGAGCGCAGCACAGAGGTCCACAGGCCCATCAACAGCGGCTCTGCAGAGAGCACCTGTAAAACCGGTGGGTGTGGGGTCCCCAGCAGAGGAGAATGAGGTGTAAGAGCTGGGCCAGGATGTTACAGCAGGCAGTGCTCAATTCAGAAGCAAAAATGATGGCATCAAAGAGAAGTTCCTGGCTGCCGGTCTCAGATCTCCTGCCAGAGGTCTCCCAATTTCATACTAGTCAGGAGATTCTTCTTCAGGCTACATGCTAATAGCAGGGAGCGTGCGCTCTACTCTCGGGATATCAGCCGAACATTGGCTTTCTACGTTGCGTAGATTAAATCTTTTTGTAAATTGACTCAGCTTTTCATAGCTATAGCAGATAGGATGAAGGGTCTTCCTATGTCTGCACAGAAAATCTTGAAGTGGATCTCCTCCTATGTTCAGCCTTGGCCCGATCAGCGCATTCCATGAGGGCTCGGCCTCCTCAGCTGCATTATTAGTACACATTCCTACTCTGTAGAGCTGCAACCTAGCCATCATTGACATGTTTACGTCTCACTAGGCATCACCCAGCAGGCCAGAGACAACGCACTATTTTGAGCTCCAACCACTCTGCCATTGGGAGGCAATCACCTACTTAGAATGGACATGAGCAAGCACTCGAAGAAAAATGTATTGCTCATGTGCATTCCAAGACACATGCACTCTTGTTGGAGTCATTCGGCAAGAAGGAACTAAGGAGACAGCAGGTCAGGTGACCCCATGGCGGCAGGGGTTAAAGTAAGGGGGAACGCAGCCGAACGCAGTTCCGGGCCCCCCCAAATTTGAGGGTCCAGCGTTCCAGGGCCCCTAAAAATAGAAAAATCCAGCGGAACTCATGTTCTGCCCTGCCCTGGCTGCTGGCAGGTCCTACGCCCCACCGTTGTTAATCACAATACTTATTGTGTGATGCAGCATTTGCTAGTTTGTGACAATAATTGCTATAGACATAAACGCCATATAAAATTATAAATATTTTTATGGAGCGATAACCGATGCATGTGGTACTGCAAATGGTTGCAAATGCCTACCTGGGCTGGGGCCCACACATGCATGAAGGGGGCTCGAAGATTAGGAGGGTTCTGGGGCCCATCAAATTATATTTTAACCCCTGGATGGAGGTGCCATTTAGAGGGCGCCTGCACTGACTTGATGGGTACAGCTGGGGGAAAAAACTTCCGATGGCTGTGCATGCAGTGTGCGCACCCCTGAGAATAACTGTAACAAAAGGTGAGTAACCATTTTTTTCCTGAAAAGCCAAGTACGGTATTACACGATTAGCAAAGTTCCAGGTAAGGTTCTTCCCCCTCCCCATACACCCACATCCCCAGCCCACCCCTGTACAATCAAGGAATGTGTGCATTACTTCAAATACATTTAGATGGAGTCTGCTTACCTAAAGTGTTTTATTCTAATCTAAAAGATAGTATGGAAATAGCTCTTAATTTCATTTAAATAAAAACACTGAAATATTGAGTCAGTGTTTATACCAATGAAGGGAAAATCCTTATTTTGGAACTGAGGGTGGAACTAGAAAATTCTCAGAGTTGCTAAAGAGGCATATGTGTCCCTTTCCCAGGCAGACATGGAAGAAGTTAAAATCCTCCTTGGGGTAGAAAGAGGAGGAACTGCTTGAGCTGTGATTCACAGGGGGTCCTCCAGCTGGTTCAAATTAGGGTTAAATCTGGGTTTCTCCTAGTGAAAAGGCACAGAAATTCTTCCACTGGAAAGGGCCTGAGAACAAGCTCCCTCCTCAGCTTTTTAATAAAATAGATTACTTTCTGTAGATCCCTGAAATTAGGGTCTATTTTTGTATTGCAAACCAGAGGAGTTGTCTTGTGGAACTGTCAAGTAGCAAATACATTGAAATGTTTAATACCCCGAGGCCAGTGGTAACTGTTATTTTAATCTCGTGTGGAGGATCTTTCCTTCAATTTAAGCTATGGTTTGTGCCTGATACTTGGTGCCATGGTGTATTTTAAGAGACTGAGGTGGGCTTCCGTCATCTTGCAGTCAGTGTGAAGTTTATCAGAATTACCCATGATTTTTAAAGTGGAATTATTGGCAGGATCTCCAAATACATTAATATGTGCCAGAGACTGGTGATAGACAAGGTGGGTGAGCTGATGCCTTTTACTAATCCACTTCTGTTGGTGAAAAGGAATAGCTTTGGAGCTACAGAGCTCTTTTGATGGTTGATTTATGCAAACCTAATGCATATATGATATATTGGCCTAGTGCATATGATCATAACTCCCCCTAGTGGCTGGTAGCAGCACCATTCAGACTATTGCATACTTCGGCCTGGTTTATCCTAAAAAGTTAGGTTGACCTAGTTACATTGCTCAAGAGAATGAAAAATCCACATCCTGAAGCAATGTATTTAAGCCCACCTAATCCTCAGTATAGACAGTACTAAGTGGATAAAAAAAATTCTTCTGTCAAGGATGGAAAAAAATCTGTCAACCTAGTTACTGCCTCCCTGGGAAGTATATTACCTGTGTGCCTGGGAATACCTCTCCCATCAGCTCTGGTAGTGCCTCCACTGAAGAATTACTGACGTACTGCAGCTATGCAGCCACTCTAGCGTTTCAAGTGTCAATAGGCCCTTGTGTTTTCACTTGGTTCAAGTGGTTGATGCCCGTGCTCTTCATGCTGAAGACTTTTGAACAGATCCCCACTTGTAAATCCAGGGTCTGCCTGGGTGCACAGCCACAGTTCATTGCACAAGTACCTCTTGATAGATTAGATGGCAAGATGGCTCCTCTGGGCTTCAGCAGTTTGAATCTTGATCATGTTAGGAGGCTGGGAACACTTTTTGAACTTTTGATGCTTGGAAGATGGGGGAAATGTGCATAGTTACAAAAGATGTTAACCTCCCCCTTCCCCCCCAAGTCATAATGGAGCTTAATTCAGTTACATAAGCAAGGGCTCTGAAAAACAGTCATTGTTGGATGTTTCTCAGCAAAAGGCATTTGTTTGGAAATTTGTGAGATAATAGGGGGGGAATGTTGAACCAGTATTTGAATATAAATATTAAAAGGAAATGCATTATGCTTTCAAAATGTTCAAATGAATCTCTTCTGAAAATGGCCTTGTTAACTTTGAGAAAAGCAAAAAAATTGCAAAACTGGACTGGGCTTGTTGCAGAGAGACTGGATCTTGGATATTTCTTGTAAAAGTCTCTTCTTAATATGTAAATTGATTTATAAAATTTGAAATATGAGATGAATTTCTAAACTAAATGAGAAGGAATGAAGAAACTGTGCAGTAGTTAAGGACCTCTTGATATGTGATGTGCTGCATGGAAATCACTGACTTAAAGAAAAGGCCAGTTGTGATTGATTGGATACTGTTTGGTCTTGGTTATGGTGGTAGGAAAAGGAGGGAGAGGAAAAAAATAGAATGAAGTTTGTTACTCAAGGAACACTTAAAGATCTAGGATCTGATCCTCAGCTAGTGTAAATCAGAACAGTTCCACTGTCAGAAGGTCAAAGTATGACCAGTGGGTCCTTCTCCCTTTAGGATATATGTACCTAAGTCTAATTGTAAAAATGTTTACACATTTCAATATCGTAGTTGTTAACACTGGTTTGGATAAATGTATCTCTCTACTCTGGAAATGAGAGGTATCTGAAGTAGTCACTAAGGCTATGTCTACACTGTCAAAGTTAAGTCGACCTTGTTAAGTTGACCTAACAGAGTGGCAACATTTTAAGTCGACTTAAATTGACCTTGTGAAGTCGACTTAACGGCTTTGTCGACTTAAAGTCAATTTAGCACTAATCCCCATCCACACTGGCTTTAAGTCAACTTAAGAAGTTGATTTAAGCCTTAAGTCGACCTCAGAGTAGGTGTTAAATTGACTTAAGGACTTAAGTTAATAAAAGCCCAGTGTGGAGACGGCTTTGTTTAGGTTGACTTAAGCCTCCTTCAGTCGACCTAACTTGCCAGTGTAGACATACCCTAAGATCCATGTAGCTGGGTTCTATAAAGGCACTGAATATGTAATAGTAAATTGTATTTAATTTTATTTGGACCATGTTTATACCCCATAGCCTTCTGTAATTTAAAACAAGTCAGCTGTCTTGTTTTAACTCAATAGGCATTTGGAGATTGTATGAAATATACTTTATATAAATAATAGTTACAGTAGATATTAAAATGTACAGTACACGTAGGATTTGAAAAAGATAAACTGCAATAAATGCGTTTATATGAATTTTGATGCTCTAGTGTCTCAAGTCTAATTAAAATACAAGTTTATCATAAAAATCGTACAAACAACTTACCCTGCAAACCCGTCTCAGTTCAAAACATATATGAATTTGAAAGTAATTTGTTTGGGTCTTGGATTTTCTTGTTAATATTTCATTTGGCAGATGTACTCTTGAGAACGGGAAATCACTCCTTTAAGTGTGAAGACTACTCTTTGAGCTAAGTATCAAGTGGATGAGGCTCTTAACTAAAGAAAAGAGAGAAGTGTAGAATTGTTTTGGAAACATAAGAACTAGCCAGTCATCCCTTGTCTCTCAAAAAACAAACACAAATTAAAAAAAAACCAATGAACTATCCATTCTATTGTCTAAACAAACCAAGGGCAGATGAAGACAGATTCCCAACTACATGAGATGCTCTATTGACATCACTAGAGTATATAGTACTAAAGTAAGTTGGCCCAATTTTTACAACTTAGATTTCCATGATTTATCAGTGTTTGTTATCTTCTAAAAACATATTTACAATGAAGCAAATATGCTGATTGCATCAAAAGAGTCTTATAAGAATGAAAACAATAGTATTGATTAGTCCATGGTTCTAATGATATATAATGATTAGCATTGTTACTAGTTTACAGTACTCATCTTAAGAAAGTGCAAAGTGTTATCATTTGGCTAATACCTTCTTAGATGTACTTTTATCTAAGCATATTTGGTGTGCCTAACTGACTTGGACTCTGCTTCTCCTGTGAATTGCCAAAATATACTAATAAAAACTTGTTAATATGTGGAGGTTTTAGTGCTCTGCTGCCAATGAAAGGGATTGGCAGGGCTCGTAAGGGGTGACTCCCCAGGCAAATGACTCAAAAGAGCTGGACTTGTTTGGTAGAACAGTCTAGTCTGCAAGGGATCAGGATCAGCTCAGTATGGCTAACCAGTAGGTGCCACTTTTCTCCCACGAAAGCTCATGCGATTAATAAATCTGTTAGTCTTTAAAAGTGCCACAAGACTCTTTTGTCTTTCTACAATAGACTAACACGGCTACCCCTTTGGAATGGAAATCTATGTTGAAGTTTAAGGATTTGCTTCAGCAAGAGGCTAAACTGGAATTCTCCTCACTGGTGGAGGAGGGAAAGGTACAGTGAGGATTTCCCTGCAAGAGGCCCTGGATGCAGTGCATTTGGCAGCCAGAACTATGGCTTCCACTGTTGCCATATGCAGAAGCTCATGGCTTAAGCCTTCAGGCCTCCCATACGAGGTTCAGCAAACCCTCCATGACCTGCCACTTGAGGGGGCTTCAGTATTTTTAGCTGAAACGAAGTTTCCGTCTAAAATATTTCTAAGTCCCTGGGTTTGTACATGCCGGATACTTCAAGGAAGCACTTTAGACCTCAGCAGTACTCCTGGTACTTTGCTCCGCCAACCCGTCAGGACTCACAGAGGAGACCGAGTATAGGTTTAAATACAGACCACTATCCCCTCCTTCCTCAGCCCATTCTGTCTCCCGCACCGACACCCAGTAGGTTGTAAGCAGGCCTTTCACTCAAGGGTGAAATACCAGTTCCTGCATTTCTGAATCCGGTTTCCCCTTTATTTTGGTATCACTTCTACTTCACTGCAATGTGGTCTTGAATCACAATGGATAGTTGGGTGCTGAGCACTGTTGATGTTGGATATACTGTCCAATTTATTTCTAACCTATATTTCCATCATCTCTCTTCAGGGACCCCTCTCACAAGGAACTTCTAGCCCAGGAGATGCAAATTGTCTTCTGAGTGGAAGCCCTGGAAGAGGTTCCACAGGACTTAGCAGGAGTAGAAATCCTTTCGTTTTATTTCCTAATTTTGAAGGCTAAGGATGGTCTCAGACCTATTCTAAACACGTGCATACTCAATAGCAACCTCAAGAAGCTAAAGTTCTTTAAGATGTGTCGCACATGTCTATTTGAAGACCTGTTCACCTACCCTTCTGCATTGGAATTGGCTGGAAAGAAGGAACTGAGAGCGTGCAGGATCGGCCAGGGCCACGAGTGCACCAGAATTGATCCAATGTGTACCAGTGAGGGAAAATTTTCCAGTTACTGTGCTCATATTGGGCAGGCACCTATACATGTGCAGCACATCTCCAAGAACAATAGTTACGGAAATGTTAATAACCGTTCAGTTGGAAAAACGTTGCCTGGCTTTAATCCTGTGGCCTTTTTCTTATATGCCCCCAGAAAAGACCTTTTGTGTGGCTAGAGAACTTGACTCTGGTGCCCTTCAAAAGTATTAAAAATTCACAGGTGCGCACATCTCTGTTGGAATGTCCCCAGTGACTTATGTAGTATGTCAAATAATATATTTTTGATACATTGCCTAATTACTTGAAAGTTGAGTCTCCTGCTATGTAAAGAGAAATATTCTTCCTGCCTACCCTTGTCTCGTCTGTCCCCCATCACATTATTTATTCTCACTTATCAGAGGAGCTGATTTTTCTTCTCTACTGCTCTTCTTATAATTGAATCTTCTTGTAGCTTCCAAGATATTTGCCAGACAAAGAATACTGAGTTGCATAGCAACTGTTCTCATACTATTGAGGAATAGATTGCATTTGATTTCAGACATGTGAGAGAAAACAGTCTATCACCATCTGTCGGGAGTTATTAAATAGCACTCTTTCTTGGGACAACATCCGAAGTGGAGAGCATAGTAAAGTCTACTACACTACTAAAAAGGGACCAATCCTGTAAAATACTAAGCACCTTATACAAGTGCTGAACAAGTGTTCAAGAAAACAAGTGAATGGAAGAAAATGCCCCCCTCTAACATGGGGGCAAGGCATGCACTAATAAACAGGAAAATATTATTCAAGAAAAGATGTGAAAATATTACTGATATGGTATATCTGAACATCAGGAGGAAATGAAGTGGCTGAAGTCCCTACATTTTATTAGGCTGACCATGTTCTGTCTGATGAAACAAGGCTATTTTGTGGGTTTCCTGCAAAGCAGTTCTCTGCACTCTCAGCTGGCAAGGCCTGAGAATGCATGACTTTCTTTTTCCCACCAGCTGTTCCAACTGCCAGTTCATAGTGTGAGAATGGGGAGAGGGTTTCAGATCTATTTCTGCTGCTGAGCATCCATAATGACTTCTGCTGGAAAATGACAAGATCAAATTCAACCAGGAATGTATATTCACCCCCATTCTTTTCTATAGCTGGATCGCTTGCTGACCTTCATCCAAATTGCTGATCATACTGGAACCATAAAGGGAACAAGATGTTCTAAATCTTAGCCCATTTTGGGAATCATATATGCAGTATTCTTCTTAATGATGCTAGCTAAAGACAGAGTGATGATGTAGCCTGAGGGATTGTCCTTAAGAGTGATGCCATAAGGGAACTCTCATGTGTTTTATACACAACATGCTACTCCCATCATAGTTGATGATTCATGTTGGTATTTTGGAACATAAGATTTCGTTCTCATCACCTTTTGTCCCTATTGTTACACAGTGGTCTTGCAACTTGGAGCTAGAAATATAAAATGTAAATGCTATTACGATTCTGTGCATGTAATAATGATTGAACTGAGGTGTAACAGCAGAAACTCAATGTATAATAGTGATAGAGAGCTGTAGTTCATCCCCTAGACCTGTGCATGGAAAGAATTCTCTGTGTGCACATCTCCCGGTTAACCCCCTTACAGGAAAAGAAGGGGGCAGTCTCTTTCTATGACACTACCACCTCTTTTCCTGTGATTTGCACAAGGGGAAGAAGCAGTGACATGGCAGGAGGGGTTGATAAGGGGGATATGCAGCATCCTGCCTCTGGCTGATGAAGAGTAAGCTTAAAAAGTTCCATTTGCAGGTCTCAGGGGCTAGTGTGGCTTGGGAGTTAGCCAGGGAAGGGGCTAGGATTCAGAGCAGATGCATTGGAATAGAGCCTTCATTTGACCTATTACAGCTTCCCTGGAATCATGTAAGTTTGGGGGGGGGGGGGTTAGTCTCCTGGCTTACTTATCAGAGGGAAAACCTGCCTCACCTGACATAATGAACAAAAAGTGGGACAAACAGAGCCTTCCTTCCTTCTGAGCTTCTCCTGTAGGATTTTCTGTAGGACGGGATGATCTAGGCTCGGGGCAGCAAGCACTGATGCTATCCACTCAACTAGTCACTTAGTTGGCTTTTCCCACCCTGATCATGGTATTTTTTTTTTTTTCAATGGGGTAGCTGACGACTTGATTAATCTCATTTCCCCTGGCCCTCAGCCTTTCCATTCACTTTCCAGCTGAGCAAACAAAGGGGTGGGTAGTCATTTTAACATGCTTCCTCCCTCAATCCCTCTGGGATTGGCCCTCAGTTCATCCTGTTCATAAAACAACTGTTTTAACAATCTCTGAGAAATGTGTCTCTTTACTATTACTTGGACCAAGTGGACTCTATTGGGATAAACTTTAAAAGACCCAAATCTGCCATGTGGGAACCACCATTCAGCTAATGACTTTATTATTATTTTTACTAGATGGAGTGGATTTAGTAAAGCTCATGGCACTCATATCAACCAGTTGAGAAAAAAACAAAATAAGCAAACAACAGAGTCTAAAGGTCTATGTTTACCTTGCGTATTAGCCACAAAGATTTATTAAAACAAGTTTGACATAAAAGGGACACTGTTTCTTGTGTTCTTTGTTTATATTTTGTGTTTCTCTGTTGGACAATGAAAGTCAATGAAGTCAGTTAACTTTTTTTTTAGTATTGCCAGGTTTAGCTCTCTCATTGTGAAGAGGTACATTTATTTACTTCACATCATCTGTTCTCAATTGGGGAGTTTTTAAGAAGGGTAGACATATATCCCTGGTCATTATAGTTTATAAAAAACTAGTCAAAATTTGTAGCCAAATCAGAAATAATTAGTAGAAGATATCAACTTGCTAAAATCCCCATAATTTTCACCCCTACTGAGCAATCCCCGACAATAAAAATTTTGAGTCATAATAAGATTCAAGTCCTGTGGTCAGCTAAAGATAATGTCCTTTGAACCAAATGGAAATAGCTAGATTTTCATTAGTGAAAATGCAAAAAATCAATTTTAGTAAAAGAAATCTAGATCCTCACTACTTTCTCAGTAAACTGTGACTGTAGAACACCAGACACAAGTATTTACTTCTGTTCTCTACCATTTTTTTTCATTCATCTTGCTATAAAATGTGTTTCTTGCAGTGAACATAATGACCACTTTCAAGAATGCAGACTTTGTGACACAGTGATCCATCCTGAGTTGAACTGGGATGGGCTCAGGGCTCTTTGCCTCAGTTGGGTGACTTGATTTATTTAGTACAGAAGTCAGCAACCTGCGGTTCACAAGCGACAGATCTTTTCAAACATCTGCACTGCTCAGCTTGAAATAGGAAACTGGTGCCACCCTACCATCCCCATTCAAGTCCCTTCCTCCTCCCTCCTACATATGTAACCCACCCTCTCTTCTCTGCTTCTGCTGTTTAGGTTCCTCTCCTTTTATTCTTGGGTGTGCTTCTATTTTGCTCAGTATCTCATGTTAGTTATTTTGCTGGGATCTAAATGCATTTCAGATTTGCCATTTTGAGTCTTATCCTGGTATCTGCTCTCTGACATCAGTGTCTTTACACAGATTGCCCCAGTGCACAAAATAATTGTGTATAGACAATATTATATAAACATTGCTTTGGGGTGGTAAAAAAGCTAATTTCTATTATTTGTGTTTGTTTATTTAAAGTACTACTAGAAAATTTAACAATGACTTGCTTCAGAATGAGGAAATGTTCTGTCCATCCTGTATGGGCCTGCCTTCTAATCATGGAAGCAACATGGTTAGAGGAGTGAAAGGAACAACTGTTCTATTTTGAGACACTCAGCTGAGTGCTGACCATGTAGTATATAGATGCTGTGCTTTCCCTTCTTTTCTGCTTTTTCAGCTATTACCAGGGACTAATTTGTGGGGAGAACTTGGTCAAAGTCCCCAAAATTGCCCAGAGTTTCCTGAGGTAAATGTTGACGGCCCTTAAAAAGCCAGTAACCCCCACACTAAAAACTGGAGAATTGAGGAAAACAGGACCATGAAAGAAGGAAAAAAATAATCAGAATATGGACAGCTACAGAGAACTCGACTCAAACCCTGCTTGGCTTTGGAGGCAGAGAAAATTCTCAGCGGGAAGAGTAACCTGGAGAGTCAGCCTAAATAATCAAAACCATCTGATGCTGCCTGCTACAATGTTGGCAATTGAAGAACCAGCCCCATTCAACTGATGAACCCATCTCCTGCAGTTAAAGTGCCTCTGAGCATGTTGACATCTGCCAGTGACACTAGAATATTCTTTATTCACTTATTTTGTTTGATTTTCCTTTCTTCATTTAGTTTTTGACACTGACTGGCTAGTTTTGTTCTTTCTGCTTATATTTTACAGAAGGCTGCTGTTTTTATGGCAGATAGGAATCTTCTCTACAAGGCCACACAAGAACAATGGAGCTGCTGCATAGCCGTCTCTGCAAGCCTGAGACTGGAGGTAGCCACTTCTCAGCCCCAGGTTTGATGTGGACAATGATTGGTGGATCTCTTGGCCCCACCCCAACAGTCTGTCCTGTCTCACTCTTACTCTTCCTGACCTGTCCTGCCATGCCAACCCAAAGCTTATGCAGGAAGAACTAGGGAGCTGGGCTATGTGCCATGCTATGGGTTCAGACCTGAGCAACCTCCCCACTTCTGCTCTCTGAGCAGTGAAAACACCCTGATTCGTCTAGGTCTTGGTTCCTGGTGAATTAGAACAATGCACATGAGTATCTAATCATGGGCTGGCTGTGCTTGAAAATGAGACAGCAGTAGCTCCATGGAGAAAACATCACAGACCCTGAGCTGGGAGTGTCAGTGGTCTGAACAGGCAGAGCACCACTGGGTGGGTGACTGTGGATTGCATTCACACCTTGCTTTACTTCCAGCATCACCATCAGTGACAAAATTTATTTTTAAGACAATGCCCCACAGTGTTTTATCAATGGGAAAGAAAAAGTGTATATTTGCATTGTACCATGTGACCCTTTGCAAAGTTATTTGGAAATTGATTAAATTCTATACAAAACGAGAGAGTAGCTGGTAGGGGTGGGATATTAGGTCCCAAAGTAGCGTAGCTGGTAGAGGTGGGATATTAGGCCCTAAAGTAGCTGTGTACTGGGGCATCGAGAAGGTGTGCGAGCTCTGCCCAGGGGTTGGTGCATTTTTGTGTATGGGATGCAGTGGTCTTGAAGAGGGGGATGTGATCAGTAGAGCCCTGTAACACTGGCTATCCACATACCATTTTTGCAGCCTGTGGATGGCTGCACACTCAATTTTCATCGCTCGAGCCATGCAAATCCGTGGGAAAAGCCGCAGGCCATTTTTGCAGCTTGCATATGGCTACAAATTTGTATCTGTGCAGGGTTCGAGTAAGCGACAACTATGGGCCAGGATGATCCTGTGGAAGGACCCCGGGGGGTGGGGAGGGAGAGGCGGGAGTGAAGGGGGGGGTGCAGTGCGGGGAAGATGGGTGGCTGAAAGGGGGAGAGAGGCTAGGCAGGGGTTATGCCTGTGGGGGATGGTGTGGACGGATGAGGGGGGGCTCGGCGCTGTGCGGATCAGGACCGCCGGGAGCTGCGGGCCCAGAACGGCTATAAATCCTCCGTCAGCTCCGGCCCGCCCCAGCGCTGACCCTGCCGAGACGCCGTAGCGCCCTTCCGGCAACATGGCGGCCTCCAGTGGGCAGCGGAAGCCGCTGGCGGAGCCGGCGTCGGTGCTCTCCCCACAATGGCCCGTGCCCCTGCCCCGCCGGCCGGCAGCATGTCAGTGCCGCCCGGCGAAGGCGGGAAGCTCCGGGAGCGAAGCCTGGAAGAGCTGCGGGAGATGCTGAGGCGCCAGGAGAGGCTGCTGGCCGCTAGGTGAGCGCGCGCCCCGGCCCGGGGGGAGCGAGACCCAGGAATAGCGCACGGAGGGGGGAGGTAACCGGCGTCACTGCTTCCCGCCAGGACAGTGCTCCGCCCGCCACAGAGCTACCTCACCCCACTCCGCCCCCAGCCCCAGCAGACAGACAGACAGACGCCTGTCCACCACAGCAACACAGCTATGACCCCGTAACGCGCACACGCAGCTGCTGCCTCCAGACCTATCTACCCGTAGCATCCCACACAGATTCGCCCCCCCCCCCCCCCAGCACACACAGCATCATCCACTGAAGCCTGATCCTGCCAGTGACTTTGTACCAGCATCTGTCCGTCCGGCCACCAATGTCCGCTCTCACTTTGGTCAGTGACAGGAGCCTAATCCCTGCGAGAGAGATAACGAGCAGGTCACAGATCTGACTAGACGTACAGAAAGGGCCTGGCAAGCATAAGGAGGGTTCCCTGTTGAAGGGGCCCCCTCACAGCAGGAGGTGTGCCAAGCAGAGAGAGTACGGGGGTGGGGATTTGGGAGCTAAAGCCATACAGGATCAGACAATCCTAAACTTGTGTCAGAATGACCAGATCAGCTGGGCTGACTTCTAGTATATGAATCCAAGGACACAAATTAGACCAAACTATCTCAGTCCCTGGGAAACTAGACTGTTTTGTGCCAGAGGCAAAGAATAGGAGGGACAGAAGTGCACCAAGGCCCTTGCCATGGCAGAGAATGATTGTTCGGTAGACTCAGATAATCTTGACCAGTTACCAGCACCCACCTGCTGAAAGGAAGGTGAAAAAATTGGTCACTGCCAATTGGAGTTGGGAGAAAACTCCTCCCTAATCCAACACATGGTGATCAATTAGGTCCTGAGCCTGTGAAAAATAACCATTAAAAAGAACTATAAATAAGTGATGCTTTTCCCTTTAGCAGGGCCTGATCTTTCAAGCACTTAAGCAGTAGTGACTCAATTCATGCGAACACTTCCATGGATGTCAATAGACTCCTCACATGAGTAAAACTGCCCCCATGTGTTTGCAGGGTCAGAGCTTTAATCACTTGTAAATATGACAAATGTCACCTATAGAAATAAGTTCAGTTTTAAGGAGATTTTTTTAGTCTTATTTTAATTAAAAGAGAGTATGCGTGTGTATTTGTGTGAAAGAAATAGTAAAAGCCAAAGTGGGTAGGGGAACTCAATATATGGGGGTGGGGGCTAAACCTTATGCTATATCTTTATTATAAAAGAAGGGTATTTTGTTGCACATCAAGGTAGCTAGTTTCATGTAAAATTGTACTGGAGACAAAACACAAGTAGCTAGTTAAGGTAAACCCCAATCAGTGGGGATGTGATGGACCACAACTAGCTGTACTGTGACAAAAACTTCAGTGCCTAGTTCCTGCTAAAATTTAGTGAGATAGCTAATTTAGTATAAGGACACACCTTCCTCTTCTGTCACAGTGAGTACAGCCTAAAGAGTGGAGAAAGGAAGAGCTAGAATATGCACATATCCTGCATAAATATGCGGTTTTAGCCCAATTCAGTAAGGCCAGGTCTATGCTAAAATCTGTTGCTGGTGTTGGTGAGGGGCATTTTTTTTTTTTTGGCAACATTTCTATACCAGTAAAATCTCTTTTGAAGATGCAGTTATATTAGCATAGAAATGCTTTTGCTTGTATAGCTTATTTTGTCAGTATAGTTCTATATATATAATACACTGGGAGGGTTTGCTGATATAGTTATATCAGAAAACCTTTTCCAATGTAGATTATGCCTAAGAGATATACTAACTGATATTTCTCTTGTTTTTTCCATAAAAGCTGCTAGGAAAATTTCCCTGCACACAATTTACTGGTTGTGAATACTAATCATTTTTGTCAAAATCACATCAGTTTATAGGTTAGATATCCCATATATGTGCTTCTGTGATTAATTTGCTACAGATAGCTTTGGTAACATAATAGAGTTGTAAAGACTGTTCTGGGTAAGGCTGTCAATATTGTAATAAAAGTCATATACTCAAGTTTTACATACGTTCACAGTTCTAAAATCAATTAATACATATCTTCATTAATCATAGCACAGTTCACTTCAGTCTTATATTTTCCCCTCCCAGTTCTGTGATCTTTTAAATGAAATAACTATAAATATTTGCTATATCATTATTTCAGCTCAGAATAATCTTCACGGGTTTGGTAAAATCATTGCTTTTTTTCCCCTCCTATAGTCATAAATTTGTAAAACTACAGATGTCATGCATTTATGCAGACTTTAGAATTCTAATGTTTTCACTTTGTTTTAATATGCATGAATCTATTAACTTTAGCTATCTGATATTACACACACAACTATTGGAAATAAGATTGAGGCTCATCATGTAACTATTTTTTTTTTTTTTTTTTTAATTTTTAGGACATTTATTTCTAGACTTCCAGATAAGGGTAAAAAGATCTCTGATTTTGCTGAAAAGCTGAAGCTTGCCATTGCACAACAGGAAGAATTAAGGAGGAAAACTGAACTGTTGTCTGTTGTTAGACTAGAGTTTCGAGCGACACAAGAGGAGATTAGTACAAACAAGCAAAGAGTTGTCCTGAATGATGACAAATCAACAAATAAAGTTTTCTCACCCATTTATGAAAACTCTGCTACTAATGTAAACAAAACTGTTTTGCAAGACCAGGATGCAGAATATACCGAGAAAAGACACACACAAACAGCTTCTGGAAATGCAAAGAGCCATAGAAAACCTGAACAAATAGTGAGTATGATAGAACACCATCCAAAAACTCAGGAAAGTGAATCCAGTTTACATTCGTCCACAATCAGCCTGATGAAAATTGATCAGCAGATACTTAAATGCAATTCTCTGGATGAAACAGAAGGTGTAGTGGATGCTTCAGGCAACAGTGGTGATGTGCTGATTGATGCCTTTGAAAGAGTTACAGTTGGAGATGGGAATAACAATGAAAGCAAATCAGTAAAAGAGCCGAACATTGCTAAATTTAAGGATAATCCTTTTGGAAGCCTTCCTACCATGACACCAAAAAAGCCACATTATATTGAAGTTCTAGATTCAAGAGCTAAGAATCCAAGAGTTAAAAATAATTTTAAAACCAATGTGTAAGTATTATAGAATATAAAAACTTCTCGTAAGTTGGAGTAACTTCTGTCTATATAAAATTGGTGGCTAAGTGCAGATGATCCAAAGCATGATGGCATTGAGTGGCATGCTTGGTTAATGTGATAATCCACAGCCTCTGAGTATTTAGGGCTAAAATTCTGATTAAATTATCATTAAAAATGTGTTGTTCCTGATTCCACAAGTAATAAATAATCATAATCAATCCTTAAAGGTCTGTTTGGGCCACCACCACAAAGCTATTACTTAACTGGAAAATATTTCATTAGGATTACACTTGAATTGTAATAGCAGGTGGCTTTTCAGGACCACTCTGAATTTTGATTTCTGTGTTGTCAAAATTGTCTGGAAACTTCAGTGGTGACTGCCTGAAGTCTCCCTAACTCCCAGCCATTGCTATTTTATGGACCCAAAATAAGTGGAAATGCTTTCGTTTCTTTATCAGTAGTAACTTCTGGCAAAGGTTTCTTTTTTCCAGAAAGAATATTAGCTACAGTTGGTGATATGTTGAATTTTGCATCTTTGCTGGGTGCTACACTGGATGCAATAGATATACATGATGGAGCATCTTCACAGTGCCGCCTTGTAATTGAAAAGATGGCCTTATTGTGGTTGCAGATCACAGAAAGTATTAAAAGATCACGAGCTCTACTAATTCATTTTTCCATTGACTAAATATTTACAGAGGAAGGCAGGAAAGAATGACTCCAGGTATCTGTGTAGTGTGTGATCAGAACTGTTCTTTAATGGTGAGTGAGTAGAGAGAGATTGTATTTCAGTAGGGCATGATACTTGAAGATGCTGGAGTATTTCCTGTGAGAAAATGAGTACCCAGAAGCCCCAAAAAGTTAAGAGAAGGAGGTAGTGTTCAATGGAGAGAAGCAGCATATTCTAATGGGCTCATTACTGGGAGCTCCTTAATCCTCATCTTTGCTAAAGCGGTGATTTACTTTGTGGCATGAGGGAAGTCACTTAATCTGTCCATGAGTTGTCTTCATTGTAAAAGTTTCCTTCCTTGTAGAAGTGTTGCAAAAATTAATTCTTTTAACATGAAGAAACATTATGAAAGTGTTGCTTATTGTTCACTTGTATGATATATTATGATATGTATCTCACATTATATGTCTCTTTCTTAGCTTTTCTGTATCAGAAATGGCTATTTCTAGAACGTAAAATTGTATTAAATTCACATTCCAAATACTGGCTGCAACTTCGCATTTGATTCCTTTTAGATTACCATCTGAGTGGAGTGGGTCGTCTCATGATTCCTCACCTAGTCATTCACCTAGGAGACTTGGATCTTCAATTTCTGAAGAAGAAAGACGTCGTAGAGATAAGAAACATCTGGATGACATCACAGCAGCCCGGCTGCCACCACTTCATCATGCACCTACCCAATTGTTATCCATAGAAGAATCAATAGCAATTCAGACAAGGCAAAAAGAAATTTATGAGGTATGACTCAGTGTTACTATTTGGTCTGGAAAATGTAATTATATTGCTGGGTTCATTCTTGAAAGCCACAGTATAAACCTTTCATATGTTAGTAGGTTGAGATTTCCAGACTTTTTATGAGGTCAAATTAATTTTTCTATTTGATTCTGTCAGTGGTGTTTTCAAATTTATTCTTTAGAGCTGTTTATCAAACAGTGAATAAAATTTAGCATCATTCTGTGCACAATAATGACAAATTCATTATAGTGTCACTTGTCCCCTCTGTGCTTTGAACTCCAAAGGTATGCTCTGTTAACAAGCATACTAGTCACTAGCATATGCTGGATGCCAGATTCATGTTAATGAAGGCAAAAAAACCATCTAGTGTTATATATCTGAAATGTGTGCAAGTAACTAGAGTTGATTTTCTTCACACTGTGACTTGCAATAACCAAGTTCTCTGTAGTCACTGGAGATGAAGGAAGTTTAATTTTGAACAGAAATTTCCTGTGGCACTAGATTTTAGCATTGAATTCCATATGGTGGCAGACTGATAATGTTTAAAACTGAACAACTAGTAACAACTTCTTGGTGTTGGGTTATTTAATTTGTGTGATGCTGCTT
Organism: Pelusios castaneus; assembly: GCA_007922175.1. Classification (NCBI taxonomy): domain Eukaryota; kingdom Metazoa; phylum Chordata; order Testudines; family Pelomedusidae; genus Pelusios; species Pelusios castaneus. The sequence goes on along the minus strand of ML685765.1, from coordinate 11,981,787 downwards.
TATACGTTCAGGCACTTGCTAATTAATAATCTCAGTGTTCCTGAGGGTTAGGTAAATGTTATTGCCCCATTTCACAGAGGGAAAACTGGAATTGGAGAAATAGAAGGAGTTGCTGGGGTTTGGAACACAGGATTTCTGTTTCTCAGTCATTTAGTGACTCTGGTAGGCCACATCTCTACATAAGCTTGCTTAATCAAAGCTTATGGCCATACTCCCACTGGAGTGGAAGCAGGTCCTATTGAGAAGCTGCTGCTCAAGTAATAAAATAAAATAATTTCTAAATCAAAATATTAAAGGGTTTTTTTGTTTATTTAAGGAAATACCTGCTGTGTCTAGCAGATACCAGGAATTGCTGGGATGAGACTCTTAATTTGAACATGAGAGTTACTCTGATACTGTGTTGTTTTTATTTTTCAGCCTAATAGTTTTTTGACAGCCAGGATGACTATATTTATAAATTGTAGTTTAATCTTTATCTTTTTTTCCCTGTGTGTGTTTGTTTTAGGAAACACAAGCCAAACTTGCTGCACAAAAGCTAGCGGAAACATTGAATATTAAAATGGTTAGGTATGAACCTGAGGGGGAAACCTCAATGAAATACAGAGAAGTGAGGGATGAGGAAGACTACCATTCATTGGAAGACTGAGTTCAAAAAGGAAAATATCTGACAATGGACAATGTAATTGATATCTTGTGTGCTATCCTCTTAAAACTATAATAATGAGGATTCCTGGCCTTGTAGATTACTATGTCTTTTCTAGAGGAGATGTGGCATTGCAGTTCTGGGAAGGGATTGATAGTTTGAGTACAAATGCTGTTGTTATTTGGCAGAGAGAATGCACAGTGCCTTGGAACATTGCTCATTGGGCTTTCTGTAGCTCAGCTAAGGTAACTGTTCATACTGTAGTAAGTGGTGACAGAGTGTCTATAAAAAGATGGCTATAATTGGAGGAAAACATGAATGTAAAAGGAATAACATATTTTTCCACCCTTCAATCTATTGTGAATAGGCAAGAACTCTGAGTTATAAAATAAATCAAACCCTCTTCAGGCTTTAAGGGACATTATCTTTCCAGTTATGATGAACTGCAAATGTTTTCCTTTTCTATATTGTTTTTGTACGTTGATTAAAATTTTGGAATACTACTGTCTGCTGAATTTGATAGAATGGATCCATCTTCTGGTTTCATTGGAGAAAATAAAGTCCTGAGTGTTTCTTCAGTAATGCAAATTGATCAACCATTGAAGCTCAGAAATCTCTGAAACACAGTAGCATGTTCTTTATTTCAACTGAAGTTTGAAGGTGGAGAGCATCAGTGAAAAGCTTTTCTTAATTACAAAGAAATACAGCTCAGCTAAAAATTAATAGAAAATTCTTTATTTTCCTTGCCAAAATCTAGGTTCTGTGATTCCTCTGCAGCATAAGGAACTCAGCTCTCTGCAGCTGACTTAGTTATTAGCGATAGCATTTGCTGGTGTAGGAGAACTCAAGCCATAGCAGGTAAAATGACTTTAGTTTATCCACTGGCATTAAATATACTCTAGTCTGCTTTGAATGACTGACATTTGGAAACTTAAGGCCTTGTCGATAAGAAGTGTCATGCCTGTAAAAGTGTGCTCACACCCATAAAACACACTTGTGTGAAAATTGTACCTACCTGTCTTGTGTATAAATACATGTTTCTGAAGCCTTCAAGCATTGTCTTCAAATATGTGACCCTAAACATCAGATTCGTTTCTAACTTCCAAACATTAATAACAAGCTAAAGCATAGCTAGCAAGTTAATTGTCCAAAGGATAATTCTGAAATTGTGTTGCTGTATTACAGAACTGGATGATTCTACTTGAAAAGGAGAAAAGGGCCTTTGCCTGCAGGATATAATGAGAATAATTGTTTTGTACATTCTGTAATAATGAAGTATCTGATTAGGTCCAAGACTGCCCCTGATCTTTCAGCATTTTGACTTTTATTATGCATGCTTTTTCAATTTAATTCTGTTTTAGAACAATTAAACTTTCATACAAAAATAACCCAGTTGAACTGGTTAGGAAAACATTATATGTTGAATCTTCGTGTTTTTAAGCTTACATTAGAATGCAAATTTACTGGAAATTCGTTACATTTATTTAAAAGGGTGAGAATCTGGCCATTTTTTCCTGCCCCTCTAGTTTCTCCTAAATTTTCCCCTATCCACCTCTTCCTCTTCTTTTGCTGTTTCTGGAACACCCACTCCATCTCTAAAAAGATCAAACCATCTATGATTCCCTTCAGGCTTTGGTCCTTCCTGGAGACCAGCATCTTTTCATCTTACACTGTCTCTGCAGCTGCCTTCCTTTAGAGTATGTTGACACTGCAGCTGTGGAGTTTGATTTCTAACACAAGTAGACTACTCATTCTTCAGCTGATGTCTAAAACCAGCAGTGTGGATGTAACAGCATGGGCTGTAGCTCAGGCTAGCCACCCAACCGACCCCAAGCTCACCTGACTCCCTGGTGCCAAACTCAGGGAGCTAACCCAAGCCACCACTCAGGCCACAACATCCGCTCTGCCATTCTTAGCATGCTGGCTTGAGCAGAGCTACTGGAAGTCTGCCCATCGGAACTGGAATCACATCTGATAGCTGTGGTGCAGACGTAGTCCTCTCTGACTTCCTGCCCCGGATTGGACTGTGGTGGGAGAGTTGGGCTTCCCCTCTTTTGAACAGCACTGCATCTGACTCTTCCTTCTACCTCTGCTGCTGTCATCTACCATCCACGCATCTCCCCTCCTCTCCCCATTAGCTACCTTCCCTGATTTTTGACTTCTGTAATCACTCTCTGGTGACTTCATCTTCCACAATGCTGACTTATCTGACCCCCTTAGCTGGAGGTTTCATCACCCTCACCTCTTCATTTCACCATGCAGCCCTGGTTCAATTCTCCCACTCACCAAAAGGTCCATTGACTTGACTTGGTCTGGTCTTTATTCAGCAAAGTTCATGCTCTGATCTCTGTTTCTTAGTTCCCCTGCTCTGCCTATCTGGTCTCAATGCCGCCTGTCAGTTCCCCCATCGTGCTCTGTCACTTGGCCCCTCTGTAATATCCAGTCCACAAGTTTTCATGACTTCTCGTCTTCCCGCAGCCGTTTCTTCCTTGCCCTCTCGTCCCTTTCTTCTGTCGTTATGTTGATTCTCTCCATGTTTCACTCTCCCCCACCTTGGACTCTTCTGTCTTTTCTCTTCCATCACAAAGTCTGTTCGGCCAACTCTTAGCCTGGCTTACCCTCAACGTCCACTGCCTCAGCTCCTGAGTTTGCACTGTAATTTGTCTCTGGCTGAAATCTGACTTCTTCCACTCTAGATTCATTCTCTAAGGACGGTGGGACCAGATGTAGATGATCACCCATGGGTGAACACTTTCCACAAAGCGATCACTCTACATCTGACCCCTCAGTACTTGTCCTCAAAGGAAACTTGCACAGCACCTACAACCAACCAGTGTGGGAGCTTAAATTCAAAACCATTAGATACTGAAAGTCATGGACTGAATAGACACATGGGATTTATGGCTCGTTATAACAATCTAACAGCCTGTTCCACCTTGTATTTAACTGTGTTGCTCTGAGTTCATTTCCCAGGCCTGAGCGAGAGTTCTGTGTAAGCTCAAAAGCTTGTCTTTCTGTGTCTCACCAACATAAGTTGGTCCAATAAAAGATATTACCTCATCTACATTGTCTCTTTGGGATGAAAATCCACCAGGAAAGTGGAAATACTCATTCTTATTAAAAACAGTGAAATATAACTGGCAGCTGATACCAGTGCACAGTGAGATTTATTTCTTACCATGGGAATTTGCAGGAATTTATACTAAGTAATATCCCTCCAGCTTACATTTGAAAATTGACATTATGGACTGAGTTCTCACCTAGTGTAAATCAGAGCTTATCCATTGAAGTCATCACTGAGGTCACTGAAGTCCATAGTGTTTAATGTAGATATTTGTATTTCTTTCCTCTGTGTACACAGATGTTATTAATGTAGTTAGTTATTAGATCAAGGTGTCCAATATAATGGAGTATTTGTAATGGACTGAAATGGTTGCAATGCAAAGTTTAGCCCTAGTAGAAAGATGAATATAAGACTCCCTCTGTATACTTTGCTGACTGCCAACTTCACTGAAAGGTTTCTATCTATACTTTTCTTTTGCTCTCTATTGTAAAAATGTCGTCTAAGTGAAACCCTCCCAGCAATGATATCAGACCCTTTAATTTACTGAAAAGACTGCCCAATAGTGATAGGACTAGTCTAGTGCTGATTACAACATGTGTGCTGCAGCTATGCCATCTCCCCTACCGCTGTATTAAACACCAGACACTATAATCTGTGACACGGCAGATCCAAATTCTGTACTAGAAAACCCACAGTTCCATGGCAATGTTAATTGGATTTTTGAGTTGGTCAGTTTTTTCATAATACATTGCTGAGTCCTCCCTGGAAATGTAGTATGAACAAGGGGAAAACTGTGCTTAATAATGCTTGATGTGCAGGGTTCCTGTAGAGACGGTGCCCAGCTGCTGGGGAAGTATGTGGCAGCTGTGTAAAGCTCTGTCCTCTCAGGACTGGCCGCAATGAATAGTCAGACAGACGACAAGGCTGGCAAGATCCAGGGACTGAGCTGATGTGCTGTGTCAGCCATGTAGAGCTCTTCGATTGGGAAGTGGGTGAGCACAAATTGAGGGGCAGATAGTTTGTTTATAATAGTTTTTGCAAAAAAAAAAGTCTGTCTGTGATTGTTCTCCCTGACCCTACAGTTGTCACTTGTTTTGGAGTAAAACTTTTGTCAGAGGGACTGTGGATATGATTTTCAAACGCGCTGAAGTGATTTAGAAGCCTAAATCCTCTTGACTTTCAATGGGACTTAGGCTCCTCCATCACTTTGGCACTTTTGAAACTTTAGCTGTATTTCTTTGTACAGAACCTAATTTAGTGGAATCCTGAGCAGAGCCGCTCAGTGCTATAGGGATGCAAATAACTAATGTAAAAACTTTTCAAGAGAATCCTCTATCTGTTCCATTTGATTTTGAATTGGTATACTTTGGACTTTCTGGTATTTCCTTGCAAACATAATTTTTTAAAAAATGTAATAAATGTTTCATAATTAAAACAAGCCAAAGGTGCCAGCTGATCTCCCAACTGGAAGAAAAGCATAAGTGAGCTTTCAAAGAGAGCTCTGTTAGCCAGCAAGACAGTGATATTACTACTTATTTGCATTTGAATTTAGGAAAGGCCTCAGGACTGTGCATTAATGACTGCCATGTTCCAGTCTCTGTTAGATAATCACTATTCTGTGTTGCTTTCTAGTTGCTATGAAAGTCTCACCATTTTCCAGCTGTCTCAGGAGACCTTCTTGATGCAATTGTCTTTTTTAGCATTACCGATCCAGCCAATCCATTCTTAAACATGTGAAATGCCTGTCTTCAACTGGTTTTTTTTCCCCCCACTCAAGGAAAAAGATAAATATATGGATTCACAAAATCCTCATTATGTGAAAAAATATTTTCTTTAGTGACTTATGTTATATTAGTTATAAGTTCTCAGCCCCTGGTTTCATATTATTCACCTTAGCTATTTCAAAATGGCACTGTAGTGATTATACTATTTCTTAAATGATAGCTGATGATAAATATTATCCTTGCACAGACATAGGGCATCATCATATGTCATGTCTGCAGACCACTTTTTTGCTAGCACAGCAGATTTTTGTGGCTATAGGCCAAGAATTTTAATGAAAGAAAACATCAAAGATGCAGAAGAAATGAGAATATTAGTCAAGGAAGATACACAGTGATGCTCTCTGATAACCCCTGGTAATTGACATTAGAACTATGTGGGAGCAACTTAAATAAACATCTGGACACTGAGTTTAGACATTTTCAGTGACAAAACCCAGACAGATCTTCTGGACTTGCAATAATAAATATTTCAGCACAGTCTACATGAATCAACTTAAAATCCTGTTTTCAATTATTCTAGTTTTATAAATACATCAGTGTTAGTTATTCAAGTATATAATACTTTCTTTTGAAGATTTCCAGAATTTGATTTTTGTTTCATTCATATTAAACTCAGTTTTTTATTCATATCAAGTTTATTTCGGTTTATACAAAAACAACGTAAGCTTGCCAAATGCTATTAAAGCAACATGCAGCTGAACCTTTTCTTGGGAGAAAGGGGCTTTTCTGAAAACCCTGGAACTGCACTATAATTCATTCCAGCCATATAGCCCACTAAAATAGTGGTGAAAGAAAAATTACAATAATAATTTAAAAAAGATGTTCCCCATTATATTTTAATGGGTCTTTTTGGTTTTTGCTTAATTTTGTTAAAGTAATGGTATTGAGTGTGGTCTGTGCTCACATGGCTAGCCCAAGCTAGAAGAGTGAAAACGAGTCTGTCTACCCATGCTGGGAATCATGCCACTCAATTACATTGTAGAGGTCCTCTGCTATCAAAAGTTTGCTGAAAAGAGAGGAAATTTGGGTGTCTTGTGTGTGCAAATCATGTAGTGCAGGGAGCAAATTAGTGAACTACAGGTTTGCAGGTGTCTGTATTATGCAGAGAATTTATTCCATGTTGTTCCAACTCTCAGAAATCTGTAAAATACATTTTTGCTTTGATATCCTAAAAATGTAACTTGTCCTTGTTATTCTGAGCCAAGTCTTTGTTTAAAAATTCCCTGTTAATTAATAAAATGCAACTTGTGCTTTGTAGACCTTTTATATAGACTATAAAAATAAATAAAAATGATGGCTCAGGAAGCATAGAGAAAGCTACAAATTAACCTTAAGTCTGATTATCTAATAGCTTCACTCTTGCAATTTCACCTCTTGCTATTTGATCGATAGCTTTATAATTTATTTCCCCTACTTATAACCTCATATTTATTAGAGTACTTGATTTCTTGCTGCTAGAGCTGTGCACCAGACTCTCTCACCACTGCAGCTGATGCAATTTAATTTATTTCACCCTTGTATAAACACTGATGAAGGAGAGGAAGTATTGAGAATGGTATATTTGGGGAGTCAGGAAGAATAAATAAGAGCAAGATGATGACATTAAGACATGGAAAATATAGATTGAATATCAAGGAGCACTTTCTAACACTGAGGTGTGTTAGCTTTTGCACAGTTTCCTAAGTGACAGTCTCATCTTTTCATAGAAATGTAAGAATAGAAGAGACTTCGAGAGATTATCTAGTCCGACCCCATGCACAAAGGCAGGATGTTTAAAAGTAAATCAGACAAAGTATCACTAAATGCATTCCAGAGAAAAATTCTGCATTGGGAAATGGTAGGGCTAGATTAGATAACCTATGTTTCCTATTGCTGATGTCTATAATTCTATATATTTTTGCATTGTCTCGTTCCATAATTGCAAAATACTCCTCTCTTACAAGGCCCAAGTACTCTTCAGTTCTGTATGTGCAAAAATCTTAAGGCCTGATCCCATGCAGTAAAGTGACAGTCAGTTTCATGATGCTTTGTAGATTTAACTGGGTTAATATTTAGATACTTGATACCAGCGTATTTAAATTTGTAAGTCATTCCTAAATTTGGTGCCTGTCTTTTTCATTTCTAACATGATATCTAAAGTTTTGCTTTAAAGAGGTATAATTTTAATTAGTTTTATTTTTAAATCCAGAGTAATCTGTCCCCTATATTGCTTTGTCACATATGCCTTTTAAAAGCTGCTTGATGCACAATATAAGTTTAAGATGCAGGAAACTATCTTAACCTTGTTAATATTGGTATAAATCAGGCCTTTAATCAGGAGAAAATTCTAAAGTTTTTCAATATTTAAATGCAACTTAAAATATGTTTGTTTTATAAAATCATAGTAGTCAACAGATATTATACTTAAGGTACCACAGTTCTTATATAAAATAAAGAAAATGGGCCTGATCCTCAGCTGGATCTTCAGAGAAAGTGTGGCCCTTTTCAGAAGCTGAGCATTTGGCCCATAAAGTGCATTTGCCTTTATTATAAAGAGAATCTGCAAACAACATTGAAGGTTTGCCCATGAGGTTTCTTTAATGAAGTATCACACTGTTCTTCCGGTTTCTATGATTCTATGAAATACATTTTTCTATCTTTTTCTTTTTTTCATTTGAAACATCACACCCTGCTTTAGCTAGAGGACCCTGATATCCATGAGGGATCCATATGGTGATGTTACATACAGACTGTATCCTGAACTGAAGCTTTTCCCACCACCAAATGCAATTCCTAATTCTAGGCACATGGAGGGACAGATGAAGTCCTTCTGTTGGGGGAGAACTGCGGCTCACATTCTAAGCTGGTGTGACTAAAGCATTCCACAGCTCATGGACTCTAAGGTCAGAAGGGACCAGTACAATCCTCTAGTCTGACCTCCTGCACAATGCAGGCCTCAAAACCTCACCCAGCCACTCCAGCAATAGGCCACTAACCTATGACTGAGTTATTTACCTCCTCAAATCATGATTTAAGGACTTTAAGATACAGAGACTGCCGGAGTTCTCCTGCAAAAGGAAGGAGGTATGATTAAGATACGTCTGATTATATCAAATATAACAAGCAGAGAAGTATCTATTCTTTTCTTTTTAATTCTAAGGGTGTAGAGGCATCATAAAGATGCAGGAAAGAGCAATTCCAGAAGGTTCTGATGTGTAATTTAGTGTTTTCCAGAGATCAGGCGAGGCCTGAGTAAGGTGATCGTTGGGGCAGCTCTTCCAGTTGGCATTAGAACTACTCATGGGTTTAAAGTTAGGTATTTGCTTAAGTTCCTTGCTGAATCAAAGTCTAAATGAGTATCTTTATTGCTGAGGTTGTAGGCCCACTAACCGTCAGTTTATTCTTCATCATGGAACTGGATAGAAATTCTTGCATTGTCATCTAGACGTTGTGATGATGAAATGTTTACAGTAATAATATGTGCCATGGAGCTGCCTGGGATCAGGTAACCAACTAAGAGGCCGAATGTTATACACTGACATCAGTGTAAGAGTATATGCCATTGTGGGAGGGGAATCCATCGGTGGAACACAAAGCACCCAGGCCCTGCAGTCTTTATTCACAGGAAGCATCAGACTGGTGGATGGTATCTGTGAAGAATGGTTGCAGGATCATACCCCACATGAAGCATTCAAGCACAGCTTCCTTTTCAGCGGTGCAGTCTCTGAAGCTGACACCATATGTGGTAATTGAACTCATAGGGAATGAGTGGGGGTAGCTGGGGAACCACCGTGTCCTTCTCTGGCTGGCTGAGCCAAGGAAAAAAATCAGTGAAAGCTGAGAAAAATTTCTAAGTAGGTCATAGCCTGAAGGAATTGCACTCCCAGGCTGGCAGCCCTGACCTGGAGATCAGCCAGGGAGAGCATGTATGGGGCACAAAGATATTAACAAAATAAGTAAATAAAACCTGAGCACCTCCTTCTACTCCCATCAGCGCTCCCACTGATGGAGACAGATGCAACCCTCCCTTGCTCTGCTATAGTCTGTAGTCTGTACTGACTGCTTTTTATTATTAAACAAAGGAAATTGCTACATGGTTATTCAAAGAAGAAATTAAGTCGTTGAGACATGTCATGTAGGCCTTCATGCCTGCCAATTGTGAAGAGGATGCATTATTTTCAGGTGTGATATTTTAGGCCCTGAGTCAGCAAAACCCATAAGCCTGTGCTTAAATTTATGTTCTTAAATTTGTGGACTTCAGTGGGATTTAAACTTTTGCTTAAGTGCTTTGCTGACTAGGGATGGATTTAATTTGTGTTTAGAACTAAGTTTCTCTGAATTGGGTTCTTGCTGGTTTTTTTGTACACACTGTTTTTAATGCATTATGCAGAGCCCTAAATGCTTCAGGTGGGAGGACTGGAGTCAGGCTCTACAGATGTATTATTTCTGTATTTTTATCCACAGTGGTATAAGTTTAGGGCCTGGAACATCAGGTTTAACCTCTGATAGGTGAACTTTTTCTGTACCAGAAGAACCTTCATTTACTTTAAGCTGGGAGCGTGTAAGAATTTACAGTAAATGGGGTCCTTGTTCAGCTTTCCTTGGTCAGGAAAATCTAAGCCAGTGAGTAATTATGCAGAATAAGGTTGCTGAAAATGGCCACAAGCTTGCTGCTACTGTGGGCTATATCACATTTGCTGGCATCAGCAGGCCAATAGCATGCCAAATTGTTGTGTTTGGGTTTATTTCTTGGTTATTGACTTTAAAAAGCCCCTCCAATGAGAAATACAGTGCTGGTGATTTTACTGTCTTGCAATATTGGAATATTTATAGGGTGTCACCTGGCTGTTGGGGTGGCAGTATGCCAGGGAGCTGGTACTTATTGGAGAACAGGGCACCAGCCTCTCCCTCCTGGCTTCTTTCCTGTGGGTTCAGCTGTGCTTGGCTCCCTGCCCTTGGCATTGTGACCTCCGAGGTTCCAAAGTTACTCAAGTTTGGCCCTGCCTTCCTGGTGAGGGATGGAGCTGGCTGGGCCACAGCTATGTAAGTGGCATTGCAACCTGGCATTGGGGTTGCAGAACCATTCATCAAATTTAGCTGAACCAGCCCCCACATCGTCATGGCTACAACTGAGTGGCGCTGTGACCCTGTGAACCAGGTTACAATGTCTGTGGTGGAGAGATGAGCCCAGCCAATACGGTGACCCTTCGATGCATCTGGTGATCCAATTTTGGGTTGCAAAATCCTGGTCTAAATGGTCTTTTGTTTTTAGCCTATATGCTTTTTTTTTTTAAATGCACTGATTACTTTGAGTAAGGTTGTGCAGTCACTCTTTTGATGGGAGCCCTTCCCTCAACTATGTAGGAGAAAATTCACTCCTGGTCATTAGAGGAATAATTAGAATTTAAACAGTTGGTGGTGATAGATTGTTGAATAGCCTGATACATTTTCCCTAAAACAGAGCTTGATGTTTTGAATAAATGACAAGGAAAGGTGACTTTGTTTATTTATTTGAACTGTTGCAGCTCACGACACAAAGAGTTAAGGCCATTACCAAGAAAAGATACAAGCCTTCTTTTTTACAGTGGGGCCATCAGGCATAAATTGTTTTATAATAGCTTACAGGTATTTGGAAAGAATCTTTAAAAAGCTATGTTAATTTTATCTTGTGTAAGTTTTCATATATCTAGCTTTTCACAATACTTAGCGAGTTTAAGTATTTTCTGTGACATCTGTTCTTAATATTCTCACATCTTTCTTCTGTGTACATTTGATAGATAACATATTTCTGGCAGTCTTTTGTTATTAGGATCTCCAAAATGTTGATATTAATCTGAGCACAGTCCAGAACAAGCTCTTTCAGGGATTCATCTTTGGAACTGGGTTATTTCTAACAAGCCAAATGTTTCAACCTTCTCTTTAGGTAATTTGAAATTGATTTATAATGGAATAAGGAAGTCATTTTTGTTCCATTTATAATGAAGAGTTGGTCAGCTATTTCTACATCCTTCTCCTTCTTTAATTTTTAATCAATGTAATTCTTATTTGACACATTATCTTGGAATGTTGTACAAGCTAAAAGGCCAGGCTGTGTGATTTCACCCCACCAAATACTTAAGTGGTCCCGAATGTAAGGGCTGTCCTTTAAATTGGATGGATTTATAAGTATTAATACATAATATTTCTTTAAGAAACCTTTAATCAGTCACCATATGTGAAAAAGGCATGCAAAATTTGGCTCTGCATGACTAAAAATCTCTGAGAGATACTATGCAAAAAGATATGTGGGACATGGATCTTAATTAATGCATATTTCCATTCAACAATGTGCATGACAAAAAGAGAATGCAACAAATAGAGTAATATCCACTGGAGGCAGCGGGATCAATTGGGCAGCCAGTGTAGACCCGCTCATCGATCCCAGAAGCTCTCTCCCATCGACACAGTAACTCCACCGCTCCAAGCAACGCTGTGTCGATGGGAGAGCCCTTTAAGTCGACGCAGCCAAGTGAAGACCCAGAAGTAAGGCAAAGTAACTAAGTCAATGGGAGATACGCATTCTCTGGCATGCATATTGCATATCTCCTGCTGATTTAGCCCCATAGTGTAGACTAGAGACCATGGGCATTGACTTCGATACGGCTGGTTTTCTCTTACTGAATGTAATAAACACACATTCAAACTAGATTTTGTGTGTGAAAAGATAAATTAATTAAACTGTTCCATTAACAATGTGATGGTGTGCCACTGTTCTGTGAACCCTTGTTGGGTCAGTTCTACACTCCTGTAAATTCACAGTAACTTAAGTGATGATAATTTTGCCCAGTAGAGGAGATAAACACAAGAATGATCACAGTCAAGAGCCTCAAAGACTTTTCAGAGCTATCACACCTTGAAATGGTGGTGTTGTTTTTTAAAACAAGGTTTCATAATCATTATCATATACTGAGATACATAGACCTTTCATTTTATTTTTTGTTAAATAAAATTCGTAACTAGATAAGTACATGTGATAATGGATAATACTAAGTTCTATGTTTATACTGAGAAAAATGAACATTGCTTATTTCCTGAATTGACTGAAGGCATTTCATGATCATGTATTATGGGCAGTAGATAGATACAGCAGTGGATAATCATCTTCCACCCAAAAGGACCCCCTGTGTATTATTATTTTAGTTAACATTTTCACAATGAGGATATTTTTATTCTTTTTAATTTCTGGTGCAGCTTATCTGAAATTCCCTTTGCTCACAGAGGCAAATTATAGTTGAATGTCCATGCAGTCAGAATTTTGTATCCACTCAGAACAATTTGCTGGATCGAGGCCTCACACTGTAATCTCTTCATGGGAAGGGCCCATTTCTTTTTATGTGTTTATATGGGACCTGATCATAGCTGGTACGTGTGAGTGCAACAGGAATATAAATATTAAATAAATACATGATAAATAATAATATAAAGCAGATTTTTTGAAAAACAAGAGCAGAGTCTGATTTCCACCCTCTCTAGTTCTTTAAGAGGTGCTATTTCACCTTTCCTCAGTAGATGTCAGCAACACTACAAACATTCCAACTATTATTGCTTCAGGCAAGTCTTTCTGTTTACAATTTTAATTATTTTTCCAATTTCAGTTTTGCATAGGCCTACCAATCTAAACCAGTTGAAACCATTGGTCTTTGTATATATTAGAAATAGGGTTAGAAACTGCAATTTGGCACTGTAGAAGAAAAAAATGTATTCTCAATAAAGCAGCCAACATACAAAATGTGGTAGAAAGGGTTTATTGGTACATTTTTAGAATTTTCTGCAAGTTTACCTCACATACTGCCCCCAAGGCAAATGTGAAATAATATAAGATGTCTAATATTTTTGCTTCTTTCTGTGAAGTAAATCAAAACCGTGGGAATGTTTTCACATAATTTGATTTACTCCTGTCTCCTGCAATAGAGCTTCAACTACAATCAGTCTCTGTTTGCTACAAAAAAGGGGCCCAATCCTATTCCTAGTAAAGTTAGTGGTAAATATACTGTTAACTTCATTGGGAGCAGGTTTGGGTCCTAGGAACTACACAATTGCAAAGGAAGGAAGTGGAATGAGATCCTTTTGGTAGAGGGGGTTTGTTTTTTGTTTTCCTGCTTAACAGAAGCATTTAATTCCACTTAAAAGTTTATGAAATAAGCAGAAATATTCAGAAATGTATCTTTTATATTAAAGGGGAAGGCGTGAGTGAAGGGTCCCATCGTTTTCTAGGCTCCCAGCGTATATTACCTTCCTTCACATGTGATCCAGCAGGATTCCTATCCTCTTTTGGTATACTCTGTGCTTCACTTTGGACATGTCTATCTTTCCCTCTTACCAGATTTTGAGGAAAATTTAGAGGTTGTGAAAGGTGCTAGATGGGCAGTTCTGGAGGACTGAAATGTTATTCAGTCATAGAACAGGTACAGCAAAGAAAACAACAGTGAGAGTTTTTCTACACTGCCTTGCCAATGTCATGCCTCAGCCATGCTCTTGAGAAATCACTTCTCTGGATGAAGAGTAGCTGAGTCTCCATGGCCTCCTCAGACATTGGTCGCCTGTTCTGCAGGGTTGCCAATTAGTTCAATAGTGTAGTTTGTTTGCTTGGGGCTTTTTTTTTTTTTTTTTGTGTGATGTGAACACTTGTCTACTGGGAAGTGAGTTAGACCCCCACACTTGCCAAATTCACCTCCCACTGGCCATCATAAAAGCCTTTGGATTGTAATCACCTTTGCTCATTAGGGATGGTGATAGAGTCAAACTGGTGGCCTGGGGGCAAACAGCTCCATTTCCCACTAACCATGGGTACAATCACAAAATATGGCTGGGGGAGGAGGGAACAAGTGGAGAAATTCTGACCCATAATATACGAAGAGCTGCCTCCACAGCTGAACTCTGTTCTCATCCTCCCAAAAGCTCCCAATAGTATCTGGTATATACTTACACTGTAAAGTACCATTCGCTTGTGCGCATGTAGATATCTTTGTGTTACAGCATCACCCTGTGCTCTGTATCAGGGCTATGGCCCCTGGTCTCCCCATTCTCTCTCCTCTTGTGTTAGTTCCCCATGCTCAGTGACCCTTTGCTGTTCCCATAGTGATGTGTCTGCCCCTGTGCTCGGCATCCCCATTCTCTGGAGTTCTGATACCTCCAGCGTTGTGTCTTCCCATTAGTGTCCTCTGTTCCCATCTTTCCCCATTGCTCTTTGTCTCTCTCTCCTCTCTTTTTTTGCAGGGTGGGGGAGGAGGGGAGATCCAGTCTCCCATTAGGATAGATCTGTACCTTCCCAGCAGCATCTTCCTTATCCCAATTGGAAGTGGGGCTGATGGGTGTTCTTGGCCGCTGCCCATGTGCTTTAGGGTTGTGAGGGGAGGACTCTTCCTCCCCCTGCCTTTGTAGCCAGCAGGAGGAAAGATGGCTTTTCTTCCTTGGTGCTCTCCGTTGGGTGAGGCTGGTGCTGCCCCTGTCTTTCAGCTGATGAACAAATCTCTACACATTGGCTAATGAGTGGCTCCATGGGGGAGGGAATGGCAAGTGTCAAATCTGCTGCTGCTTCACAGAGCAGTACATATGGGGCTGGAACTGGCATTCTTTTGTCTCTTCATCACAGATTTAATGTTTTGAATTTCCATGGCACTTTCCACTTGAGGGCGCTAATGAATAAACTATATGATCCCTATGAAGTAGTTAAGGATTACCCCCGTTTTGCAGAAGGAAAAGCCAAGGCTCAGAAAGATTAAGTGAGTTGGCGCAAGTGTCACAAGAAGTCACAGTAAGCCAGCAGCAGAGTAGTAACTGATTTGCTGGTCCCTGGTACTGCACTTCATGACTGAAAAGTGAAGAGCTGTGGCACGGTCTTGGTTCTGTTTTGATATCTGCATGTTGATCATCTGAGTTACCTCGGGAAGATAGACTATGTTGCCAGGCTGACCGCCAGACTGGTGGGTAGTTTGGAATGGAAAATATCTTACATGTGAAGTGTGGTGTGAGTACCTGCTGGACCATATCTGCTTCATTCATAATATGAAAAGGAGAGATCTTTAGCGTCACATAATTTATGCTTGTAACAACTTTTGGGATCAGTGATTATGGGATGAATAGATTAATGTAAATGATATGGGGAGTTGCTCTGGCAGCTGTGAGGAGAAGAGATGTGTGTAAATATGTGTATGTGAATATATATAATGGATGGTTTCCGTGGAAAGGCTGGTATAAGGTTTTATTTATACCAATAATAGTGTTATAACAATTTCCACATCAAAGATAGATCCAACTACTCTTCTGTTGCATAACTAAACATATGATTTAAGTCAGCAAGTCTTTCCAGCTCATATACTATTTCCTGAATACGATTTTCATGCCTCCTGTGCATCAACAATAATGGCTCAATCCAGCCAAAATTTCCTTCCACAGCTGCTGGCCTTAGGAAGTTCTCTGAGCCTCCTGTGCTCTGCAGCTGTGGAGGTTGTTCTTTATTCTGAATGTGTGAACCTCCTTTCTCCTGTGACAACAAAATGCTAAACAAGGCATCTTGTAGCACCCTTTTCTGAGGGGCAGAGTTGGCAACTCTGCCCCCAACTGATTGCCAGCTTCTGCAATGAGACCTTTCTGATAATGACATGATGTACTGGTATGTACACACAGTCACTGATATTCTAAAACTGTTGAGTTCTGGGGACCAAGTGTTAAGGATCTATGGTCCCAAGGTCTCATACTTTTTCTGTTCCAGAGAAAGCAAGGAGATACATGGAGCAGAAATTTTAAAGGAAAATAGTTTGGCAAATTAGGGGATTGCAACATCTTTGGCAAGTGAGGGGAGAAAATTCCTCCCCCCACTGCCAAAAATAAGCCCAGAGAATTTCTGTGTGAAATGTTTCTAGCAGAACCACATGAAACTTGCCTGGTTTCAAGTTTTGTAATAAACTCAGAATGAACCCAGGGCTGTTGAAGGTTCCACTTAAAATCCTTAATCTGCACCTTTCAAGCAACCTGGAGGCCTTTTATGGTTTTGAAAATGAAACGTGGTGGTTTCAATTGAGTTTCAATTTGAGCTTTTAAATTTTTTGTTCAAACTTGAAACTCAAAGTGAAACTGAGGGAGGACAAAAACACGTAAAATCGAAAATCAAAGGAAAGATTCACATAACCCCCAGAAAACCAGACATGTGGGAGATTTTTCACAGCTCCTGTCCAGGTGCTGCCCATCCACACAAACTATAGGCAGAATTATTCTTCTCCTTCTCTTTGCTTTGTGGTGTGGGGTAGGAGGGTCTGAATTTGATGTCAATTAAGAGCACTGCCACAAAGAAATTAATGAAGCCCTCCTGTGTTTAACACTGGGATAGCCTGTTGTATTTATCTGGAGAGCAATCCATCCACATGCAGGTTTGAAAGATTCCCTACATGTGGCTATAGGGGAGGTGGCAGTTTAAGGTTTACAGATAATGGTAGTCCGGATTTGAGGTCTTAAACTATGTTCATAAGTGAAGCTGATGAAACGTAGTTTGAAGTTGATAAAATATTAGTAACTGCATTGCAATGCACGGGTAATTACAATATAGATGGAGGGGGAAAACCAGGTGAATTATGAGCCTTTCTCTAGTTTCAGCCCCTGCAGTGTTTTTGGTTGAAAATCAAAAACTAAGTGTGCCTCGTTGCTGCATGGATGAGCTAAATAAAGAAAATCTAGAATGCTGTGGTGGCTTCTTGATGTGCGAAATGTGCAAAACTCAAACCACCACATTTCAAATGAGGGGAAGTGCAAGTTGAAGGGTTTGTGATATTCACTATTCGTAATTCACACAGGTCCTGCTTAGCACTAGCTGTACTCCTGCGAACTCCCAGAGGGAAACCCTGGCACCACTGAAATCAGTGGAAGCTATGTTATCCATAAGAACAGCCACACTAGGTCAGACTAATGGTCCATCTAGCCCAGTATCCTGTCTTCTGACAGTGGCCAATACCAGGTGCGTCAGAGGGAATGAGCAGAACAGGTAATCATCAAGTGATGCACGCCTTGCTGTCCACTCCCAGCTTCTGGCAATACTTCAGAGCATGGTTTTGTATCGCTGACCATGCTGGCTACTAGCCATGATGAGCCTAACCTCCAAGAACTTAATGTAGCTCTTTTTTGAATCCTGTTATAGTCTTGGCCTTCACAACATCATCTGGTAAAGAGTTCTACAGCCTGCCTGTGCACCGTGTGAAGAAAGACTTCCTTTTTTCGTTTTTAAACCCGCCGTCTATCAATTCACTTCAAAGGAACCAGGACTTCATCCACCTTGTGCAGTATCCTGTTGCTACACTTAAAAACTTGCCAAATGTCCAGGGTGGTTAAATAAGTATTGTAATTAGATAACCTCAGTCAGGGCCGTCCCTGGGGGGGGCGAACGAGGCAATTGCCCTGGGCCCCACAGTTACGTGGGCCCCGTGCTGTCCCGCTCACAGTGGGGCAGTGCAGGGCCTGCGCCGTGGCCCCCCCACCATGGCCGCTTCCTCCTGCAACCCTCCCCACAGGGCAGGCCGGGAGCACTATGCCTGGCCCCTGGGCGGCCCTCCCCACCCCCAGGACGGAGTAGGCAGGCCCAGGGGCGGAGCACATGGGGGGAGACCAGCCTCTGGGCCGGCCTGCCCCACAGAGCCGCATGTGGCCGGCTCTCCGCCGGCAGCCTCAGTCTCCCGGACCAGGGCTGAGGCTGGAGCCTGCTCCTGTTGCCTTGGCGACCCAGGCCAGAGATGGCTCCCCCCACCGGTGGCCTTCTGGGCCAGTACTGGCGCCGAAGCTGGAGCCGGCTTCCTCCCCAGGCAGTCTCGGCCTCCGGGGCCATCTCCCTGGGGGGCGGAGCGGGCCGGTGGGCCCGCCACGGTCCCATGCAGCATGGGTGGGGGGCGGGGCACCGCGTAGGCCTATTGGTCCAGGGTGCTGCTCCCCACAAGGGACAGCCCTGACCTCAGTATCTGTTGTATTCAAGGTATATAATAAGTGTAGGGGATGTTTTTCTGTTTACCTCATCCTCACCTAAATAAATACTGTCCCGAAAGAAAATTAGTGGAACTAGCATGCCATTTGCCACCATTACACTGATCACTCTGTCTCTGTCTCTGTAATATCTTTTTCCTCTAGCCTTTGTCCATTTAGATTGCAAGCTCTTTGGTGCAGGGACTGTCTGCTACTCCATATTTGGACGTACCTACCACAATGGAGCCTGATCTTGGCTTCCTTCAAGCACTCAAGTAAATAAGCTTGCTTGACTATTATTAATGCGAAAAGTAATATACTGAGGTTATCTAAAGTGGTATAACTTGGCAAGGGTTAAAGAGTCACCTCTGTCTGTAACTCTGAAAAGCAAAGAAACTCAGCATGCAAACAGTGGAGAATATTGAGGCCTTCTTCCTGCAGGAGTGCCATCTTCCACCCCTCCTTCAGTGGGGCTCTAGAAAGACATTTTCATAAGACAGACTTTTTCAGCTTTAACTACAGACTCCTGTAAGATTGTCACTAATGTTGCCAGAGGATTTACCCTGACCCTCTCTTTTCATGTGGTTGAGTTCTTTCTCATGAGCCATCCCAAGCTTTCCTTGTGGACAGCTGGCTTTACAACAGAATGCATCTGCTCTCACAGAATCCAGGCGCCTAGTGGTATGGTTATGATTTCCAATGCCATATCTTCACAGGGAGCCAGAATGGGGACATGGGCTTAGTCCATCATTCCACTGGAGAAGCCAGAGATGACCAGCAACTTGATGTTCCACCTCCATTTGATGAAGTATGTTGAGAAAATACATCTACTCTTCAGGGTGGACAAACACTGTGGCAAAGAATGGAGCATGAGACGTATGAGACGTATGCCTGTTTGATGTGTGGTGTTAGGATTAATTGCAAGCTTCACTGTTAGTTCATATGACTGAACTAGATATGGGTAAAATATCAGTGCTGCAGTAATACCAGATTAATGGTTAACAAGGGGAAGATGTTGAGAGCTTGCATAATGCCTGTCTGAAGGGCTTAAGTGCGATTCTTTTGGCTGTAGACTGTATGCTTGCACTATGCAAATGGGTGAATGTGACCCATTATGCCCACTCAGGAATTTATTTTCCTATTTCATAACATTTTGCCCAAGGACTGCTCCTCTGGCTCTCTTCACTCCTCCTACAGAAGCTCTGCAGAGCTGTGACAAGAGCAATTTTTGTTGGTGAAGCAGACAGGGTCTTGAAGGAAGAGCTAACTAGCTGCTTAGAGACTATAAATACAATTTAAAGTACCACACCAAGAACTTTTCCTTTCAGGAAAAATAAAGATGAGTGTTTCTTCCTTCAGTGGCCTACCTGCAGGGGCCCCATTTACTGTATTATAGATGCAGGCATCTGCAGAGCCAGAAACACAATAGAAGATAAATAGAGTGAGAGAGGACAGAGCAAATGAGTCAATGGTAGAGGGAGTAAAAACAGCTCATTACTTTAATTTATAAAAGAAAAATAGAGGGGAAAATATTTCTACTGAGAGCAAATCTCCAAGGACATGTGAGAATCACCTGGAGTATGTGACATTTTGTCAGTAGTGAATGCAGCCAAAGAGGACTGTTTATGAACGGTGCAAAGTGGGCATGCTGGATAGAAGTGATGCCGGCTATGTTTGTGGTATCACCTAAAAAATCAGGAGGAACAGAGGACTTTATTTTTAAATCAGCTTTAGTTAGGCTCAAAGAACTTTCAAACACCTAATGTCCTCGATCCATTAAAAGAGCTCCAACACACTAGTCTTATTTTCCATGACAGCCCAGAAAAAATCTGCTTCCGCTGCCTCAGAAATCCACCATGAAGATTTCTTTCTTACTTACTATTAATGTGAACATAACATGAATTCAAAGAAAGAGTCAAATTAATTCCTGGATTTAGGAGAGAAAATTTAGAAGATATCAGCACCCACCTTTCTCTCCTGCCCCCATTTTTTCCAGAGACTGCAACCTTGGGTTATGCTTCATCATGGAAACATACTTTTGGATGGATTGAAATCCCTATAATCTAAGCTATTACATGTATATGGAAAAGAAGGTTTTATACTGGAACTGGGATGCTTAATTAGGGAAAGCACAAAGCTTCCCATATAAATGACTGTTACCTTCCGCATACATTGTTTGTTTTGCACTCAGTGGCTATGTCTACACTTGAACAGTTAAGTCGACTTTATAAAGGCGACTTAATAAGGGCGACTAAGTCGACTTAAAGTTGACCTTATTAAGTTGACTTAACAAAAGTCGACTTAACTTTTCTAGTGTAGACATAGCCCCTTCTTGACTTTCTTAAGTCGACTTTACACTTTAAGTCGACTAAATAAGGTGTACTTGGGTGCTAATCCCCGTCCACACTGGCTTAAGCCTAATAAGGTTGACTTAAGCTTTCAGTCGACCTAAATTGAGGTATTATTAAGTCGACTTAACTTTTTCCTTAAGTCGACTTAAGGAAATGCTTAAATCGACTTAAGGAAAGCCCAGTGTGGACGCGGAGTAGTTTAAATTGACTTAAGCCTCCTTAATTTGTAAGTGTAGACACACCCTTTGTAACTTCACAACACTACTCCTTATAGTGTGAGTATTAAAATAAAATGTACTTTCCAAGCTGTCCGAGGTGAATGTGGGACTCAGTTCAGTTCAGTAGAGCCAGAGTAGGTTGCTGACATTACTTTGCTCTACAAGTGGATTTTAATAATATATAATACCTATTTGCTCCAGAAGATGCTCCATTTATGTGAACATGAAAGGAAACTGTTACCATGGGAGTGTGGGGCATGGTGAAGGGTTCATATCCCTTATGAAGTACTGTTTGACATCCGAGGAGAGCTACTAAACAAACAAACAGAAGACAGAGTGAAGACAAACTAGTGCAAGACATGGGACAATAGTTTAAGAAAGGGAGAATGGGTATTCATGTTGAAGAGAAGAGGATAGCACAGTTTGGAAGCAATAAATTTGTGAATAGGTGAGCAACGTGTGGACACATGGTCTATTATCTTTGTAGTAATGTTTTCTATAAACAGAAGATGTGCCTTGCAGCCCATTTATAGAAAGGAATACTGTAACTGGAAGTCATCTAATAAATTATCTGTATTTGGTGTATTGGTCAATAATGCTTTACAGGCAGAACTCCCTCAAATTAGAGGAAGGCTGGGCAATCGTTTTGAAATGCTCAGTGACCTCTCAAACGATGAATGGGAGCAGCCATTTGTAGAGAAAAAGAGAACAAGAAAATAAAGTGGAAAAATTACTCTCTTTTCAGATCACGCTCAACTGTGGTGTCTGCTGGTGCTTGTTTAGTAGCCCTCCTCGGATGTCAAACAGTGCTTCATAAGGGATATGAACCCTTCACCATGCCCCACACTTCCATGGTAACAGTTTGCTTTCATGTTCACAAAGATGGAGCATCTTCTGGAGCAAATAGGATATTATATATTATTAAAATCCACTTGTAGAGCAAAGTAAATGTAAGCAGCCCTTAACAACCAGAGGATAAGACATTTTCTCCTCTGAACAGTTTACAGAAGACAGAACGAAGACAAACTAGTGCAAGACATGGGACAATAATTTAAGAAAAGGAGAATGAGAAGAGGATAGCAAAGTTTGGAAGCAATAAATAAATAAAATAATAATGATAAAGGGAAATTTCAGGAAAAGGGGAGAGTCTTACAGTCTGAATTTCCAAAAAGGAGAAGTTATTTTGGGTGCCCAGTTTGAGATACTGTAAATGGCCCTGATTTTCAGAGGCTGGGTGCTTTGCATTCATAGATACAGTTGCCAGCAAGATGGAAGGAGCAGTGCAGGAGAACAAGAATAAGGAAGCTGTACAACAAGAGGAACAGGGAGGAGTATGGCAAGTGAGGCAGGGAGAAATGAGAGCAGAGATCAACGTGCTAAGAAGTAGGGCCACAATGGCAAGAATGAAGAAGCTGACTAGTGCTGTATTAAAGAAAGATAAGTAGCTGCTCTATAGGAAAACAGATGCAAGACCTCTGACAAAGTTCCCCAGTCTCTCCTGAGGAGCTCATCCTCTTAGGGAGAATCTGGACTTGAGCATCTAGCTGTTTTCAGAGCCTAAGAAGTACAGCTTTCCCTGACCAAGCCTAAAGTGGCATTGAGAACCACCAACGAAAGTTCCTCAGATTAGTAAGGGATTTCTTTATGGCCATAAAGTATAATTCTATTCAGTATATTGGCTAGTACAAAGGCATCCATTGCTTCTTCTAAACTTTCACACTCAGCTTTTTAAATCAGTGCTCAAGTTTTCTTGGAGCATTTCTAGCCTGAGAAGTGAGGCTGGTTTTAACTTTAAAACCGCAAACTTCTTGCACGTATGGAGAAAACACATTCACTGCAGCCAAGCACTGATAATATCCTTATACAAGAAGAGTTAGCATTATCATTTTCTGTGGGCCTTTCATACCTGGCCTTGGTCAGAACTTGGATGGGAGTGTTCTAAAGAACACCAAAGTGCTGCATAAAGTGGTGCTTTCAATTCACTAGGCTTAGTTTAAAGCCCCACAATGCTTGCAGATATTCCTACTGCAGTAGTTCAATCCCTGATGTACTAGGGAATAATGTGTTTTCTAGATACCCATAAAATTTTATAGATCTCCATATTTTTGGAAGTGAAGGTACTGACATCCCATTAAAGGTCATTTATTGCTACCATCTCTTAAAGATTCTAATAAATCAACCTACAGAACTAGATGCTAGGGCAACGTGCCAGTCGTCTCTAGCTTTCCCATTTATTTCAGACTGGCAATGCTATTTTCTTTTATATTTATTTTTCTAATTCCTTCAGAATCAATTTATTCCCCTGTTAAGCAAAAATGACATACATATTCTTCATGAAGCATTTAGAAGATGGACCAGGCATTGCCTAAATAAAGAAAGTATTTTACATTTGCCGTTTAATTCATTCTTATTACCAATCCTATATCCACATTTATTAAAATCCTTTATCATTTGCAACCCACTCTGAACACGCAACCATAGAAGACATGTTTCATAAACGATGATAGTTTTTGTTAAAAGACTTAACGTACACACGGCGATAATCTTGTTGATAAAATGTCAACATGTTATTAATGTAACCAGAATAAAATATGGTTCAAAGAGGACCTTATAATAAATACTTCCTAATTTGTAATCATGGAATTCAGCAGTGTATGAAAATAAATATGCTATATGGCAATTTATATGTACATCAATCAATGTTTTATGTTCTTTGGTCAGGATGGGGTGTACCTTTGAATTCCACAGAAAACTAGTGCAATATTTCTGCCTCAGGGAAAAAAAAGCTTTACAGGTAGATTAAACCAATGATGGCTTTTCTCCTTTTAATGTGTACTTCACTTTGAGTTCACAAACAGAAGACATTTAAAGCCAAACATTGCCCAACCTCTTTATTTTTAGCCACATGTTACATTTTAGAAACATCTATTTCAATTAAATTAAAATTGATTCAAGTTATGGAGAAACAGATTAGCATGAAAGAAAAATTCTGGAGTAGTTACAATTGAAATTTAAGTTCTTACTGAAACAAAATTGACATCAAGGGGGCTTTAAAATGGTGGCATGCATGCTAATTGGCCACAGTTCTTTTTTTCATATTCTAAAGTTTGCTCAGCTGTGTTTATAATATACCCTGAAAATCTTGGGATGCATTACTTAAGATATATTTCCATGCTCCTTGTGGTTTTGGGAGGACTCCATTGGAAAGGAGTGATTTTGTTCATGGACTTGGGCATGCTAATAAGCCAGAGGCAGGATGGCAGTGTTTTTTATAATGCTACTTTTTTACAACATTTGTAGACCCCTCCAGTCACAAAGTTTGCATATTGGCTGAGCAGAGTAACATCTTTTTATGTAAGATTTCTCTTTTGTGTGTGTTCTGCAGATTTGAGAAGTACAAGACAGTGAAAAAATAAACATTTTAGCACTTATATAAATTGTGCACTCAGATAAGTGTGCATTACACTATTGGCCAGATTATCAAAGATATTTGCACAAAACTATGTCCATGTATTTATACAGACCTAATTTATGCATACTGCGGTTTTATGCAATCTGGTATTGCCATACACATATGTCCTAAACTGGCCAACAAATACACATGTATCAAAGTTCTGTGTTTACCTTGCGTATTTTGGTGCAGATGTGTGATACTATTTCCTCACTGTATATTCCTAAATACACTCTTTCTTATGTTCATCCCAATTCTCCATCTTATAGTCGCTGGCTAAAATCCTGGCCTCACTGAAGTCAATGGGAGTTTTGTCATTGACTTCAATGAGGCCAGAATTTCATCCTCTCTGTATCACTAAGTAGTATCTGTTTCTCTTTGGTTTTCAATACTGAGAGAATGTAGTGGAATCCCAGCCATTGCTCAAGAACTACCTACCTTTAAATAGTAAACAATTGTCAGCAAGATAAACCCACAGAGGAGTACATGTGTTTCTATTTTGGGTTTCACTTTTGACGGATGGGTTCCGAAGGAATCAAGAGTGAATGGGCATTGACCCACTCTAATTGAAAATAGCAAAATAGTTTGTGGAAATCCATTTAATCCACAACCTCAGAACTGGCTGGGGACTTGGCACAGCTCATGTTGGTTTTTTTCTCCTTTAAGTTAAAAAGAATGTAAGTTCAATGATTTTAATGCCAATGAAAAATCTGTAGCTATCTGAATGAAGGATATGTCTAGGTAGATATGAATTGACCAATAAAAAAGGAAACTGCACAGTCTAGTTCATTAGATGGTTGGGTTGTTTTTTGTTTGTTTGTTTCTTAGCCTTATGTTTCTGTCAGGTTATGGGTAGTCCACAAATCAAATAACTTTTGAAACAGCTCTGATTTCATTTCATTCTTTTGTTGATTTAAATGAAGGGCTGCCTGAAAATGCTCTTGGAGTGTTCATTAATCCCTCAATTTAAACCAACCTGAAAAAAAAATAGGCTCCTGAGATCATTGGCACATTTGTTCAGAATGTTATCACATGTTCTCCCTCTCAATGAATAGCCAAACCCGTGATTATGAATTTCCTGAATGGAAATTCCATAACAGATTGAAACATTGATCCTGCTTTTAACTCTAATATTTAATCCAAGATCTCTGAAACAGGCTGGATGATTACCCTACCCATCTAAATGCCTTAATTTTGCTCGTCTCTTTTCTGGATCATTAGAACCTGCTTCTCTTTGGGACTCTTGCCTGCCTCCCTGGCTGTCCCATTATCAATCTATTCAAATGCTACCTCCAGGATAATTTTCCTCTCCCATTTTTCAGACCAAGTCAGCCTGCTTCTCAGACCCACCCACCAGCGTCCTCTCTTTTTCTGCCTCACATTCAAGTGCCTTATCCTCACATTTTCTGCCAGGCTGCTCCCTGTGGTTGGAATTGTCTCACAATATAATACATCACCATTCAACTCTACACATTCCTAGTGTGGAAATAGCTGGTTTAGTATGCCTGAGTTCGACTGTGATCTCTGCATGGTCCTTGTATACTCAATAATCCAATGGCTCACAGAAGAGCTTAGGGATGATCCTGAGGTATCTGTCCCTGTAATATTTGCACATTCCTGGTAGAGATTTCCTCTCATCACTCTGCAAGTAACACCTAGACTGGAATGTAGTAGGGACAGTATTACCAGCACTTCTGTCTCTTTGTTGCATGTGTGGGAACCATAGGCTGGGCACTTGCAGTGGCTCAGTGTGAGGCAGAAGGATAGAGGCCAGTCAAAATGGATTTTTTTTTAACTTAAAAAAACCCAGTAGTTTTTAGATATCCACACAGAAAAAAATAAAAAACTAGATCAAATGTATTTTTTGAGGTTTCCTATTCAATTTCAATGGAAGATTGCAGCAGTGCAATTCTGCCACTAGTAAGTGCTGTGAGCCGCTGTAACTCAGGAGCATGCCCCAGTTTGCTCCCATGCCATAATTCAAAATGGAGTCCCCTAGGGATCAGCAGAAAGAGCCTGGAAGAGAAAGACTGCTTATTTGTTCAGTGGAATGCTTCACAAAGGTGAGAGGGGGGTTCTCATCTTTGTGTTTCTGTGGGGCAGTGAGCAGTAGAGTGTCCAAATCCCTGGCTGGAGTTGCATACAGTTAGTGCAACCTGGGCTGATCTTTTAGTTGTGCTCTATCCACTAGGTCAGTGGTTCTCAACCTTTTCTCCATCGTGACCCACCTGACAGATGATGTTCCCCTGCGTGACACACTACAATTTGCCAGGGGCGCTTGGGCTGGGAGCTCTTAGGAGGCTGGGGCACTCTGAAGGATGCAGCACTCTGGGACCTGGGTGGGGGCAGCATCAAGCCAGTATAGGCTGGTGGTCTGGCTCAATGGGGCTGGGTTTATTTTTGTGGGGCAGGTTGATCCCCTCAGCACAGGATCTCTGGGTTGCAGCCCCTAGTTCCCTTTACTCTTCTGGCCCTGGCTGCTGCCTGTGTTGTGCAGCAGGAGCGGGCTGTTGAGGGCAGTAGAGAGCGGGGGCCAGCAGGAGCCCCAAGCTGAGCTCCCCTCCTGACTCTTTGCAATGCACTTTTGTGTCCTGACACAGTGGGTTGAGAACTGCTGCATGAGGTTGCATTGCTTCAGAGTACCCTGTGGATATTTGTTTGCATCACAAGTGCCTCTTCTTGCTTCAGACCTGTGATGTAAGAATTAGTGCCCAGTCATGTATGTGTTAAAGTATACAAATATTTTATTATTGAGGTCAGTGGAAGTACACTCAGGCCCTAGATTTCCAGAGTTTACACATCATTCCCTGTTGTCCTCATTCTCAAACACTCTGTTTTCTAGCTATTGTTCTATAAAGCTGTTAAAAACCCCCAAACAACTCTTGTTTTCCCCCAAATTTTTATAAATTCAACATTCCAGTTGGAGGAAAGCTAACTACAGTGAGTTAAATACCACATTATGCATCTTTAATAAAAATCACTCATACGCTGTGTGATTATCTGTAAGCATAATTCTTTATTTGTCTGTTTTATGTTTTCAGGAAAAGTCAGACTATTAATGAACTGTAAACACATACTGTTACTAATGTGAGTGGAATGTCACATCTTTGAATCCCTTCAGCTAAATGGACTTGAACCCCATATTCCCTATGTAGATGTGGTGATGACAGAAAATGATTACACTTCATGCATGTATTTGGTCGAGAAAAGTTGCCCAAAGGCATAATATTTGCAAGCTCAACTTAAATACCTGATGAAATTAGTTTAATTGTAAGGAAGCTATTTCATATTGTTGTGGCACTGTATGTCATCACATTTGACAAGTACTAGGGTCTAACCTTTTAATTGAAAATTACTTTGGGAATCCTGCCAGACATTACAAACTGAAAATACTAAAACCCCATTACTGGGTCACGTAATATAATAGGCACAAAGTCAAATGTCATTATAACAGGCACACTCTATGACTGTGCAGGTGTGAAGCTCTGTGTTGATCATATATTTTGACTGAAGAATAATTTCCTGAATAGTAATTTGTTGCCTCGTTCAGTGAAACTGAAAGTTTTCTACAGCAGTAAAAATGCAGCCCTTCTAGAGCTTATTGCCTTTTGTCAGAAAGATTGATTAGGCCATTTAATGATAGTTTCTTTATTTCTATATGTAGATATTCCCATTAAAATGGGTTAATTATTCCCAGTTAAATAGTGTTTTTCCTTGAGACCACTGCTGTTTAATATAGCTAGCAGCACTTCAAGGGGCTGTGATGGTTTTGCTCATATACATCTGTATTAACAAGGGCATACACTTTATTTTGAATTCCTATGAGTCCTTGAGGATAATCAGATTTGGACACAGCAATAACTTATCATTGTGTTAGCTCTGATCTTCAGCAGTTCACTGTTTGTGAAAGGCTGGATCCATGGGACATTTGCAGCTGCTGAGAGACTATGCAGATTGTAAATAAAGATGATGTTACAGGGGAAATAGTAGGGTTTTCATTTACCCCAATGAGGGAGTCATAGAGGAAAAGCTGCTCGCTATTACTATTTTTTTTCTTGCAAACCCACTTGCAAGAAATGCTCTCTATGTGCCTTGATTTACGTGGATCTTTGGTACCTTTAAAACTTGGGCACAAGGTATCTCAGGTTGGTCAATTGAAATTGGAGGCACACAAAAAAATTACCACTTCTGAACATTTTGGTCTGGCTAATGCCACAAAATTCCCATACCTATGGGAAAGGGGAAGAGAGAGCTAATCTAATTAATGGAGGAGGGCTAAAAGTATATTTAGATAGATAAACAAATGTGTTCTGTGGAAATACACGGCTATCATAGATAGAATTGGCAGATGTATGGGAAATGTGATTGTTACACTCTCTGTAACTGACTTGAATCAGGGCTGGATTAATGGAAGGTTTGTTTGAACCATGATCTGGAGTAGAGCCTGAGCAAAAATTTTTGCTGAAAAATGGAGGTTTGTTACATGTTATGAATTTTCATCAGCTTCAGATAATTGTTTTGGTTGAAAGGAAAAAGATATTTTGGACAAACTGACATTACATTTTGGCTTTGGACGCTAGAGTCACAAGGGGAATTAGTTGCCATTGACAAAGCGGGTGCCCCTTAATACTCGGGGAGCTAGTGTACTCACTTTGGATCTAGGAGACACAGTTCTAAGTGCTGCTCCCATGAATTTTTCACTGTTTGTACAAAGTGGAATAGCTCTGAGAGAGGAGTAACAGAGAGCTAGAGCCCAGTAGTTAGGGCACGTTCCTGACATAGAGGAGACCTGGGTTCAAAACGCTGAGGAGATTTGATCCCATATCTCCCAGGTGACTGCTCCAAGCACTTAACATCAGGAGAGGGCTCATAGCTGTGACTCCCCAGTGGAGATAGATGCTTCCTTCCAGCTCAGAGTGAGGTACCTATTGCTCACAAACAGAGAAGAATTGATCGGGGAAGTAGAAGTAAATGGCAACCTGGGCAAGCAGCGACCATGAGATGGTAGAGTTCAAGATCCTGATCAATGGAAGGAAGGAAAGAAGCAGAACACACACCCTGGACTTCAGAAAAGCAGATTTTGGCTCCCTTAGGGAGCTGATGGGCAGGATCCCTTGGGAGGCCAATCTGAAGGGGAAAGGTGTCCAAGACAGCTGGCAGTATTTTAAAGAAACCCTGTTAAAGAAACAGGAAGATAACATTCCGCTGTGCAGAAAGAACAGCAAATGTGGACGGCGACCAGCGTGGCTTAGCAGGGAACTCTGCGGGGAGCTGAAACATAAAAGGGAAGCTTACAAGAAGTGGAAGCTTGGGCAGATGACAAGGGAGGCATATAAAAATATTGCTCGGGACTGCAGGGATAAAATCGTAAAGGCCAAAGGACAATTGGAGTTGCAGCTAGCAAGAGATGTGAAGGATAACAGAAAGGGGTTCTATAAGTATGTCAGCAACAAGAAAAGGATCAGGGGTCGTGTAGGTCCCTTACTGAATGGGGCAGGCATCCTCGTGGTGGATGATGCGGAAAAGGCTGAAGTACTCAATGCTTTTTTTACTTCAGTCTTCACAGGGAGGGCCAGCTCCCAGGCTATTACATGGGGTAACGTGGAATGGAGAGGAGAGCGGCCCTCGGTGATGGAAAGTCAGATTAGGGAACACTTAAAGAAATTGGATGTGCACAAGTCCATGGGGCTGGATGAACTGCATCCGAGGGTGCTGAGGGAGTTGGCAGAAGTGATTGCAGAGCTGCTGGCCATTATCTTTGAGAATTCGTGGCGAACGGGGGAGGTCCCAGAGGATTGGAAAAAGGCAAATATAGTACCTCTCTTCAAGAAAGGAAAAAAGGAGGATCCGGGGAACTACAGACCTGTCAGCCTCACCTCAATCCCTGGGAAAATCATGGAGGAGGTCCTCAAAGAATCCATCCTGAAACACTTGGAGGAAAATAGAGTGATCAGGAGCAGAAAACATGGATTCACCAAGGGCAAATCATGCCTGACCAACCTGATTTCCTTCTATGATGAGATGACTGGGTTTGTGGATGCGGGAAGAGCTGTTGATGTGGTATACCTCGACTTTAGCAAGGCTTTTGATATGGTTTCCCACAGCATTCTCATCGGCAAGTTAAGGAAGTATGGGTTGGATGAGTGGACCGTAAGGTGGATCGAAAACTGGCTAGATCAATGGGCTCAGCGGGTAGGAATCAATGGCTCGATGTCTGGTTGGCAACCAGTAACGAGTGGAGTGCCCCAGGGGTCGGTCCTGGGGCCGGTTCTATTCAACATCTTCATTAATGATCTTGATGATGGAATAGACTGCGTGCTTAGTAAGTTTGCGGATGACACCAAGTTGGGGGGAATGGTAGATACTCTGGAGGGCAGGGACAGGATCCAGGGAGACTTGGACAAATTGGAACACTGGGCCGAAAGAAACCTCATGAGGTTCAACAAAGACAAGTGCAAAGTCCTGCACTTAGGACGGAAAAATCCCATGCACTGCTACAGGCTGGGGACCGATCGGCTAAGTAGCAGCTCTGTAGAAAAAGACCTGGGGGTTATGGTGGACAGGAAGATGAATATGAGCCAACAGTGTGCCCTTGTTGCCAAAAAGGCCAATGGCATATTAGGCTGCATCAGTAGGAGTACTGCCAGCAGATCGAGGGGTGTGATAATTCCCCTCTATTCAACACTGGTCAGGCCGCATCTGGAAAACTGTGTGCAGTTTTGGGCTCCCCACTACCGAAAGGATGAGACCAAATTAGAAAGAGTCCAGCGAAGGGCAACGAAAATTATTAGGGGGGGTGGGGCACATGACTTATGAGGAGAGACTGAAGGAACTAGGCTTATTTAGTCTACAGAAGAGAAGACTGAGGGGAGATTTGATAGCAACCTTCAACTACTTGAAGGGGTGCTCCAAAGAAGAGGGAGCTAGGCTGTTCTCGATGGTAACAGAGGACAGAACAAGGAGCAATGGTTTCAAATTGCAGCTGGGGAGGTCAAGGTTGGATATTAGGAAAAACTTTCTCACTAAGAGGGTGGTGAAGCATTGGAATGGGTTACCTAGGGAGGTGGTAGAATCTCCATCTTTGAAGATTTTTAAGGCCCAGTTAGACAAAACCCTGGCTGGGGTGATTTAGTGGGAGTGGTCCTGCTTTTTAGCAGGGGGTTGGACTAGATGACCTCGTGAGGTCCCTTCCATCCCTATTATTCTATGATTCTATGATACCTAACTCCTTTTGAGGGGTGGGGCTTAAACTCCCCCCCCCCCCCCCCCTGGGGGGTGCTACTTGGTAGTTTTGGGGGGCTTCCACACTGCATGCTGACTTCTACGAATCCCTTTTTAGGTGCCTAACTCTCCCTATGTATTTCATGAGAAGGTTGGACCCCAGCTCAGACTTTTCTAGGAGACCTAAAAGTTAGACATTGTAATGCCTACACTGTCCTTGTGAGTCTGTCCCCAAGAGCAATGGTTTTCAACCTGGGGTATGTGAGCTTTTGTCATGGGGTATGTAAGAAATAGCCTCTTCTGGCGAACCATGCGTTTTATTTAATAGGGCTTGGCAATCTAATCAATATTTAATCTTTTAATTTAAATGCAGCTTCCTGGGTGTAGGTTTCCTTTCTGCTGTGCAACTCAAGAGTCAGAGGCTTTCAAGATGTGGGGTGTGCCCCCAGAAGGTTGTGGAGGAACATTCGGGGGGCAAACCGACGCCAAGGGGCTGAGGCTGGTGACTCCATTGCTGCTTACCACCCGAATGTGCTACTGCACCCCCCCTAAGGGGATGTGCATCCCACATTTGAAAACCTTGAGACGCTGTTGCTAAAGACAGAAATCTGGGAGAAGAGGGTATGTGACCCCGAATATGTCCTGTTTTAGATGGGGGCATGTGGTTGAGTACGTTATTTAGAAAGGGGGATGTAACCTAAAAAGTTTGAAAGCCACTATTAGAGAGCTTCATATGGGTGTACACTGGTGAGGAGGAGTTTGGTTTTTTTAATCAAATTCAAATCAAATGTATTTCTGATCCTCATTGTGGCATACTATGGCTATGTTTGGAAAAAAAATAAGATCAGCTGTAGAGGAATTCATACTAGCAATAAAACCAATGCTCATAAATATCCTGTGAATGGAAAATAACAGGATGTTTTGCTGTAAATTAAAGATTGAGTTTTGAAAATGAACAAAATTTAGCATATCAAGATATATTTTCACAAAACCTAGGGCATGTAACCCCACTTGAATTAGGGCTGAAGAAAAAGTTCACATAAATACTTGCAAATTAAATTCCCTGTGATTTGCACAGTAGCAATATATGTATGTAATTTGTATTCTACCATGCAGAATGTCTCTTAGTGAGGGCCTAATTCTCAAATCCTTATTCATACAGGGTTATGAATAGGGTTACCAGATACCAAAGGGGGACAGGGAAGTACGAAAAGGAGGACATGGAGAAAATGTAGTATTAATATAACTGTCATTACCATATTATGTCATGGAAAATGGGTAATGATTAATGAATGCATGGCAGCATGAAAAAGATGGAGAACAAGTTGAACAACAGAAATACTCTTGGGGGACACGTTAACTGCCGAACGGAGGACATAAAGGTAAAAAGGAAGACGTCCTCCTTTTGCCTGATGTCTGGTAACCCTATACAAGTAGCCCTTACTCTCACAGTAGTAGAGCCATTGATATAAGTAGGATCAGTCTTGGGAGGTAACAGAGCCAGCCCATAAGTCATATAAAACTAACATGAATGTGATTTTAGTGGCCAAAATAAAAATTGAGATCTTCCCACCAGCTCTGCTTCACTAACAATTTTGGTTTACTGAAAGGTCTGTATTAGATATATCTGATGACTCTACACGTTGCTTTGCTCCAAAGATTCTCATGCACACAGGGAAACTGACAAAAGTTTATTTTGGAAAAGGAGTAAATCCTAGTGATGGATACCATGTGTCAAAATAATCCTCAGTGTACGTTTGCACTTTCACACTCAAGTTTAAATTATGCTTTAAGATCTAGATAGAGGATCAGTTTGGCAAGGAACAGCCTGATTTAGCCAATGAATTAATTCATTCTTTTGCATGGAGTCCAGAATATATCTGTTTCACTGAAATGCTATATGTTACATTCAGAGAGCTCTCTTGATCCTAGAAACAATCAAGAAATCAAGTAATGAGAACATCCCCTTATGACCAAGTCTTCCTTTATTCAGTGTTCGTTTTATTTATTCTTGAAGAAAACAGATGTCTTCTTGTTACCTAGATGCTCACCATTATGGTCCTTTAAAACAAATTAATAACCTTTGTCTTATCAAATTCCTTGAAAACATTAATTAAGCCTCACATGAAGTAGGTATTGCCATTTAACTTGTGTGGAAACTGACACAATGAGAGGATAATAGGGCTTAAATAGCAGAAATAATGAGCAGGTGCGTGCAGCCTGCATTGGTCTGATTTAGTTGTGGGTGCTTGGCACTTAATCGCCTGCATTCCTGAATAGGGATGAACCCAAGAATGTGGTTAAGTGCTTTTCTGAACTGGGGCCTATATGATTTGCAAGGTGGTACAACAAGAACCTGAAACTCCTGACTTCCAGGCCACTGAAACACTATTTGAGACTAGAGGGGGATAGACTTGTTTTAGGGCCTAATCTACGCTTAAAACCTACAGCAGCCCAGGTGTATCAGTACAGCATTGTAAGAGTGCTTGTGTAGGTGTGTGATGTTGATGGGAGAGAGCTCTCCCACTGAAATAATAAAACCACCTAAACAAGTGGTGGTAGTAGTGATGTTGACAAGAGAGCTCTGAGCAACAAAAGTTTTGCCGGAATAAATGCTAGTTTAGACATGGCCTTAGATACTTAGGGTTTTTTTAATCCAGCTATTTGGGCATTTTTGCACATATGTTAAATATTTCAACACACAACCACAAGTATTTCAGAGTGGTAGCCAAGCAGATCACCTGCAAAGTGTTCTTTTTGCATGTGGGAATCCATGTGGAGGAGAAACTGAAGTTTCTCTGGTAATAAGGCCTTGCCCTTCACTTATGCTGAATCTGGTTAATGTTTGCTCAGTGAGCTGGGAATGGAAAGTATCATGTTAATATCATATTGACAATGAAAATCTTTCTTCTCTGGATGCTAACTATTTACTGAAGCATTAAAACAGTTTGTTAGAATTGGGTTTTGTGCCCCTTTTTTAAAGCAGAGACATATTGTTCCTCTTGTTCCATGTTTTTACCATGCTAACGCTATTTTTCTCCTTAAATAAAAACCTCAAAAAAGACACCACTGTTGTAAAATAATCACTCTTTTGCAGCTTTCCTCTTAGCAAAAGGAATATTTCAATGGTGACAATTCTGGAAAGACTTTAACTTTTAAATACTTACAGCAAGTAATAGGTAAAACTTCATGATTAATGTTTCCAGAAGGGACTATTAACATTATCTGTACATCTGTTCATGATATAATCTCCAAATGAAAAACATTAATTTGAAGAAGAAAAAAAAAAAAGACAAGTGTTATTCAGTGTTTCAGTGCAGACTTCACTTTGCGTGGACATCATTGGTAAGAGTTAACCAACAAATTTTTCATCTGATCACTTTTTAGCCAAACCTCAATAGTACTCCTGAGGCTGTTTAAATGTCATGGACCGCTTCTCATTTCATTTGCTGAAAAAATGTGGTCATTTTATATGATGCTACATGAAAGAGCTTACAATTGCATTAAATAAAATTGGCCATCATATTTGATGAAAATACTGGTAAATCAGACATATAAGCTCTGTGGAAAATATCTTGATTTAAATATTAGGAGATTTTATATCATTTGTTTTTGTGACTACAAGTAATTTGCAGTAGTCTGACCATATCTTCTGGTACCTTTAGGAAAAAAGAATATGAACTTCTAATAAAATTTGGGTTAACTCAGAAAATAATTGTCTGTGCTGGTCAGCAGCAATTTGCCAGTCTAAGGCAAAGTCTGCTGAAATTAATATAAGTCAACGCACTGCAGAGAAACTCATTGAACTCAAACTGTGTAATTTAAATTAATTTTACTCTGTCTGAGAAAGTTGGTGATATTCTTGTGACTGGTGCAGATTTGTACTAAAAGTCACCTCTTTCTTCAGATGTACAGTATTTTCTGTTGACATTAAACTAATACAGATCAGGGTCACGTTAAACTTTTTTTATGGTAGAGAAATTTTAGTTTTTTCATTGCATGGTCATTTTGATCATCAGTGAGCGCTATTTGCTCGTCAACAATTGATTCCCTATTGACTTGCATCAACTGGCAAAAAAACTCAGTGACGATATAATGGAGTTACAGCCAACATCATTTATGGGTTGCCTTTGATTTTGACAGAACACCCTTTGATTGATGTTTGCTTACCGCTAGAATATTCAGATTCTAATAACAACTCTGCTGTCATTCAGATGTAAGAATGAAAGTGACAAGTTGAGGTGCCAAGCATGAGGAGTGGAATGCGGGATACACCCTGCGAGGTGTTCCTTGCCAATTTAACACGTGCCTGTGATGGAGCTAAAAATATTATCATAAAAGGTGTCTGGGGTCATCTATTACAGAAACAGATAGTTAATCAAAGTGACAGGAGAGACAACAAGAGGGAAAAAAGGGCAAGCCACAATCTCAATGGACCTTCTCATGTGCTTTAAGTTGATCACATGTGCTTTGCTAGGTTGGGTTCTTGCAGCAGGCTAAGCTATGTAATGGTTAGAAACATTTGAGGTCAGGTTAGCCTCCTTTAAAATACAAAAATTGCCTGTGAACTGAAAGGACTTGAAGAACTGATCTGGCAACACTATTTTTCTGGCTTGTGTGGACAGGGCAGGACTCAACCAGTCTTGATCCTAAAATCCAGAAAACTCTGTGCACCAGGACCAGCACCAATCAGCATGCCTTTGCAGTCTGAAAGAGTTTTCAAGATGAGGACAGTTCTGTAGTGAAGGGATCTAGAATGCTTGATAACCCTTAATCAGTAAATGTCATGTTTTGCCAACTATTTATTTAAAAATTGACTTAAGGTGCCATATCTGTAACCTCAGAAGCAGAATAAGATCAATGGTTGACTCAGAATGGTCTTTGCAGTCATCATCTTGTTAGAGAGAAGGTAATAATAGCAATTTAATGCAAATAGAGGGTTCAGGAAGTAGAATGGCAATAGTCTATGTGCCAAACATATTCTGCTTTTTACATACTACCTGTTTATTCAGTCTGAAAAAGGTGGATAACATTAAGTTAGTTGAAGGTTCCCTTTATATGGTATGTATAGTGTACCTCTCAAGTGTATTGATTTATGAGAGTTGCAATGAAGGTACTACGATGTATAATCACGTAATATTATTACAGGCATGGGCCAGAATTCTATACTCATTATAACTGATCTAGACTTTGATAGTCTGCTCTTACTGGATGTTGTTATGGGAATTCTGAGGGAGTTCCATACATGCAGAACATTGGAACTAAAATCAACAGTGCTGATATGAGGAAATAATTTTCCCCATAGTGGCTATTTAGGGGCATAAAAGATACAGTATGAACTATAGCAAATACTCTCTGTGCCACAATGCAATATTTACTGTACTACCTGTCCTGGGCATTCCCTATACTGAGAAAACAAAATATCACGGTACATTGAACTACTATTGATGGTGAATGACTTATTCTTAATGGCATGCACAGTAGGGAAACAACTATATTATTTGGTTTCTTTAGTGAACATAAAGAGTCAGAAAACACAAACCTCAAAAACCCTGGTGTATACCTGAGAAGGACAGATGGCAAGGTGAGGAAGTTGTGCAGTTTGATAGAGTGGGAATGGTTTTCATCCTTTCAGATTACTCTGTCTCCCTTTTAAGGAATTTGTGAACATTTTATTTAATGGCAATAAGAGGACTAGAAAGTATAAACATTGATCTCAGATTTAAATAAAATTAATGCTTACATCTCACACTTCAAATCACACTCAGCTGAGCTAGAATAGAACACTGACACCTTTTCTGGAAAATATATATACTTTGGTATCACTTTTTAAAACTGTGTTGAAGAAAAGTTTGATCTGTGCTGTTCTGGTTACGGAGTAAATCCTTGAAATACTTATTCTTCTGGACTGTGTTGATTTGTCTTTTTGATCATACAGAAGGGGATAGTTTACAAGGATGGCATACTTGTGAGTGAATTAAGAGAGTGTGTGGGCTGGATATACAGGAAACACTCAAGTAGAAATACACAGTGTTTCTGTAAATGATTGTTTTCATCATTTGCTGCAGACTTTGAATCATGATGATTAAACAGTCTCTATAGATCTACTTTTATCCATTGTTTGATGATATAACAATCGGTCATCATTGTTCATATTTTCACCAGTGCCTTTCAAATAAAGTTAAAACACCTTTACCAAGGTTTATAAATCCTCTCTCTTTCCTTTATGAGGTAGCATGCAAAGAAAAATAAACAAGAAGAATACTATCAGAAGAAAACATTAATTAGTAACTATACCTTGTGTAACTGGCCCACTCAATGCAAATGCATTACTGGCATTTTATGTTCTGTCCAGTGCTTTTTGTAAAAATAAATAAATAGGGTGCTGATACTCGGCTAGGGGCCTGGGGCTGCCAGCAGCAGGAGCCGGAGCCGCATTGCTGGCTTAGAACTTTGGAAGGAGGGGAAGAAAATCTCCTGTGACCATGTGGTATGCATTTGGCTCTAGTAATCTGGTATTAGTATTTCACCAGAGGACTTGAGGGAGGCAGAGTTCTTCTAAGAGATACTCAACCTGTTAAAAAAACGAACAGTCCTGTGGCGGTTGGAAGTGTCTGACGAAGTGGGATTTTCTCCCACAAAAGCTCATGTGATAAATAAATCTGTTAATCTTTAAAAGTGCCACAGGACTCTGTTTGTTTTTCTGCAATAGACTAACACGGCTACCCTTTTGGAACTTGTCAACCTGTTAAGGATTTCTGAGTTTCATCTCTATGGAACTAGCTCAAAACTGTTTATTGGGGCAGGATATTTCTGCTGAATAAGTTGAAAGGATATTTGTGATGGTCTTGGAACATCCAGAACTGAGAGTCACTCACTATGTGAAGCCCTATCTCTTGAGAGAGGGAGTCTTTCTTGGGGTAGCTATATGTCAGCTTCCTGTTACCAACAGCTTTTCTGCCACTCTAGCACTCTTCTCTGGACTATGCCAGTGTTAACTTTGCCTTGCAGGTTAACATAGGTGCACCTCAGTTGCTCATTTCCTTTGAATAATTTTTCCTCTATGATATCCAGCCCCTGACATTGGCTACTCCTGGAAATTCCAGATTCTTTCCCCCCCCCCCCCCCCCCAAAGGTACAGTATAGCTGCATTTTCCAGATTTACCTTAAACTACTACTCCTGTAAACCACTTATAATAAAAAAAAAGTGGGTTTATTTTTTTAAAGTACTACAGATTTAACTAGAAACAAGATAGAGTAGTGGAAACAAATGGTCACAATATTAAGCAAATCATAAACCACAAACCTGGGTCCATCTTTATCATTAATTACCTTCCCTATGTAATAAAACAGATTTCTCCCACAAAGTTCACTCCATTGCAGAGCTGGCTGGTATCTCAAGAAACAGCATCCAAATGTTCATGAAAGTACCCCCTGCTCCACAAAGGGTTTCCTCAGTGAATGTCTGAAGAGTGTTTCTCCTTCCTCAGGGTTACACTGAAAACTGCCTTTTGTTTCTGTTCACATACAGAGCAAACCATGACTTGTTGTAAAGTTTTTTTTTATCTTTGAGTGGTTTTGTTTGTTTGTCGCTGATGGTTTCCCATTCAAAGTCTTCGGAGAGCATGAAGTGAAGCAGTTGCATTGCGGAACCAGCTAAACGACGTAGGGTGACAACTGACTCTTACTCCAAAGGGGCATCACCAAGACTTCTTATCCCCTGGTGACTAATTTTTACTCCAAGTCGAAAAGCAGACTTTCAATATACATTGTCCCTTAAATATTACCCATGCCTACCTCTCACAGTGGTTATGAATTTTGATAAATTATGAGCGTTCTGCGGATGCCTCACGTTACTCTTTATGGATCAATATCTGTAAGATGTGCGTTTGGTGTAATGAGTTTGGCTATGTCTACACTGCACATTGCTTGCGGCAGCATGACGCATGTATAGCAGGCTGTGTCAATGTTGCAGTAGGTAGCTACGTAAGTCAGTGAAAGGCTCTGGCAGGAGGGAGGCAACAGAAAGGCGGGGAAGTGCAAAGCTGACCCCGCCAATCAAGGGAGTGAGTGGAGGGAAAATATTTTTGCCTAAACGGCCTCATAATTTAAGACAAAAACCTACAGCCCTGCTCCTCCTGCCCAGAAAACCCCAATCAACAGTAAACTAGCCTTAGGAAATACATTCCCTTCCATAGGCACCCTGAAGTCTTTGCCATAAGCTCCCTGGCAAACAAGTACCACCTATTTTTCCTCTAATAGGGGATATCGTATCGATGTAGTCAAAGGCCATTTTGAATGTGTTTGGATGCAAGAAGACCTGTGTTTATAAAATCCTCACCTGACAAGTTCCAAAGGGGGTAGCCATGTTCGTGTAGTTCAGCAAAACAAACAAGCCTCATTCTGTAAGTTCTCTATCTTCAGGCATCTGATGAAGTGGGATTTCTCCCACGAAAGCTCATGTGATAAATAATTTTTTAAGTCTTTTTAAAAGTGCCACAGGACTCCTTGTTTGTTTCACCTGTCCCTTGCGGAGCTTAAACTCAGTGCTAGAACTTGGTCAGTCAGTCTGGAAACTGTATTCATTCAGGACAATTCTTAGTTAACAGAACTTGGGATATGATTTGAGGATGCCAAAGACAGCACAGTTTAATAAAGGTTGTGGGGCTATGGAACAACTTTCTACTGCAGATAAGACTTAGCCTGAGCTTTACACTCTTTATGGCATGTTGCAAGACACATCTCGGGAATATCTGAGTGCCATAAAACACACTGATGGTAATTTGCACCTGTAAGATCGTACCCGTGACTACTTGCAAATGGAAACTCAGAGGTCACTTCTGAAATCTGGATTTGATATGTGTAGTCATATTAGGCAAAAAGATAACCAAAGGAGGAAGTTCCAGTCTCGGATTTCTTGATGGGCGTTAATGCCAAGGCTCTACTGGAATTATTCTGTGTGGTACACAAGAATTTAATGAAAAGTGGAAATTAAGAAAAGGCACATTTTGAGTGAAGAGGTATGAAATTTTTCTTGCAAATGAAATGTACTGATCTGTGGAATAAACTCTCTCAAAGTAGTGGAAGCCCATTTGCTTGGGATTTTTAAAAAGAGATTAGACAAAATACCCTGTATGGATCAATGCTTGATTGACTCCAAAGAGATGGATTTCAATGATCTAATAGGTCTCTCTTCTTTTCTTTTCTTTTCTTTTCTTTTCTTTTCTTTTCTTTTCTCTGTGATTCCAAGAATTCTTATTCCACAATGGGGGCATGTTGGGCTACCAACACATTAGGGCAGGATAAAGGTAAACAGTGAAATATTTTAAAAACCATTACCTTTTTTTCCATTCTGTTATTTATTATCGCTATTACTGTAGCACCATGAGCCTTAGTCATAGACCAGGTTCCCATAGTGCCTTTGAATGTGTTATATGTATTGTTATTTAATTATTCTATATTAAATCATACAGTTAGCTTTTCAGGATAGAGACTCTTTTTCAATATATTTGGAAAGTGCCTAGCACATTTTGAAACCTAATTCAATCAAAAATAGTATAAAAAATAACTTCCGTTACAGTCTCATGTACAACCTGGAGAAGGTGCCCCCTCATCTGAAATGGTAGAATTATAGTCTCGTGTTTGAATTGTTTGTCCATAAATGAGAGAGACTCAGGGCCTATTTCCAGGCTGCCTGGTTCTTTGAAGTATTTCACAATCCTGCCTGCATCACCCCTGCTATTCCAGTCCTGGACATTGAGTACAGATGGGGAAACCTGATTCTGTATTCACATACTGTACTTTCGTTCTGTACCAGAGCAACTTAAAGAGCCAAACTCGTTATAAATGAAGATGAAAGGCCAAGGTCTGCTTTTGTTAACATCTGTATAAATCCAGAGCATCTCCCCTGACTTTGACTGAGTTCCTCGCGGTTTATAATGGTATAAATGAGAGCAGAATTTGGCCTCGAGTTTGACAAACTGGAATATAAGTCTGTGATGAGGACTAATGGCCAATAAGGAGGGAACTACCAAATTCACTTTCAGCTTGTTACCTTATTTAAATTTGAACCCAGGTCTCCAAAGCTGAAAGGCTAGCATGTTACCCAGGTTTTTAATGTGTTTCAACGCATAAACCTAAAATATCTTTGGAAATCTCTGCAGGTTCTTCCTGCCTGCTGTGTGTAATTTCAGATATCAGTGTTATCATTAAAGGAAAAAAAAACCCCAACACAACACCAACCTTTTGCTCTTTCATCTGTACAACCCACTGCAACAATTGGGGGAATTGTTCCCTGGACTCCCCTAAAATCTGTGATCTTTGGTCCTCGCTGTAAATTGATTATCTACTCTGCCTGTCAGACATGTGAACAGAGTTAATTCTGTGTTATTTTAAACACTGGCACTAACCCTCTGTACTACTCCAGCCTCTTATGTTTTGATGTTCTCTTATTACTTACATGGAAGAATATAACAGAGTAGCAATGCAAGGTTAGCCTGTTAAAAACTTCCTGTTAAAAATAATTTCTAAAATATGCTTTGAATTTTGCAGGAGGATTGATGTTGGGGAAAAACAAGTCCAGTTAGTCTTGAGCCCGAGGTTGCCTCATTATTGTGCAAGTTGCTGTAGGGGTATTTGGCCCTTCTATTTTAGAGGGTTTGTTCCAGGCCTAAATTCAAATGTGTAATATGTCCAGTATCTTGTTTGAGTTTATCATGAACTAATTATCTGAAACCCACAACATATTGCTCTGCTTGTGCAGTGTAAAAAAAATCCTCACCAAATTGTCCAATTTTTCATTTTTCCACTTTTTTTCACTTTTACAGCAAAAATAGTAATGTCTTTTATGCACATAATGCCTCCCTGTTTACATGTATTCGATATTCACCGACTGTTGCAATGAAGGAACATTTGCATTACAACACAATAATTATTCTAGATGAGAGTTTGGGACAGGAAGTGAAGATAAAAACTATTTGAAAAATACAGGGGATTTTAGATAGCCACAACGTAATTGCAAACTGCAGTCTGGATAGTACCCTATCTTTAACAAAATAGCAGACAGTGACATGATCTTTGACCACATGTGAATAGGACCTCACTGTTGTATCTTGCACCAACAGAACAGGGCCTTACTACCACAATGGGACATTGTTTCAGTGCTGACTCATGGGAATGATGGAATTTTAAAGTTAAACTGAAAATTAATGGTTAGTTTTGCAGGTTGATAATGTCCCTGTGTGTGTAGCAACCACAAAGTAAAGCGAGTCACTGTATTCTTTGAACAAGTTCCAAAGGGGTAGCTGTGTTAGTCTATTGCAGAAAAACAAACAGGGTCCTGTGGCACTTTTAAAGACTAACAGATTTATTTATCGATAAATAAATACGATAGTCTTTAAAAATCCCACAGGATTCTGTTTATGTTCTTTGAACAGTTAGTCACACCTGATGAACAAAAAAGAGGGCATATTAAAAGACGAGGCAAAATCCTTATATATGACCCTAAAGTCATTTTGAGGGCTAGCAAAATTCAGTCTTTTCTTCTCCATCCTGCGGTGTAGCTGCCTGACATTGTTTAGCTGATAGCATCAGATATAACACATTATTGCATGTTGAGTGTGTGTAGTGAAAGTGAGGTAAAATTATATTTCAATTTTCCTTTGAGAAAAATGTTGGTAATACAAAGCCTGTCACGGCCCTTTCCTGTGTCTGATAGCTTTATCTCAGCCCTAGCTCCAAAGGTTAAATGTTTTGGATTACACAAAATGTACATTATATAGGGGACTTACTATAAATCAACAAGGCAGGTATGTTAAACACAGAAAAATATCTACAGCTGTTCTCTTACTCATCCTGCTTGTTATTTAACTCCGTCTCTACCCAAAGGAATATTTTTAGTTGTGCTGTCAACAGTTTCAAAACAAAGAAGCAACTACAACTGGCAAATGAGGAAGCCAGCTGGTGCTGTGTTTAGGCTCCCAATGAATATACTCCAATTCTGACACCTGCAAGCTATTTAATCAGGATTTACAATTGAACATGAAGGATGAGGGGTCCAGAGGGCTGTGTTCTTGGTGTTTTGATTGCAAATGATGGAGAAAAACTTTGTTATCGGATGTTGTAGTTATTTGAAGTTTGGTGCCCTCTA
Organism: Pelusios castaneus; assembly: GCA_007922175.1. Classification (NCBI taxonomy): domain Eukaryota; kingdom Metazoa; phylum Chordata; order Testudines; family Pelomedusidae; genus Pelusios; species Pelusios castaneus. The sequence goes on along the minus strand of ML685765.1, from coordinate 11,937,950 downwards.
ACCCACGGGGGACCGAGAATCATTTATCACTTCACAGAAAAAGCCCTCCCCCCACCCCCAAAAAAGAAAAAAAAGGCCACCGTGGCTTACACACTAGCAGTTTCCTTTCGCTTTTCCTGTATTCCAGGGTAAACAAGACTTGGATTTATGAACAATGAAAATCAATTGCCAGCAGGCGTATGGAAGGGATAGATTGCATGGGAAAGTATGCATTCTCTCTCCTGTTTCAGACTGAAAAGATCACTTCAAATGCCTCAGAGCTGGTAACACATGCATAGTGATGAAATGCCCCTAAAGATATGCAGAAAGAATGTGGTTATAATGCAAAGATACAAGCGCAGAACAAATAAGTGAGTTAAAAAAAAAAGTCTAGTTCCCTTCACTGTATTCCTCTAATCTTAAAGTGACATGGTCAAGGTTCAGTGGACCCTACATACAGCTGGCCTGACAGAAATGTCATATTTATGGTCATTTTGGTCTCTTTAAAACCCATTGTTTCTCCTAAACAAAGGGTCAATTTTAAATGACTGCACTGCATAATCTCATAACACACTCAAAACTCTCCATTATTTTGGGGACTTGTTGTTTATCTTGTTTGTTTTTTTACTGGGAGTTTTTTGTGTGTCCCTGGCTGTGTGCATGGCAAATTAAATACTTCACTTTGCCAAGTGTGTTGCAGAGGGCTAGAGAGGGTTTTCCTCGGCTGTGCCCATCAAGCTAGATAACTACAAGCAGGGTGTGGTGTAACTGACACCCTCAAAAGGGTTAATCAACTCTGACATTGGTAGCTGACAGTGATGTGCCCTTTGGGTCTGGTCTGATGATGTAATGCTTCTAGGGCCTTGTACACACTACAAAGTTATTGCGCGATAAAGCCCTTTAATGCGCAATAACAAACAGAGCGTACACACACAACTTACAGTTATTCCGCGTTAAGTCCCTTCTTTTTGCGCAAAATGTAAACCACCTAAACGAGCGTGTTTGCTGCTAACGCGGAATAGTTGTTGCGCGATGGCCAGTGTGTGTACGCTTATCGCGCAATGTGAATATAACGGAAATGGCCCACAATTCAAATTCCATCCCTTCTGCACTTCCGCCTGTACTCTATCGTCGTGACGTCATTTTTCCCGACCTCCTCTTCTGTCCCGCGAATTTTTGAATTCACCACTCTCCCTTCTGCCTCGCTGTTCGGTGCTGCTGCCTCTGTGTGCTTCGCTCGCAATGTCGTCGCGCCGCAGCAAACGAGCTCCAGCCTGGACAGCAGCAGAGGTGATGGACTTGATCGGCATCTGGGGAGAGTCCGCCGTGCAGTCACAGTTACGTGGCAGCCGGAGGAATTTTGACATTTTCGGTCAAATATCCAAAGCCATGACCGAAAAGGGGTACGAGCGAGACACCCTGCAGTGCCGGGCAAAGGTGAAGGAGCTGCGGATAACATTTCACAGAGCCAGAGAGGCTAACCGGCGCTCTGGCTCCGCGCCAGCAACGTGCAAGTACTATAAGGAGCTGGAGGCGATCCTGGGCGGCGATCCCACAACCACCCCGAACTGCACGGTAGACACCTCGGAGACTGCACCCCAAACAGAGAAGGCAGCAGAAGGCGACGAGGCAATTGTGGACGAGGAATCAGAAGAAGAAGACTACGAGGACGGAGAGAACGGAGCCACTGACCCGGGGAGCCAGGAGTTATTTTCCACCCAGCCAGAAACAAGCTCCACTGATTCCTTCTCCACGCCTACCCAGGAATCATCAGAAGGCAGCTCTGGTAAGTCCCGTTCGCAATGTCCTCTATTCTAGGTGCTACAGCTCAGCGTAGACATGGTTTTTTTGCAAGGGGTTTTTGTTTTCGGTGTCCTCAGTTCTGTTCCTTACAGAACTGTAAAGGTGTTACTAGCATTACTTAAAAACGTCATCGATGTATGCCTCGATTTCCAAGTAGTCGTTCCCTTTCAACTCACTGAACGCGTCATCCAAATATTTCCAGAGTCTTCTCTTCAAATTACATGGTAGAGCATTCCTTTGCACTCCACCATTCAGGGACACTCTTCCTTTCAGACTCGCAAGCACTCCTGCGGGCAACATTGCTGCGCACAGTCCTGCAGCGTAAGGTCCCGGCTTGAAGTCGGCAACATGAAGGAGATGCATTCTCGCTTGCAGAGGCACTCTAAGCAGTGTGAGATCTGCCTCTATTTCAGCCATCTCGGGCACGGGATCAGAACTTGGTGTGGCAATAGTCAACTCTCCGTTGTACTAGCTCTGCAACCCGTACCAAGCTTTGGGAAATCTGTTACCGCCCCCCCATAGGTCCCCTCTTGTGTATTGAAGGAATGTGTGGGGAGAACAACATCATTTGCTCCTGACCGTGGCGAGAACAATAGCGGCATTCTACATTTTTCATATCTGAACAGGAATGACCTTCGGTGGACAGTCTACAGCTGCAGCTGAGCGTCTGAGGAGGATAAGGCGGAGGCCTCGCAGGAGCAAGGAAGACGTCTTCCAGGAGCTCATGCAGTTCCATGAGGCTTCTGCGAGGGAGACAAGGCAATGGAGGAGGCAGTGCAGGCAGGACAGGAGACAGAGCAGTGCGAGGAGAGAGCAGCAGAAGGATGCCCTGATAGGCATCATGCAGGAGCAGACCAACCTCCTCAAGACCATGGTCGGTCTGCTACAGGCTCGCACCCCCCATCATCAGCCTCATATGCCTTTCAGTGCATCCACGCCACATTCCCCCCCCAGACAGTTTTTGGACCACCATGGACATCCATGGTGTAACCCTAACAGAACCCCTCCCCCAACATATGTAGTTGAGTCCCGCACCTACACCCACCTTTAGTCCCTACTCCCCTCAAACCCGAGTTTTGATCAATGTTAATTAAATAAAGTTGAATCCTTGTTAAACTTAATCAGACTTTCTTTATTTGTTTCATTAATTTAACATTAACGGTTTTTGATTCAATGAATGTTTACAGGGGAAAAACACAAAATTTCTAAAGCTTAATTTTTAACAGTTGAAACATATAGGAAATGGTTAGTAACTATATTCAAAGGTACAATTTTAACCAACAGTACTAAAATGGGTTTTTAACGCATCCCTTATGCGAACTGCCCTTAGCTGCGCCCCCCGGATACCCCTCGTGTCTGGTTGCTGGTAGGCATTTTCCAGACGTTGTGCCTCAGTGGTCCAAGAGTTCCTGAATCTCTCCCCCCGGCTTTCACATATATTGTGAAGAACACAGCAAGCCGAAATAACTAATGGGATCCTGTCCTCGTGGAGATCTAGCCTGCCATACAGCGCTCTCCAGCGCGCTTTTAAACGGCCAATGCCACACTCCACAACCATTCTGCATCTACTTAACCGGTAATTGAAACGCTCCTTGTCAGGATCCAACTTCCCGGTGTACGGCTTCATGAGCCATGGCATCAGTGGGTAGGCGGGGTCCCCAAGTATCACCACTGGCATCTCTACACCGCCCACAATTATTTTCTCGTCTGGAAAAAATGTGCCAGCATCTAGCCTTCTGAATAGTCCAGAGTTTCTAAAGATGCGTGCATCGTGCACCTTTCCAGACCAGCCAGCATTAATGTCCATAAAGCGACCACGGTGGTCCACCAGTGCCTGTAGAACCATCGAAAAGTATCCTTTCCTGTTGATGTATTCAGAGGCAAGGTGGTCGGGAGCGAGAATAGGGATGTGAGTCCCATCTATTGCACCCCCACAGTTCGGGAAGCCCAACTCATTAAATCCTGCGATGATCTCCCTCACGTTTCCCGGGGTCACCATCCTCCTGAGCAGAATACGGTTGATGGCTCTGCATACTTGTGACAGTGCCACTCCAACGGTCGAGCGTCCAACCCCAAACTGGTTTGCGACCGAGCGGTAGCAGTCTGGAGTCGCCAGTTTCCAAAGTGCGATAGCCACACGCTTCTCCACGGTCATGGCGGGTCTCATCCTCGTGTCCTTGCATCGAAGGGCAGGGGCAAGCTCCTGGCATAGCTCCATAAATGTGGCTTTCCGCATTCTAAAGTTCTGTTGCCACTGATCATCATCCCACAGCTGAAGGACGATTCGTTCCCACCAGTCTGTGCTCGTCTGCCGGGACCAAACACGGCGGTTCAGGCTGTGTTGCTGGTCCGCGAAACTGATCAGAATGTCCGTTTGGTTTTCAATGCTGTCATCATCCGAGACCGAGTCATCCGTGTCATGCTCCGAATCATAGCCAAAGGCAAACCGCAACAGAATCTGGGCTGTGTTCACAATGCTGAAGGCAGCATTCAAGATCACAGCTGAATCCATGTCGATTCTGAAAAGGCAGTGCCGAGAAGAAGGTTGCTTCAATTTGAAATTCGCGCTCGTTGCTATTGGCAACCGCTGGGTAGCGTCAGTAGCGGAATGCACCACGGGAGATGATACTGGGGACTCTGGGATACGTACCCACAATCCCCTTCGCTTTCCTGGAGGACTGCGCTCAGAAGGGGGGGGGCTTTGTTCCGTTAGAGCAAGCATAGTGTGTACGCGATCTCGCGCAACAACAGCCACGGGAGAATTAATGCGGAAGAGGATTATTGCGCGTTAAAAATGGTAGTGTGTACATAGCCTAGGTTATTGTTCATTGGCTGAGTGTATTGTATAACTCAATAGACAGCTGAAGATTGGGTGGATGGGGTTGTGGAATAAGCCACACGCTGTCTTTAACTTGATTAAGTAGTTGACTTTAGTTCTTAATAAAAGAGTAATTGCTGGTTTTCAAGATAGATGCACTGGGGGGTGACTCTAGTCTAAGCTATCTTTCAAGCATTCTCCAGAACCAGTTAGAGCAGCCATGGGACTGCTCAAATTTGTGCTGGCTAGAATGATCCCCTAAGCTATGTCTATATTGTAAAGTTAAGTTGACTCTGTTAAGTTGACTTAACAGTAGACTTACCCGTCCACACTGGCTTTAAGTTGACTTAATAAGGTCGACTTAGCGCTATTCCCTGTCCACACTGGCTATAAGTTGACTTAAGAAGTAGACTTATGGCTTAAGTCGACCTTCAGAGGTGGTGTTATTAAGTCGACTTAATGAAGTACTTAAGTCAACTTAATAAAAGCCCAGTGTGGATGTGGCTCTGTGTAGGTTGCCTTAAGCATCCTCAAGTCGACCTAAGTTGCCAGTGTAGACGCATCCCTAGGGACTGTTCTTCAGGGCAAACACTTTCACACCTCTCCTCTGAACATCTGGCTCCCAAATACCCTTTGTGTTGATGATGGGCCAGCCAAAAATTCACCCCATGATGGTGGGATGTTCTTCAGCTTAAGAAGGGCTGGTTTAATGTTTCTGTGCACCATGTTGGCTGTGCAAAAGGACCTAATCAAGGCGCAGTCTAAACTTCAGATCAGATCTCCTTAACCAAATATTTGGCAAGCACTGTACCCTTCTAGCCAAGATGTAAACAGGAGCCATTCCTTCACTCTGCTTCTTTCTAGAGGGATTTAAGAAGCAAATTAAAAGAGTATTCACATTTTATTGTAAGAGAGGCTTATATTGATTTATTTTTTAAAGACTGTATTAAAAAGCTCCATTAGCCCTGCTTTCTTCTGGCTCCGGGTGCTGCCAGAGACATCTTCCTTGTCTGCTGCCTGGCGTCTCCTGCACAGTGTTCATGTTACCACTTTTCCATTGCTTGCAGAATGCCATAATGAATGATTCCTTTGATGAGGAATTATTAGGGATACTTCCTTGCACCTGAGACTCCTCCTCAGTTTCCTTTGCTTGCTATCAGCAGTGATGGGTCAGACTTTTCCATTTCCATGCTCCCACACTTCTTCAAGCAGGGGCCTTAAGACATCTCACTTAGTATATCACAAGTGCTTTTACTTCCGCCAGCTCCTTCTCTCTGGTTCAGACACAAGCACCTGATCCATCAGAAATCACCCGGGAGCTCTTTTCTGGTGAATGGTCTCCTTGGGATAGCTTTTCCTCTGCTTCTCAAGGAAATGTCAATACTCCAGATCAGAGCCCACCTCTTCTGTCAAGGAATTTTGATCTATTTTCAGTTCCACACCAGCTTGAGGATTCCTTTTGGATGATTGCTATTATAATTTCTCTGCCATCTTTCAGTAACCTGTCATGTGACCTGACCTTCCCTGGTTTGAGTCATCATATCCACTTCCTCTGATGAATTCATGCATACTCTCACTTGATTTTTCTTTGCTTTGCTTGATCATTCTATTTTTTTCATCTCTACCCAATTCTTCTTCTACCTGATTAATAAAATACTGTCTTTTCAAAAATAACTTCATGTGATGTTGAAAATATCAATGTCACCTTGGACACAGGAAATAATGATAAGTTCCAAAGGGGTAGCCGTGTTAGTCTAATTCAGTGAAACAAACAAGGAGTCCTGTGGCACTTTTAAAGACTAACAAATGTATTTATTCCAAAGGGGTAGCCGTGTTAGTCTATTGTAGAAAGACAACACAGTCCTGTGGCACCTTTAAAGACTAACAGATTTATTTATCACATGAGCTTTCGTGGGAGAAATAATGATAGGCTCTGTAACTGTATCTGTTTTATTAAGAGTTGTTAATTACTGACTGCTTCAGTGTATGAAAATGAACTTGGGTATTTCTTTTGAACTGTGCCTTTAGAAGTTCAAGCTAAGGAAATACAGTGCTTATTCAAGAAGGCTGCGAATCTATGCCTCCTCAGCTAGATTATCACTTTGTAACATTCACAGATAGTTAACAAAACAAATGGCTTTGACTGTAATGCAGGACCTGAGCTTCTTCCCAGCAACCAGACCTACCATCTGATACTCTACCAAGGGGTGCTGCACTTCAGCAGTGGGAAAGAGAGGGTTCTGTCTTTCATTTCTCTTGAGAATTTACTTTTGGTCTGACTGTGGAGCTAGCTTCAAATATTTGTTACTGCAGTTCTCCAAATACTCATTAAAAGCTTGACTCTGCTTAGAAGTAAACGCCACCAATCCTTCTTTGAAATTAATTTCTCAGTGTGAAGATGTTTATCATGGAAAGACAACAGAGCCCAGTGGCACTTTTAAAGACTAACAGATTTATTTATCGCATGAACTTTCATGGGAGAAAATCCCACTTCGTCAGACGCTTTGATTTTCTCCCACGAAAGCTCATACGATAAATAAATCTGTTAGTCTTTAAAAGTGCCCCAGAACTCTGTTGTCAAACTGCTGAAGTCAGCAGTGGGATATTGAGCAGAACCTGGCCGGGTGTCTGCTTGCACAAGGAAGGGTTTTCAGGATCAGGTACTAGATTATAGAAGTGGGCAAATGAGTTAATAAAAAATTGAAATGTTTCTCGTCTCATAGCCCTGCTGCTTGGTATAGTTATCCCTAAGGGTAAAACTGTGGCAAAGATACACAGCGGTTCAGAGCCACACTGCTCACGTACAGGCTTCATGAGAGCTTCTAAAACATTTCAGTATTGCCCAAAATATAATTTCTATGATCATTAACATCATGATGCAAAGATCTCATGAAATTTCAGGGCTGGTAACAATGCTTTATCCCATTTCTAGCCCAGACAGAGAATAGACATCATACCTGTCACTTTTCTAGGACTGAATATTGCTTAACAGGGATTGGACGTTTATATGAATAACCAGAGTTAGCAGAATGAAAGGGACATGAAACCTCATAAATAGAGGTTTAAGACAATCCCTAAGTATTAGGGATTGGGATGAGACCGAATGTGGAGGCCAGATTATCCCATAGCTCCCTATTGCACTTCCTAGGAAGCAGCTGATACTGGCCACTGTCAGGATATTGGGATACTGTCCTGGCCACAGGATACTGGGCTTGATGGACTTTGGATCTGAGTCAGTCTGACAATTCGTATGTTCCCAAGCTGTGAGCAAGTGTAATTTTGGGGAGAAAAGTATTTTTCAAAAGTTTGTAAAACAGACAAACATTCATTGATAATACTTTGGTGTTATTAAATTTGGAATAAAATTCTCGTTGTCAGGGATTTGGGCAAGGTGCAGGTGAGGAAGGCAAAAGAGCATAATAAATGCAATTTTATAACAAGAATATTGCACCTCCACTTTGAGGACAATAGATTAGAGAATGACATGAGCCATTGATGGAGCAGAGGGATTCGGAGAAGTTTGGGCTATTTTCTCCTTTCCCAAATGTCTATGAAACTTGCTCTTCTGTATATTAAAACTATAATATTTAGGTAATGTAAATGGCTGAAATTTTTGAATGCAGCCTTTTCATCCTAAAATGTCTTTTAATATAGTAGGCCACATAGTACAGTATAATATAATTATATTTTTTGTATTTAAAAAAAATTATTGCAAAACTCCAAACCAAGTATTTTTCATATCCTTTCCCCTTCTTTTTCCTTCCCACCCTCCCCTTTTTCAGTGGCAAAATGGGGAGGAGAAAAAGAGAGAGGCTAAAACCAAAAAGCCCAAATATTTCTGAAACAAAAAAATCGATAAAAACTTATAATAAATGGGAAAAAAATTTCCTTTCAACATCTATGGAACAAATTACTTTGGAATTTTCAAATTTGTTGTGAAAATGCTTCATAATTTTTGACCAAATCTAATTCTAAGGTTTGTATAAGCCTTTTGTATCCCCTCCCAAATTTGGGGTAATGAGAGTGGGCGGCTTGGTACCCGTTATTTTCCCTTGGCATAGCAGAACGGTTAAGATAAAAAGTGGATAGGCTTTTCAGAAATGATTAATGATTTTGGATGCCTCAAGTTTAAGACACTTTAAAGGGATCTGATTTTCAGAGGATATGTGCTCAACACTTTCTAAGAACTGGACTCCTTATCGCTCACTAGTCACTCTTGAAAATGTTGGCCTACAACTGTAAAAATGTGAGCAGAACATCTCAAAAACTGGAGGAGTTTCAGGCTGACATAACTGTTAGGAATATTTTTAGTGCATTCTAAATGCCTGAAGATAATTCGTACATTCCAACTATGAGTCTTATTAAATGAAAAATAAACTGTCATTTGCAGGCTTCTTTTCTTGTGGTGTTTTTCATGAAAAGGTTTCTGTGGTTTAAAGAACACCACACCATCCAAAGCTGGCATATTTTCTACAAATATTGATGCCCATAAGATCAGCCCGCTGTACTGAAATCCTGATCCAGCTTTTGATTAATAGCGCTAGATTTTTTTTTAATGGACAGATCATACAGAGAATTCAAAAGAAAAACAAATGTTTCATCAAAACCACTTGGTGTTTTCGTGGATAGAATTCAGGCAGGTGCAGGTGCAAGTAAATTCAAATACAGGAATGAGAAAACACTGCTGTTTTGCCTGTAGCAGAATGGATCACATAGACCAGCTGGAATTTAGATGGATTTTTAAAAAAATGAAATAATAATAGGCAACTTATACTACATTATTAAGCCAGTGACCTAAGAGTGGAATGGAAATACTGTGGATTTCTGTATTTCTAATTTTTTCACTCAAAAATGCTTAAATTTGCAAGAAAATGAAATAGCACAAGGAAAAGGATTTTACATGTGGATAGAGCATTTGCTCTTCCCAAATTTTGTGCTAATCTATTTTTTTCTTCATATGTTTGTGCAATTTGCATGACAAGTTGGATATTTCTTCATCTGTCATAGGAATATATGTTGGAATTTTGGAAGAGGGATGAGATTACTAATTTTGTAGAACCTTTACATTTGGATATTGAAAGTTTAACAGTACTAGGAGAAGTAGTTTTCAAAATGGCTGAGTGAATAGCAGTAGTCTTAAACCTAGACCTCGCCTCCTGTGATGCAATTTCTGCTTATCTGATCTTTTCATGCTGAATTTTGGGATCCAAAAGACCGCAGTGAACTTTGGCTCAATATACACTTGGAGGATTTGTTGTATCCATTTTTGTCTATTAGAAGAAAATGAGAAAACCAGACAAATCAGCTATTTGTTAATCATCTCAATAGCATGGGAATTTAAACAAATGTTACATATGCCTTCAAACAAATGGTCAGCTTCTGAAGCACATGTTTAGTTAGAGCACTTCTGGCTCTGTGGTGATATTTCTCTCATGTTCTTTCTAAGGATATTGACTATGCCTAAATTTCTTCCAAGAAGTTAACTTACAAGTGGCATGGAGCTAAAGGAATTGTCACATCTGACATTACAACTATTCTTTACTATTCTAATGAAGTAAAAAAATCACACTTCTTCCACTGGGAGAAATTAAAGTGCTTGACCATCTGCATATGCATCACTCACAGCTTGGGTATTATTCCCATGATACCTGATTTTGATGTTACGTGCTGATGAAATGGCTCCTGGCTTTGAAACAGAGCAAGTTGTCCATCCAACATCACATCCTCATACGAAACAAATATAGAGCTTTTTTTCTGAACTGATAGATTTTGAGCTATGTTGATAGAACTTAACTCGTGCTTTCTTTTTGTTCCTTATTTAGCAACAGCACACATTCTTAATTCAGGTATACGTAAACATATCAAGAAGGAACTGAGGATCAGCATTCTGAAATACATGCTGCCTGCTTCATTTCATTACTTTCTTTTAAAATGGAAAAGAATACTTGAGACAACAGCTCAACATTTTAGTGCAATATGTTTTCATGCCTGGAGCAGGCTGAATTACTACACTCCTCACTGTTGGCAGAGAAATCAATTCTAGGGCATATATGGCAGGAGAAGTCAATGGGTTGACTTGCAGAGTAAGGATGTGCAGGATCTACTGATATACATTCTCTTATGAGTCACCCCACATCACCATTGCCATAATCTTCACCACCAAGAATATCATGTGCTATATCAAAGAGCAAAAACTAGAGTTCCAGTGCCATTTCTGCCAGGTCTGAATGGATCCAAATACTGAAATTTGGGATACTGTTATCAATCATTCAAAACTTAATCTTTCAAGGAGCTATGAAGTACTAGCCAAACGTTTATTCTACATGATCCTGACACCAGTCATTTCCCGATATCACTATTTAATTCAATTACTCTCCATAAGACTTGCATGAATTAAGGTGTTTTACTAACTTAGTGTTGAATAAAAATTACATTAGAAGATTATTTGTATGGAACAATAAAGTACATTGGTTAATAAAACATTCTATAGCTTATATATATATATATATATAATATAAAGAAAACCAAGGAGTCCTGTGGCACTTCTAAAGACTAACAAATTTATTTATCACTTGAGCTTTCGTGGGAGAAAATACCACTTCGTCAGACGCTTGAAGATGGGAGGGTAAAATAAGTGCAGAGAAGTGTAAGTCATAGGATCAGGTCAGACTATTTCAGCAAATGAAAGCAATTGTTTAGATTCAAACAGTGTGGAACAACGTATTAGAATAAATAAATATTAGAAAAATAAATTTATTTTAGAAAAAATAAATAGATACCTTCTAATATGAGAATGTTTTTAGCTGAAATCAGAATGAGCTAGAAGGCTAGGATTTCCTCATTTTAAGCTGGTTCTAGGACTCACTTCCCATCCTATTTCTTTTCAGTGAGATCATGTATTCAGAATTTTTAGTGGTTGCTGTAACTTGCCTCAGCCTGAGCACTAGTTATTGATGGATATGCTCAAAAGGCAGAGCTGTGGTGCAGCTGACAGGTTGTTTCTGCTTTGGAGACCCCTATTGAAATGTTCTCAAAACCTATGCTTACATTTTGAAGCACTAGCTGGGAATGACACACAGAATTGGGAGGGAGGTGAATTTTCCTTTCTATGGGTTTATTTTCACATTTTTCTGAATGGGGTAGAGCAGTAGGTGTCCCCATGGGGGAGCCTCCACTGGTTTCTAGAAATTCTAAGGGGAAGGAAGACAGCTTAGAAGTGTGGAGATGGGGAGGAATCTAATGTGCAGCGGACAGCTGCTTTGAATTTAGTAGGACTGGTCATGTGCTTAAAGTTAAGCACTTGTTTAACACTCAGAGGTTTACCACTCCAGCTCAAGGATCTTACTCCAGACTCAGAGGACCAACTTTGACAGCAGAAATCTTCCATGCAAGGAATGGTGAAGAAATGAGAATTTATTTCTTTAATTTCATACCTAGGCCACTGCAGCCATTAAATACCATTTGTCCAAATACTTCATCTTCAAAGCGTCTGACGAAGTGGGATTTTCTCCCACGAAAGCTCATGCGATAAATAAATCTGTTAGTCTTTAAAAGTGCCACAGGACTCTGTTGTCTGTCCAAATACTGTTTGTCTGGCAGCTGGCTTGTTTATAAAGAGTGACAGGAAACCCCAAGCAACTTCATGGTTTAGTAAGAGAAACCCTCAAACATATTTTGCCAAGTTTTGTTGTTTCCCTTTTACAGCTATGTAAATCTGAACGGTTATGTGAGTTGCCCAGTGCTAAAGTCAGAAGCAGAAATGGGAAGTGACGCAAGGAGCCTTACCGCTGTATCACTCTCCGGCCCCTAGACCACACATGCTTCAGGAAAAGGTCCCATAGACTATAATAGGACTGACATTTTGTACTTTTAGTAGAAAATGTATCAGTCCCATTTGCTTTTTCTTTTTAAATTTATATTCTAGAGTTTTATAGAAAGGATATAATTCTATATCATATTCTATAGTATGGTTGGGGGAAGTAATCCAGAGATCAGTTGTCATTTTCTGTTAGATCGTACACAACTTTTCCCATACGGTTCTTCTCTCATGTTTGGTATGGTTTATTCTCCCCCCATGAATATTACCCTTGAAGACACAATTGGGGAAAGTAAATGGCACACCCAAAGAGCAGGTCTCTGAGAAGACAAGGTCTTTGGTATTTGTGGGACATCCAGGCACAGCTGTTAGGACAGCTTGGCCCCACACCTCCATTCAGTTTGTAGTCTGGAGGTGAGGAATAGCTGCTCAAATGCCTGCTGCTAAGAGGCAAAGCAGAGATAAGCATCTTCTGCTTCACCGCTTTTATCTAAAAACAAGTTCATGATTATGCTCCTAACACTGTTAGCAAAATGCACTCACTAGACTAGCCTCCAAGGCGCCAGCAGTGGATGGGAAAGACACCGTATGTCCACAACAATACTTCAAGCTTTGTCCAGGGGAAAAATTTGCTTAAGAAGTGGTGATAATAGGTAACTAATGAAATGTATCAGCTCTTTCTGGGAGAGGCATCTAAGAGGAAGAGACTGAAGAAAAACCTATTCACATTGACAGCGCCCTACCACAATAGAGCAGGGAAAATCATATGTGAAGGTCAATTAGCTATGCTCTTAACATTTGCACTGGAAAAGAGAATAAACTTCCTTTGCCTTGGAACAAGATAAAATGAATCCACTCTTCTTTTTTGCTACTGAATTATTTTCATAATCAATCTTTGTTCTGTCTGGTTTACCAAATCAGCATAGTTATGGAATAGCTCTCATAGGGAGGAGAAATTGATATTATGGAAAACTGTGCAGGGTTCTTCAAGTTTCCCACTATTTATGGCATTGTGCCTAAAAACACAATGTAGTGGAGCAGAGAGAGGTGCAGACTTTTGCCAGCTTGAGGGCATAGGATTTTAGTCTGAGTCTTGCAGCACTTTCAGATACTAAAATTAACTTCTGGTACCTTCCAACATTAAACCTTGTCTGAATGGAAATAAATCCATACAAACGTAGCTGGCGGAGCCAATATACCAATCAGATGGCACATGCTCATCAAATGATCCAGACAGGATTGTAAAAGTAGAGTGGATAGAGGAATATACAAACATTCTTCAGGGAGGGAGGCTGAGGTTAGATGCTGTTCTAGGAGAACTGAGGTCTAGAGCAAAAACAAGGCACACAAAGCTTGGCGATCGGAGACCTAGTGTACCTGAATATTCTTTGAGATGCCTTGCATGGTGTTTCATTTCCAGTGGCTTCACACAGCGTTTTTGCCTTGACTCTGTATAGGTGTTGCTTTAAGCAGGGCGTGAGGAAGGAAGATCAGTGCTGTTTTAAAGAAACAAAGAGGTAGCCATGTTAGTCCAGTTCAGCAAAACAAACAAGGAGTCCTGTGGCACTTTTAAAGATTAAAGTTTTGGTAGGCTGTGTGTGCAAAAAATTTCTTTTGTGCAACTTTTTTGACCCAGAGTTCAAATGTGTGCGCCATGATGCGATCGATCTTTGGCTATGTCTACACTTACTAAAGTTAGTTCGAATTATTTAATTCGAACTAACTAATTTAAACTAATTTTAGTTAGTTCAAATTAACTTAATTCGAACTAGAAAAATTTAGTTTGAATTAAGCAAGTGCCATTCATGGCACTTGCTTAGTTCGAATTAGTGAATTGCATTGAGTTCAATGGGCCGGTTAGTTCGAACTAACATGGCCACATTGGTTAATTCAAACTAACTAGTTCGAATTAACCCTTAGTTCGAATAGCATATTTGAATTTATTAGTTTGAATTAAGGAAGCCCTTAATTCGAACTAATTAAAGCCTAGTGTAGCCATGGCTTGAGTTAGTTCGAATTAAGCTTCCTTAATTCGAACTAACTTGCCAGTGTAGACATAGCCTTTGGGATTTGTCCATTCAGGACAGAGGTGGGGTGAGGTGCCAGAGAGGTATAATCCCACTTCTTCAGGGATTTTCCTCTCACGAAAGCTCATGCAATAAATAAATTTATTAGTCTTTAAAAGTTCCACAGGACTCCTTGTTTGTTTTAAAGAAAGTAGTTCTGGAATACATTTAGGAATAAGCATGCATATTTTTGGCTGTACTTGTTGAATGGAAACAACCTATCAAAGGATCACCATACTCTGAATGTTTGGCTGTTATATCTATGGTACAGAATCTGCATGGATATATGTTACAGAAGTTATACCTGTAATGTACACACCTGATTCCAAAACCCTATGGTAAAAGAATATTAAGATTGCAAGTCAGGTGCATGAAGTTAGGAAATGCCAGAATTAAGGTTGCTTGTGTTTTTTGTGGCATATAGATAGATCATGATCTATACTGTTCACAGAATTAAGTAAGCCAATAATAAAGTGTGTGGTACAATGTAAGATCGAGGGATGTGATTATTCCCTTCTATTTGGAACTGGTGAGGCCACATCTGGAATATCGTGTCCAGTTTTGGGCTCCTCACTACAGGGAGGATGTTGGCAAATTAGAAAGAGTCCAATGGAGGGCAACGAAAATGATTAGGGGCCTGGGGCACATGACTTATGAGGAGAGACTAAGGAACTAGGCTTATTTGGTCTACAGAAGAGAAGACTGAGGGGGGATTTGATAGCAACCTTCAACTACTTGAAGGGGGGTTCCAAAGAGGAGGGAGCTAGGCTGTTCTCAGTAGTAACAGAGGACAGAACAAGGAAAAATGGTTTCAAGTTACGGCTGGGGAGGTTGAGGTTGGATATTAGGAAAAACTTTCTCACTAGGAGGGTAGGGAAGCATTGGAATGGGTTACCTAGGGAGGTGGTGGAATCTCCTTTTTTGGAAACATTTAAGGCCTGGTTAGACAAAACCCTGGCTGGGATGATTTAGTGGGAGTGGTCCTGCTCTTAGCAGGAGGTTGGATTAGATGTTCTCATGAGGTCCCTTCCAACCTAAGATTCTATGATTCTATACACGTTAGTCTCTTTTAGAATATGTATATGATCTGATTTATAATTACGTAGTTTGCAGTTGTGGCGCACCCTAACCTTAACCCACCCCCCGTTACATTTGAGCCTGATCACCTCAGCTGTAGGTTTAAGAACGGAAACTCTATGACGAGTCCGGATTCAAACTGAGTTATTGGGTACCAGAGAGCTGGATAAAGTCCCACCATCCACTGGATCCAGCTCTTCTCCTCTCTATATATGTGTCGAACAGCTTCCTCCTCCATGCTGAGTGTGCACCAGCAGGGGGCGAACTAAAAGCACAGAAGAGACAGTTTCTTTGCTTTCCAGCCCAGTGCTGGGTGCCACAGAGGCTTGGAACAGCAAATGGAGAAGTCGTCCTACTCGGTTCCTTCATCCGTAGGCTGAAATAGTCTCAGTGCAGAGATAATCTTCGGAGGATTTAGCTGTCAAACTCTAACAAGCTTCTACCGAGCATGTGCAAACTGAGATTTTTTTTTCAAGGGCTTTTAAATTAGCCAGAGTTGGGCATGTTTTCACCGGACTAGCAAAAGGCACACCCCTGACACAAAGACACGTCCTGCTCCAAAACATGGAGGTGCTAGAGCACAAGGAGGCAAACTATGGCCTGCAGGAGCTTTTCATCAGGCCCTCCAGTTGGGCCTGGCCAGAGCATGGCAACAGCTCCCCTCTCTCGGCACGCCCCTCTCCCACCACCTGGGTCCAGCAGCATCCTGGCTGGAATACAGTGACCACTGCCCCCTCCCAGGCCCACTCCTCTCCCACCACAATCAGAGGCGGTGTCCTGACTGGAGAGTGGTGGCTGCCCCTCTTCCACCATGTGGGCCCAGCAGCAGCCCCCTGGCCTGAGCACAGCAGCTGCTCCCCTCTCCCGGCCTTGCCCCTTCCCCTGCCCCTTTCCTACCATGTGCAGCCATGATGCTCTGGCCAGAGAGGGCGGCTGCTCCCTCTCTGGCCCACCTAGAGGCAGATGTGGCCCTCAGGCCAAAAAGTTTGCCTACCCCTGTGCTTGAGCCTCTCAAATACATTGTTTTGCTCTGGTTAAATAAAATCATTTATTTCCCCCTAAGGTCATTCTTGGAAACAAACAGTTGAACTATTTTTGCTGAAACTTTAAAAAACAATGGAGCCTGAGGCAGACACCTGCAATGGACCGTTTCAGACACATGGTTAAAGTTTTGCTAAGTTATAAATAGGCTTGGAAGGATTAGATTTTTCTATCAGTAATTGGTAAATGTTGATTTCCATGCGTGCACATGAAGCAACAAAAATATTTCCATTGATAATAATCAAGTTTTACAGATAGGCAAAATAAGAAAAATGCTGCTTGAGAACTAATTAGTCATAAAAGTCCAGTGATCTAGTCTTTTGAATTAATTTTGTTACAGATGGACTAGTGAATGAATAGTAAAAACAAGTGAGATTTGATTTAAGGATATGTATTTTGTGGGTTTTGTATGTGCTTCTGAAAATTCTTGTTTGAGTGGTTTATAAAGCTTTAAATTTTTGAATCTCAGCATCTACTCTCATTTAATAATTGTATGACCTCACCATAATTTTCTTTTTCTGCAACTATGAAAATTGCAATAGATTTTTAAGAAATTTAAAAGGCTAAAAAATAATCAGAGATATTATTTTTCAAAAATAATAATCAAATTCTGTCAAACCTAGTTATAAAGGAACTGAAATCAGTGCTTATTATGGGAAGTTTCAGGCCACCCCTTAATCATTGACATTGTTACTAGTCTACCCATAATAGATAGCTGATGCTTTCTACATCAAGAATGTTTATCATTTTATTTTATTATTTGTTTGTATTTCTTTAGCCTCTACATTGTGTAAGGCACTACCTCTAAACAGAGGAAGAGACTGTCCATGGACCAAAGAGCTTAGACAAACAACATTAGGAAGGATAAGAAAGAGAGGCTTGTAATCAAAACCATATGTATGCATTTGTTTATACATATTGTAGTGTTTTTTAATTAAAAAAGACATAGCCACTGCTCCTCAACTTAACTGTTGCTGGTTGGCCAGTTTCTTATGAACGTCATGGAGGAAATCTAGGAATGTGTTGAAGGGGAGGAATGTGAGGTAGTATTTGTACACAATATATTTGGGCCCTACTCGGATCAACATATTGATGTAAGGCAGGCAACACTTAAGCGTAGGATAATGCACAGGCTTAAATTCTGTCCTGAATTCTTACTGAGTTTGGAGGGAGGAGGATATCTGGAGCAGCAGATGGAATCAAGTGATACTCTTTCTTGCCTATTCTGTTTGGAAGCTTCTATAGATTGACCTGGAATCCATCTGCACTTTATGAACTCTAAACAAACAGTATCTGTATCACTCCAACTCCCAGATGATAATAGCAGCAGTACCACTCTCCGAGTTAGCAGGAGCTACAGCCTAATGAGGTTTGCATGTTCGTTAGTTTCTACGAAACACTGTCACTTTTTTGAAGGAGGGTGTGTGTGCATCTTTCCAAGTAAATTCGGCATGGAAATCAAATCAGCAGTACAGGCATGTGTTGCAGATCAAGGTCACGGGGGGGGGGGGGGGAGAGTTCTGGGATGGGAGAACCTTTAAAAGGTAGGCATTGCTGTTGTCCAAAATGTCATACCCCGAAATAGTGACATGCAGGGGAGGAGGGGGGATCTTTCACCAACATCTGTAGTCTCTACTCCTTCCATAGCCTTTGAATTTATGAAGTGGAGAGCAAATGGTTAATCTACAGCACAAAGTTTATTGGGCCAGTTTTCACAGGGGAACTTGAATTATTAGCAGACGTTGTCTTTCAGGTGCTACGTTGATTAAGCTAGTAGGACGACCAAAACATCCATTCCCCAAAGAAACAACGTGCATCCTTGTTGAGCATATTTCACCAGCCCCAGCCAGTCCCCTTTGAATCTGTTGTGGGAACATGAGGCAGAGGCAAGAGTAATTTGTCTCCTATAAATACTAACTTTTTTTACATGTAAAGTTATTGTTCTTCAGCGTCCCAAAGGAGGAAGGTGTGAGTCTCTGAGCGTTTAGCTCTTTACTAACAAATACCAGGTTGCTCCATCTATAGGGACTCTGAACAGGTGACTAGTATCTGGAGTAAGAGCACAGAGGGTACTGTGCTGCAAAACCAAATAAAATGCAGTCCAATGTAAATACTGCCCATGCACAAACATAACAACAGTTAATGAAGGGGAAAGAAAGGAGCTGGAGAGGAATGTAACAAATAAGGGTCCAGTGTAGTCCCGTTGAAAGTGTGTATGGGGGAAGATAAATCTTTCAGGTGCTTTTGAAAAGTGCAGGACAGAGTGAAATGGATTGCTGGGGAGCGAGCGCCGCTAACTCCAGGCAGTGAACACCCACCTGGACAAGTTGAAAGTTTGTCATTTGTGGAAGCAAGAGCCTGGGAATAACAATGAATGGCGAGAGCATCACGTGGGGAGGGGCTTTAATTTCTCATGCCACTTGGACACCTAAGACAGGCAGTGCAAGAGGGGTGAGTGACACTCCCGTGTTGGCTGATCCTGTTCTGTAACAGCAGCTATTGAGGAGTAAGGGACAGCCGGTAGGCAAATGCCCCTACAGCACAAATACACATGCTCAGTGTCCATGTCCTTTTATCTCAGAAAGGAAAAGCTACCCAGAACATCAGCAAAACAAACAAGGAGTCCTATGGCACTTTGAAAGACTAACAAATTTATTTATCGCATGAGCTTTTGTGGGAGAAAATGAAGTGGGATTTTCTCCCATGAAAGCTCATGCGATAAATAAATTTGTTAGTCTTTAAAAGTGCCACAGGACTCCTTGTTTGTTTTGATGACCTAGACTAATACGGTTACCCCTTTGGAACCAGAATATCAGGAAAACTTTCCTGGAAGTGAGATTTCTTGGGCTAGGGAATAGGTTTTTTTAAGCAATTGGTGGAAGCTCCTTTGACAGAGGCTTTTAAACCTAGACTGCACAAACTACTGGAAAAGGGATGGGAACAATCCTATACTGGCAGGAAAAAGATCTTTCTCTCATCCAGAAGCTGGTGGACAAGAAATAGAAGCTATGACCTTACTGTGCTTTGTAGTGAGTTTGTTTTTTCCCATCCTTAACTCCCTCAATCTCTCTCTCTTCAATTCATCTCAACCTTGACCAGATTTATTTGTAAGCAGTTGAATAGTAATGTACAGAATGTGTTGAAGAACTAAATTGATGTTATTTGGCTGGACATTTTAAAGTGGTTTTTAGTTTGATAAAATTTGTTGTAAGACACTTACCAGAAAACAGAAGAATGCAGCTGAAGTTCCATTACCATGGGGACCTATATATGCTGTATAATGGTGAATACTTGTGCTAAGCAATTAAAACAGTAAGACAGAGAAACTATGATTATAGGGCCACCATAAACTAATCTCTCTCTCTTCCTTTAGTCTGTGGTTAAAATCTGTTGGCATGTGGCCCACAACATATTGCCTTTGTTACAGCAGAGCAAAAGTATGTAGAAGTATTTCCTCTGACAATCAAAGCTTCATTGCAAAAGTAGTGACCCAAATTAACTGTTTGGAAGAAAAAGGTTAAAGGTGTTTTGAAAAAGCATTCCTGACTAAACTGAAATAAATCAGCCAACTTCACCCACACATCCCCCAAACCTGCAATCAGCAATAATTTAATAGAAATAAAACAAATGGATTGCCACATTCCTTCATGTCTATTACACTTCACTCTTCATTGCAGAAATTACTCAGAAATGAAAGGTTGGAAGGAAACTTGGCTGCTGGTAATGTCTGTATCACTTGTGCTGCTGCAAACCTTCACAGAAACATCTATAATGCATTTTCTCAAAAAGTAGCATTTTTTTAGTCTGAAAAAATTATCAAAATGCTTTGAGTCTTATAATAAACCATGTAATGAAGTAATTCTGCATGTAATAGTGATAAATTATTAATTCAGCATCTGGACAATGAACACAATAGTACAGTGGCTGTGAGTAGGACACCCCCAGTTGAAATTGAGTTTCAATTTCCCTTTAATGGTAGAATATAAATTATGGTCCCTATCCAGGCAGAGCAACTATGTATGCACTTAAGAACAACTAAAGAAAACAGAATTTAAGCATCTGCTTAAGTGCTTTTCTGAACTGGGGCTTATGCTTGAGCTGAAGTTTTCAATGTCTCAGGCCAAAGGTGCATAAACTAGGTTGATCCCTTTTAGAAAACTGTGTGTATACTTGGCTTTAAAAAAAACCCCATATCAATTAATTCTTATAAGAAATGTTGTACATGGATGATGTGTTTAAGTATATAAATATTAGTGGCAAAAAGCCAGTTTATAGAGGGGCTGCTGGGAAAAACCACACCAGATCCACACTACCATCCTATTGAAAATACAAAAAATTCACCCCTATGTTCCACAAATATTAGCTAGGAAGGGGAAAAAAAATCCTGCCATTTGCCCAGAAGGAGTTCTTTGGTATCTATATTTTTCTAACCCACTAGGTTTGATATAGATTTTGTCAGTGTCTAACACTGAGAATTTCCCTTTTCTTCATATAAATACCTAGTTCACACATGAGATCTTAATATTTTTCATGACACAATGTCTTGAAAATTTCCAAAGAAAGAGGAGATTTTTTATCTAATTCAAATCTTTGTGATCTTAAAAGGAAATACACATACTTAGAGTCTTATGGCAGTAATTGATGAACTTGTAAATAACATTTCTGCCTGGGTGTATTTAATGAAAATATTTTTTTGCCTGATTTGCAAGTGGCAGACTAGTATAAAAATGCATTAAATATGCTTTTAGAGCATGGAAGTAATAAACAATAAGAACTTAACAGCTGGTTGAGTTTCCCTAGATATTGACAGTCTCCAATTTTAAAAGAAGATCCAAGGTAATTTATGGTCATTTCCAAAATAAGGCCAATTCTTCCTGCTCCGAAGCCCCAAATATTTTCCATATTTAATGATGTTACAAGGTCATGCTTTAAAGAAAAAAAAGAAATTGGAGAAATGTAGTGTGCTATTCTTGCACAAATAGCAAGGTAAGGTTTTTTTTCTCGCGTCCTACCCTTCCTCTTCTCCCTTATGTGTACTGCTTCTTGGGGCTCCCAGACTTGTTGGATCGACTCTCCTTGATGAAGCCGTCACTCTTTCCCTGTGATGGATAGAGCTAATGACCAGCCAGTGCCCTAAAAAAGATCCGAGAGGCATCGAGAAAATAGAGAAGATTTCTGCCCCACCACCATTGCATTTTGCTGAAGGCAAGAAACCAACCTGAGATCTGCCCCTTGCATACTTGCTAGGAAAAGTGAGCTTTGCCTTTGATAGTTGGAGCTGGAGGTCTTCAGTTTGGATTAATGGACTCTGAAACACGTGCCTGGAATTCTGAGAATGAGTGGGCTAGTTGGAGACTCTGGTTTTGGAGAAAATACAGGGAGCTGATGGTCACAAAGCACTTGGGGAGAAGAAATAAAGGGATGAAGTGAAGAAGCAGGAAATATCTTTTTATATGCTCTAGGAATTATTTGGGGAAAATTCTATGGCCTTTGCTAATCAGGAAGTCAGGCTAGATAATCACAATGGTCCTTTCTGGTCTTAGAATTTATGACTATAAAATTTCAAAAGGTGGTTGAAGGGAAGAATCCAACAGTATGGGAATTAGTTGGGTCTGAATAAAAGTTTTATTATTGAACAGGAATGGGTTAAATGAAGTACTGAAGCTAAGAGATAGGAAAGAACAAAAGTTTGAGAGAAGGAATTCAATGAACTTCGAAAAGCATTGCTGTGGATTTGTAAAATAAAGAAATTACAGCACACTTGGGATTGGACAGCAACATGGTGGGGGAGAGTATATCTCTCTGTGCAGAATTATTCTCTTCTCCTCCGCCCCCCATACCTTCCTGCACAATCTGTTACATTGCTTGAAACTTCAGACAATGGAAACACAAATACACACATTCCAACTGCTTTGATTTGCTGTAATAGTCTGAACTGAGCCTATGACTTATACTTTCCTGCATTTATTTTCTTCCCATTCTGTAAGTTCCCCATCTTCAAGTGTCTGACGAAGTGGGGTTTTCTCCCTTGAAAGCCCATGTGGTAAATAAATTTGTTAGTCTTTAAAAATGCCACAGAACTCCTTGGTTGTTTTACAAATACACACAGAAACACATGTATTTCAGTTTATAATTTTTGCCATTGTGTTCTGATGTCAGAGATATCTATCCACAAAGAATTTCCCTGAGATGGTAGATTGTCAGCGCAGAAACCACATCTGAAAAATCTCCCTTCTTCCTTTAACTAGTATCAAAAGAAAGTAGAAGGTCCACACATACTGCAGTAACCTAACAATCTGAATATTTAGTTATTTGTACTCTAGGAAAATTCACATCTTGATCTTATTTCAAGATTAGATTTAAAAAATATCCATGAGTAGAAGTTCATTATTTCAAAAGATGCTTTAAAGACCTCTTCATTTCCTCATAACTGATAACTGTGGATGATAATACACTTTGGACTGAACATATCTTTGGAGTAAACTGCCTAAATAAAGTTGCATTGATTTATATCAGGAATGAAGTTTGCCCCTTATATTCTGATAATACTGATGAATGTCATAATGTATGAATACTTGACTAACCTTTTCTCAATGATAATTGGATATAGCAAAATGTACATCATGTGTTACAGACCAAGATTGGAGCCATTTTAGTCATCTCCCTAGATTTCATTATGCACTCAATTAAGCAGTGAACTAAGCTTATATGGTTGGTTCACCTACGCTCCCATACAATCCAGAATCTAAAGTTTAAAACTCCAGCTGTTTACATTCTGCTAAATGAGTAGTCAGGAGGGAGGGAGCAGGAGTTAGGCTTTTCAGCTTTATTAATGAACCTTTGATGGGAAGGAACACCAGCTGTAACTGGAAAAAGCTCTTCTGAGAGATAGATGATGAGAAGAGGGATAGGTGGCAACACTAAAGAGACTGAGTTGCAACAATTGGAGGAAATTCCTCTATCCTATCAACATCCCACTAGGTATTCTCAAATTTCACCATATAATCTTTATCTAAGCATCCTTCTTCCAGTTCTCTAAGACTACATTGGGTACTGTTGGCTTGGAGCCAACCAAATGTAAGAAAACCCCAATCCCTTTCAATAGGTGCAACCCAAAATCTTCATCTTTCATAGAGGTCAACAAACTATGCCTCAAACTTTGGCTATGAAGTAGAAATATAACCCGTATCATTCTGGAACACAGATCTGAAATGAGGCTACAACAGATTTTCTAAAATTACTGAAAAATTAATTCTTTCAGATTAATTTTCCCCAATGCATATGGAAATAGCAGATCCAATATATGTACTATGCATTTTGCAGGACTTATTTCAGACTACAAATAGCTGTGTGGTGTGATCACAAGGATGAGAAATGCTTATAGCCTTCCTTTTGCATCAGGACAGCTGAAATAGTTTTTGTGTTTGTTTCCACCTATATCAATAATATCTCAAATGTACAAATTTACACTTGGCCTTTGAAAATTACTGGCATAAGAGAAGAATTGCTCTTAATGCTATGACCGTGTGCCTTTAAATACGGGGGGGGGGGGAGGGGAAATGTATTGGTTGGGGGTCCCTTTTAATAAACTCAAAGTTTCATTTTAAAAAATGTGATTTGATAAATGTTTGAAAAGTGTCTAAAACGTTTAAACATTTAAAAATTTGTCTTGCAACAGTGGCAGCCTCAATATATAATTCAGATGCCAGTAATAATACTATGATCAGTAAGAGTCTAGTGGCCTTAAATAGGATTGTGTGTTTAATCTCAGAAGAATAATATTTATATTCACATGTATTTTAACTCCTCTTCACCCCTGGATCCCAAATAAACAACTTTTATCAGAAGAACCCAATGGGCCTGTATCATAAAACTGCCCTTTAGACAAGGTTCTTGTAATTATGAACTATGGCCCAGCTCTTTGACTTCAATGGATCCATTTATACCAGCTTGTGGTCTAACCCAATAATATTCTTGGAAAAAAACTAGTTTATGATTTGGGTGGTAAATCAGACTTTCACGAAAAGTTAAAAAAACCTGAAATGCTTTTGTGTCTTCAGTAAACTGTGGATAGCTTTTTAATGACATGTGCATCTGCACTTTCTGATTCTGGTTGTCAATGGATGTGGAAGCATTGAAATAGCACCAGAAAGGCTACCTGTTATGACTTTTGCAGCACCATGCCACCAGGGGCTGGCGGTACTAGAAATCTAGGCAATTGTGATTTACAAGCCAGTTTTGCAGATCTAGAGTTCTGGTAAAGTCTGGGTGATCACAAATGTAACTATACAATAACTTTACCTCATTGACCAGGTTACATACAGCATTGATAACATTATTACATCTCAATATTCTTAGATCATTATGTAGAAACACTTTGTCATTCACAGGTTGATTATTAGAATAACCTCATGTCCATCAGTGATTAAAAAGAGGATTAATACTTGGCCACTCTTGTAAACAGGGTAGAGTAGACTAGACCCAACAGTTGGACCTGAACTTGTTATTGTCATGTTCTACTTACATGAGCTAGAGAACGCCTAGTTGCTGAGCAGACTCTAATGTCATTTATAATTTGATTGTAGAATTAACTGAGGGGATGTAATCTTGGATGTAATCTTCCAAATGTGAATAGCAAAGCTCAGCTAGATATGATTTGAAATAGCAAAGATATTTATCATATAGGTTATGAGTTCTCTGGGATGGGGACCATCATCTTTATTATATGACTGTCCTTGTAGGCATCAATTGGAATATAAATTATAAATCATTAAATAAACTTGAAAAGTCTGGATTTATGCAAGAAATGCAAATTGAAGCTTACCTGTTGAGAGGCCATTTGGAGCCAGGATTGTTGTGTCAAAGGTGCAGTGCTATTACTTTTTAGGCAGATAGTTGTTATTCTGTAATAATCTACCATCCACGCTTCATGCATTATTTCAGAGACCGGCTGTATTATACAGCAACTGAGACCAATTGGATAGATTTAGATACTTCCTGAAATGTTAATAGAAATCAGGCCAGTTGGCACAACTTACTGATCTTGTCAAATCATTCTTTCCTAAACCGCCACAACAGGAATTGTAAAGAGACCATAAATCTCGGGCATTGTTCCAGTAGTTAGATACATGGTCAAAACAAGAAGATGTTAGTGATTATTTATGTGATGGTACAGACAAAATGATCACTCTCTGCAACTGATGTGCATTCCTGATAAGGTACTATACACCCTCTGCTGCTGGTGGTGCTGGATATGCTCAGATGCTCATAAATGGTTTTTAACAGGATCTGACCCTGTGGGTTTAGACTTTTTAATTTTTTAAAATAATATTCTGCATTTGTTCTGTTTGCTCAACTTACAGAGAACCTGACAATGGTGAAATGTCACCCAAATCTATGCATTTTTAGCTTTTACGTCCTCTGGACCTTTCTTTTGTTAAATCAATGAACATGCAACTGTTGGCTGTAGCGTTGGGAGTGAGTCCCACCTGTGCTAAAAGCATGTGCACTCAGTACCAGTTAACTGCTTTCATCACCTGCATTTATGTTACAGAGAAACATCTGGATACTATTACAATTACAAAAGGTGCAGTTTTTATCCTCTGTCCAGGATGGGACTCCTATTTCACAACCCTCCTAGAAGAGTGAAGCTCAAGCAAATACATCCTGTCCCATTTATAATCGACATATGCTTGACATCAATAAAACATAATAGATCTTCATTAATTGCATTATCATCATCATCAACCATAATTGAGGCAGCATTAATAAACTTCCTTGTTGAAGAGTAAACCTTGTCAATACAACCCTTGTCACCGGGGACAGAAAAGGAAAGATGTAGGCTTTCGGGGCTTTTTTCAAGTAGCAAATAACCCATGAAATTTATTTATTTTTTTGCTGACTGAGAAGGGAGACACAAGAGGTTTGTCTGGCACATTAAGCAGGTGACTGGTTCTTGTGGAATAGAGGGGTAATATAGCCCAATGCAGTTTCCACTGAAGTTTGTTGTAAAACATCTATTGACTCCCATCAGACAAAGAGCAATGAGCCCTCTTTCCTTCTTCCTTTCCACATAAAAATTGGAAGTAAGATGTCCATGCTTTCCAGTTTGCACATGGTAATCCGTGTTTGCCCATGCAAGCATCTGCACACCTGCTTTTTTGCTCATGTTCTGTGGAGCACATACAAATGGGCATGCAGAAGCAGAAGCCAGCTTGAGGCAAGCCCATAGAGTCCCTCCAGTACTTACAATATAAACATATGGAAGGGAGCTGGAAATCGGGAAGGGAAAGGCAAAAACGATTTACCAAACTGTGAATGGAAAGGGGAATGTCACTGCATGTGCTTCCTGTCTCTTTATGATGGTATTTTTGAAATGTAAGATTCTGTTACTTTGCCAAAGTGAACAGGGAAGCAGATATGTAACCACAATGTGAAATCCTGGAGGCGTTTTAGCTCATTTACAAATGTGTTCACACCATTTTATCAGTCAGGCATGGCTAAACAGGTGTGCTAGTTTCCTCCTGACATTATGCTTTCCTTCTTTCCCACTTGTAGCTCAACTCTTTTCCCTGCATTTAATTATTAATTTTTTTAAATAACACTGTCACTCAGACACAGGCAGCTTGTTCAATACAATCATTCCCTGAATATGCATAGATGTTCTTGCTGATTGAAAGATTAGCAGGAAGGGCAAATTATATTCTGGGAGAAGCTTAATTTTTATATTCCTGTTTGAATTGGTATGCCCAGAAAGTAGCATTGTTGGGACTGACATTACAGTATCTCTAATCGATAATAAACCTGCTGTGATTGCTGTGAGGTGGGGACACTGTTAAAAGTAATGACACCTTTCAGTATGAACTGGCCAAAGATTCAAAGAGCTTGGTCTGTCAGGACAATTGGTTATAACCCCTAACATCAACTCATGCATCTCCAAAACCTCTGTGTCTCGGGTCCTTCCTTGAATTTTTTTATATCAGTTTGGCCTATATCTAGTTTTTCTCAGCAATTTTAAATGAAGAATCTTGGCCTGTGAAAAGTAATGGGAGCGCTTAGCATGCTTTTCAAATAGAATTCTTTGGCACTGTGGGCCAGTCCCTCCTTCTGGAATTCTTTCATCACTGGTTACACCTTGCTAAAATTTCATCCGTATCTGGCAAACTGCTCAGTTTCTGGGTAGGTCTACATGGTGGAGGGATTTCGGCAGCTGTCGAAGGGAAATATGCAAGGTATTTTAAGTACTTTGTGTATCTCCCTTCGACTGTCTACCACCTACCATGCCATGTCTTCAGTGCGCATACTGCCATGTCTTCAGTGCGCAGAGTCAAAGGGAAATGCCCGCCCTTCTACTCAGCGCTATTCCACTTGCAGGGGTGGTCTTCAGTGATTGACTTCCTTATCGGCTAAGCAGGTCTTCACAGACCAAATCAGTCGATTGGGAGGGTCCATCTGCTGGTGGCAAATTTGCTGCCATCAGTGAAGACTGGATCTCTGTATCTGATGGCAATTATCTGTGCTAAGATGCATACCTCTATGGCATGCAGTGCTATCACCTTAATCTCCCTGCCTTTTTTTAACTACCTTTTTCCTCTTTGTCATCTTATCCTCACCCTTATTCTTAAATGCCACTTGTGCACTGATCAGTTCAACTATAAATCTCATTCCAATTTTTTAATAAATATCTTTCAGTAAACACCAACTAAATATTTCTCAGGCCAGAGGAACATCCCTGCTACAATCCCAACTCCTCTATCTTCCTCCCTTGCTCTGATCTGCCAGTTGCTGCCACTGCCTATAAATTTGGCCACCTCTTTGAACTGTAAATGTATTCCACCTCTTACATCACTTATGTCTGTCACTCCCTCCACCACATTGTCTATGTATGCTAGTGTCTTGACACACTTCTGCCAAAATCCTCATGAGTGGTTGCTTTCATGTCTTTCCACCTTTGCTGATGCGAGTCCTCTCTACTTGGTTTCACCAATTTTCAGTTCCCTGACAAGGTCTTAGATACACATACAAGTATAAGTGCATTCTCCCACATCCTCAAATAACTTACCATTCAACTCAGTAGCCAGTTCAAGGAGAAAGGGAATGGTCCATACAGCAGACTAGAATGGCATTCCTTGTTCTAGCCTGCTGTATGGACAATTCCCTTTCTCCTTGCGTCCCTTGGTTCCAGTCGCACAGGCCTCCTCTTTACAGCCAGTCTTAGACATTTGGTCTGCACAACTCCTGCCATCTTGACAATCATTCTATATTTCTCTGCCTCGTGGATTTTCCTTCAGTTTTCTAATGGTGGGCTAGATTCTCAACTTCTCAACAGAGCAGTGTTAATTTACAACAGCCAAAAATCTGCCCTATATTCTCTCCTTTGTCTCATAATTTCTCTTTCTCTCTCACTCTTGGCTTTCAATTCTTATTTCAGCTTTTACACAGTAACATTTAATTCTGTAAACCACTGTCAGAGATGCTGCTCTACAGAAAGAGGCAATGCAAAATAAACTTGCATGTCTGGGGAAGTGTGGGAGAGAAACATCTGTCTTCCAGTCCATGGGAATCACATTTACCTAGAATACAGACCTGAAAGCTGAAACAGCCTTTACCCAACAATTTTATTGGAAATTCTTAAAATATCCCTAGGAAATCCTGCTGTCCTCCTTTATAGACAGAAAAACCAACTGCTTTTATTAACTAGAGGAGCATTTTCAAAAGTGCTCTGTTATGGCTTAACTGTGGTACCATTGAAATCAGGGGTATAACTCCAATGACTTTAATAGGAGCAGAATTGTAATAAGTGCTGTTGAAAATTCCATCCTAGAAGTGTTGGTCAGTTACTTTCTAAGTTGCGTCTTTTTTAAATCTTCCTATGAATTAGCTGGGGAATGTCAATGTGTGTACTGAGTGTCACCGTAGCATAGACTCATTCCATAACAAGAATCCAGAAATCCTAAGTAGGGACTTTTAATTGATGAGATATGGGGAGAGAGAGATGTTACATTTCGTTGAGATTTATGTGTGAGACTTTTTTTTTTCAAGTGTGTTCTCTCTCTTTTCTTTTTTTTAACTAGAATTTAGTTACTGTGAATTATGTAGCACCAACAGTTACAAATGATTATGCCATTAAATTGGGAAAAAGCCTTCAGGCACATATGGAATGCAGTACCATGAGAGAGAAATGACATTTCACATCGATAAGTTATTAAAAATGTCCATTGACCACATATTCACTAGAGATGCAAGAAACATATCATTGCTGTTTACAATTCCAGATAGTTAACTAGGAATAAATAATGAGCAGAGATGTTGAAGAGAAGAGCTGAAAAAGAAAGGTGAACTAGAGAAAAACATGGATGGAGTGAGGGAATCTGGAAAGAATTCATCAGGGAAAGGGAAGTAAGAGGAAAAAAATCCATGATTTCTTCTCTCCCTCTGCCCCACCCTCCTCTAACATGATGGGATTCATAGTAAGATGTTTTATAGAATAGTTTATGACATGATGTGAACAGAATAGAACTAAGTATCACAGGACAAGGGTGGAGTTGCCAGGAACTCCAATTTAATGGAAGATGACTCTTGGGCCTGCATGTAGCAGGACATGTCACTGTTCTCCACGGACATGTGGCCAAACACTGGCTTCCTTATCATACCTGCCATCACTGACATGCGCTTAGGTAAGTGCATTTGATTAATTCCTCTTTGGGAATTTTATTTAAGGATGTCCTGGGAGGATGCTTGTAGATTCCATTGTTTGGAATATGGCACACTGCCCACTTCTGTGTGAGGTTTTTCAACAGGGCCCTAACACTTCCAAACAGATGTTTAAAAGATGACTTTTTGAAATGTAATATGCATAGGTCTGTCCATATTTTTGTTACAGATGTCAAACATATCGACATGTTACACAATTAAGATAATGTTTGGGACCTATCCGAGGAGATAATCAAGAATGTTTAGTTGAAACATCCCATCAACCTTCTTTTACATGTCTCTGCACATAATCCTTGCAGGAAGAGGCTGACACCCACTCCCCAACCCCTCACACGCACACATGCAGATATAGTCAAGAGTAAAGGCACCAGGCAAAGTGAAAAGATAACTTACCTGAGACAGAGCTG
The DNA here is from genome assembly GCA_007922175.1 of Pelusios castaneus. Classification (NCBI taxonomy): domain Eukaryota; kingdom Metazoa; phylum Chordata; order Testudines; family Pelomedusidae; genus Pelusios; species Pelusios castaneus. Next base: position 11,907,230 of record ML685765.1, on the reverse strand, counting down.
CATTGGCTTCATCACTTCAAATCCATATCAATTGTCCAGGGACTTCTGCTTTGTCTGTCTGAATAAGATTAATGATTAGAGGAGATCTTTAGGTACAGTTTGATCATGGCTGTTTGGTTTCTCAAAGTCAGAATTGTTCCTCAAGCCTTGGTAATAAATTCCCTCCGTGCTCTTTTGGCTCTAGAGTTGTAGCAGCAAAACTGCTAGCCATAAGTATATTTAAACCTGATTGTTGCTTAGTGGGGTTCTAGCAAGGGTTTCCTGTTCAGCATCTGCAGATACCGTCTGTCTCAGAACTGCACTATGTAACCATGTTGTAGGCTGCCTAGAGTAAAGTCTGTGGTCTTTAAGCATGGTTTAATTAGTCTATTTCTGTGTTAGAGTGCCCAGCCAGTAGGTAACTCCTGGGTCACTTGTAGCTGGTGTGCCAGCTGCCATCCATTGGTCAGCACATCAGGAACCTCTGGAATGGAAGGTATGTCTCTTCAGCTTGAGCTGAAGCCCCAGGCTCGGTAGCTCAAAGCTGTAAAAGATTTGCCTCCTTGAAGCAATTGGTCACATACTTTCTCTAAACAGAGGAAGCTCTTCCTGAGCATCTGATGCCCACAGCAGTATGAAATCAAGCCGAGCACTCACTTACATGATGGCCATTGTGTTGACTGACACTGACTGAGTAGGGACCCTACTGAGGTAGAGGTACAGGTCTCTACAGCTTGAGCTATAGAGCCAAACTTGGGCTGAGACCTGTGACAGACACATTGTCAATGGAGAAGAGACAGGGGGAGGGAGAGGATGGGACATAGAACTTTAGAACAGGTATGCCGTCAGTATGGACAGGGGACAGAACTCTGTCCTTTAGCCAATTTAATTTGGAAAATATTTTATAACAACACATTGACGTACAGGTTTGTGTGTCTGTGTGAGATGTGCCCAGGGAGGATTGTTGCCAGGACTGCATGTGGTTGAACAGTTACAATGGAAACTATTATTAGTAAATGTTTGCAGCATGTTCCCATTTGGCTGACCTGTCCACATTCTCCTTACTTGCTAAACTGTGGTTGCCAAGTATTTTCTAAGGTATCCACAGGAGCTGTTCAACTTTTGTATGTACACCAGAACTCATCCATTTAGTCAAAGATTCAGAAACTAACAGTGAAATAGCTTTGTGGTCTCATCATTTCTTTTGAAACTCATCTAACTCCTTGTGCAGCTTGGATATTATCTGCTGTTCAAAGAGACTCTTGCCTCTCTTTCGTCATTCCCATCTGTTTCTTGTGCCCTGAAGTCACCAAGATTTAATGGTAATCAGTGGAAGTTAATGCAATTGAGAGGATGAATGGAAAGGAGAAGGCTGGTTAACGTGTCTTGTATTGGATCATCTTCCATATAAGGTCTATTATATTGGCGTATTGAAGGGGTATGACTGAGGCCCAGGGGCCATAGACCCTGTAAAGGATTATCCCTCTGAACTCTTGAAGCAGTGAACTGCCCAATTAATAGAGGCTGTTGGACTCTAGCTGTAACTTCAGCTATTGTGAGTTTTGTTGCATAAGGATGAATAGCTTGGCATAGACTCTCTGAAATGTGTGACTGAAAAAGGTGTAGGCTCTCCATGGAATGCCTCCCCTTGGTTGAGTCTGACATGGTTCCCAGAGATTGTGACCATTCTTTACAGTATTTAAAAAGATGTCAATTTAGTTTTAGATCATAGCCTGTAGTCCATCTTCATCAAGGTGGGCCTCTTTACAGATTTGGATGCTATTGAACTTCATACCTTGAAGACAGGAGTCAATCAGAGTGGTGAAGGAGTATGATATATATCACAAAAGGATCTGGACAGCAAGGCCTCACAAAGATCCAGTGTTGGTCAATTAATTTATGAGGCTTAACAGAGATCACTTCTTTACACTGAATAGAAAATCTTATGAGTACTCGGATAATACACTAGTATGTAGCTCTTGCCCAATAGAACCTGCATGTGACCTGGGTGATGTTGCCAGCTGAACATTCAGGGCTTCTTCATCTTTGATCTTGGGAAACAGAAGCACTTCTAGCAAGTAAAATTTGTCATTATGAAGATGCTAATGCTTCTTTCTTGTCTTCTTTAGTCTGAGGGTTTGATTGTAGTGGTGGACTCTGGCTCGCTTTCCCTACTCCACTGTTCCACCCAAGACAGGGGCATGGGAACAGGGCTTCACAGTTTCTCAAGTGTGAGCCTTGGTCCCTGACATTGGCAGTAGTCTGAGGCAGGCTGGTCTTTGTAGTGCTTGAGGCTGTTCAGCTTTGATTAAACAGCCATGAGAGAAGGGCGGTCCAAGAATCCCACTGCAGTTCAATGGTTTGGGTATTTGTGCAGTATGTGGGTGATGTGGGTTCAATTCCTCTCTCAGTTTGCTGGCAAAGGACTAAAACAGGTGTCTCCCTGCTCTTGAGTAAGTATCCGGTCATTGGCCTGAGACCGAGGCTAGCCCAACCACCTAGGTGAAGTAGGCAGTTGCCTTGAGTGCCAAATTAGATGGAAGTGAATTTTTTCTCTATTTAAAAAAAAATATATTAATATATTGTCTCTTATAAAATGTGGTGGCAGTGGGGCGGTGCCAAAATCATAGTTTACTTAGGGTGCCAAAAGCCCTTGGGCGGACCCTGATAGTGAGTCATTCTGAGAAGTTTGCCATTGCTTTTGACCATGCCCTTTCCATGCAAAACCATCTGTCACACATCGTGTCAATGTGCATTTCCAATTGCACAGACTGGATGGGTACTTATCTTGTGAAATCCGTGCAACATCTCCACTAGCCTTCATGACTGTAAGCTGTGATCATGTTATACTCCCTCTCCATTCTTCGGAACGGGTGCCTATAAGCCAGAGTGACTTTCCATTCATAATACGGATTTTTAAACTCCTTCAACAAAGTAGATGGTGGCATATTCAAGGCTTCCTCCCAGATCATCCTGATGTATATTTGTGCTCTTATGCTATCCTGTATTTAGCGGTGCCTCCATCAGATTTTAAGTCAGCCAGCCATAGGGTTTAAACATTATTTTAATCTTTTTAATATTCATTTTTAGAATTATTTTATTTTATTGTTCTTCAGCACAGTGTGTGCTATTGTGTTATGTAAGCTCACAGCAATATCAAGCACACAGTTATCCTGCTTTGCCATATAAACTCCATGTGCACAATCATATTTTATACTTCTGCATCAGGAAATGGTTAATAAAGTTGCAACTCCAGGCATAAATCATTTTTTTCCTAGGCAATTACGGCGAGTGGCTTGATAATCAGAAAACAAGATTGTATGCACTTGAATGGGATATTTTAGCAAACAGGTTGCAGTAATTTGTGGGGAATGTGAAGCAGAAATTTTGATATGCCAAACCCTGGGAGAGCTCTGGTGAATTTACTTGGTAATCAAGGTCACTTTATTCTATACCAGCCTGACAACTGTGGCTCTTCAGACCAAGCAAGCTTAATTAAAGCCAATGGAGAAATTGAAAGTAAATGGGAGAAAAAAAATTAGGGCAATAAGAAATATTCTGATTTCTAAATCAGCTAAGCACAGTCCAGGAAAAGGCAGAAGAGCCTGATTCTCCTTGTTAACTATGCATCATGAGGCATATAAAGGGTGGAGAATGTCATATATGTACTGTAACGAGACAACATGGAGTATGGGTGCAAGCCCATCCTGCAGGAATATAAAAGAGACCAGCCACTGTGGGACACCTCCTGGTCCTAGCGTCTCAGGGCTGCCATTGTGCCCAAAGTACACATGGCTAAACAAAAAAATAAAGAAAGTTAAGAATGCTAAAAATATCCAAAGAATGTGAGAGCCGGATCCTTCCCCTCCATTCCAATCTTTGCAGCTGTAAACTGGAGAATAAGAGTCCTCACTTCTACTCCCGATTCACCCAGAGACACGCAGTTAGTGGCAAAGTCACCCTACTTGTCTTTACCTCTGTTTCTTCTCCAACTCTTTGTCCCTTGTATCTCTTTAAATTATAATCTCTTCAAGATAGGTACTGTCTCCTATGGTGTGTTTGTCTAGTAAAGGTCCCAATCTTGGTTGGGGCCGGTTAGTAGTACTACAATACAAATAAATAATAATAGAAGCAACAAAGCCAAGAGGGAGCTGTTGGCTTAGATACCCTGTGATGGCACCATCTCTGGGCCTGTGAAGAAAGGTATGTGGTCGTTTGTTTATTTTGAACTTTTTCGCCGGGGCCTGTGATGACTTTTCTTTGGTATCCAGTGACATCACTTTGAAGTGCCACCAGCGTTGGTTGTTTCCTTCAGTAACTGTACATCTCTGTCTTTTCCCCGTGGCTTGGTAACCATAGATTGTCAGGTGCTGATTTAAAGATGAACTTTACCCCTGGGAATAAAATAATGGTTCGTTTGGGGGCAACAGCACAGAGGGCAAATGAGCTTCTGATTTCTATGTAAGTGGACTGAGAGCTTTTTCTTATTACTACTCAGAGCAAGCGAATAATAGCAGGGGCTGATAGCGTTGCTATTCTCTGTCTACACAGGGTCTTTTACAGAGAAAAATTAGCATGGAATTGGTGGGATGGCTTGTTGGGTATATGCTTTTTTCCCCTTCTCCTCCCTTCATCTCCCATCCTCCAGCTGGATCTTCCTCATCCTGGCTGTCTCTCACATTTCAATTTTTCCTTTACTCATTTTTATTTTGTGGAATTTAGGGTTTCTCCATACACATCTCCCTCCCCGCCTCATGTTCCCCATGGACCTCAGTTCCTTTCTCACATTCCGCATTGCAGCTTACCAGTCTGGATTCACAGTACGTTCTAACCCTGTCAGTTCCAAGCTTTGTCTGCCACCGTCATCAAACGAAGCAATGCTCTCTCACTAGTGAAAATGCTTAGATAACATTTCTCATGGTATCCTCAATTAAAAATTCCTGACATATTTCCAATGTCAGCCAGCAGAAAAACAGGGTGATAGCGAACAAATGGTGACAGGAATGCAAGAGGGAAATGGGGAAAGGAAATTTAGGGCCATATAGGCAGAGGCAATAGGGAGAGAGAGAAGCAATCAAGCAGGAGACAAAAAATAGAAAGATGAAAATGTGAGAAAACATAGTGTGGAAGGGGGCAAAAAAGAAACTAAATATATATAGAGCAAATATTTGGTGAGTGGTCAGTCGGAGAGAGTAGATGTTGAATATGAATGAGAGCCAGAAACGCAACAAAGATTAGAAAAAACTGGAAAGGTTTGGGCAAATCTTTGGTCAGTTCTTATGATATCTGCACTGAGCAAGCTATCTCAGCTCTTCTACTGGGGAACTGGTTTGCCCAAAATCAGATTATTTGCTAGTATTGACCCAATGCTATGTTTTATGGAGAGTAATTGATGTGGTGGTTTTTCTGCTAATTGCCCAGAATTCTTAGTCAGAGCAATCATGTCTGTAGTCTGATAGATAGATAGATAGATAGATAGATAGATAGATAGATAGATAGAT
>ML685765.1:11870182-11901740 GCA_007922175.1 Pelusios castaneus | reverse complement strand
GATAGATAGATAGATAGATAGATAGATAGATAGATAGATAGATAGATAGATCAATCATGACCTTTGTGGGAGAGGGTTTCTTGAGCATCATTCATGCTCAAATACAGCCATCCTGTCCCTGCCCATGTCTCAGGGCACACTTAGTTCCTAGGAAAGCTCTTTCTGCTGAATACCACACATTCACTTCCCTACGCCCAGCCTACATGGGGAAAAACCCACAGGAAAAAAAAATGTCTACCTAAGTGCAACTTCTGTAATAGGAAGGGCTCTTACATAACGTTCCACCCAACCAGATAAATGTCAAGAAGAAAGAGAGGAGAAAAAGTGCATAAAAACCTTTCCACGAGAACATAGACAGATACCATATTTTAATTTAAAAGCTGCCCTCCATTAGTAATTGCCTCTAGTTAGCAGCACCTTTACAGCTTTTAATGGATGCCACCCTAGTTTAACAGCCATCCTCATTGGGTACTGTATTTTTCCATACAGACTTCAAGGGAAAAGTAGTTTAATTTAATAGGAGCCATCCTGGCTTTGAAGCAGCCCTCAAGTTAAAGCCAGAAGTAATTAAATGTAATGTAGCTCACAGAATCTGCATTGGGCTCAGGACCTTGCTAGCTACAGCCATATTTACTTGTAGTTGTTGCTAGCATGTCTACCTGGCATGTCTAGCATAACCAATAGGGATAGTTGTTGTCTTTTTGTTCTGTTTTCCTGAAAACCATGCTGGCCAAACTCTGCCACAGACTATCTATGAAAGTTAGGAAAGTTTTATAACATGAAAACACTGCCTGCATTGAGAAAATATGTTAGAATGGGATTACATTTCTGCTCATGGGCTAATCCAGGCCTCTTTCTCTTTCCCTTTCATTGATCTGTATAGTTGTTGACTATCTGTTTCGCATCTTTATGCATATTTCTCTGAAGTTCTACCTCAAAACTTACCTTTTCTACAGTCATTCTCTAGTATCCTTTCAAAGCTAACTAAAGTAAAACATGTTTTTAAAAGAAGCAGTGTGGTGCATACTGTGCTCCATAAATAATCCCATTAACTCATGCTGAGTAGTTTTCTTTCCTTTCTTCTATACCCTTGTCTGGTTTGGGGTTCCCCAGGGTCCCTTCTTCTTACTGTGTACAATTTAGAATGTTTAACTATTGGGGCAGGAATCTTGGGTGAAATCCAAACCCCACTGGAGTTAGTGGAAGTTTTGCCACAGACTTGAACAGAACCAGGACTTTCACCTTTGTCTTAACTTGCTGGTTACAGCAACCATACAAATCTGCCAGTGTACCTCTCAACCTATCAGTGCCCAAATGTGAGACACAGTGTAAAGACCTAAAATAAGGGAAACAGGATGAAAAAAAAAAAAGGAATGTGGTATTCATCCCTTCGGTGTAAATAACTGCAGCCTCAGGGCCATGAATCTTTATTTGCCCATGTTAGTGACTTCCCACCATAAAAGTGAGCAGACACCAAATTTGTGTGGCTGTGCCTTGAAAAGAGGGTAGTTTAACTATATTAGAATTGGAAAAAGACACAGAAATAGGCAACAAGTATGTTATCTCTCAGGGTGAGTCAGTTGACTCCAGCAAAGAAAACTCCTTCAGAGTCTTTGAGTAATTGTCTCAGTCTCCAGTTACTCAGTCTCTGAAGGAGTTCTTTTCTCTAGAGTCCAATGACTCATCCCTGAGAGATAAGATACACAATTTATCGGCAACATTTTGGCAAGGTGTGAGCCCACACTGGAATGGGAACCTGAGAAAAACCAAGAAGGAATACTGTGGGGCAAATAACTAGTTACAGAGTGTGGCGTATAAAATGAGTCTACACTCATGTCAACTCATTTCTTCCTGAAATAAGAATCTTGGGGGTAACAAAAATAATGCTATAGTGAGAAAGAATAGAATGAGTTTGAATCCATATTAGTATAACAAGAGTGTTCGGACAGAGATTCATATTTATAAAGTGAATGAAAAAAAAGGGAAGAGAGGGTTTTATTTTCCCTGAATAGGAAACATTTTGATTTCTTTCAAGTGTAAATGATGCATAAATGTCCTAGAATAGGTCCCTGTGGGCTCTGGCATGCAGTTTTTTGAAAAACTGTAACATTGGTTCTAACCAATAGGGTATTCAAAGTCAGTTATATTACACAGTGTAAGCAGGTGCATGACACCTGATCTGTCATACAGAGTGTATGAGCCAGATAATGACAGAAATGGTGATCAGTTCCAGGGCATCTAAAAACCAGCAGATCATGTATTCTCTGATTACAGAGACTCTTAAATTGAGATAAATCAATTTATACTAGAGTGTACTTTAACTTTTGAAACGCATGTATAGAGGGATTATAGGATTTAACAGCAATTACAAACATTGGTTCTATGATTTTTTTTAAATGGTGATTCAACACTATTGGAACTACTACACAAAACCCCTTTTTGCTTAGCATCTTATATGATTTTAATACAAATTATAAAAGTACCTGCTCTGGATGCTGCAGTTGTTTTCCATGTTTATATCAATCTTACAGCTGTTGCTTTGCTGGGATTAATTTGTCTCCAAGGGCTTTCAGCACTGCCCTCCCTAGTGCATTTTGAGAGCCTGCAATGTCATGTAATCAGGGCCATATTATTTTTGTCTAAATCTCTGGGAGTGATGTAAGAGGAAAAAGGAAACCAGCTAACTCCCAACCATTTGACCAAAGGTTAAATTAGTCTTGGCCTTCTCCCAGCTGGACTTGAAGCTTTTCAGTCAAACATTTGTTCCGCCCACCTCAGAAAAATGGAAGGGCTTTTTCTTGTCTTATTTTCTTCAGTCAAGATTTTTTTGAGTTATTTTACCAAAATTCCCTGCTTTCCTACATGTCAATGGACTCCTTGATTGTGGAATAAATCGCTGAAAAGATGAGTGTTATCTACTGGGAGGTTCTATCTTATTGTTTTCAGTGCCAGCAGAAGCTGTGGAACGATGTAGAAGACCAAACTGATAAAATATCTGTATGTCAAATCACACAGTGAAATAGCAACATCATTTATCAGACAACTTGATGTGTATTTTGTGTGTAGTAGAGACTGAGTTCAGACATAATGCAGTCCAAGATACTCAAAAAGTCTCTCTATAACTCCGTAGATGTTTGTGGCCCTGCTTTGAAGTGTGCTACAAGTTCTTACATCAAGGGCAGAATTTACCTTGGTTTTGTTGTTATAAACAGCCATCTTGCAGACTGTTCTGTACAGGTTCTTATACCATCCTCATCACTGTGGTATCTGAGCACCTTCCACTAGTGTGTTACGCAGGGTAACTGAACATCTGTGAAGTGTTTGTTTTCTGATCCTCTCTCCAGGGGATGAAGTGTTTGCAGTGGAGTGATTCCGTTTTGGAATTTTTGTTTTATATTCTATCCACACATTCCTATATGTATGTAGAGACAGCAAGGTCACAGACATATGGCTTGCACTTAGCACAAAAGATGGTGTGGTTTGTGCTTGTCCTTAGTTCCTGTGGGGGTCATTAGGCAAATATCCCGATCTGATTACTTCAGGTTGTGATTTTAAATCTTGCCTTCTGATTAATGATAAGTGAAGTCCAAAAGACTCAGATCCTTTTCAGAGTAAGCCCTTAAAAGTTTGGATGCTTATTCATCCTCTTTGTTCTGGAGAATGGGCTTGGAATCTCAAAAAGAACTGGCTTTCCTTACAAGATTTCTGGTTGCTTGGACTAAACATTACAAATGCCCACTGGTCCACCATTTTAATAATTCTACTCTCTGCTCTGCTTTAAACTAGGAAGTGACTTTAAAGTCATGTGAAGGAATGTGCTTACTATTAAGACCACAAATCAAATTTTAATGTGTTCAAGATTTGAGCAGAAGTTCAGGCTGGTTCGTAATTTCTCAGATTTGGACTCCCCATTCCTAATGCTGATATCCCATCATTGCCACTAGAAGTTAGTTGATCCAAGAATGGTATCAAGAAGGGGACTCAGTTCAGAATTATGATGGCAAAATAGCCTGTTTTCATGTGCTTGTGGGTTTCTACACATCCCTGCATTCATGGGGTGTTTTCAGACTTCCCAATGTTGTTAGTGCATTATCCATGAATAATGGCTTTTTGTGCTTGGGAAATCTCCATTGCGCTGTAGTACCTATGCTACTGTTTATGAAAAAATAATCCATGTCTCTTTGCTAATGCACTACTATGAGTCCAAATCACACCAGGAGGCAAACTCACAGTTAGTATTTTGGCTCTTTGATCCAAAATCAAACAAATAATGTGTATATAATTTTCAAAGCCCGAATCTAGATATTAATGGTTAGGCAATGAACATGTAAAGAAACCAAATTTGTTATAAATTATTTTAAACCACTGTCAATTCATAAATCTTATGGAATGTTATAACTAGAGTCAGCTTTCCCCCGCCACCCTCCCTGAGTATGCTCTACTTTTAACAATGTTTCCAAGAGTCAAAACTCAGAGATAAAAATTTATCCTTGGGTAGTAATTTTTCATATAGTTAAAAACAAAATTTGGATTTATAGGTTTGGATGGGAGCTGTCAAAATGTTCTCTGGAAATAATTAGAAGGCAATTGAGATTGATGGATCTGGAAAAAAATCACACAGGAGTTTAGAACTGGTGAACTAAATAGTAACAATTGCAAATCCTTCAAAGCAAAGCTATTTCAATCTTAATCATATACCTTTTAAAGCTCTTGCAAATGACATTAGAGCTAATTAGTTTGTTAAAACACAGAATTATTTCTTTTGCTAGTAATGAAAGTACTTGGTTTTGATATTAACATAAACAGCAGAGAAAATAGAAAATTGAGTTGGTCTTTGGGATGAACTGTGTATTGCCTCATGGAAAATAAGGGGTCAAGAGTGACCTTATGAATTGTTTCCTTGAGCAGAGAAGGGCTGGAAGCATGACTAATGGGATGTCCTTTGCTGTGAGGATGAGCACCATTGACATTTGTATGCGTCTTTCACTGGCTGGTTGAAGCATATCATTGCATTGTGGAGGAGACTGGATTATCTTAAAAAGCACCACATGCCACAGACAGTAATTGCATTGAAAAAAGAAAATGCAAGAATTAGAACTATCTAATGTGGCTTCATGGAGTCTATTTAATATCTGAGAGTAAAAAAGGCTTGGCTCTAGAAACAGAGAAGGAGCAAAGATATGAGCATAAAGGCAGATAGATCAGATCTAGGTCAGGGATTGGCCATATAGGGAGTGGGGGAGGGGGTTTCACTGTATTGCCATGGAAATTTGTCCATGCCAACCTACAAGGGGGCAGTATGCAAGGTGATGAGGAGAGGCTACAGGATGCTCATTTGTGTGGGTTTTTTTGGCCCCAATACCTCACAAAACCAGCAAGGAGCGATTGCATCTGCTATTCCTGTCCACAGCTGTGAGAAAAGAGGCTGAGCAGCAGTCCCTTGCTGTGGTCTTGGGTTGGAGTTCTTCAATTCACTGCCTTCATACCAAGCGCATACACCCTGAATCCTTTGTGTAAGCCAGTGCCTAGGTGATAAGAGACCCAAAAGAAATAAGCAGCAAGAGTTTAGAAAGAATGGATCAAACAATTCTTTGATGAAATCACAGAATCACTGGTCGCTAGGACTACAGTAATTAGAACACAGATATTATTTCACACGAAAAAGTCTTTCATGTTGGCTTTGGGCTGAGCCTTGTTAGATGTGGGACGGTGAATGCCCAGGCTTTAAAGAGACACACAGACAACACAGATGTATGTGTTTGTTCTACATGTCTTTACAAAGCTAGAACTTTATTTTTGTACTCTGGGAAGCCATTCATTCTATATCCAATGCTTGAGTCTGGACACCACTATTCAAACTTTCTGATGTCATTTGCCAGGCTAGTCAAGGATATATATTATGTACTGTCTCCCATGAATAATATTTTATGCAGAAACAGGCATTTCCTTGACTAATGTGACCTTTTTTTTCTACTTTTAAATGCAAGTACAGCAAAACTGCCAAATATCACCAGCTTAGACAAGCTACAGCTGCTGCATGTCACATAACCCTTTCCATTAATAGCCAGGTAGAATTGCCTATGCTTCTCATAGAAGCGCCTATTGGCTGTGTGGTCTTCAAATTTTGATAGAAGTGGGTGTATGCAATGGAGCCACGTGCAAAGATTATAAAGAATACAAAGGGAAGTGAAAAATATCATGCCATGCTCAGTTTCCCTAAAAATTCCTTCAAAAAAGAAAACTACTTCTGTAATATATTCAGAACCTCTTAGGTCTTCTGGGACAAAGGAAAAGAGTTTCCATAATGGTCCTTGCATCTTATTCCTTATGTCCTTTACCTGTACATATTACAAGCACCGTAAGATTTAAAAAAAAAAGTCATTTGCATCTATTGCTTTTAAAACCTTTCTTCATTCTGGAGCCATCTCATAAGTACAAAAACCTTTGGGATTTTAGTGCAGCGTTATGGAGCCCCAAGAGGCTGCTCCATCAGTAGAAAACGAGGAGGCAGGAAACTCAGGTGTTTAAGTATAAGGGCTATTAGCTGTGCTGTGGGACGTGCCTTTCTCTCCGTTGCTCTAGTTTTCATGAGAAAAAGGTGACTTGTCTTAGGTGCTTAACTCTGGGAGAGGGTTCACAGCTGAGAATCCGAAACAGAGATAGGTGCGGCCCTCCAGCCTGTCAGGCAGGCACCTAAAAAACAGATCAATATGAGTTAGGCCCCCTGTGAACCTTTTGAGGATCTGCACCTTAAGTGCCACTCCTTGCCTCTGCATGTCACCCTAGGCTAGTGTAGGGAGCTGTCTGCTCAGTTTACTGGCCTTAGTGAAGCCCTTTTTCTTAGCCACCCAAATGTCCCCTACAGTGCCTGGAGAGATGAGTGCCTCACCTGGTGCTATGAACTCCATTGGGCAGCAGGATGCCCAGGAGTTAGGTGTTGCAGTGCTCAGTACTGTGGTATCTAAGTGCCAAAGACTTTGTGTGCAAATGGAGTATTTGCACCAGGACAGGTACTGTGGGGGGCCTGTGTGCACTAATTTGGGCCTAATCCACCAAAGCAGCATATCAGAAATATTTCTGCAAGGTTTTTATATAAAATTATTCTACATATTTTGGAGAATAATTATTGTGTAAATGTGATAAACTTGGTTAGGCTGTGTTATTTTCCAACAACAGAGGTGTGCATATGTAAAGAGATGTACTTTTTCAGTCTATAACAGATATATTGTACAAAGCTTCTATCAATGGTTCCTTGGCCTTAAAGAGATTGCAGTTTGTTTGATTAAACATTACAAGCATATTGTAATAAAGAGAGAGCAGATTCCTGCCTTTAGTTCTTCCTGTGCCATGCAATCTTAAAACTGGAATTTTGTGGCTTTCCTGAAATGCCTCAGGACTCACACTGGAAGTAGCAATAAGACTAAATCAGTTTTATTTTAGAAAGACCCAGGAAGCTGTAACAAGTTTTTATTTGAAAATTGCTATGATAAAATGATCTTGAACAGAAAATTATAAGTAATCTGAATAGTCTGAAGCTAAAATTTAACAAGAAGGTGCCTAAAGTCCTGTTTCAGAAAAGCATCCCTATTTAAAATCAGTTGGACTTAAGCACGTGCTTAAAGTTAAGCACATGCTTAAGTGCTTTCTTGCATTGAGGGTCTTAGCCACTACTTAGCTGTCTAAATAAGTGGCTTGATTTTCAGAGGTGCTGAACATATGCAATTCGCACTGAAATCAGTGTGGAGCTGATCATGCCCAAAGCCTTTGAAAAGTAAACCATGTATTTAGGTGTATCAATTGGGTGTAGGTACTTAAAGTTATAAACTCAAGTTTAAAAATTGTGGCTTAAATATGTGTGTATATGTGTAAAATACATGTGTAAAACAAAAACAAAATATTCTTTTTTTAAATTGCTGTCACTTTCAACTAAGGAACCAGCCAATTGGCTTCTGAGAAACAGGAAACAACTGAACTAAACTACAGTAAATTGATACAAGTGCTGAAAAGATAATTTGGCCAAAACCAGGCCCTGGTGAAGCTTCACGGTATTATTTATTAGCTAAGAGATCCTGTATTGAGTAATAATATGTAGAAATGAATAGCTGCTGTGGCTACTAGTAGGGGATTTATTTTCAGGCCATTATTTACCTGACTATCAAGCACAAGATCTTAAATAGTCTTTAGTTTCAAATATTACAAGGCCTTTTTCCCTACTTGGCTTGTCAAGAATGAAAAGTTTTTTACAATCTAATCTTGCAGAGTTTCAGGCACATAAAATTCCCACTTGTGTCTATAGGATTTTCAGGTGAAATGGCTGCAAGATCAGGGTGTGTGTGTGTGTGTGTGTGTGTGTGTGTGTGTGTGTATTGGATATACCTTGTTTTTAAATTAACTTAACACAACAGTCTGTTGTGACACAGGGGTGTCAAACTCATTTGCTGTGGTGGGCCAGATTTGACTTAAATGTATTTCAATTGGGCCGTAAATACCATAAACCAAAATACTACGGCATTCTTGCGGCGTCATGGAGTGTTGTGTATGCGAAACTGCATTCCGTGATTCTCTCTCTCTCTCTTTCTCTCTCTCTCAAGGAGAGAGTGGTCTTGCGGAGCGCAGTCTCGCATACCCAGCACTCCGGCTATGTCTGCACTATAAAAAGTTAGGTTGACTTTAAGTCGACCTTATTAGGTCAACTTAACAAAGTGGTTTCCCTGAACGGGGACTTAGTAAGTCGGCCTAACTGCCCTTAGGTCGACCTAATAAAGTGGACTTAAGCATCCACACTATGCTTAAGTCGACCTAAGGAGTTGACTTAAGGGTTAGGTCGACCTATCCGGCGGTTCTTATTAAATCGACCTAAGCTTTCATTAAGTCGGCTTAAGGAATTTCTTAAGTCGACTTAATGAAAGCCTGGTGTGGACAGGGAGTAAGTTAGGTCAATTAAGCCTCCTTAAGTTGACCTAACTTGCAAGTGTAGACATAGCCTCCGTGATGTCACAAGACCTGACATTCTCATGGCATTGCAGAGCGCTGGGTATGCAGGACCTCTCTCTCTCTCTCTCTGTTAGGGAGAGAGTGTGGTCCCACCGAGTGCAGACACGGGCTGGAGGGAAGAGGTTTGAGGGCCGCATTCGGCCCACGGGCTGCAGGTTTGACACTCCTGGTATAGCAGGTACTGTAGGAGAGGTGAATTTTGGTGAATGCACTTAGGGCTGTCCCTGGGGAAGAGTGTGGGGCCCTGGGCCAATTGGCCTATGGGGGACCCCAGGCTCCTCTTGCACGGGGGCAGATGGAGCAGGCTGGTCTAAAGGCCGGGCTCCATGTTTCCGTCCGGCCCCTGGGCCACCTGCTTTGCTCAGGGCGAGTGGGCGGGGGCACAGCAGGCCAGCTCAGAGGCCAGGCTCTGTGCTCGTGCTCTGCTCCTTTCCTTCGGCTTGCTGCCGAAGGCAGTGGGACACGGGGAATGGGCAGTGCGGCAGCGGGGGCCTGTGGAACCGTGGAGATCAGGGTGGTTCCCTCGCTCGCCTGTCCCAAGGATGACCCTGAATGCACTGACCTAGATATATCAGGACAGCTGAGTTTAACTCCTGTATGGATTCCCTATGTAACCTTGGGGAAATTATTTAATCTCTCTGGCCCTGATCCTCAGATATTTAGGTAACTAACTACTATTGATTTTAATGGGAGTTAGATGCCTGTAGGGTGGTGAGTGGCCCTACATCAGTGTCCCGCTTGGAGAGCGGCCACTCCACTTTGCTGTCTTAAACTGTGGACTTCACCATCCTGTCAGGGAAAAGTAGTTGAAAAGGACCCATCCCACACAGGGCGGGCAGGTGAGGAGTCTTCTGCACCCCCCAAGTGGGGTGGGGCTAGCAGAGAGAATCTTTAGCCCTCTGAGGTGGAGCGGAGCTCAGGCCTTTAAATTATCCCAGGCTCAGGCAGACAGAGCAGCCACTCACCAGTCTTGGTGGCTACAGGTCAAGAGGAATAACAATACTATAGGTGCCTAGGAAAGTGGGGAGGGGGGTGCTGTGTCCCAGCCCAGGGACCAGTGGCGGAGGGAGTTCCCTAGGTCACAGGGCCCTTTGGCAGATGGCAGCTCTGACAGTTCCTCCTGGGTCTCTCCTGTAGGGAACCCTGGCAAATCTCCCTGCTCAGGACATTCACAGGGACTAGGTGGTTTGTCCCTGGAAGGCTGGAGTTCTCTGTAGGGGCCCTTGCAGCAGGCCAGGCACATCTGGCTCCCTCAGGGGACCATTCCAGACTGGGCCTTCAGGCCTGCCCTTTATTTTTCCTGTTCCACCCTTGGTTTCACTTTTCTGCTTCTGGGTCTGGAGCCCCGTGGTTCTCATCTCTGTCCAGCGGAGGAAGTGCAGGGCTTCTTCCGCATCCCGCTCAGAGGGTGGCCACTCCACTTTGAGCTAATGCCTAAATAGCTTTGATGCACGGAAGCCTCAGTTTCCTATCTGTGAAATGGGAGTAATAAATACTTCCTTTTTCCTACTCTTTGTCTGGCTTGTCTATTAAACTTATAAGTGCTTCAACATGGACTCTTTCTACTATGTTTTACAGCACCTAGTCCAATGTGGCCCAGTCTTGATTGGTCCTTTAAGCACTATCCTAATACAAACAACAGCATTGCTAATTAACATATTTTTTACTATGAAGACCATGGGAGGATAAAACATAGACAGAGATACTGCAAAAGAGAGAAAACATGCATTCAAATAAATTGTAGATGAATTAATTCCATTTCATTAGGACTGTTTTGAAACAACCCTTTGCTTCTTAGTGTTGACTGCTTCTGTGTTAGTAAACTTGGTTTGTTAGTTTTGTTACTTCTTCTTCTGGACAATGATAAGAATATTTGTAGAATGCACTCAAAGGCACACGCTGTCTAAAGAAGGGCCCAAATCCAGATCTGCTCAGCCTGGAATAGTGAGGAAAGTTTCAGTCCCGATTTGGACTTCATGAATGGCCCTTATGCATAAACTGGCTGAATCAAATCCCCAAATCTGAGCAATCTCAAATTTTGGAACTTTTGGGTCCCTCTAGGTTTCACAGCTTGAGTTCTAATACAAAGGGAAAAGTTTCCATTAGCATTCTTCAGGTTTAATTTGATTTATCAAGTTTTTCACTGATCAGCAGCATCTGCACATTGCTCAGCTAATAACTTGTCTGTGACTGACTTAGGAAGATGGTGTGTGACTCAAGCTAATGTAAACAAGCATGTCTTCCAGAGCTTTAATAACCTCCAAAAACAGGGAAAAGCTGAAATGTACATGGAAACCTAGCCTGTCTTTTGGGTGGTTAATTTTAAAGGTTATAAAAATATTTTTGAACAATGTGTTGTGACTATGTGGCACCTTCACCACTCTCTAGTTTCCTGGCAAGAATAGATGACAATGTTATTTAATAAGAAGCTTGATATCTGTAACTGGAAAAAATGGTAAGCTGGAACAGTCATTTCCAGTATATTAATGTGTGACTTTATAGTGCAGCACAGGCCTGCTTTACTGAATTCTGATTAACTGAAACTGTCTTCATTGAAGCTCTGTTATGTTCCTCAACTTTGTTCCAACTGATCACCGCATTCTAAGTTCTCCAACCCCAGAGTGTAAAGAGGAGCAGTTGGCCAGTTTGCTCAAAGTTGACTGGCCAACAGTGGTGCTTACCACTAGAGTTGGGCAGAAAATGTTTTTTCTGTCTCAAGAATACTTTTCAGAGTTCTAAAGTTTTTCTTATTTCCAAGTGGGACGAAAAGACAATCGGGAAAATATTCATGAACTGAAAAAATAAAACGTTTCGTTTCGGTCATTTTAAAACATTTTGTTTCAATTTTGATGGTTTTTTTTCCAAAACAAAAAAGTCGTTTAGAACCTTGAAAAAAAATTTTTTTCATTTGAAAAAAATAGCATTATAAAATGTTTGGATAATGTTGAAATTTAGTTCTCAACATTATTATTTAATCAGGAAATTAGTCAAAACTAACAACCCTATTTTGTCAATAGTTTGTCTTGACCAAGTAACATTTTTCTACAAAAACTTTTTATCGGAAAATTCCCAGACAGCTCTACTCCCCGCTTTGCCCAAGGCTAACTGGCAGAGAAAGATGCTAGAAGCGACAGTCTGTGCTGAGAAGTAAAGCACCTGCTAACATTCTTTCCTGAATAGGGATGGACTTAATCATGCTTCAGAAGCGCACTGAAGTGCCTTGAAAAATTGGGGCCTTCAGGCTAGCACCTTTGCATGCAAGGTTGCAGCAGTGCATAAACTAGCTAGAGTTGTTACTGAACCTGGCTCTGACCTGTTGAGCACAAGCATAAGAGGATGAAATGGTTGACCGGAACAAGAAAAATAATCTTTAAAAATGAACATTAGGAAAAAAACAAAAACCAAAAGCCCCCTCTTCTTTTTTTTTCCGGGAACTATGAACACAAGGTAGTAGGAAACTATCCATCAGTTTGGTTTTCATTGTGCGTATCCAGCTCTCTAGGTCCACCATTCAGATTACAGCATGCAGATGGGCTGTATTAGTATTCATATTATTTAATACTGTGTCCAAAAGTTGCTTAAAGTTAATTGATGATATTGATGAAGCAATAGTTTTTGGGCTGTTTGTTTACAAATAGATAGATACAAACAAATAGTTGTTTACAAAATGCTGAGATGGCAGCATTTGGGATGCCGTTGTTATATTACCTCTACACTTCATCACATACATGAAAGGGAAAGAAGTAACATTCAGGGGAAATAGATTTGTTTTGTTCTGATTTTAAAAATGCAGGCTCAGTGTAGGTGCTTAGGCCCTGCAGAATCCTCAGGCTCCTAGCAGCTTGAAATATAATTTCCCCATCAAACATTTGGGGCTAGATTTTATAGCCCTTCATAGGAGCTGTGTCTAAATCAGGATGGGGCCCTGAATATTTGCAACTGATGCTATAAGGGTAGCAAGTGAAGAATCTTCCCAGAGAGCACATTGTGAAAACAGAGCATGCAACTATTTGTTGCTGTTCGACTGCGGAGCACAATTGAAAAAGGCTCAGTGCCAAAAACCCTGAGGAAGAGCTCAGGATGTTCTGTTTTAAAATTTAAACCACCCACACACCCTGCCTCTTATCATAGCTAGTAACAAGCTCGTGTGTACCAAAGGTGTATGTCCCTATAGGCAAGTAAAAGAGTTTGGGGTTTGTCGCAGACTATCAGGGCAGAGGACAGGTAGGGTGATTTGAAATGCTAACACACTGGATTTGTAATGTCTTTGTTATATTTAGATATTGAATGCACCAAATTATCTTAAAATCTTTGGCTCACAAGGGGAGAATTTTAAGCCACAACCCATGCTGGTAGGTGTGGGGGCCAGGAGGCATCATATTTAATTAAGACTATGCTTCAGTGCTGTTCTGAACTGGTGGAGTGGAGCCAGGTTCCAATTGCACATTCCCAGTGCAACACTCTGAAACAGAAGTGCTTGGGAGATTTGGAAAGGATTTCTGGGAGCCCAAGGGAATAGGGAGAGAAGAATTTCCATAATTCCCAGTGGAAATTCGCATAAATCCCGATACCACTGGCATTCCTGCAGTGCTTTTCTCAAAATGGAGGTTTGCTTGGCAAAAGAGGTTTCTCCTTGGAAGGCAACTGCAGAGAAGAAGAATCAGAGAGAGACCTGCCTTTGAGAGAGTTTTTACTGCAACATGGGGGCAGTCTCCATTCCTGGAGTTGTAGGTTCCATGCAATACAGCTATGTCTACACTAGAAAAGTTAAGCTGACTTAAAGTCGACCTTATTAAGTTGACTTAACAAAAGTTGACTTAACTTTTCTAGTGTAGATATAGCCTAAGTCAACCTTATTAAGTCAACTTGATAAGGTCAACTTAGGCGCCAATCCCCGTCCACACTGGCTTTAAGTCGACTTAAGGAGTCGACTTAAGGTTTAAGTCGACCTAAAACGAGGTGTTATTAAGTTGACTCAAGCTTTCCTTAAGTCGACTTAATAAAAGCCCAGGGTAGATGTCGCTTTGTTTAGGTTGACTTAAGCATCCTTAAGTCGACCTTACTTGTAAGTGTAGATGCACCCTACTTGAGGATGATGTTCATGTGGCTGTTATTAGAGGCATACTCTGCAACTGTAGAGACTGTGCAAGCTTCTGTGGAGAGAAATATACGTTGCTCTCAAATTTGATTGCAAGGCTAGATACAAACAATATTTGGACATACTTGCTGAAGATTGTAGAGAAATGTGGCTGAAGACTAAGACTCTACTAGACCTTTGTATGTCCTTAGTGCCTGAGAGTGACGTGATTGGTACGGTGACTATTATTCTCATGACCTGAGTTAGTGTACAGCATTTTGATTTCAAAATATGCCTAAAACCTGTTTCATGCATCAAACAGAGAAGAGCAGTGTTCACCACTGTGGTTGTCAACCACTGTGTCGGGATACATTACTGTGTCACCACGCCCCTATGCCCTGCCAGGGTCCCTGATCACCTTTTCCCCATTGTACCTATGTACAATGGGGCAAAGGCTGAGCCCCCTGGCATTGGGCAAGGGGTGTCCTCCCCGCCCCCGTGGACCTCCCCTAGGTCTCCCTAAGCCCCTAGAAGTTGACCTAGGCATCCAGTGTGGATGCTCTAGGTCGACTTTCTAAGTTCCCGTTTAAGTCGACTTTAATTTTAAGTGTAGACGCACTAAGTCAACTTAAATTAACAAGTGTAGAAATAGCCAGTGGTAGGTGTGTTGCAGAGAGCCAAGGAGATGGCTGGATTTGGCCTTGAAGGGAGCGGGCTGGTGTGTCCTGTAGAGTCACAATATGCTGTCAAAAGCTTGCGAACCACGGTGACTAACTGAGTGTCCCAGTTCAGTGTCTGGCCAAAAGATAAAATGCAAGTGCTTTGGCCACAGTTTCCAATATGTAATTCCTTGAAAATAATTTATTTTTATTTTTTACAATTCCCTCCCCTCCCCCCCTTATCTATAAATCACACTGAACATTTGAAAAATATGAACTTTCCATGCCTTATTTATTTATTTAGCCACCATACTCCGCACTGCTGAGTTACGTTTGGGAATGGAACAAAAGTCACAAAAGACTGTAAGAGAGGCTATTTCCATGATATCTTGGCTGAACTCAAGGCAGGAGGTAGCAGAAATCTCATGAGAAATCCTTCTCTCTTGAGAATTCCAGTACCATCTTGTAGACTCAGTTGGTACACCCAAACCACGAGGAGGCCCATCTTTACTTCCATCTCTTCCATTTTTTGGTGGAGTCATGGAATCAGTTTTGTTATAGTTTTGTAGGGCAGTGGATTTTTCATGCTGCATACAAATGTCTTTGTGGTTTCAGTTTCAGCCTGAAAGATGTACTTTTACAAACAGCATGGAAAGCCACATCAGAAATGAGTTAATATAAGTATGGTTGGTAAATAACACCAGGCTCTTCAAAGGGAAAAGGACAGTGGCTATGCAATGTCTTTAAAAAATAGTCAAATTCGAGAGAGAGACTGTGTGTGTGTGTGTGTGTGTGGTGTGTGAGTGGCTAAGCAAAGTCTAAAAAAATGGTCAGTGTGTGTTTGCTCTTGCATACTTTTAAAGGAGCACACATTTAAATTTTAAAATGGTCAACACATCTAGATTTTTGGTTCCAGCTTTGCTACATAGATAAATGGCCAAAGGAAACATTATCCAAACAGTTCCACTTCAAAGGCAAAATGGCAAGCTAAGCGGAACTTGCAGTACTTTAAATCTGGCCAATGACCAAGTGAAAAGTGTAAAATATACATGGTTAGGAAGTCGGACACATGCCGTTCAACACAGGCCTTTCCCATGCTCTCAGAGCAGGCCAGCTTCATTTGATGTGCAAATGCGTGATGTGTGATCTAGCCTGGCAACACACTGCCTGCCAGGAGCACAAACACTCTTTCGGAGCGCTTGGCCGGCTGCGCGCACAGCCTCTTCAGCCACTCCTGGCTGTTGAGTTTTCTCAGTGTGTTCCTATTTTTGTTGCAAAACCCAGGTTTATTTCGCAGGCCCCATTAGGGAGGCTGTGCACATGCAACTCACCGTCAAAACAGCAGAGCATTGTGTTTTTAATTAACAGCAAAAGGGAAAGTTACAACAACATGCTGGGAACTATATTAGTGGTGCAAATGTCATTTGTCCTTAACCCAAGCAGAATTTCTCTAGCAAAGAACCCTTGGGCATTATTTCTAGTGTCACAACCAAAGTCCAAATAACGGACACAATATGTTTGGTAACATCCACTGAACTGTGGACGAGTCTTTTTCCTTTGGTTGTTGCCTGGCAGCAGTTGCCCGGCACATAGGAGAAGAGCAGGGGTTAAAGTATAATTTGACGGGTCCCGGAACCCTCCTAATCTCCGGGCCCCCTTCCCGTATTGTCTGGGCCCCCTTCATGCATGTGTGGGCCCCAGCCCACGTAGGCATTTACAACTACTTTTCAGTACCACATGCATCGGTTATCGCTCCATAAAAATATTTTATATGGCGTTTATGTCTAGAGCAATTATTGTCACAAACTAGCAAACACTGCATCACACACTAAATATTGTGAGTAACAACGGTGGGGCGTAGGACCTGCCAGCAGCTGGGGCAGGGCGGAACATGCGTTCCACCAGATTTTTCTATTTTTAGGGGCCCTGGAACTCTGGCTCCTCAAATTTGTGGGCCCCGGAACTGTGTTCCAGTGCGTTCCCCCTTACTTTAACCCCTGGAGAAGAGGCTTGTGGTATAAGGCCCAGGGTATTTTGTATACCTTAACTTTTGATTCTCATATTATATAACCCGTAAAATATATATGTAAATGCCAGCTACAGAATAATGGGCCTGGTTCTTCACTCAGTGACTTCAGTGGCTTTGCAGTGCCGTAAGTCTGAAGTGAATCAGGTCTAAAATGTAATATACTGGTACTTTGGTGAGATTCCCATAGCTAGCAGGTTTGACAAATGTGAAGAATGCCATTGCTCTCTTTCTAATCAAATGGAACCGAATTCATGAAGTTAGAGATGCTGACGGGCTCCTCCAGTCCCCCTCCCAGCTAGCTGAGGTTTCTCCCGTACAGCACGTTTTCTAACGCAATACCTCAGGTCAATTTTAAGTCCTAAATCAGCGGTTCTCAATCTTTTGTGGGTGGCAACACACTTGGTGGCACATTGTGACTCTACAAGACACAGCAGCTCACCCCTCCCAGGCCGAATTGAGCCATCTCCCCAGCTCCCCGTGACACACTTCCCGCTGTGTGACGACACAGTAATGTGTCCTGACACCGTGCTTGAGAACCACCGTCCTAAGTGATGGGGCTTCCACTGTCTTCCAGGGGAAGACTGGCCACAAAGTTCAGTAGTTCACGCTTTAGAAATGTTTCCTGGTATTTAGACTACATTGTGCCATATAATTCCTCTTCTTTTGCAGTCTTTACGTCCCTCAAATATTAGTTCATGATTTTATGTCTATCATGCTGTACAGCATATCTTTAGAAAGACAACAGAGTCCTGTGGCACTTTTAAAGACTAACAGATTTATTTATCACATGAGCTTTCGTGGGAGAAAATCCCACTCTGTAACTTTCCTATCTCCAAAGCGTCTGACGAAATGGGATTTTCTCCCATGAAAGCTCATGCAATAAATAAATCTGTTAGTCTTTAAAAGTGCCACAGGACTCTGTTGTCTTTCTACAATAGACTAACACGGCTACCCCTTTGGAATTTGAGCATATCTTTAGTTATATTTTAAATCTTTCACAATTAAGTTTTCTTTTCTTTCCTTCATTGCTCAGGAGACGTCATCCCAGCTCTACCACGGATCTGATGTGACTGTAGGTTTAGCCACATCACCTTGCTGTACTTCCATTTCCCCTTTATCTATTTAGAGTGATTGCATGCTCTTTGGGACAAGGTTTGTCTGATTGTGTATACAGATACTACTGAGCACTACTAAATTAAAATTGTCATTACCATAAAAATATTATCAACATCTGGTATTTATGTATTTAGTATTTGCATATTCACAGAGACAAGCAATAGTGTTCTTGGTAAACCTCCACTTATTGTGTGAGAAAGCCCCAGGCTGGGAAGTTTACCTGCCTCATTTTATCGTCTCCTCCCAACGATCAGTGTATGGAAATGCAAAAATCATTTCCAAACTCTGACTGAGCATCTCTTAAAATTAAGCATTTCTGCAGCATATTATGCCTGGCAATGCATTTACTTTCACTGTTCTGGAAAGCACTGGTACTCATTTATGCTTTGCTAGGTTAGCTGCCTTGAGGGGTATACATGGACTGGATTCTGCACTCACACTGATGCTGAATAGCAAAACTCCCATTGGTTTCAGTGATACAAGATCAGGCCCTACTCCGTTTTTCTTTACATAGACCATCTCTTGCTCATGTGAGCAACTTGTGGCTGCAGAGTGCCATGAGACCTCTACAGTTAGCTTAACAGGACACACATCAATACAGATATACAATGGAAAGTCTTGCTTGTCCAGATGTACTTCCATAGGGAATTATTGCCTGTGTTATCCACTGAAATGAGTGGAAAAATGCAGCCCTACTATACTTAAAAGTATTCCTGATTCCCTGGAGTCGTCAGTTACTGTGTCTTTTTCTCTTGTATTGCAATTTATTTGCTATTCTAATAAAACAACTTCCCCAGCACGTGTTCCCTGTTTTCCTATCCTGCTTGAGGTTCCCTATTTATAATGGTTGCCCATAAAAGTTTGTTTAAATAAAAATCACATTATTCCAGTATTTTCTGTTTAGTATAGGTATTCTCAATTGTTACGCTTGAATTAGATTTTTATTGGCCAATGTCAATTTCATTGGCACACACAAACTGAAAACTATTTCCACTGATGTTCTTGATACAAATTTACAGCTAGATAGAGTAAGAAAAATGCTGCTTGCAAACTTATTACAGTATGATATAAGAATAGTTACTTCATAGCTATTGATATGGGGTGCTGACAGTTTGTGTTTGAACAGTTAAAGTTTTGACTTTTTCAATCCCGCAACATCTCCTGTCAAATTAAATATTTGTCTGACCTCCCTTCTCTCCCAGAATTGCCCACAACTGTGAAAATTTAAATGGATAAAAATAAAAAAGAACCTTTAAAACCCATAATTCTGCACAACTGTGAAAACTGACATTGATAAAAAGCTTAAAAATAGATAGTGATAGTGTCCATCAATATTATTAAAAATGTAAAAACTGAGTTCTTCCGAGCCAAGAAATATTAACGTAACTATATCTGTTTTATCTTATCAAAATTGGCAATTTTTCAAAAAATTAACTCTATTCCGGGCAATGAAAATATGTGTGGAATTTAAAGGATTGTCCAATTGTTTGGTTTTTTAGGGGGGAAGCTGTACATACCGCAGAATGGAAATTCTACTATTTGTGAACTGCACTCACATTCAAGCTGTCCTTTTTGGGTTTAGAAACTGAAGGCCGGGAAATATCAGTCCATAAGAGAGTGTGGTGTTACCTTATTAATAGCTGTGACTCATTTGTGGGGAGAGGAAAAGCAGCATCATTTTTTAAAAACTTTATCCAAAACTCAAACTGCGATGCAACAGTTTGCAAGGACATCCCACTGGTTCAAATGATTTCAGACCGTCACTGATAGCTAAACTTTATGTGCACAGAGGGCGAGGGTGAACTTTAGCTGTGACCTGGATCCACAATTCACAGGGGTTTTTTTTTTTTCATACAGCTGCAATAATATTCTAAAAAACATAACTGCCCATTTACTTCATTCACTTTTTGCAAATGAAAATAAAGCTACTGTGATAGTAATCCCCCTTGCTAATGCAATGCATTTTTTTTTCCTGGCTCCATCAATAATAAAGAACTCTCGCAGGCTGCAAAGTCTTTCTCTAAGCCTTTTTAATGGAAAACTTCATAGAAAATATTTCATATCCTTTTACTTTTTTAATAAGATAACTATATACATGATATGCTGTAACAAAGAACTGCAGGGATTGGAAAAATGTTTTGTTGGATACATGCAGATGGTACATTGGTCAAAAAAAGATTTTTCACAAATTCATGTACATCCAATGCAGCAACAGTGACAAAGCTGGGGAAAAATGGCAGCTGTATATTATTTACCTGAATTTAATTGGAATAACACAGAGACATACAAAACACACAAATAATACAGAAGAATACACAATATAAAAGGTGTTTTAGGTAAATAACAGAAAAGAATAAAATCTCCTTTTTCACATTTTATATTGCAGTTAAAACGATAACTAAGTTGTTATTTGCTGTATGTTTATTTTACTCTGGCATACACTACAGTAGGAGTACATGACATTCACATGTAACAACTCAGGAATACTTGGTTTCATTTTTGTGTTTGTGAATGCACTGTCCCTTGTGAATAACAGCATGTTACATAGTACTTAAAACACACAGAAAATGGCATGAGTTATAAATACAAAGCTCTTAGGGGCTCAATGCTGGAAGGTGCTGGGCACTTGGGTCCTCATGCAGCAAAGAATTTAAAAAGGGCTAGTCTTCACGGATGGCAGCAATATTGCCACTGTCATATCGACCTTCCCAATTGACTGAGTGGGTCTGACCCACACAGTTGATCGGGAAGCCAATTTATTAAGACCACCCTGGCAACTGGAGTAGCGCTGAGTCAAAGGGAGACCCCTGCCCTCGAATCAGTGCATTGGATGTGCCGGGCATAGGGGAGTCAAACTGAGATATACACCTTATTTTAAGTAACTTGCATATCTCTGTTCGACTGCTGCCGAAAACAGCGGGCAGTGTAGACCTGCCCAAAGGCCAGGCTTAACTTCAAGCACAGCAGCAATCCTTCTGAAGTCAATGAATAAAAGGTAAGCAAGTGCTTAAATGATTTGCTAATTTCGGCCCTGAGTGCTCAGCACCATGGTCTATAGAGCCTGTGGTTAGGAAACAAATTGTTAAACACATGAGCCTGTAATTCTGTCTTTACACGCCACATAATGTAGCTCCAGCAGGATATTTACTGTATTTTTAAATAAATGTTAAACAAACCAAAGAGTAGACCATCCCTCAACTGGGGTTTGAGTAATTCTGCAGTTGGTAAGAAGGAAAAGATTGCAGACTTTATGTTCAATTTATTAATGGGGAATCAGGAGGGATTCTGTAGCCATCAGGAAGGGGTGTGCTGTGTTCTATAAAGGTCTCTTTTTAAATAGGCCTGCCCTTGTTCTGGTGCTGTGTCCAAACGACAATGGACAAAACTGAAAAGTCCAATTGCGGCAATTAAACTCTTCTGGAACTCACCAGCACACTGAGGACAGCAAGCCATTTTTGTGTCAAATCAAGCTTGTCGGGCAGGTTTTCCCAACTCTAGTGAACATCGCAATTTCCCAATTGGCCAAAGAAGAAACATCTGCTGTAATCATGAGTATTTCACTGTCTGAGGAGCCTGCAGAGTCTGTCTATGCAGATATTTGATTTGGGGGGGGGGGGGGGCCAAGAGGAAAAACTCAGCAAATAATGAAAGCTGAAATTGTTCTGTAAAACTTTGGGGATCTCCTTCCTCTCCACAGCCATCATCCAGCCATGCTCTTGTGGGAAGGTGGTAAAACTTTCTAAACACCTTATAAGTGAGATGTTACCTATAATAAGATGTGAAATAACTGTTAAGATGCACTTTGAATGTTAGATGGCCATTGAAACCAAATTTCAGTGTTAACTAGAATCCTTCCAAATTTAATACTCCATACAATAATTTTGTTTCGCTAGCTCTGCCCTCTGAAAATATCATGCTTATTGAGAAGTTGCCAACGAATCATATCGGCTGGTTTCGATTCAGAATAGTTCACTTTTGGCTATTAAAAAACACCAGTGATACTTGGTCAGATGTGCCTGGCTAACATGAACTCTGTCACAAAGCACCATAGAAGGCCAGCCCAAGTCAGCCTTGTTTGAGAAAGTGATAGTAAACCAACCTACCTTTTTGCATATGCGTGCAAAGGATTTTTTTGGTGTGGCTAATAGTTTTATAGTTACACAGTTATTCCATGGTATCCAATTGCAATTTTAGCTCTTGCCTTATGATTGGGTTAAAAAAAAGGGAGGGGGGGTCCCAGTGGAGTGCTAAGAAACAATGCAGATTTGGTTTGTATTATGTATGCAATTATGTGCCTGCTACATATGCTGTAACTTAATATCTTAAATATATACTGCGTAACAACATTTCTATTCCTGAGTGCTGGTCCCCATAAGGAATATTGAGGGTCACATCACACGCTGTTCTGTACAACAAGGTCCTTCATCTTCTTAGGAATTCTTTTGAGGGATCTTTATTGTAACAGTTTTAACTTCAGAATATTCTCTCAATCCACATTCTCCCCTAGAAAACAAATTGCAGCCTATCAACACATGTCCATGCATTAGTTCCTTACCCATGAGACATACAGAGCAGAAGGTGATTTGAAGCAGTCATGATATAACCTGAACAGCAAAGCACAGCTGAATCAGTATGCTGTTATTTAATACTAGACTGAGGTTCATGTGAGCTTTTCAAACCGCTGATGCTCAACTCCCAGTTTGGGACAGGGGAAGTATGGGTGGCTCCAGCGTTTGGTAGTGAGGTGTGGAGCCACTATGAATCCTGTCTCAGATAGAAGTGACTAGAAGCCCTCACTGCAAAATAAATTGTTGGTCTCCATCATTCCCAGGTCCTGGGGGAAAAAATGGCCACACACAAAGAACTGCTCACCCGACACCCATGTTAGCACGTTACAAAGAGAAGCCAAGGAGTGAACGGCAGGGAAATAGAACTCTTCATATCCCTAAACTAGAGCTGTGCTCACCCCACAACTGCCTTTCTCCTGTCCCTGCTGGTTCCTGCCCAGTGAGTGAGGAAGGTAGTTACAGAGGATGGGACTGAGTAAATATACAGCAACAATAGCAGGGATTTAGGGCACTGAAGAGTTCAACCTACTCAGACCTCCTATAGCTAGAAACCCTCTTGTAGCCCTTGGCAGTGACTTTTAACTGACCCTACAGGCCTTAAGGATTAGTGACTCTCTAGGTGCCATCCACCTGGGATTTGATACTACAACATACACTACACGAGAAATACAAAGGTTATGATGTTGCTGTCTTGGTTACTGAACAGATTTTTCTGTAACTGGCTCTGGCCTGTTTCCTAGCTTGGGCAATTCTGCTATGGACCCTGCATGACATTTTGGTGTAGGATCATTCCTTTATCTTCTTAAGGAACAGCTTGTTTCATTTCCTCTTGGCATGACAGGTCATTATTTGGTACAATACAATGCAGTCATTCCTATAGGTCCTAACCAAGGATCGGGGCTGTCTTGTGTTGAGCAGGGATTGGGGCCGTCTTGTGTTGAGCACTGCCTCTATGAGTTTACAGTCTAAGTACATTAGCTATGTTTCTCTTCAGCCTGGCTTGGTACTAGGAGACTCAAACATAGGTGTAGGCGCATTTGCTCCTTGTTGAGATTCACTTAGTACAGTTTCCTTATTTGTTGGAATAAAACCTAAAGAATTCCTGCAAATGCATTTTGTGAGTTTGTTTGGCATTTAGTGCTGCCTTTCTTCCTTATGTAACAGAGCAAATTTAATCCGAAATTGCACCATTAAGAAAATTCCAGGATTCTCCTGAACCCCCTTTTAATAAATGTTGCTTTCAAATCAGGGAAGGAATTATTATTCAGAGGCTGTTCACTATAAAATCTGAGGGTAGGCTCCTAATGTTGCATAGCCTGTTCTGAATTTATTCCCAAAGTGTACATTTTTACACGAAAATGTTTCCTCAGGGGAGACCCTTCTGACTTCCCTTTGGAGTGATAATTCATTTGTGCAGAAATGTTGATATTTATCAAGTCATTCCACCCCACCTGCAGTTTTGGAACCCTTCCAACATGCCTGTTGGCACAGTAAACCTTACACTTGACTTAGCCAGTTGATATTTAACCCAGTCAGACTGATGTTTCAGTCGGCATTATATGAATTAATAGAAACTAAGTATAGGCAGTGAGATGAACTAATGAGGATTTTTCACAATTAAGGGCTATATTCAGTTTGACAAACTCCCACAACTCTCAACAGAAAGTCCCCATACAACGACCAAAGTATTTATCAAACTCAGCAGAGCCACAGAACCATTTCCCAGTGGCTTAGTAGAGGCTGTCACAGAGAGCTCTATGGAGCTGAAGAACTAATGCTAATAAGTTTCTCTGTATGAAAGTTTCTACTTGATGCAGTAGGGCTGAAACTTGGCTCCAAACAGCCGTTAGACACATATTTTGAGTCAATAGTTAATCCAGCCAGTGTAGAATCCAGTGCCTTTATATATCACTAGTTGCTAGCTGCTATCTTTTCTGGTCTAATAGCCAAATACTGTGTGGGTGGGTGGGTGGGTGTGGGCTTGGGCATGGGTGTGGGCGTGCGAGCGTGCATGAGAGTGAGAGACAGATATGGTTCTACGTGCCTTAATCATCTATTTTTTTCCTGTATTGAACTTCAGAAGATAGACAAACATGAGTTGTCCTTGGCAGCTGATATCCCTTTATAACCTATGTAAATTGTCCTACCTCTAATACAGCCAGACAGGAGAGTAAGGGACAGGAAGAAAGCCCCACTGCATGGCCATGTTAGACCTAGCCAGATCGTAGTTCTAGGAGGAAAGAGAGAGCTGGTGTTGCATACCCAATGCTTCCAGAGGGCAGAGGTAAGAGCCAATGGGTGATGGGGAGTGGTCAGAACCATCGTTCCATTTCCCTCTATAAACTGGCTAAGTTTGATATAAATGTACACACCTTTAGCTCTAGAACAAGAAGAGACAGCTGGGAAAGAAACCAGGCCTGAGTGATATTCTTCTTGGCTCCTTCTGAGCAGTGTAGTTGTGCACTGCCCCCTACAGTGGGTCAAGCTGAAAACCTCAATCTAGAGACCATACGGATTAACCTGATAATAGACGATGAGCCTGAAAGAGAGGTGAACTTCCTTTGGGAAAGTATGGACTGAGATCAGAACTTATTTCTTTGGATGGTTTGTAATTTGATATGGAAACACTTTGTGTGATGGGTCTGAGTCTCATTTACAAGAGGTCACCTTCACATCACTCTGGCAACGAAAAGTGGCCTTATTGGGAATGTAAATGTAATTTAATCCCACTGTAACATCTCTTTACACTTCCAGAGCATAGTAAAAGAACAGCCTTAGTAGACACCCGAGTCTCCTATGTATGTAAGGTCTGATTCCACACAGCTTTTCACCTTGCGTTATCAGGTATACCTGTGCCAAGTGAGAGTAAATTGGTGTGGTAGATATTGATTATTGATTTTCAATCTTCCCTACCTATAAACAAAATAGGGGAAAGAAATCTAGGAAGTTAAATGCAAAACCAAACCCAGACTCTCCTAATGCAACATTAAGGTGGCATGGTTATGCTCTGTTGTGCTCAATATTTTTAGAATATTTTCACAATGATAAGAATTAGCCAGTTTGAAGACTAGTCTACTCCACAGAGTGACGCTGGCTTAACTGCATTGCTGAGAGCTTCGAAAAATGTCATGACCTGTGTAATGTAATTAAGCCGATCTAAGCCCTAGTGTAGACACTGCTATGTTGATAAAAGGATTCCATCGAACTAGCAACCTCCTCTTGGAGATGTGTAGACCTGGAGTAGCCCTAAGTCAACTTAAAGTTGACTTAGGGCTCTCCAGGACTCCCCCACTGCCCTCCCTGCCAGGGGGTGGCACAGGGAGAGCCTGGCATGCCCCCCCAAAGGGCAGGGCAGAGCCCTGCCCACCCTGCCCCTATGCCCTGCCAGGGTCCCTGTCCCCCTTTGCCCCATTGTACCCAGGTACAATGGGGCAAAGGCTGAGTCCCCTGACACTGGGCAAAGGGTGCCCCCCTGCCACTGTGGACCTGCCCAAGGTCCCCCTAGCCTCTAGAAGTCGACCTAGGCATCCAGTGTGGATGCTCTAGGTCGACTTTGTAAGTTCCCCCCCTAAGTCGACTTTAAATTTAATTATGGACATGCTAAAGTTGACTTAAATTAACAAGTGTAGACATAGCCAGTATGACTAATGAATAAGTTATGCAAAGTGGTTCTTAAGAAGGAATATATTTCAGACTGCACAGAACCCATTTTATGGATCAGGATCTACTTCAACATATTGATATTTTGAAAGAGTTTGACTTAATTTTGATTTCACTGCAGAATTTGTAGTCACCTCATGCTATTTTCAGGGTTTACATGGTTCATGTGCCCTCTGCACAGGAATGAATTTTGCCTGTTACACATATATATTAACAAATACATAATCAAAAGTGCTGCATACACAATTGCTAAAATATCTTGCTATTTCCATGAGGGACTAATACTAGTAGAACTTTAAACCAGGTATAGCAGGACTCCCACCCTTAATTCAACAAATCTGCCAGTTACTTCCAACAGGAATCAGAAAGACGACACATATTCTGTAACAGAAGGGGAATTTTTTTTAGGGAGTGTTAATAGAGTAGCATTGATCTAGGTCTGATTTCATTTAACATTGTTAAATTTGGAAAAGATAAATAGCAGTTGAATTACATACAGGTGGTTCAGTATTAGAAACTGTGGCAAACAACAATGAAGACCGGGAAAACAAACAAAAAAACCGAACAGTTACAGATAGGGAGGTAAGCAGTATGGAAGAAAAATGACAAAATGGGAATCTTCCCAGAAAATTGCATGTTATTATATCTGAGGGAAAACCTCCTGGATTGGGGAGATATTTGGAAACTTCCATTCTTTTTAGGAATGAAAAGTGTTCCACTAACTCACCTTGCTGTTCCAAAATTCTCCCAGGGAAAAATAATAGTGCCAGACATGTCAAATGTTTTTATAACTAAGACATGAATATCTCTGTCATCTCACACCATCACCATCAGTGTGATACATGAGTATCTGTCGTTTTCTTTCTAGAAATTCACTAACGTTTCTTGACTTGCATAGCTTAGCAAAGTTTAGAGGGTAATAATACGATACTTACATTTCTCTCCCATTGCCAGACATTTTGAACCCTCCAAAAGGACTCTGGGCATTTAAGGCATTGTAACAATTTATCCTGTGAAAAGAAAAGGAACTCAATCTGTGTGCGTTGCCAGTTACATATTGGGGAAATCCAGTTGGGAGGATTGACCTCAGAAATAAGAACACTATCCAACTATTTGTAGTAACTAAGGCTGTCTAAACTATCACTTATGTCAGCAAAACTTATGTTGCTCCAGGGCATGAATATTCCACCCTCTAGAGAGACATAAGTTATACCTATATAAGAGCTAATATGGACAGCACTTCTGCCGATATAACTACCGCTATTCATTGTGGGTGGATTAATTATGAGAATGGGGGAGCTCTCTCCCTCATCGGCATAAAGCAGCTATACAAGAAATCTTAGTGGTGCATCTGCATTGGTACAGCTGTGCCACTATATGCTCTCTCATGTAGATATGGTCCAGATAATTTCAAATATATTAAAAGAAACATATGCAGTTTATTTTTTAAGAACATAATCCTATTTCTACTGCAGATAATAACATAACTTCCTTTGTCATCAAAAGGGAGCAGACTCAGTCCTTCAGTGCAGAAGGAAAAAGTTAAGTGGTTTAGATTCAGCTTCAGTAACGAACTGTTAATTCATTAACAAGCCTCACTGCCAGCTTATCACGCTTTGCTGTTAGTTTTGAAATTGTCTTTTTCCACCTTATTTTCTCTTGGCTCTTTAGTTTATCCAGTCCTGACATGTTAATTTACTCACTGTTCACCCTCAGAAATGGGGTTTACCATTCCCTAAGGGTTAAGGACACTGGGTGTCTGTTATTTTCTTGATTTATGCATTTTAATGTCAGCAACTGCACTATTATTGGTGCATTCCTAAGACAAATCTAACAGACTTCCCCCATTCTGAAAACAACCCAAGGCATTATTATTATTATTTCAGGATGATGATGGTGATTTCATATTATTTGTTTTCAACAGTGCCAGCAGCTTGCTAGCAGCTGAGTTTACAATCTAAAGCCAATGGGAGAAGGGGCACAATATACAAGAGAAGTGGGTGGGGGGATGACAAAACACGTTTACCTCTACAGCTAGTAGATATCTAGATTGGTCCTGGTTTCAGAGGGAAAAAAGGGTGGAAAACTAGACTGGCACAATGGTGATTCAACCCTCCGCTCTCCACCATTTGCAACAGCAGAAATGAATGCTGGCTACTGCCTTACCAGACTGTCCCTGCTTGCATTGCTGAGGAGACTGTCAGGGCCTTGTTTATGTCATTTGTAAAGACAGCAGCTACCAATCCAAAATCCGAATTGTTGGCTCTCTCTATAACTTCATCCATGGTTTTAAATCTCAGTATTTCTTGAACAGGCCCAAAGATCTGCAACAGAGATTAATCATTGAATTTGTAAACAGCTTTCTCAAAGGCATTTTACCCCATTTTTTTCAACTGTCTCCCTTTTCTTGTTTTACTCTTTACCAACTCCCAAAGCAGTATTTATTAGTGGCACCAGCTCCCATTTATAGCAGTAAATTCCAACTCTAAAACTTTTATCTCCTAAAATAAATAAAAGAAACTAAATCCTGGTTAGATACAAATTTATGATGATCATGCCCCAGATAAGAAATTTGTGGATACCTCTTCCTTGGCAATCCGCATGTCATCTGTTACATTGGAAAACACTGTAGGTTCAATGAAGAAACCCTTTCTTCCTAATCCTTTCCCTCCACATTCGAGTTTCGCGCCTTCAGTTATGCCACTTTGGATAAGCTCCAGGATCTTGTTATACTGTTTCTTATCAATCTTAAAGGTTGAAGAAGCTGTGTCAGTTCTGCTTGATAATACACTTGACTACAAAACCAGAATCAGTCTGAGAGCACATACAGAAGTCATCCCATGTTGGGTTCACTCCAACTTGAGAGGTACTAAACACCTGCAACTCCTGTTGACATCCCCATCCCAAAGAATAGTGTAACCCACATTAAACCTGTCTGGGTTTTGTCCTGCTCTAGTGGCTGGCCCATATTTAGAGTTTTATGAGTCTGCTACAGCCTTCCATCTAATGAGGCTGATAGTTTAGTTCAATTGGTAGACGGGTCATGCTTTTAAATCCAGATGTCCCGGGCTCAGTCCCCACAAATGACTCAACCAGGGGGGTTAGTTACAGTAGCAGAGAAGTTAGGTATTTTTCCAACTCTGCCTCACTTTTGTTAAAAATTTACCCATTTTTGAAGATCAACCATCGCAATAGTAGCAATATGACCTTTTTGAAGGATGACAGCCTATAGCAGAGACTGCTGAAAGCCTACCTATTTAACATATGTTATCACTGCACTGCTTGAAGTTGCACAATGCAGATTTAAGGATAGAATATAGCCACTAATTCAATGAAGCAAACTTTGTAGAATTTTCCTGTATGCTCACATAATATAACTAGAGTGTTACTTTTCATGCAGGGAGATGCATCAACCTTTGCATTGCTACAGATAATGTTGGCCCCTTTGTAACTATATTTTTAAAACTTTGGTTATTTCAGTTCCTGTGGTACCACAACAAGGCACACATTCATTGTCCTCATACCATGCTATGATTGGAATGAGAATCACAGTCCTATACAGACATCACCATATTCTCTATGCAACCTGCCCATGAAGTCATGAAGAGCTGATATATTATTCTTTACCTGGGGACCTTGTTCTGTAGTTGGGTCAAAAGGACTCCCCACTACTCTCCTTTTGGCACGTTCAACACTTCTTCTAACAAACTCCTCGTAGATCGACTCTTCCACGTAAATCCGCGAGCCTGCAGTGCAACATTGTCCTTGATTGAAGAAGACCCCCTGGTGAGCTTGTTCTACAGCATAGTCCACTACAAAACCAAGACAGCCACAGGTTGCTGCGAGAAGTAATTCATGCGCTACTATTATCATGCCGGCATGGTTTTTCTCTTGTTTACATGAGGGTTGACATTGCTGAAATGCTCGTGACCTCAGTGGAGTTTCCAGTGGGAGGAAGATCTGGTACTTAGGGACAAATTGGGTCCTTGGATATTTGGGTGCAACACTTACCTAGAGCAAAATTTGGACCTTATGGTAATTAATGCACCTTTATAAAGATTTAAAATGCCTCCTTATTATGTGATGTCCATCAGCCTACCCAGAACCCCACTGTCAGTTGTAGCACTTTGGAGTTTTGGTGTAGATCAATTTTGGTTTGATTTTTGCTGTGTGGTTTGTTTGGTTTCTTTTAACCAACAGTGCATTATTTTTAGAACATCCTAGAAAAACCCTGTCTAAGAAACATGTCAAACTTGTTTCCCTTTCACTATCATCTTGAAAAAGTTGTTCAGACTTTTTTTTGAAACTCATTCAAAATCTTCCAAGAAGAATCCACAAAGATTGAAAACAATAGTGTTGAGAACTGGTTAACTGATTTCCTTTTTCTTTTCCCAACATGGTTTTGCACTATGAAGGGCTATAGCCAGCCTCTTGTAGCTTTTCAAAGCATAGTATAGTTTCGAAGGCCTTGCCACACCATCAGCAAACTTCGGCACATGTTCTCAAACAGTTCTTTTGTAAAGCCAGCAAGATCTCTTCAATTTTTAAGTAATGGCTTAGAAGTCTGAATCTCAAGCCATGTCTACACTAGTAAATTGTTCCACAATAAGTCTTTGCGCTGTAAAAAATGCATATGTAAAATGTAAAAAAATACATACTGTATTTATAGCACAAGTGCATGTTCACACTACGCTCTTTATAATGCAAAGGCGTGTCCACACTGTTCTTTGAATTTCTGCAAGAAAGAGCATTGAATTGTGGGCACCTATCCCACCGTGCCACTCATCAGCTTCCAGAGCTAGGAACCCTGGATAGAAGGAGAGGAGCGCTGAGCCCTGTGGGTAAAGTTCCCCTGGGGACACTGTGTTTCCTTGTCATCATTCACTGTAGCTGCTAGCAACTTATGCCCTTTTTCAATGTTGCCCCAGGAATACAGGAAAAAATTCAAAAGTTCCTAGGACTCAGAGGAGGCTGGGGCTAGTCATGTCAGAGCAGCAGAGTCCAACTGGAAGACCAGAGTGGTCAGGCTTGGAATTCTGGGACATTTTCTGGAGGCCACTTATTGTGTAAGAAAATTCCATCAGCCTTCACACACACTTTATAGCACAAGAGCTATTCTGCAATGGGCGTTGTGCCTCTCACACAGGTGGTATTATTGTTCTGGTATAACAGGGCACTTTTAACAGAACAAGGTGCATTCAGGTGTGTACAGTGGGCTTGTTTTTCTGCAATAAGACAGCTTATGCCGCAATAACTCTCTAGTGTGTACAAGGCCTCAGGTTAGGTGTAGCTGTATATTTGCAAAGAGGCCAAAACTTGCTATTGATCCTCTGTTTGTATGTAATTAAATTTTAAATTTCTCTTGTTGGAAAAGAAGAATATAGGTTGGGGAAAGAAGCGTTGAAGCGTTTATGGCATATGGAATCTTGGAGGGAGAACAAGCTGTCATCTGTTG
>ML685765.1:11847320-11870172 GCA_007922175.1 Pelusios castaneus | reverse complement strand
AATTTCTGTTTGAATAATTTTTAATTGAATTAGAAATAGCTTTAAATTAATTCAAAAGAAACCCCTTAAACCAAAATAAGGATAATTGAGTTTGTGCTGGTTTAGTTAAAGCTGTACATAGATAAGACTTGTGGCCTTGTCAACATGGGATTTTTTGGTGGGATGGGGGAAGGAGGTATAATCTAAGGTGTGAGTTAAAGCAGTGTTATAGTTATATCAGTAAACCTTCTGTGTGGATGCCCTTATGCCATCATATGTTATGTCATTTGGGAAAATATTTAGCTGATAAAAGCCACTTTTCTACCTGAATAAGTGGGCCCACACAAGGTTTATACCAGGTTAACTGTACATGTATAACTATGTCAATAGAACTGGTAAAAATTTCCCATGCTACCCAGCCCTCAGTTAATTGAGAGTTCTTAGCCTCTATCTATCCTAATATCGTAGACGCTATCTCTGAATCCTTTGAAAGTGGATATAGTGTTGTATTCTACTGTTGATTTGTATGTTGCACAGCTTTTTCTTTTTTAAAAAAAACCCCTAAATGTCTGTTCCCTATGGTTGTACAGAAAGCTTTTCAAAAGTGCAGGGCATCTGAACACAGCCTGAAACAATAGCTTAAAGCTAGGTGTGAACTGCCCCATTCATCATAATGGGGTGTTAACTTCAGAACCTCCCACTGACCATTTAAATGTCAACACTTAACTACTTAATTGCTGATCATTTTAGCAGAAACTTCCAGTTAATATGCTTATCCCACAATCCTCAAATGTTGCCTGCAGTTTCTAAAGTGCCAAAATTCCCAGCCGCACACCCCTACCTACCTGTCACTTCCATCCGTCTACTCTTTGAGGTGCTGACAAGGGCAGCCATGCTTTGTCAATGCACAGTTCTGCAGCACCTTGTACATTAAGAAATTTAGGAGCAGTGTAAAGCTTACAATCAAATTGCCTATCCAGAGGAGTACCAGCTTGTATCATTTCTCCATTATTTCACATTTAATTCAATAAACCCTCCCATATTTTAATCTGAAACTTCCAGAGACCTGGAGGTCTGGAGCACTGGGGTGGATGGCACTGAATGGGAGCCTCTTGCTGCAGGATTTAGGTCAAACGGAGTGCAGCAACTTTGAGGACAACTCTGGGTTGGCTATCCTCATTTTGCTCTTCTCCCTGAAGCACTAGGTAAAAAGGTGGTCATCTAAAAATCAGACCCTTAGGCTGTTACTGTCATAGTGGCAAAGTTTGGTTAGATGTGGTCTCAGTGTCTGTTTTTTTGGGTTCACGTTCAATGGAAAGATACAGTGAAGAAAAAAAGGAGAACACAGAAAGAAGTAGGAAAGAGGAGTATGTTAAGTGCTGACTTACAATCAGCATCTGCAAAAATGATGTTGGGGCTTTTCCCTCCCAGCTCGAGAGTTACTCTCTTCAAATTACTCCTTCCAGCTGCTTCTTGGATCAGCTTCCCAACCTGAAAGGAAATGGAGAAACCTTTTACTCACAATGCAGTCATACACTTAACTGCAATAGCACGCTCTGGATATCAGTGGGACACAGCTATTAAATAATCCAGCAGGTTCTTCAGATCCACAGAATCACATGAGAAATAGACAACTTCCCAGAGCTTTCTTGTCAGAGATAGCTAGTCTCTGGGGACTAGGGAAGGTGAGTCTAATCCAACCAATTAAAGAGGGCTGAGGTACAGTGGAGCCCATAAGGATGTGGCAGCTATGGGCAAGGTAAGAAAATTATGGTAGAGCAGAATAAATCTGGGGGCTAAGTCCCTGGTGCAAGGCACTGCTGCTTCAGGAAGGGGTAGATCTTAACTGACTGAAATTTGGAAGTTAGGAGCAGCAGAGACCTGGGTGTGTGAAGCTTAAGGCTAGTTAAAAGGCAGGGTTTCTGTTTGTTTGCTGGCATCTTTCAAGAAAATAAACCTCCTTGCAAGAGACTAGGTGTGGCAGCATACACCTTGGAACTGGGGAGAAAGAAGTCTGGCCTGCTGGTAGTTTTCTTTTAGTCTTTTTATTGCCAGGTGGCTCAATAGGAGAAGTACACTGCAGTTAGAAATCTGTGCA
This sequence comes from Pelusios castaneus, assembly GCA_007922175.1. NCBI lineage: Eukaryota > Metazoa > Chordata > Testudines > Pelomedusidae > Pelusios > Pelusios castaneus. Next base: position 11,868,095 of record ML685765.1, on the reverse strand, counting down.
ACTGGAATGACTTATTTACCAACAACTGGCTTGTGTATTATTATCTACGGAGGCAGTGCAGAGGGTTTTCCATATGATTAACGAGGTTTAGGGGCTCACAGCTTTCTTTGAATACTGGGGGGGAGGTGGGAGGGAGAAGGTCACTTTTTTACAAGTGCAGAATACATTAAGTAACTTATATGCAAATTTGACTCAGTTGTCTTGGGGTTAAACAGGGACTATGGATTTTTCTCTCATTACAAGTGATTTGACCTCACCCTCCTCTATGTGCTGTTCCCCAGTGTTTGAATCCTAACATCTATCCTGTTTTGCTGTTAGAGCCTGACCTGATCCTATGTCATTCACTCCCCTGCATTTAATTTCCTCCCATTCTGTAAGTTTCCCATCTTCAAAGCGTCTGACGAAGTGGGATTTTCTCCCACGAAAGCTCATGCGATAAATAAATCTGTTAGTCTTTAAAAGTGCCACAGGACTCTGTTGTCTTTCTACAATAGACTAACACGGCTACCCCTTTGGAATTCTTTAGTAATGAGCACCTTCATGCTGCTTTTATACAGTAAAGCAGTTAGTAACATGATCAGTTTAATTGTAATTGATTACAATCCACACAACACTGATATTTTCCAGATTGTTTGCCAGATCAGTTCTGAGGATGAGTGTAGGCGTGTGTATGCATACATATGTATATATGCACACCCTGAAATATTCCATTTTTAGTCCCCAAAGGATTAAACTAATTTTGAGAGAAATTAAACCAGAGAATCCCCATGATCACAAAATTAGCAGCATTATACCTAGAATTAACAACATTTAGTAATTACAGAAAGATTGCACAGGCAAAATACACTGTGTGAATACCAGGCTCCAGATACTAAGCTGCCCCATGGCTAAAACAGGTAGTAAGTGTGGGAATCAAAGGGGTTTGGGGATACTTTTGCTCTTTCTCAGTCTTGGGGCCAGCTGGAGGCAAATGCAGCCTAGGGTGTTGTTTAGAGCAGCACCAAGAGATGATTTTGCAGGTGAAGATCAATAAAGTGCAGCAACTGTCTGGCCACATCTACTTCCTGTTAGCCTTATCTATGATGTGCTTCCTGTGCCAATGTCGGAAGGGGCACATACTGCATGGAGCCACTAACACCAGCTCCCAGTTCCCTGGAGATTCTTCCATACAGGGGAAATCCCCAGTAACTAGATAAACCAGCTTTCTGCTCTTTTTCCATTGTTGAGTATTGTTACGCTCGTTTTATTGGTTTGGGAAACCATTCCCACAAAGATTAAAGCCCTGGTACTATAAAACATGAGTACAGAGTTCAATGCTCTGCGAAACCGAGATGGACTTAAGCACATCCTGAAGTGCTTTGTTGAATTAGGGCCTTGGGCTCAGATCCTCAAAGGTATTTAGGCACCTAAGGGCTTAGGTGCTGAACTGCCTATGAGAATCTGAGCCTAAATTACATGCCTAGGATCACAGAGCAAGTTAGCAGCTTGCCGATACATATGAACACAAGTTTTGATTCCCAGGCCCTCTCTCAAACCATTAGGAATCAGACTTTCCTTTTGCAAAGATCTCACCAACAGCTGAACTTTTTTCTACACTTTGACTGTGTTATGGGCTCTAGCTAGTGAGATTTCTCAGTGTTAAACGTCTATACATAGGATCAGATGATCATGACAGCCAGCATGAAGGGGTTAATGGGAGAGAAGCTGACCTGCAGAATTAATGTCAGTCTGCTGAAGAAAGTTAGGTCAGCTCTGGAGTAATCATGAAGCCAGGGCCCCCACAAGGAAAAACAAAGCAAAAAGCCCACAGGATAATTAGGGAATTGTCAACCACTCTATGTAACTCAATGATTAACTGTGTATTTAGTGATATCACGATCAAGTTCGACTGTGGATTTTTTTTTTTAAATCAATTAACTTCAGAGTCTTTTCTTTACCTCTATATTAATGAAATGGAGTGTTGACATTATCATGAAATTCCTTACATAGCCCCTTAATTAGAGCTGATTTTACTGCTACATTTGACTCACAGCCAGGCGTGGAAAGAAAAGGGAAAAAAATCCCCTCCCACACAGCATACATTTAACACATCACTTGGAAATTCCAACATCTCCCAAACGGTTATGAAATTTATGTTGGAAAATCAATGAGAACACTGCCATTTGAGTCAATACTAGCTACCGTCACTCTGCAACATCTAGGTTCAGCCACCTTGTTTAAAGAACGATAAGTATTTCCACCCCCAAATCAAAATACAGGCAAAGAAGCAGAACATGGTAAGGAGGGCGGATTTATCTTTCTTGCCACGCCCCTTTTCTACTCTGATGTCTGAATATTTGTGACCAAGTAAAAAAGGATAAAAAATCCTGGGAAAACAAGTGGTTACCAAATGTTCTAGATTCAGAGGGGCTGTTGACAATGGTCATGATTTGGAAATGGGTTGTCTTTAATATAGAGAGGCTGTCAACCTTCCAAGTATACGTGAAGCAGGAAGTCTCATTTCAGCCTTAACACTGGACATAAATGCTGACCGATGGATGGGTGGCTTAGCAGGGGCATGTTGCTAGTAAGCACTGGCATTTTGTTCAGCTTGTATTGTGCCTTGTGCACTTAGGGAATGAGGAAAGCCCTAGGGAGGGTTCTGGAGCTGTGGTTATTTATTAAGAAAAGCATTTTCATTTCTCTCTTCATCCACAGTGAGAGTTACAAAGGGATAAGTGATCGCGTTCCAGGCCGTGTAGTCTTTTAGTCCATGCTCCCTGTGGTGTCTCTCAGCTCTGTCCAGCAGGCAATGCACTGTAGCGAGGGAACATTGGAAAAGAGGACTCCCCCACAGATAATGGAGCTGTGTTGATTAATGAGCAGGAATGTTGGCACAGAAACCCTTGACTCCCCATCCTGGTATTGAATAGGCTGCAAGATAGATATCAAGAGTATCCCTGGATAACTGGTGCAGTACCATAACTCTGTAAACTGCATGGAGGGTGTGGGCAGATGTAATTTGGCTCATCTCAAAGAAGGCAATTTGTTATGCAGGGTGAGGGTGGGGGAGGACCCAACTGTACAGGAACATTGCCTACAATTTAAAGCAGCTACTTGAAGCACGGTTCCTAATGTGTTTAATTATTAAGCTGATTGTAATTTTCTTTGTATTAATTCTGTAATTGACAGGAGCACTCAATAGTTTGCTTTGTGGGTTTTTTTTTTTGTTTTGTTTTTTGCTTTTGAATGCTCAATCTTTCTTATCAGAAGAGATTCATCTAGTCATATGATAAATAGTAGTGTGCAAACCAGTTTGAAATGAGACCCCAAACTACCCAAATTCTTTTAGAGGGTTAAGTTTGGGGTAATCTTTTGCACCCATTATCTTTTATTTTCATGTGCCTCTGTGCCTTCTGATTCCAGACAGAAGTGAAATTGCTAAAGTGGTACTGGAAAAGCTGTCATTTCTAATTGTACTAAAGCACTAAAACTCTCACAACCTTTTAAAACTATCACAAAAACCAAAATAAAACCTTAGTCTTGTGAAATTTCAACCCTAGTCCTGAATAGTGAATTTGAATTTTCAGGTGCTTCTCTGACATGAACCTCCAGATGTTCAGAAGTTGAGCCTGTGGTGCTGTTCAGTGGTCTGAAAATCAGGTATGAAATACCTAAAATCCTTGGATTCACAAAGCAAGGTCAATTTAGCCCTTTTAGCCTTCTTAGATAGAAATGTTCAATAGTCTTCTGGACAGAACCTTTAAAGCCAAGATGTTACTTGTTTTGTGTGAACTTTGATTCCAGATTGTCCAGCTCACTCAGTATAGCATAACCCTGTTTGCCCCCATGAGGTACTCTGCATCTAAATTCTAAAGTGGCCTTGCGGATTGTCCCAGACCAGGGAAGATAAATGAACCTTGGAAACCCCGAAGTGCACAAGAGCAGCTTTAACTGCCAGCCCAATGCCTGATAGCTGCTCAGCCAAAATAGTACTGCATATGCATCTTCACTGTCACAGAGAGCACTGGCAAATACTGTGAGAATCTCAAATGAAAGGACTGGAGAGACTCCCAAACTGCAAACTGGGTTTGTCAACATTGGGGTGAAATCCAACTCCATTGAAGTCAATGGCAAAACTCCTATTATCTTCAGTGGGGCCAGTGTTTCACCCCTTGTGTTTTGGTTTTAGGAAGGTAAATCCTTTTGGTGGGTATCCTTATTTCACACCAGGAAGAAGGATAATTCCCTACTCTCTACCAGAGGAAGAAAAGAAGAATCCCTCTTTGTGGTTTTGTTTCGGGTGGCCTAGTCATTCAGGAAGCACAAGCTGCTCAATAAACTGAGTCACAAAAACAATCAATAGGTCTTAAGCTAAATTATGAATGAGTTCTAATATACCCTTCCCAAAGCCTTTTGTATTGAGTATTTCTGATAGACTTCTGGAAATAGAACAGATGGTCTTTAAGGCTATGTCTACATTAGAAAAAGTTAGGTCGACTTTGTTAAGTTGACTTAGTAAGTTTGACTTTAAGTTGAATTAAAGTTGACCTTATTAAGTCGACTTAACAAAGTGGACTAAGTCGACTTAACTTTAAGTCAACTTAGTCCACTTTAAGTCAACCTAACCACCCTTAAGTTGACTTAATAAAGTCGACTTAAGGGTTACTCCACGTCCACACCATCCTTAAGTCGACTTAAGGAGTTGACTTAAGCCTTAAGTCGACCTAATGGGTGGTTCTTATTAAGTTGGCTTAAGCTTTCATTAAGACAACTTAAAGAAAGTCTGGTGTAGACAGGGAGTAATTTAGGTCGACTTAAGGGTCCTTAAGTCGACCTAAATTGCTAGTGTAGACATAGCCTAAGCGTCTTATTGTTTATGGAAGAAAAAACAAGATGTAATTCTTCAAGAAGATCCAAAAACAAGGAGAGATTTTATGATATGAGGGAGCTGACACAACTCATTACTCATGCAATAGATAGACATGCTGTCTATATCATGCAACATGACATTCATCTCACTTAGGAAATGAAAGGAAAATCCTGCTGAGTAAATTAGAATCAATGGTAATACAGCTGTTGGCTACAAACATTTGTTTGGCATGAATCAATCTCAACTCTCCTGTAGCTTGCTTTGATGGTCTCTCTAATATCTTGTTGACTAATGATGAGATCATGGTTTGTTAATCTAACTGCATAAAGAAAACATTTTGCCAAGCAAAATGCAGGCTGCTTTGTTGGGTTTTATTGAAGTTGTTTATGGACTTTGTGTTTACACAGGCATCCAGACCCATTTATTGAATATTTATTTGACTTATGCACATAACTGAATGAACATAGAACTCGATCATATCTTTAATCTGAGTTACTCTCTGTTTTTTAATGAGATTTAGCTTGAACAACATGGAAACCAGCCACCTAAAATACATTTCTTGTTGGCTAGCATTTCAAATGTTTTGCACGCTATTTGTGATTCCTATCTTTTTAAGAGCATGTAAAACTGGATGGAATTGCAAACCAGTTCATATTGCGAGACAACACATTTGTTTTTGAACTGAAGTTATTAATACACATTAAACCTTAGAGCAAGCTTCTGGATAATATATAATAACATGCAAATTTATATTAAAATCTTCCCTTCATCAATGCATTTCTAATATGTATTGTATTATTTTTATCCTTTCTATTGACTAGAGTTGCTAATTGCATTACTATATGTTTAGATTGATTCATTAGATATTATTATTAGTCATGCCCTTACCAGAACCCTATGCTTTATATACACATGGATATTAGATTAGTTGTGGAACTCCTTACCTGAGGAGGTTGTGAAGGCTGGGACTATAACAATATTTAAAAGGGAACTGGATAAGTTCATGGTGGCTAAGTCCATAAATGGCTATTAGCCAGAAAGGGGTTAAGAATGGTGTCCCTAGCCTCTGTTTATCAGAGGATGGAGACGGATGGCAGGAGAGTGATCACTTGATCATTGCCTGTTAGGTTCACTCCCTCTGGGGCACCTGGGCACTGGCCACTGTCGGTAGACAGATACTGGGCTAGATGGACCTCTGGTCTGACCCAGTACGGCCTTTCTTATGTTCTTATGTGTTATCAGCATAAGTTTTAACACTATTACTATTTTAGTAATTGCAATATAAAGAGTCCGATTCTCAACCTGGCCTCAGCTCCTTCCATTTTTGAACATACCATGTATAGTTGTAAATATTAAGTTAGTATTCTTTATATTCAGCATTCCTTCCATGACTCTGAGGTATAGGTTGGGACTTCGTTTAATCTATTTGGGAGCTAGAAAACCAGAAAGAACTAGATGGTCCTAACTGTGTCCAGTGATCCCATGCCCGGTTGCCAGTGCTTATGACTATATCATGAGTCTTTTGGTTTGATGATTTTTTTTAAAGGCCCAGGGCCTTGAGCAATGGGTTTAAGTGAAAATCACAGCTTTCCTTTGTAAAATGAAATAAGTTTCTAGTCCTTCTGGCTGTAGAGAAAAACTTAAAAATACAACCTATAAAGGCTCAAACCCACATAAAAAGAATCCCAAATGTATTCTTTTCTAAAAATCTAATGTGTTTTAGCCAATCATGGTTTTTTTAATATTTAGGGTTACTGATAACCAAATAACAACTACTCATTCGTATTCTTTACAGCTGAGGGCAATCTCTTCTCAATTCTGAGAGACACTACAAATACACTGAAGAGTCATTTTCATCCATCCATTAGAAGTTAAGTTATTGTGGGAGAAAAATCCCAAGTGAACATTTCCATTTTCAGTGAAGAAACCAGCTCTGCAAATCATGTGTGAAGTTTGAACACTGTGTGCTTCAGATTTTTATTGGTGTTTACAAAGATTTTAAAATCAGTTGCTATTTTAAAACTTATTTTAAAATAATGCTATTTTAAAAATGTTCTACTTGTTGGCCTCAACCATGCTAAGTTAAGTGGCTGTCCAAGAACTGCATATAAAACACTTATATATGCATTTTTGGTGGCTGTAGAATTAAACTACAGGGCTGAGAATTTAGCTGGTAACTATAATAATGACTTTTCTACCTTCCTGCCTTTTCCCCCTTGCTATTTAAAGAAACTTTCTTTCAACAAATGAGACAATTTTAGGAAGATGAAGATGAAATCAAACAGAGAGTGGCCTAGAAAAATGGATGGAATTGGTTATGGAAACCAAACAGGGCAAATGGGGTGAAATCCTGGCCCAACTGTAGACAATGACAAAGCTCCCTTCAACAGGAGAAGGATTTCAGCATGGGACTGGCACAAATGGTACGACAGAGGGTGAGCAAAAATATGGTAGGAGACCAAACCCATGGGGTAGGTGGCAGGGCTGGAGTCACGAAGGGCCGTGAAAGCAAGGAGAAGACCTGTAAACACAAAGTGGTGGGAAACTATGGGGGTGACACAGTCCCATCAATGGGTGAGGAAGATCCCATATGGTGGCTAATGTTTGACTGACGGGATGGGGGAGGAAAAGGGTGTCAGTGAGGTCAGAGCAGAGGCGATTGTAATAATTGAGAAGGGGCACCTAAACAGAAACAACCAAACTTGTTAAAAATTCCTCCATCAAGCTAGCTGTTGAAGAGTACAAACCAGTGCCAACTCAGAAGCCAGCAGAATTGAGGAAATCTAAAAGGACCATGGCAAAATGATCCAAGTATTGATATTGTGCTCAACATAATTTTTTAAATTTCTTTTACTTCAGTGTATTGGTCCTCGAAGTGTGGTTCTTAAACCACCAATAGTCTGAAAAACTTTTCCTAATGAGCTGTTGAGAACCAGGCACTGGGGGATTAGGAGAGCAGGTCATTCATGGAGGGATATTTCTCTTGCAACGTTTTTCTGTGGGATGAAAGAGTTGAAAGACCACTGTTGAAGTGAGCCATGAAGGAAAGTGGATAGGGAGAAGGGAACAGTGATAGTATCAGAGAAAACATTATTCCTGGGATGGGAAGATGAAAGGGAAGCAGAAGTGTAGTTTTTATTTCTATATTTGGGTGGGGGTGTAAGAGCTCCAGTCAGGTCACACACACGTGTGTGTGAGGGGGAGGGAGGTGTTAAATTCCATGGTTGCTTGAGGCTTGCAGTTTGGGGAGATGCAACACCCCAGCTCCTCCCAAACTATGCTGACGGGGAAGATGGACTTAGTGCACACACAGTGTTTTAAAACAATTCTCAAAGTGCCCACAAGTCTGAGAAAGAAATAGAGAGGAGTACAAACTGACCAACAAAACATTCACAAACCTAACACTTGAGTCATCAATAAGTGACTGCTTCATATCTTGTTTGACTCACGTTCTATGAGCCAGAATCTGCTGAAGCAATTTCTGCATGAATACTTCTCCTCTTTAATCTGAATTAAATTCCATGTTAAAACTCATGAGAGGCACTAACAATGTCTGCCTCGTGGTTTCTTGGTTCTATGAGCTGAAACTGGTGGGGTGCAGACCTGTTAAAAAGAAGGGATGTGGGATATGCGGCAGCCAACTATCCAGTGGCCCTTCTACTGTACCTAGGCTTTAGCTGCTCTACTGAATATTATGACGTTGTTGTCAATGCTGCCAAATGCAGCATTAATTTATGTGGTAATTTGGGTTCTTGTCCAAAGAGAATGATGTATACAGGTGCTTCTCTCTAGCTGTGCCCATTCCTGGCAAGTCAAGCCACACACTCCAATTTGCACAAAGCAGAGCTTATTGAATATTCATGCTTCATGGTTTTACGATGGAATAAGCACAGCATTTGGCCACCTTACCTGTATGTATGCCCCCTGCCTCCTTTTCCATGTGATTAACCTGGTTTTACTGTTGGATGTGTTCCTGAAGGTTTCGTCACATGATGTAACCTTTCCTTAAAGATTAATCTTTAATTTCTGGAGAATCTAGGGTTGGCAGCCCTCTCTTACAACTGTTTATGCTGTGCTAAAGAAGGGAGTGAATGGTGAACGGGATGGACTAAAAAGTGAGTTTGGCTCATCCAATGGATTCTGCGAATTCTCTTGGGGGTTGGTGCTCCTCTGGATTCAAGGTGCATGCCATTGCCATGACCACGAGTTACACATGTTTACTGAGGGAATGGAAGCCATTGATTGATCCAGTCATTTGAGATCATATTGGCTCACTCAGTTTAGCAGAGGGAAATGAAATATGCAGTTTATAGCCCTGATTCAGGAAAGCATCCCTAGTAAAGATGGAACTTAAGCATATGCTCCATGTTAGGCATGTTTTGAAACGTTGTCCTGAACAGGCATGGATTTAAGTTTGTGTTTCCCTGAAGTGGGGCCTAAATTAATTAGAGATTGGATTCAAAATATGAGGAAAAAGTTGAATGGACGTAGACTTCAGCCCTTACAATAGACTCCAGCATGGAGTACTGTACTTGATCTCTCTTCCTCTTATTTCTTTTCTTTTAATTTGTACTATTGTTTATGAAAGTGTACCAAGAATGACCTCTTTCCTCTCCACCCTGTTAAAGGAACACTGCCTAAAAGAGACAATAAACCCCAATTAATTCTGATTCTCCAAATGAAAAGTAGTTTCTGCCGGCAGATGTGGATCTTAATTAACTTTGCAAAAAATATGAATTGTTTACTGTATAAGCAAGAGATTCTAGTGGTGGAGACTTCAGATAAACCCATGCTACAGGCACTTAAATGTGAATAACTGTGCTTTTCTTCTAATCAGTTTTATCATTAACTTGTAGAGCTAAATTATTAACCGCCTGTGCTAGCACCTGGGATGGAATATTCTGGCTCCAAGTGTATCTGGTAGCTGTAGGGAATCACATAGTTGGAATATACAATTGACCTGCTGTAGATAAGAGTAGGCACAAAATATTTCCATTTTTATTTAATTAAAAAAAGTGGAAAGTGTTACTGAGAAGTCGAATGCTCTGTGTAACAGATGATATTACAGGCCCATGTTTAAAATGTTACAATGTTGACTTGCTGTTACAAGAATTCAGTGTTACAGGAAATCAGAAACAATATGGAACAGTTTACACTAACTCTGCATTAAAATGTTCCATCTGTTCTTGCTTTTGGTTCTTAGAGAATTGCTTTTTCATCTCTGTAATGCTTTTCACTTCCTATTAGTAAGGCTTTTAAAGGTAGGCACTGAGTTAGTATAAAACCCACAGCTTTTGAGTTTTAAACGCCTATTAAAACTAAAGCTGTCTGGAACTACAATAAAAATTTATTTTGGCTACAAAAGACAACTTTGAAACCTAACCCATCTGTATTATTCCTCCTCCAAACAGTGCAACATCCTGTATAATAGAATATTTATCTTAAACACAGACCACATATCTTTATGAAAACAATTGCTTCAACTTAATTTATGGAGAGTAGGATGGGGAGAGAGCATGAGCAAGCTCCTATTCACATTTCCAATATTGTATGATGCTAGTGTAAATTGGTTAAAGAAGAGAAGATAGAAGAAAATCATTGCACTTTCTCAAAATAATCGGAAATCTGATGTTTGTTGCAATGACTGTTACTTTTTATACATTATAACCTAAGATTCATAAAAATCCATACACAATTACACATAGCAATTTTCTGCAAGGTAATTGCGAAGTCACACTAGGCACATAATTGCATCCACGTTTTACTGACAATTAAGGCCAATGCACTAAGCTTCAATATAGATTTCATTGCACCAGAAAATATTTAAAGTAGTATGTTAACCTGATCCTGTAGTCATTGCACACACAAAGCTCTCAGGCTATGTCTACACTTACAAAAGCTAGTTCGAATTAGTTAATTCGAACTAACTAATTCGAACTAATTTTAGTTAGTTCGAATTAACTTAATTCAAACTAGCATGGCCCCACTAGAATGCTAGTTTGAACTAGCCACGGCCATACAGGGCACTTGCTTAGTTCGAATTAGTCAGCTGCAGGAAGGTCAAACTGCCGATTAGTTCGAACTAAGCAGTTAGTTTGAACTAACATGGCCAAATTGGATTAGTTCAAACTAACTAGTTCGATTTAACCATTAATTCGAACTAAGCAATCGAATTTATTAGTTCGAATTAAGGAAGCCCTTAATTCGAACTAATGAAAGCCTAGTGTGGCCAAGGCTTAAGTTAGTTGGAATTAAGCTTCCTTAATTCGAACTAACTTGCAAGTGTAGACATAGTCTCAGTGACTTCAGGGAGAGTTAGCAGGCATGTATGTAAGGGCTGCAGGATCAGGTTATAATCTCACACCAAGAATAAATCTATCACACTGTGGAGTGTGGTGTGCCCTTGATGTACACAAAATGCTCATTGACCATAGTGGAAGTCACATACACATATCAAGGAGGGAATAGACCCTGGGAGTTATAGGATCCATCCAGTCTGAATAGAACAAGCTCTGATATTAGCACTCTCTAAATATTACCAACCCTGAAACTCCTAATGAGATTCCATTCCTTCTGGCTTCTCCCCCCCAGCCTGTAGTACCTCTATCATCCTCAGCTCCTGAATGAGAACTGCTGTCTTTGCACATATTTCAGAGTTAGACAAAGTCAGTTATAATTGGTTTTAATCTACATAAAGGGAACTGGACCATTCTTTTCAGAGTTAACCTCTTCCAATAGCTTCTAAGTCACCCTATCTATGGGCCCTATGGGCAGTAATGGGGGGAACTTGGTGCACACTGTGGTTTATATTACATAATCTGCCTACCTGTGTCCTATTTCATATCCTCACAAGCACATAGGAAATCCTAGCAATATTTTTCCATATGTGCTTCTTGTGCCAAAATGTTCCATAAGCAGGTGTTGAGGGGAAAGTGACAGCTCTGTTTTGATAGTGTGATAACATGTGGGTTTAGCTGAGAAGGAGAGACCATTCTGGTGTGGCTATATCCTTTCTGCTGGATGACACGGAGGAACTTCCGTCAAGAGCTTGGAGGTAGCTCCCTAAATGTTTTCTCGAATGACACCTTACAGTAACGTATTTTAGAATTCACTTACCTCAGTCGATCCAGTAAAAGCGATTTTATCGATGCCAACGTGAGAAACTATTGCTGCACCTGCAGTTGGACCAAATCCTGGCAAAATATTGACGACTCCTGGTGGAAAGCCAGCCTATCAAAACAGAGTTAGAGGAAACAGGGCTTGTGAAAATTGACGGAGTGAATTAAACTAGGCATGCTGTGGTAGTTCCTCAGCTGTAAGGAGAGACGGAGACATTATTCCTGTCAATTATTCTTACCTCCTTGATGAGGGCTCCCATATAAAGTGCACTGAGTGGTGTTTGCTCGGCTGGTTTAATAACTACTGTATTGCCACAGCACAGAGCTGGAGCAATCTTCCATGCAAACATCAGCAGGGGGAAGTTCCACTGTAGGAAAAAATAAAAGTTGATAGATGGAAAAATATTGCAGTGGTGCTTTGTTTTCAAGATGTCAAGCTGCTACCTCACTGATTTCTCAGGCTTATCCTCTACATAAATCTTTCCTAGCACAAAGCAAGGGTTTTTTTTAATTACCCCCATTAAGAAAGAGGCAACAGTGACCTTTCAATTCTTCTTTCTACTTTACTCAAAGAATTATACTGCCACCCCATCTTCACAAAAAGAATCTTGCATTATATGTTAATTTTTTAAAAACCAGAGCTTTTTATTTGGTGGTTCTGCAATTAGCACTTGTGTGTGTGCATGCGTGTGTGAACTCATGCAGGACAAATACTTCCTGGTTCTGTGGTGTTCAGAAAGAACAATTTTGCATCAGTTCTGTGTGTGTGTGTGTGTGTGTGTGTGTGTGTGTGTGTGTTTTCTAATCCTTGAACCCTTTTAAAGAAATCCATACTATTTCTAGGCAAACCCATACCATAATTAATTGATGGGATTACAATAAATAACTCTCCATCCACATCTCTTCAGTATCAGCACTCTTATTGTCTATTTATTTACTGAGAAAGTCTTAACATGTTTAAAAAACATTGCCACAGAAATATCTGAGGCAAAAACATGATTAGCTACCTGTGACATTTTCATTGAAATTTCTTGTTGAACAATTGTAATGAAACACACCAAGAAAAAGAGAGACAACAAATTGGTCCAGCCAAATTATCAGCTGGTATGAATTTGTGCAACTCAACTGAAGGTGCCAATTCACCATAGCAGAGAATTTTGTCCATTCTATTTATTTGCTGCACAAAATGATTAAGATGCCATCTGATAGTAATCATCCAAGGTATTTGGCCTTCTGCATTGGGCCTGACCCATAAACACTTATGCATGTAAGTTACTTTACTAACGTGAGTAGTCCCATCGATTTCAATGGAAATGCTTATATGAGTGAAGTTATTAACATCTGTGTCTGCAGATTTGTATGTAATTAATAATCTCACTTGGAAGAAAATAGAAATATCAGGCATGAAGAGTCAGCCACAAGCTAGAATGTGTTACTGCTTGATGCATATCAGCTGCCCCTCTCATAGAGCTCTCTCTAGCCCCTGGCAAGCTTGAAAAAATACACAAATGTCTTTCCTTCATCCAACACCCAATTTTTCCCCCCCTCAGTTGTTTATAAACGGTGAAGACAGAGTGATGTTTTAATTCCATCTCCAGTACATAAACCTGGGAGTGGAGATATTGGGCCAACACTATGCTGACAGCTTGCACTTCTATCACCTATCAAGTAAAGATCTGAAGAGTTTTAAAGTGCACTATGTGGCAGGGTGAAAAGAGGTTTCCCTAGTTAGGAACTTTGCCAGGTCCTTCCTCATCCTTCTCCAGGAAGGTTTCACTATGTGGGACACTAAAAAGAAAACTATATAGAGCTTCAGCTTATGTATCTGCATAATGCACATCCCATGGACTTATATGGAATATGCTTGGATAGTGCTGTTAGTTCCTAATTTACATCTTGATCCTGGCTTAAGGCCTATCTACTTAACCATAATGGATCTCTTCTCTCCTTGGGCCCTGCTACCCCAGCTGTGACCTGCAGGAATGCTTGAGGTAGATCTCCATCCATTTAAAAGGGAGAAGCTTTGCACCCCTCGCTGCAAATAGCCCAGTTTTGCTGAACTTCAGGGTGTGTTCCAGCCTGCAAGTGTACAGCAGAGCATAGATTTTGATGGGGATAGATCTTTAGCAGGGGGGAGAGTTTTCTGTTGTGTTGGGTATTTGATTTTATTTTTGTAATCTATCTCAGGGGTGGTGAGAGCCTCAGATAGGGCCCCTTTTATACTCATGAACAAATCTAAATTAGGAAATAAATCCTGCATTCTTCAGGATCTTGAGCACCTCCAGCAACGTACTAAATACCCCCGGTGACTACAGCTGGACTTGTCAGCTGGGGGCATGGAGTAGCTCCCAGAAAGTGCCCAGTGTCTTAGGAATGAGAGTGAAGGTTCTGGTGCTGCAAACATGGATACACATGCTTAACTTTACACAAGTCAATTGCCACTGAAGTCTCTCATTTAACAGGGCTACTTGTGTCAATAAAAGTTAAAAATGTGTGTAGGTGTTTGTGGGAAGGGGGTATAGACTGAAGCTCCTTCAGATGGTGTTCTTGTAGCGTGCCAGCCTTACCAAAGTTTAGCCATGTCAGTCTATTTGCAGAAAAACAACAGAGTCCTGTGGCACTTTTAGAGACTAACAGATTTATTTATCGCATACCAAAGAAATATAATACTAAGTCATAGGAGAAAAAAGGCCTTTACATTGTTTTTACTGGGATGGCTGTGTATTACAACGCACCCAGGACACTCAGTGGCTTGCAGTAGACATGAATAAAACAAAAACCAACATCAACTAAAAATTTAGAGATCATCTTAATTAGTCCTCCAATGCTTTGTAAAGAAAAGGCTTCCACATCATATTTTAATGGCTCTATCTAAGCCTTCCATTTCTGCCAGAATCCATTAACCAGTACCACATGCAATGTACCACAAGAGCTTGCTGAGGGTATATATTGGGGAAGGCAAGTAGTAAATTTAATGAAATAATAAGTGTCTTTCTCTCTTTCAACAAATACAATAAACCCTTCATGTTTTTAATAATCTACATAAGGTTAATGGTAATGATGTCTTTTGAAGTTTCTTCTTCTCTACCTTTATAAAGAGAAATACCAGGAAAGAATAGAATTAAAATACACTATTTCCCAGGATCTTGCAAGAGTCTGTTAATTTGCAGTAAAAACTAACTAAATAAAAAAGACTGCCGCAGCAAAGCATCAATTTTCCGTAAGTTGTGTGAACATCCATAACCAATGACAGCATATTAACACTGTGTTTTGCTTTGCTTGTTTTAATCATGAGAAATCTATGACTTGAGAACTTAACTCCTAATACCAGAGCTAAAACCCTATTAGCGTGTTCAAATAAGCATTCACAGGGAGACTGTTAAAGATATGTCAACAATATGAGCTCAGCTTTTTTTCGTAATGGAAAACACACATAATTGAGGTCCACATTTTATGTGTTTTTTAAAGAGAGTTAGTTCAAATGAAAATAAATACAAGGCACTAGCAGAGATACTCACAGGGATGATCTGTCCACACACTCCGATGGGTTCATGTCTTGTAAACGTAAAATAATCTCCATCTGAAACAGATGAGAATGGTTACTCTTAAGAGCAGTTTGACTTGGCAGAGCAAAAAAAAAAAAAAAAGTATGTGGGGGGAGAGAGCTTTAAGGATCAGCCTTTGATGGCAGTAAAAGAAATAAAGTAGCCATGTCTTTTGTGAGCCAGTGTGAGAAATAGGGAGCAACCAAATTGTTTCTTTGGAACAAAGGTATTCAGGCAACATATGCAACCGTGACATGCTTGGTTCCTTGGGAAAGAGGACAATCTGCACACAAAGGGTATGTCTACACTGCAGTCAGTCACTTGTGGCTGGCCTGTGCTGGCTGACTCAGGCTCACAGAGCTTGGGCTAAGGGGCTGTTCACTGCATATTGCACTCCATGGCTTTCCCACTGTGCAGGGTCCAATAGATTGGCTCCAGCTGAAGCCTGAACATCTACACCGCAGTTAGACAGCGCTGGAGGCTCAGCCCGAGTCAGCTGGCATGGACACCTGCAGGTTTTTAACTGCAGTGTAGGCATCCCAAAGAGGTTTTGGCAGTGACCTCAAAGGAAGCCACTTACTGGCCTCCTCTGCTTCCAGGTTAAAGGAAGAGAAGAAAAAATTAAATGTCATACATTGGCAATTTCCAGATTAAAGGGATGGATAGCACAGAGCACTATAAAGTTACAAGAAAACAGATTTGCAGAAATTAATAAAATGGGGTTCATACAACTCCCATTGAAGCCAATGTGAAGCCTGGCTACTAAAAGCCACGAATGTGAATGAAGGTTGGAGATTCCTAAAAACAACTATAATTGATGTGCAACTGAATGAAATTTCTCTGCAAAAGATGACAGTAAATAACGAGCAACTGGCACTCTGGAATCACATAGGACTGCTCTAAAATAGAGGTTATAGATTTTTTTTAAAGGGGCTGTACAGGACTTGGGATCAAGGAAAAATATAATCAGGGAAAGATGGCAGGGAAAAGCTCAGGGCAGCAAAATCAAACTGAGCCAAAACAGGATGCGTCTGAATGATGGGTGAATAAGCAGAGTCCTGTCAGTAAAGATATAGAAAAGAAAAAGAAATACCTAACAAAACAGAACATACACGTGAACAGCAGGTCTCTTTGGCTCATGTGGTCGGGGAATTATCTAATTAACTTTCACTGGAGAAGAGCTCTGTGCAGCTGAACAGCTTGCCTTGCTCCCCAACAGGAGTTGGTCTAATAAAAGATAGTACCTCACCTTCCTGCTCCCCCGAATCACTGACAATTATTTTTTAAAGCCTTGAAAACCAAGCTGGCAAAAAACAAACTTAGCAGGTAGCAAGCTTTACAATTAGGCCTATACCAGGCCTGAAGTTTATTTAGTGGGGACAGGCTTCTTAGCTAAATCACTATGGGGGGAGAGGGGGGCAAGCTGAGTCACTTCATGAAACAAACAGAAACCTGAAAGGTCCAGATTTGGGCATCTGATCTTTCCTTCATGCAAACCTTTCCCATTGCCCCTAGTTAGAGCTGTCAGTCTCTGCGTGTGTCCATACTTGTAGGAGCACATCTGTATTTACAAATGGAGGCAGCTGTTTATGTACCAGAATCTCTTCAGCTAAATACGGGTAAAACTGGTGAGAAGTGTACATAGGCTCAGTCTCAGAGGGAAGGTTGAAAATTAGAGCACTCTGTGCTTTTGGGAACCTGAAACAGACATTTGTCCCTTACGGCTGGTAACAATAAATGGATTAATCCTGAAAGTTTCCTGGTTTTAAATACAGGCTTCAGTGTGGCTTTGATTGGAAACAAACTTTTTTCGGTTTCCTTGCTTCTGTAAATCTATTTCGTTCCCCTACAGGTAATGTACTGCTGCACATTAATTAGCTGGGAATTGACTTCAACATTTTCAAGATACCAAAACCAGAATATTAACCATAAAACAATTATCAGTAGGCTATGTGCAGCACAGGGAGACCAAAGAGGAAGAGGTTCAGAGAAAGATTAATAGAATAAGGGAAACACAAACAGAGCATAGCACAGGGTAAGGAAGAAGAAAGATGGTTGATGAGTTAATGTGGTCTGCTTGGCTTAGACAGAAAGGAATGATAGTGAAGGTTATATTTCAAAATGCTCTATTTAGAGCATATTTTTAAAAGAATCATAGACGTATTCTGTGAAAATACCAGCTTATGCTTGGCAACACCAAGAGAAATGGATCCTAGCCAGAAAGCTGCTGACAGCATAACAGTAAGAAGGGAGTAAAACTATTTGCATCTTGGCCATCCCTCTGTCATCATTACTGCACTACATCATGTCTCATGAGGTAAGCTGCAGTGAACCCAGACACGATTGTGAAGTCAAGCAAATTACAGTTAATTCAATTAGACAGAAAAGGCATGTTCTTTCCTCACTTGGAGGTTTTTTTCACAGTGATACCTCCAATTTGAGGGTCTTTTCTATGGCTTCTGCCAGAGTCCAGAATAACCATCCTTTTTTGACACCTACTTCAAATGTTAGTTATCCACCGACTTCACAGTTAAGGCGGAATTTATAGGAATGTTTAATAAATATTTCTTTCAGCAGTCACTGCAGGCTTCAAATTACAGAGAGGATGAAGGTAAAGTTGGAAATGCCAAAGGTGCATCTCTAGGCTGCCTGGTGCACACCATAAAACAGGTTTTTGTAATGGCAAAATAACTAAGCTGGATGAAAAACAAACGGAGTCCTGTGGCACTTGTAAAGACTAACAGATTTATTTATCGCATGAGCTTTCGTGGGAGAAAATCCCACTTCATCAGATGCTTTGAACAAGCTTGATTAAGTGAGTCATTCTAGCTAACCAATGATAGTTAAAAAGCTTCAATCCCCTGTGTTCAGAAACTAAAGAGGCAACAATGAAATTTTTAGTTTTAATATAAACGTATAAAACCCACAGTAATGAAAACACTGCTACTTTAAGATGGTGTGAAAATGTGCTAATTCTCATTCATTCTCCCCAGTGCTCTCTGAGTATCTGTCAGCAGGCAGGAGACTTGCCAGAGTGAGGTCTGAATGTCTGACACCCCCAGTGAGGTGACTGAAAGAAGATCCATCTGTGCCAGGCACAAAGGTCTTGACTTTAATCTCTGCAGCACCTGAACCTTTCTGCAAGTGCTCCCGGGGCATGAGCTGTTGTCACTTGAGACATCTTACTCTGAACCCCCATCGGAGGGCAAATCTGCTGTCCACTAACACTAGCCATTCCTCCTGAAGGTCAAGTTTCCCACTGGGACCGCTTTAAATCAGCTAAATTAGCCCTGGTGCATTAGCTCTGGTAGACAGGGCTCTGGTATATTGTACTGGGGCTGTTATTAGACATCTTTGTTTGCATTATTAGCCCATTACTCAGTGGAGAAAAACAGATCTGTGCGTTTGGTGAGAAAGCAGGTCTTAGCACATTCTAGGGACAGCTGTGAAATCCCAAAGTATTATATTGTCCCTATTCACCAATTCCACGACTTCTGAAAGATGATTTTGTTGAAAGATAGTTCAGAAGGTTACCATGAATGGCTTGAGGGAATGGCAACAGAATCTGCCATTCCACATCTGGGCCACTGATTCAAATCCAGCCCGGAGTAGTAGTAAATGGAAGTTGTTGCTGGCTGTCGGCTTTTCAGAGATGAACTAAGGTCACCCTGAGCTGACAAGTGTCTGTATCACAAAGGTCACCACCTCCTTCATTATTAATCACCATCTTTGTGGCAGTAAGCAAAGAAACGACATCCAATGGGCTTGGTGACTGTGCGCCCCTTAGTCACGCATGTGAGCACCTGGACAGACAGTAACCGCTTTGGTTTCCAATGGGGCGTCTTGCAGGAAT
The DNA here is from genome assembly GCA_007922175.1 of Pelusios castaneus. Classification (NCBI taxonomy): domain Eukaryota; kingdom Metazoa; phylum Chordata; order Testudines; family Pelomedusidae; genus Pelusios; species Pelusios castaneus. The sequence continues at coordinate 11,848,727 of ML685765.1, read as the reverse complement.
GAATGTTCACCAGCATGAATAAGGATTGCACATGGAGTCCTGCATTTCCTTCTTACTCCTACAGTTGGTACCTCCTGGCTAGGATTGAGGCATGTCGCAGGGCAATGTGTTAGGCTAGCACCACGGAAGTCCATACTGTAGCCATTTGGTAGGTATGGAACTTCAGCCTTCGGCCAGGCTGCTGATCTGACACCTCGCCTATTTTTTTTCCACTATCAAATCATTAGGGTAAAAGCAGAAAAACAAATATTTGTATTAAAATTTGTTTAAAGAAAAGAGCCTCTGTGTAAATTGGCATTGTTCGTTGATGTTAATAGGGTCACCAAGTCACAGCAGCTGAGGACTCGGCCCAAAGGTTTATTTTTTGAATAGCCCGGTTATTAAGTCATGTTTATATGTTCAGAGGTCTCTGCTTTGGTATTGCAACACCTTCCAGTCAGTATGTTTGACCAGATCTCTTGCAGAAGTCCTGGGTCTTTAGTTTTCACATAAATGGTAATGTGGGGGGTCTAATATGTGGCCATAGGGCTCGAACAGTGGTGTGTACAAACTGGAAAAAAAGAGATGAGAGATTCAGCCCCAGAAACACTGGGTTGGTGGCATGGCTGTAATCAGAGCAGAACCAGTACTATAACTTGTGCTATTGCTATAGCTACACTGGACCACAATAGCTATATTAATCTAACATTTCTAGTCAGGGTCTGAAGCTGCTTTCCTTGAAATCAGTACGGTTTTGCAATAGGGACCAAAGAGCAGGATATTCTGGTCTTATGATGAGATCAGAACAAAAGTGACTTTGACGAACACTCTTCCTTTTTAGCTACTCCTGTATCCAGTGCCTTTTTCCTTCTCGCTCCTTGGTCTGTAGACACCTGTAGGGTGTCTAATTCATTACCACATTTAAAAGAAGGGGGTGGGGGGAGGAAATTTAATCAGGTTTTTTTGTGTGTTTTTGTTGTCATGTCTGATTTCCTTTGGCCAGTTGACTGTAACTATGTAAATAATCATCACTGAGTACCTCCAGATTTACGCTGGTGTAACTCACTTTACACTGGTGTCATTTTGCTGACAGCAGTGAGTTTACCAGAGTGATACCGGGATGAATCAGACTCAGAGAGAAAATCCTTACTGGTTTAAAAGGGCCAAATCACTCACTTGTGCCTGGAAAATCCTACGTTTGCACAGGGAAATGGATACCAACAACTCTGCGGGCAATTGTGGTTTGCACTTAGGGAGGCTTGCATCCCCAGGAGCTCAGACCACTTCACTACCCAAACTCAGTTTAATTCCAAAGGGGTAGCCGTGTTAGTCTATTGTAGAAAGACAACAGAGTCCTGTGGCACTTTTAAAGACTAACAGATTTATTAATCGCATGAGCTTTCGTGGGAGAAGATCCCACTTCGTCAG
>ML685765.1:11632122-11843542 GCA_007922175.1 Pelusios castaneus | reverse complement strand
CACACACACACACACACACACACACACACACACACACACACACACACACACACACCCTTGATCCAAAGTCCCTTTGAATCAATGGAAAACCTATTCATTTATGAGTTAGTCTACATCTATGAACTTATTTGCCCTCAGAATGTAAAGCTCATACATGAAACAATTCTTGATTTTTTTCCCCCCACATGACTTACAGCAAGAATTGCCCTGTCTCTTTCAACCAAATCTGCTAGTTTATCCAAGAGACGGCCTCTTTCTGATGCATCCATTCTCCTCCATACAGAGCCTAGAGAGAAAGCAAGGCGTGCAGCTCTCACTGCTTTGTCCGTATCAACCTGTTGAGGAGCAAGGAACAACAAAGCTGTGAGGTAAACACTATGACAGAGTATTATTTGGCATCTGAAGTTTAACAACAGACTTAATAATCCTATTGTGGGTGGCAAGGGTTAATAAAAGATTGGCTGAGCCATGGGATTCTGGCGTGGAGTAGTAGGACAGGAGGTGTAGGTTTTGGTCTAGTGTACATTTCTATCTGTTTCACAGGGATGCTTTACCTTATCAGCTTCCTGGATCTCACAGATCTGCTCTCCTGTTGATGGATTATACACTGGGAATATGTTCCCACTCTCAGAATTTTGCCACTCATTATTTATGAAAATCTAGAAAGGGGAAGAAGAAAAAGAAAAGGTACTTCAAAGCTTTGTGTCATTCTGTACGTACCAGTCATTTAAGGCTTGTTCCTGCAAAGCTTTAGTCATGCAAGTAGCATTTTACTCCCGTGAGAACCTCAGTGAAATCATTGTAACGCCATCAGTAAAGTTCTGCGGGCTCTGGCACCACTGTGCTGAACTCATTTCTGCTCGATTAAAAGTTACAATGTTCAAAAATTAAGATTAAGGACCTAATCCTGCTGTCACTGACTTCAGGGGGAGTTTTCTCACAGAAATAAGGTTAACCCCTAAGGCCTAGATCCACAAAGGCATTTAGGCTCCTGTCTTCCATTGATTTCATTGGCAGTTAGTGCTTAAATACCTGTGAGGATCTGGGTCTACGTGGGCTGGTTGAAATTGAAATTTGATTCACCTACCATACAAAACCAATCACATATCACCATGTTATGGGAGCAATACCTTGAAAAGACCCATGCTAAGGCACTTAGTCCCATCCCCTTCTCAGTCGCTGAAATCACCCAGTTTATTTCAAGTAATCTCAAACATCACAAGTCTCCCATAGACGGTCATTTGATTATGATCAAATTGAAAAGTTCCTGCACAGAATTAAATGTATCACTTAGCTGCACAGAACAATGGGAATTACTGTTCAGTCCTTTGTAGTGACTTGGTTCCTAACCTTTTTGGCTTGATGCCACAGATACCAATTTTACAAACCTGAAGGGCCACCAGTCTTCGTCAGCAGGCTCCCCCCACTGCAGCCAGATGGAAGAAGTTCAGGGAGGAGGCTGCCTCCTTACTGATCTCCCGTCACCCTGGCTGCAGCAGGGAAACAGCATGTATCCTGTGGTCCCATGCACTCCAACTGGGTCCCTAGGCAGTGGCTCCCTTTCTGCAGCCAGTGAGACAGAAGATCAATGCTCCCCTCCCTTTAGCTCCAACAGGAGCCCCAGCATTTGATACCTAGGCAGAGCACTTTGCTGTCTTCTGGAGCTGGAAGAGGGGAGTGCAGATCTCCCATCCCCTTTGCTGCAGCAAGGAGCCTGCACTGGTCTTTTAGCCACGCAGCAACGCGCTCCACCTGGGTCCTTAGACAGTGGCTACCTTCTGCAATCAGCAGGAGGGAAGCCACGGGCCACTTTGAAAGCCCCCATGGGCCACTTTTGGCCCCCACGCCACAGGTTGGGAATCACTGAACTAAATCATCTCAATTGTCATGGACAAATCAAAATCAGATTCTAATTCTGCTTTTCAGTTGCTATTTTGCAAAAGTTCATTACTGCTGGACTTTATATTGATATCTACATAAGTAGGGATCCAAATTTCTACTGCATGACTTTGGAGAACACAATACAATTTTTTAGTAGCAAATGTGAAATGTTCCCTTATAATAAGTCACTCTAGGGGGAAGCATCAGGAGAGAACTCCTTTCTCCAGTAAGGTAGTTTAAATTGGGTTTATATGATAGATCCCTTTCTTTCTTTAAAGGGACTCTTTGAGTCAATGGGAGTTGAGGAAGCTCAGCATAATGTGGTACCAATCCTTCCCAGCACACAGGGACTAAACTGGCAAACTGTTGAATGTCCATCCACTTTTCTAAGAGACTGTTGGCACCATGAATGTTGAGGTACAGACTGCAGAGAGCGATCTCTAAATTTTAGGCTTCACTACTCCACTGTTTGTGGCGTATATTAAGATTTTTAACAACTGATTTTTATGGTGTGCTGGTAGACCACATTGTGAGTGGCCATTATGACTGGGGGCACAGCTCACCCCGAAAGAGGATATGGAGACGTCCTCTCCCATGCGTGTGGAGCCAGGAAGGCAGGCAGATGGGAGTATACTGCATTGCTGAAGATAGGATTTCTGTCAGAGCACCCCAGCGATGGCAGCACCACATATCACAGGCTACTCAGAGTTGTATGTACCCTGAGTAAGTCACTCACAGTTTGACACTTCATTCATAGCAACAGAAAAGATCTGTGTCACTCAGGCTATGTCTACACTTGTTAAATTAAATCGATTTTGTTAAATCGACTTAGCGCGTCTACACTTGATATTTAGGTTGACTTAAGGTCAACCTTGTTATGTCGACTTAGAGCGTCTACACCAGATGCTTAAGTTGACTGGTTAAGTTGATGGAGAGTGCTCCCTGGGCTAGGGGAGCTGCAGCTTCCGGGGACAAGGGGAGCTGCGGCTCCCTGCTTGCCCGGCTCCCTGCTTGCCCGGCTCCCTGGCAAGAAGGGAGTGTAGATGCAAGTGTAGACGCACCCTCAGAGAATAACTTCAAATTTGTTTTTAATCTAGAAATCTGCAAATTTCAAAATACCTGGGTCATAATACTTTATTGCTTGTAGACTGGGACATGGCCGTCTCTGTTACTGCTATTCTCACCACTGCCACCCTACCACCCAAAATACAATAATTCAGTGGTGATTTGGGCACTGACGTTGGGTGGGATCTATAAGATTTCACAAGTTTTCAGCGTGAAACCACCTTCACTTGAAAACAGTGCATTTACACTTAAAAAAAAAAATCCACATCCGTTCCTGAAATTCTTTATGAAACTGGCTCATTTTCACTGGAAAAATACATGCATTTGGTGAGAATTGGTCCACTTTTCAGTTCATAGTTACATGACATGAATTCATGATGCACATTTCGTACCTTTCTAGTGTCCTCACAGATCGACTAACACTCACTGCTGAGCCTGCCCAGAGAAAACCTGTACTTCCTATTTAAGTAATCTAAACATCATAGACTTTGTCATCCGCCTTTGACTGCTGTAAATGTCATCTCAGGAGTCTGTGCTCTGACTGCTATTCGCTGGGAATAAAGTGATGGTATGCTTTCATACTGACAGGTGTGCCTCTGAAGCTGTGCTCTGGACATCTAATCACAGAGCATGGTTAAGAGAGATGGCCCTCACTTCCCTGACAACTGATGTACCTGTGTGAAGGAGCTGCTCAAACAGATAAAATCTGGAGAAAAGTCTGGTCTGACAAAACCATTGCCCTGTTTATCTTGGGATGGCGCTGTAGGCAGATTGTTATACTTTACACCTTCTTCACATTCTCTTTCCTTAAATCTCACAGTCATATTTTGCCATGACCTAAAAAATGACTTTCAGCCATTTATGTTCTTGAATATTTCCCTGCTTATATACTTTTGCCTTTTTCACTAATATATCAAAGGTCTCTTCAGAAAGTCCAAGTTTCTTACACTACCATTTGAAACCGATTGTTTCAGTGACAGTGGATATAGTATTATGTATAGCATTTAATGCGATGGCCACTTTGTCCAAGAGGATACTGCGGCTACATATGTGATCCTCAACCGCCTTTGTTTATTTCAGGACTTCAGCAAGATTGGTTCTCAGATGGATGCTGAACATTGACTGTTAGTGGACATCTGTCTTGTGAGGAGTTGGGTAAGTGAGGCCTTAGCGACAGCTAGTCTTTGGTCTGAATTTTCTGGTGCTCTGCATTGCCAAAGGCCTGGTAGGATCTCACTATGGAGCAATTTCTGATAAAGAGGTTGTCAGTTTCCTTCATGGTACATCCAGTGTTTGAAATCTGTGATGGTTGTTGGCAAATGGAGAAACTGGAGAAAGTCCAGAGAAGAGCAACAAGAACGATTAAAGCTCTGAAACACTTGACTTATGAGGGAAGATTGAAAGAACTGGATTTGTTTAGTCTGGAAAAGAGGAGACTGAGAGGGGACAAATAACATATTTCAAGTACCTAAAAGGCTGTTATGAGGAGAAGGGAGAAAAATTATTCTTCTTAACTGCTAATGATAGGACAAGAAGAATGGGCTTAAATTACAGCAAGGAAGATTTAGGTTGGACATTAGGAATAAATTCCTGTCAGGGTGATTAACCACTGGAATAAGTGGTCTAGGGAGGTTGTGGAATCTCCATCATTGGAAATTTTTAAGAGCAGGTTAGACAAACACCTGTCAGGAATAGCTTAAGAGTGTTATGAGTGCAGGGGACTGGACTCGATGACCTCATATGGTCCCTTCCAGTTTCTATGATTCTGTGAACCCATAGCAGCCCCGCTCTCTGCAGCACGTGTCAAAAGCTGGGTGGTGGTGATGTCATTTGGGGAACATTAATCAAGGGACTTACCACAGTATTATACCCAGTTTGTTCACAGCCAGTCACAGCACTGAAATCTTCAAGTGCTAGCAGTGCATCCTATGGCAGAGTTGACTGGATTCTTGCTGCTAGCTGGTGGTAGAGTACATTCTTGGCACAGAACCAGCATGCACCTGGCTGGCAGCCATAAACAGTCTTCTAACATCCCCATCACGAAACTGGACTGCTCTCCCTGCTCATCGACAGATGAGGACCTAGCCAGATGGAAAAGACATTACGAAAATCTGCTGTACCACACACATGCTGATGACTATCCAGAGCTATGGGAGCTGGCAAACCACATAGCTGCAGACCCAGAGATGAGCATATCACTCAGGGAATTATGAAAGGTCAACTAAAAGTTACAGAATGCGTGTGCTGCTGGACCTGATGGTCTTCTACCTGAGCCACTCAACAGTGCTTTGGAACCAGTGAGTGTTGATCTTCATCCGCTGTTCTTAAATGTAAGCATCAACAGAATGGAAAGAAGGCATCAAAGTGTCCCCGTACCAGGGCAAAGGATCTCACGCTGACTATAGCAACTGCAGGCAAATCTCATTGTTATCAGTCCTGGGAAAGGCCTTCGCTCACTTTCTGCTTGATAGGATGCATCTGCTCCTTAATGGACATCATCATCCATGCAATCGGAGTTCACCGCTGGGAAGTCCACAAAGGATGATGGCCTTACCCTTTGACTTTTGGCTGAGTTGCACTTCTACTTCATGTGGCCTATATCAATATCAAAGTGGTTTTTCATTCGGTCAGCATTTTGTCTCACAGTGAAAAGAATTGGTGTTCCAGAAGTTTTGTTAAACCTAGTATGCGACCTTCACATCAGTACCAGTGTAAAGGCGCACTTTTGTTCATGGCTTTTGCAGTTTCTACACAACTTCAGCTGCATAGCAAGAATACATTCTCGCCCTGGCACCATTCGGTCAAATGATCAGCTAGATATTAGGACTTGCCACTCCACGTGTGGGAATCAAGGTTGGTCAAGAGGTGTTCACTGATGAAGACTATGCCAACAGTGGTGAAATTACTTGTGAAGAAGCCAGAGAATTTCAGCCCCGAGTCTCCAAGACACTGCCTGCACTATGGAAGCATCTCATGGCAGAAAGCCAAGTCCAGAACCTCGGAGCAGGGCCAGGTGGGGGGTTGAGTTCCATAAGAGTGTTGACAAGTTTATCTACTTAGTCAGCTAGTGGAGTTCAGACAGTCACAGCAAACTGGACTTTCTTCAACAAACAGGTGTCTCTGTCTCCTGCATGAAGTCTATGTCTAACTTATGGCTGCCAAAAGATTTTTGCCCTGAGACAAAGTTCAGGATCTAGTAAAACTGTATTATGTGTACAGCCATATGCGTCAGAAACCTGGTCTCTCTTACAGGTTACATCCATATGTGCTGTCATTGTCAAATTCTGATGAGAAAGTGGTTTGACTTTGTCATAATCTTGCAAAGATCTGGTCGTCCTTTAGTCACTCATTATATTCCAAAGCAGTGTTGCATATTTTTCTGCTATGTTATCAAGATGGATTAAAAATAACCCACCACCCTGTAGTCTCAAACTCTCCCTCAATGTACAAAGTTTTGCACACCCTGGCCCTGCCTGGCACTGTCTGCATGGAGACCCTAGAGATGAATAGATTGGGCACTCCATTACAGAATGCCTACTGTGAGACCATCAGTCGTGATCACTCAGGCTGACACAGTGGTTCTCAGTTGACTGTGCATGTTTGATGATGTTATGTACCACAGAATTCCATGGGGCTTGACAACTCATGTGGTAACGAATTGATCTGCAATTCTAGTTGGTTACTGTGCAAACAACGTATAAGAGTAGACTGGTTGCAGATTTGTATTCTATCAGGATTTAACAGTCTTCCTGCATGGCTCGGAATCAGGAACGCCTCAGTTCAAGGCTTTCACAATGTCTCCCACTGTGGCCTCGGCCAAGTCTCTTTGCCTTCTGTCTCAGGTTTCCTGTCTGTAATGTAGGCTAGCAACACTTATCTGCCCCTTTGGTCTCAGAATCTGATAATTTGCTTGGACCTTGAAAAAAAAACACCAGCTTCAGAATGTCTTTGTAACACTGAATCATTGACTAGTGAGAAAGATCATGTAAGGCTACAGCCTTCTGCTGAGAAGCGAGAGTGAGAAAGATAGTAAAGAGATAAGACAAAAACCAGATACAAGGAAATTCTTAACGAGAAAGGAAAGGCAAAAGGATAATCTTAGAAAAATAAACTGGAGAATTATAGGTTACTATTGTTTTAGCAAACACTCTCAGAAAGCTCGTGAAGGGACATTGTTATACAGAAATAAATAAAGGCCCATAAACAGAGAGAGAAATGTGAAGGACAGTGTTATGGCCTGATTTTTTTTAAAGTTGAAGGTGAGACCTGAAAAAAGACACACACACATAGGGGGGAATTAATTGGTGCATACCACTGAGCAATTACAAGAGCAATAGATGGATTTGCATGTACAAAGGTTGGACTTCAGCCTTTTGGGTTTTCAGGATGGAGCCACTGGAAGGTGACTAGCACTGAATGACTCGATAGGAAAATATTGTAGAAGTTATGGCTGTGTGTTCTGAATTCATAGTGGCCCACAGCCAAGAGCTCCAGCTGCTCCCCTACCTGTGCCTGTCAGGGGACACCATCCCTAACCAAGACCCAATTATCTCCCTTTAACAGATTGCTGTGTTCACTTGGACTCTGCACATCCTTTCCTCACTAATTGGCTGCTAGCTGTAACCTCCTCCCACTGCTCTCCTTCACATTCCCTTTCTCTCCAGCTTCACTCTCTTTGCCATGCTCCTCTCTGTCCCCATGCAGCATCCCTCAGCCTTTCCTTTCTTCTTTTGGTCCCCTACTTCTAAAAAATTCCTCCCTTCCACCATCTTCAGCTTCACACTATAAATAAACTTGGGCTTAGCGTGCCACTTGGCAGTGTTTTGTCTGGAGGTTGTATACACCCTTGATCTGCCATAGGTATTTAGACTGCAAACTCCTCTCACCAAGGCCTGTGTTTTCCTATTGGTTCCTACAGCACCTAACAAAATGGGGCCTTGCTCCCAGCCAGGACACAGTAGTACTAACCCAACAGAAATAACAAAAATGAACCATCATGGTCATCTATAGTAACACCATGTGCTGGACTCATCTGGCATTATTGTCACTTACTAGCATAGATTTTAAAACACAGCTGAGACTGAAAACAAAAAACTGGCTCTGATCTGTGTAGAACAAGGATTTTGCTGGCAGCTTTTCCACTGATTGTAATAAACTTTACATCAGGCTTGTACTCGGTTAGGAGGTGGGGGCAAAGAGAGAGGCTGCTCTCCAGGAAACAGAGGGCTGGGAAGGTGGTAAGAATGTTTGCCCAATATTGCAGAGTGTATAGAGACATGAAGTTTCTTACTTTATTTTTCTCTGTCTTCAAAAAAATAAAACATTTTGAATGTATAAAAGAAGTTGAGATGGGAGGGAAGGGAGGACGAGGGGGGTGGGAACAGCACTCTGGTTTTCTTTCCAGATGGAATTGCTCTGATTTTGTAAAGAGCTTAAAAAAATGCTACAATATGTTCTGCTGGGACCAAAAGCTATCATCAAGTTCACCACTTTATAGGACATCTATTGTATAAATAGTTTAAATGCTTTTCAAAGTAGGGACTGGATGTCACTGATTGGAACTATTTGGTGTAATATTTTTAATTTAATACCCCATTTATCCCCATAGTGTTTAAAAAGCAGCCACAGCAAAGATTTGTAGATAGGACATGGGAAAGATCTATTTGGCATAATGTTGAGGTAGAAGGCAAAAGAAATTGCTACTGTTAATGGTTAATGTTAGTTTCTTCCTGTTCCACTTTCTATAAACAAGGTAATGCCTATACAAGCTTATTACTGTAAACTGAGCACATTTAAATTGGCAGTAAAATCAGAGTATTTACTCTAGTGCACATATAAAGTACTTCGTCCAATGTTTTGGAACAGTTTCAAGTCTTGAAATCCAGCAGCTGGCGGCTTTACAAGCAAAACGTTACACTTAAATAACTCACTTTTGAAAGTTTTAGGTGTTCTGTGTCAGGTAGTACCATTCAGCAGACATTCATACCACCAAGACTCAGATTCTTTTGCAATAAATTTGCATTCACTGGAACTTTTATAACTCTTCCAGCACTACCGACTCCAATGGCTGTTGATTAAATGTATATATCCTGTACGTTTAATCTGACTTTCATTACGGCCACTTCGTAAAAATGCCATGGAATGGACAAGTGATGACACATTGCAAGAATAAGGAATCCCTGCAAAGTCTCAAGTTGGGTTTTTTTTCCCCTTCTTTATTTATAGTGACCATTGTAGTGGCGCACTCTAAATCAGGGAAAATATTTGACAGCAAATGTTGCTATCTATGGATTATATATAGCCCATCCTAAACATTAGATGAAAAAAGGGATAACCCTAGGAAAAGAGGGCTTGCTTCCATGTAAATCATGCTACAAATTGGACAACACCCAGCGAGCTCATTGTTCAACCTCAATTGTGAAGGCTATTCAATTTACTATTCCCCTGGAATCAATGTTAATTAAGGCTGAGTGAGGCCATAAATCAGCCTTTGGTTTTTACAACTGAATTCAGCATTAAGCATATATATTTAAATAAAAGGTAACTGATTAACCACTTGAGTTTTCCAGGAGTTGCTGAAGTAATTTGTTTTTGTCTGAATCCTCGTTTCACTGTTGTTTGCAACGGGCTAAAGAAAAAGTATACTGTATGTCATGTATTAGCTATGTAGCACTGGGAGCAGTTAAGTAAGCTAGCCCCCACTGGGTGCTGTCAATGAAAGAGTGCTAAAGGAGGGGGAAACCAGTGGAGAGATTTTGGAAGTAATGGAGTGAGCAGCATCACATTTGCCACCTAGCCTCTTTTCAGTGAGTAATTCAGCCCTGTCAGAACAGGAAGGGAAAATAGAAAAGCTCCGGTTTTATTTGTGGGCCTTGTCAAATAGCTGACAGATTTATCCAGGCCGATGAAATGACAAAGCATAAACTCAGCTGCACAACAAACATGACACCACCCGTAGGTGATTTTGATTGGTCTACAAGGCTACAAATTGTTCGAATGAGGAAATTGTGCTAGCCTTTTGCTCACTAACAACGCAACAGTGCTGGTGGTGTGTAATAAGTCGGGGAAGTGGTTCATCACTCTTCAAAGTGCCATCTATGCACATGAGGTATCAAGAGGGCCTCTTGTCTAGCTCTTGTGACTGTCCAAATGAAAGGTCAAGGGCCCAAAGGAGTAGGGATAATTCTGCTCAGGGCTGAAAAGGGGTGGTGGGGGGAAAGAGGGGAATTGTACTGAACCCCCCCCATGGTCAGCCACACGTCCCCACAGCCGACCCCCCCATAGGCCCCGAAACACCCCTATGCACCCCACTGAGGGTCCTGAATCCCCCTGGGGGCCCCAGGTCCTGGCTCTCTATCATGTGTCCTGCAGGGGTGGGAGGCAGACACGGCTTTTGGGGTAGTAAAGGGGCCCCTTACTGCTTGGGGCCCTTGGCGGGCACCTGCTTTGCCTACCCCAAAAACTGCCTCTGCTGAAGTCCCAAGCTCAGTTCCCCCCAAAAAAACATCTGTTACATCTATGTAAAATGAAATAGGAAAAGATGGGGCCCTACATTTCTCTCAATGGGCCTGGATGACATGGTTTAATATTCTTGTCCTCATTCTATCATTTCACTTTCGTATGCACGCACAGGTGCATACAGTTTCTAATCCAGAACTTTGAATGCATAATGATTGCTCCAGTTTTTGCCTGGAGAATCACTTCATTAATAGGGCCGAAGTCTGCCCTTGGTTAATCATGTACAAATCCCATTGACTTCCCTGGGAATTGTAACCAAGGACATCATTGGCCATTGTATAGGACAGAGGACTTTTTTCAAACACAGTGGATACCTAGAAAATAAAATGCGCGGTATCAGACTGAATATTATACAAAAAAAACCAAGTACGTCTCATTGTCACCCAGAGATACTACAGACATATCAATGCAGTCCTGTTTTTTTTTAAATTTTGGATCAAGCATGTATAGGGCCTGAGTTTTAAAGACACACCACTGATGTCTATGGTCCCACCGATTATTGAGCGCTAGTTGTGAACACGCAGCATTTCTGACAAATCAGACTTGCAATAGCTGTTGTAGCCAAAATCAAAGCAGGCTAAGCTTCACAAAGAAGCCGTTACAATATCCCATTTCAGGATATTGAAAATTGTTAGTAATAATGTTCACCTCAACACATATATGTAATTCATTTCTAGAACCTGGCTGGTAAGCATGACAGTTAGATCCAAAGTTATGTTTACAAAGTTGTATTACGTGTCACTACCCTCTCCCACTCCCCCCGCCCCCCCGCCATTCCCACAACAGAGCTAATATCTTCTGTGCAGCTCTTAGTGGAAAGAAACTTGTTTTTGTTGAATTACAGATTCCTTCTGATGTCCACCCAAGGGCTAACTCTGGATTTGGAAAGCGGAACTGAGTGCTAAATTCACTGGGGATTTCTGCATGTTCACTGCCTCTCATGTTTTCTGTCTTCTCTAAAAATATTCAGGGACAGCATCATTTGAGTTGTTTTCATTCAACAGAGCAATCAACGCAGGTGGCAACAATGTAACTTTTCATTTCCGTTTTTGAAAAGGGTCTCAGATGATGTGCTAGTGAAATGATGATTTACACTACCGTCCTATGTCGATAGTGCTTGCTGGTGATGTCAGCAGACATTTTCTGCAGCCTCCCCAGGTGCACAAATAAGAACACCAGCCAGTGGATAGCGGCCTAGCCTTCAGCTCCTTTGAGATGGAATTATTTTCCCATGGATTTAATAAACAATGTTTTTGTACTTTTGCAGCTCCAAAAATATTTTTTTGGTACAGGAAGAGGATTTTAACATCCAAATAATAATGGCTTCCCACAGGAGATATGGTTCTGGATGAATGGAGGAATGAATGGGAATTTCCTAACAATTGATTTAGTATCTGGTTATAGTTTCACTCTATCAAAGTGATTCCTTTTTCATATGTGGCTTTTTTCCTTCGGGAGCCTTCGACGCCAAGGCTCCAAGAGTGGGGGAGGGGGCATCAGATGCCAAAGTACTTTATGAAAGACTCACAGCTGTTTGGCCCCCAGCATCTTCTCATAGCTGGAGGAATTAAGAAACACATAATAGCACTTTTTGGGGGCGTGTGGGGGAGGGACAATTTTAGAGGCATGCAAAAAATCCAGCAGTATCATTCCCTTGGTAAATGTTTCATAACATCACAGATACTGGGCACCTGTGCCTCAGTCTGGTCAGGAAATTTCATATCCTTTCCCATCTCAGCATCATTTCCTCCCTTTTGGACACATTTCAAGAGGCCTAACGATTAGTCATTTGCAAGGGAATGAAATAGTAGGGCTTGCCAATCAGAGGTGCAACTTGTTTATTTTCTCAGGCTTTGTTTTCCTTCACTTTTATGGTTGCCTTGATACAACAAGCCTCTGGCATTCTAGACAGTGTGTGGCACAGGCCTTTTCTGTGTTTGGCTGGGACTCAACAGGTGGTGTCGGAATCAGGGGAAATCCATATTTTATAAGCCAGCGTCACGACAGCAAAACGTAAACTTAGCATGCCGGTGGCTAACTTGGTGATTGAGCAGCAAACTACATTTAAATAAAATAAAGGGGGAGTGCAGTAAATGAAAACAGTACACAGGGTTTTGCATTGGCCACTAAACAGTTCCTAACCCACAGTCTGTACTGGGCTATACACTTTTAAGCAATGTAGCATTCGGTTTCTAAAGTCAGAGGCATGACATGGACCAGTGTCTGGGCTGTGCCAGCAACAGCATCGTTTTTCAAACAGTATCATGGAAGAACCACACTGAGACGTAGGATATACAGATCCATGGTATTAGTGTTTATCCCTACTGAAGTTATTCGGCATTTGTTTTCATAATAAGCTGTCTTTCAAATGGGGGCTGTTTGTAATCAATGTTTGTGACAATGAACTGTGAATAAGACTTAAACTCTGGCAGGCCAGAGTTTACAGATTTACTGAGAAAGGTTTGCCAATGAACTACTGTTCCATCAGTAGAGGACCGATCCCACTAGCATTGAAGTAAATAGAAAAACTCCCCTGACTTCAAAGGGAGCAGGAGCAGGATCTAGGTGATGAAAAGGTAGCTATGCAAGCAGCCAGTAGAGAGATGTTTGTACTGGGAGGTTCCGTTGTTTTATTGTAGACTAAAACCAGCCAGAGAGACTGCGAGTCCCACACACATGTTGATTTTTATTTTCCTTCTTTGGCTGCCTGGCTGTTGACTTTAATTCAGTTCTGCCTGACCTTCCAAATAAGAAGAGATTTCTAAAGGAAGAGCAGCGTTTTTTTTAAACAGCAGGGTAGTTTTTTCCCAGCTCCAATTTGGATGTAGAGCCAGGAACAAGTCGTCATAGCCTTTAAGCAAACACTCCCATGGAATGGGGTTTTCCTTCATTAACTCAGAGTTTAGGTTTTATTAAAAAGCACAAAATACAAAACATCTGCAATCCAAAATGGCTTTAGTGGGCAATTTAAAACATTTACTAATAGGGGTGAAGGTATAAGAACCAAAAGGAGAATTGCCTAGAAACTGACTAAAAGTGAAAATGTCACTGACCCTCCCAGTTCCATGGCCACTAGTGGCCAAAATGCAGAACGCTTTAGGTGAAAAGTAAACTGATTTTTAAAATTTTTCATCTTTCGAATAACCTAAATTGTTGTGCGTAACAGATAAGATCTTTATAAAATATACCGGGACACTTCCATCTTAGTGTAACTCCCCTAGCTTCATTAGTTACACTAGAAAGGGATTCGGCCCACCAATTTTAGTTAAACGTTGTCCATTAGGCCATATTTCAAAGAAGAAAGAATCTGTTTTCCTATTGGCAAAGATGCCTGCTCTCCCCCCCACCCCCATGTGAGTGTGATTCCATTTGAATATGATTCAAGTCTCAGATTAAAAGCAAGTGGGACATTAAAACTGTATACAATGTTTGATGGGACAAACAGCTTCTGTCTCCATAGTTACCCAAACCACCACAATAATCCTCCTCCTGCAGACTGATGTGTCTGATGCTGTCTTGCACTGTGGTCTGTAGGCTAATAAACTCAGGCTGTGTCTACTCTGAGGGCAGTAAATTCACTGCCGTCAGATTGATTTTGCCAGTTCAGTTGAGTGGCAGTGAAAACAAGCTCCATCAACTTGGATGTCGATCTAATAAAACCACCACCAAAAAACCGTAGTGTAGCAGCGATGGGAATACCTTTCCCATTGGCGCAGCGCAGTGGAGATGGCACACTGAAGGGATGTTACTAAGTTGACAGGAGTTATGCAAGCTGCCCTGTTTGGCTTGTGTAACGCCCATCGACTGTTGCCGAATTTTGCCGCCAGTACAGACCGTGACTCAGGGTCAAGTAATTCTAGTCCTGTGCCAAATATTCAGCCCTAGTAAGGTGCTTTGCAGTGAGCTGTGACACAAATAAGTCTTTAAGTTGGTCTAGGTGATGAGCTGAGTGGAGGGGGCATGTTAGGGGCGAGAAGCATGTGGCTAAAGTGATCCTTGGGTGTTGCAATGGCCATGGAGACCTGTTAAACTTAGGCTGAGAGCTGAACTGTAGACAGCAGCTCCGCGGATGGGGAGTGTATTAAATTGGAATAGAGTCACCCTTACCACTCCCTGGAGGCCTGTCCCAAGTGTAGTGTGTCTGAATATATCAAATGGAGGCCTATAGCTTTTCTGGATATAATCCTCAAGCAACAAGGACGTGAGCCAAAGTCTGTGGAAGTCAGCGACAGTCTTTCTATTCACTGTGTTGGGGCTTGGATCGAGATTTGAGGTTTTAAAATAGTAAAGTCCGCCAGTATATTAAGAACAGGGTTTCGAAGCCAGATCCTGCTCTTCCTTATACCAGTGTAAATCAGGAGTCTCTCCACTGCAATGGCACAATTGGATATGCTGGGGCTTGAGGGGAAGCTCTGTGGGAAATTCAAACTCCTGGGTAGTAGCAGGAGACATTGATAGGGTTTGACAACCTCCCATCAATTGGCTGGGAAAATGGAATGTAACATGATTTTTTTCTCCCTATGGAACAAAATCCTTGCACCAAATGTTTGATCTGCCTATCTTCCTGACTTAATTAGTCTTCTGTCTTTCTCAGAGCTGAATCTGTTCTTTTGCAAATGGCAGCACATCAGACAAGGGGAGACCTGTCATGTTTATTTTCTAAGCCATAGGGGGGCATGTATTTGAAAAAACATCCAGCTTATCTAAATGTTTTTGTTTGTATGATTTTGAATTAGGAGGTTTGGGTAATTAGTGGAGGAGATTGTGTGTTTTAACAACATGCAGTAGCATGCTTACTTGACTTGTTTCCTTCCCAAGTATTTCCTGCATAAAACCCCGTCTGCCAAACAATGATTGTACCCTTTTCTGTTTGAGTGTCTCATGGTGCCACATGCAAGCATCCATTATTTTAATTTAGTCATAGTAAAGGAACTGATTTTGCTTTTGGTTCTTCCAGAAAAATGACTCTAGAGGGAAAATATATTCCAGGGCATTGTTTGTTACACTGTGCTTTTCACAGGTCAGAAACTGTTAATTCATTTTTGCTTATTATTACAATCTATAAACACAATTTACATGCAGCGCTGTAAGGAATTACTTTTTTTCAAAGCAGTCTGCACCTTTTAATTTGATGAAGAATTTCTCTGCTGATAGTAAGCCAATACAGAAACCATTACACGTCCCATAGTCCAGCTAATATTTCATGTAATCCTAATAAACAAAACTTTCAGTCACGCTTACAGTAGGGGGACTCTATTAAATTTCTGGTGAAACACTCCATCCTCTTAATCTGCTCGGCATCAGAAAGGGTTTTGTTGGAAACTAGGAATGCTGAAGCATTTGTTAAGCATTTATTATGCACTGGATCTGCCAGTTAGAGGAAAGCCATTCTTGAACAAATAACTGCAAATTTGGTTACGTGTGGAGATGGAGAAAAAAAAATCATGTTTAGGTCACATAATCCATCTTGTTTGATTGCATTTAGTGAGACCTAAAAATTAAATGATGAGAGATTTCTAAAAATCCATGCAGTGGGAAATGGGGGAGGAGGGAGGAGGTATTTCTTTAGAAAATCAATTGTTGAGCAGTCACGGAACTTTAATGAAGTTATGGTATTTAAGAAACAGATCCTGGAAACCCTTCCTCTCGTCAGTACCCTTACACAGTAACTGCCATTTTAGGCAGTGGCTGTAAGGACTTTTTTAGAAACAAATCCAGAATAGACCAGCACATTTTTCCTGAATCCTGCATAGGTACTTGCGTGCTGTGCTTGTCATTGGGCATCTCAACACTGATTTGGTAGTTAAATAATAATACAAAAACAGCGTTATGTATTCATTTTTGCTGGTGAGAATTATTCTAATATTTAAATGAAGACAGCAACACTAGTCTTCAAAATTGTTTGTCATTATTGCTATTTTGCCTCTTCATTACCAAAAGTGTTGCTTACAAATTAGGCCATATTTTAGCTGCTCAACATAAGTATTTACTCCTGCTAAGTTCTAACATTATAGACAACTCTGCCCTCAGAAAAATGTCATGGAAGCGTTCAGTTTAACTTGAAAGTCCCACATGAGAAAATCACTTTATAACCACATATGAGAAATTGCTGGAATGTCAACTTCATTTGCAGTGGCCCCATATGGCCTGATCACCCTCCCTAGCATGATAAATCACTGGCAGGATCCTTACCTTATCACGTTTGATCTCAGCTCAGCAAGACTTGGTTTTGATGTGAAGAACTCCAGATCTGTTAGGTCAGAGACAAATAGCAGAGCCACTGACCTGCAAAGTGCTAAGTCTATATTAGACCCTAGTGAACAGTCATAGCTTCTGGAAAGTTTGCCCCCACTACTATCCCCCTAACCTACTTAATGCTTGCAGCTACTTCTATTGAAGCATTTTGAATGTATTTGCTAAATGATACCAGTGAAATCTCCTTTTATTGAAGGTCTTGTCACATAAAATTACCTGAAAGTGGAAAAACAGACAGCCCAAAAAGCATTCAGGAACATTACCTTGGATTAACTGTTCTAATTGTCAGCACTTCAGGCCACTATAAAATCAAGCTGAATATTTATCAGATGGATTTAATTGTAAAGGAACATCTATACGTTTTAAAGTTTACATTCACCCTGTTCTACTCAAAGCACATTCTCTGATACATCTAACAACCGTGATATTCATTAAGGCATCTAATAAGATACATGTAGGGGATTACTTGACCTCCCAGGCTGGTTATAACTGAAGACAGGCCCAAGCCACAAAGCATGGATCTAATCTGAATTTTCCCCAATATCTGGAGGTCCTTAGTTCTGTGGCTCAGTTCTGGGTCTGCCACCACTTGTTATACTGGTTAAATGTATCTCTAGGGGTGCGTCTACACTTTTAAATGAAGTCGACTTAAGCTTGCTTAAGTTGACTTAATTTACTCTGCGTCTACACTACACTTTCCTTAAGTCGACTTAAGCAAGCTGCTTAAGTCGACTTAAGGAAAATAAAGTCGACTTAATGAAAATTAAGTCGACTTTATTAAACCTACTTTTAGTTTGACTTTAGGCTTAAGTCGACTTTTTAAAGTCAACTTAAGCCAGTGTAGACCTGGAGTAGCCCTAAGTCGACTTAGGGCTACTCCAGGACTCCCTCCCTGCCCGGGGGGGACAGGGGGAGCCTGGCATGCCCCCCCAAAGGGCAGGGCAGAGCCCTACCCATCCTGCCCCTATGCCCTGCCAAGGTCCCTGTCCCCCTTTGCCCCATTGTACCCATGTACAATGGGCAAAGGCTGAGCCCCCTGACACTGGGCAACGGGTGCCCCTCCTGCCACCGTGGACCAGTCCAATGTCCCCCTAGCCCCTAGAAGTCGACCTAGGCGTCCAGTGTGGATGCTTTAGGTTGACTTCGTAAGTTCCCCCCTAAGTCGACTTTAAATTTAAATGTGGACATGCTAAGTTGACTTAACTAAGTCAACTTTAAGTCGACTTAGCTAAAGTCGACTTAGCTAAAGTTGACTTAAAATTACAAGTGTAGACATAGCCTAGGATACTAAGCAGGAATGTTAGTCTTTCTGAAAATGGGATGTTATTAATGGGCGTCAGAAAGGGACTTTCTTGGCATCATCAGCATTAAGTTACATCACCTTCTGGGCCACTTACACTGGAGGGATTACAACTTTTGACATCCTTGGTGAAAGCCTTTAAAACAAATTGTTGGGCTGGTAGATGCAGGTGTGAAGTAACAATTCCCAAAAGTCTAATTTAGAAACTCTTTCATCAACTGCTCTTCAAAAAAGATCTGGAACACCTCATCTCTCCTCTTCTCCAAAATGACAATGGAATCTCTCTGGTAACAGGCACAGATGAACAGGGGCTTTTCTGTCCAACAAAGAGCTTGGGGAACTTTGATTTGTTTATTTTAAACATGATCTCTCTCTTGAAGGAAATAAATCTTTAGTTAGAGCCCCTTGCCCCAGAGTTCAATTTGGACTTCTCCTCCAGTTGTTTTGGTCACTTAGCTATTGATTCCACAAATACACAATTGGAACAGGCCATTCGACTCTCTATTATCCATAAGGCTGATTGAAGAAGGCTGAGATTAAGTTGTCAAAAGTATCCCACTGTGTTTGGTTATCTGACAAATTTACAGCCCAAAGTACACTGTGGTGCCAAAATCGGATGTGAAGAATTCTTGCAAGAGTTGATTATATAGTGCTGAGCAAATAAAACACTTAGGGGGGTATAACAAAATAGTGCCAATATTGAATGGTGTTTAACATTCATCTTTTTATAATTGTGAGCTATTCATTATGGCCTGCATGGAAAATGAGCTCTTTTATTTACCCATAAATAGAAGCAGACCAATAATTTTGAATGTGTAAATTAAAAACATACGCCTCACCTTTTGCCAAACATGCAGCATTTATAATATGAACTAAAGCAAAAACAAAACCCACAGCCCACAGAGTTCCCTAAATGACCAGAGTAAGTTGTAAGTCTTGCAAATACAAAGCCTTCCCCACACACACATGTTCATTTATCTAATCCTGAGAATTTTTCCATTTGTTTTCAAATCGGTGCTTCTCTTCCTCTTTCCAACTGACTCCCCTTTTTCTCTGCTGGAACCCCTTGTAATGATACCAGAATGTGGGCAAAGCTCATTTGTCTCCCTGCTGTTTACAAGACAGGATTTATGCTCAATGTAGTGAGCACTGTGACACTTGATCACTAAATGGCTAGACCCACCATCAAGGCTTTAATCAGAGAAATTTTTCACTCAGACAGTGCAAATACCTATTGGCATGTAGAAGCATGAAGAGCCATATTAATTACAACTAACACATGTAGCCCAATAACTAACCTTTTCTAAAGAGCCCACCAATAAATACCCATTTGCAAAGGTTAATTTAATACAACCCTTGCCTGTTATCTGGTATAGGATATGTCACCAATTCCATCCATTAAGTAATAACTGAATTCTCAGGAGGCCTAGCTGAAGTCAAATGTTGTTATTCCAGGTTCACTGCTTTTAGACTCCCTAAAGACCATTTAGGCAAACAGCTGGAAGAGCTATGAAGGTTCTCAGTCACAGAGAGCCACTTTGTGAAAGCAGGTAACTGATTTCCTGGTCAGAAGCCTTTATCAAGTACTCAGTGCACATGTGCATGTGAGTACATGCAAACTAGTGTTTAGAGAGATGAATCCAAGAAAGAAAAACAATTTGTTCTTGCTATATAGGTAACCAGAAAGAAAAGTCATGGTGGCTAAATAAAAAAAGACAGTTTTATTTCAAAACAGTTCAATTAAAAAAAGCAGTGAGAGAGACTAATGACCTAATCTTAAAAATAAAATACCAGGGACCAGGTAGCGCTATGTTGATTTATATCAACTGAAGATGTCCCCCGCCAACTCTATATAACCGAAACACATGGGTAATGTGCCAATTGCTGATTGCCTCTGCTCATGTGGTTGGGGTACTTTTCATATTAAATATATCAGGGCTCCATCTCCCTCCCTCCCTCTCATTTTGTTTGAAAAAGGACTCTATTAAGATCTTTGAAAGGCTTGAATATTGATGTCAGAGGTGGCAGACACCCGGCTGCAGCTCTTCTTCACCATACCCTGCCACCAGACAGAATTCCGATCTTCATAGAAAAATAAAAAGTAGTGTAGCATTTTAGCGTACAGCCTCATATGACCTCATTATTCAGATCTTCCATCAAAATCTGAACCAAATATCATTAATGAACAGTAGCAGCAAAACCCCCAAATGCTGAATCCATTTTTGTGCTGCATTAAGAAGCTGTAAAGAGCAGAAAGCAAATGTAAGCTTGTGTCTGCATGCATGTGTGTATTCACAATATATAATACACTGAGTTCGGCTTTCTCCTGCTCTTTCCTTTTTCTTTGCTGATCCCCCTGTAACTCCCCTCCCCTGCTCTTGCTTTCCCATGAACTTATTACAGCATTTGGGGAAGCACGCCAATTCCACTGTTTTATCCAGGACTTTCAGCCTGAAACGTCAATGCTAATGTGTCTCCAGTTTTACTATTGTCCCT
This sequence comes from Pelusios castaneus, assembly GCA_007922175.1. Lineage (NCBI taxonomy): Eukaryota > Metazoa > Chordata > Testudines > Pelomedusidae > Pelusios > Pelusios castaneus. The sequence goes on along the minus strand of ML685765.1, from coordinate 11,823,027 downwards.
TGAAGCCTTTGCCACTCATGTATCTATCTCTGCTGAGGGAGCAATTTAGAGAACTCACCGTTGGGACTATTTAAGACATCATGTCTCTATTCACAGACAAGGGAAGCACATAGCCTGGTTGATTCAGAGAAGGATGGGGAAGTCAGGAAATCTGGATTTGAATCCTGATTCTGACACTGACTTCTATAACCTTGGGCTAGTGACTACAGCCACCTATCAGATCTGAGCTTCCCCAACTGTAAAGAGACCTCATACTGACTAGTCTCGCAGGGACGTTGGGAAGCTGAATCGATTGATGCTTATTCGATGCTTTGAAGTCCTTGGTTGGAAGGTGCTGAGTATTATTTAGTGGACTGGACTGATTCTTGGTAAAAATGTCTTTGAGGAAATAACAAATGGTTTTAAAATTTGTCCCAAAGGGCTCAGCCCAGTGGACTACTTCAGCACAGGTATGTTGCTCTGGAGTGCAGATGGTTGTTTCGGACCTGGGCTGCTTGCCTAAAAAGTACAGGTGAGGAGATGGGGCCTGCTCCAGTTAACCAAAGTCAACAGAGAGAGTCCCACTGACTTCACAGGGCTTTGGATCAGCCCTTTAGTGGAAGTGGCAAGGGAATTACAGTAGAGAGAAGGAGAGAAATTCCAAGGTGCCTCATGGGCAATGGAGAAGTAAGGCTGAAAGATTATTAAGGTCTGTCACAGACACAGTGTAATGATGGCCTCAGCAACTCAGACACCTAGGAAGAAAAACAGCTGGATCGGGTATTTTAAGTTTGCAAAAATGTATAATGAAATAAAAACCATGTTAACTAAGTGAAGACAACTGTAGGGCTCTGAACAAGAGGTGCAGGGTTCAGTTACTGGCTCCTATTTGGGCCAGATCCTCTGAAATTTAATGGAAAGACTTACTCATTTCATTGGGCTTCGGATCAGCCCTTTCATTAGCCCAAGTAGCTGTAGGTTCTTGTCAGAGCTTCCAGGGTGCCCTGGAGCAGAGAGCCCCAGTACAGGAATTGCTAGAGCCACACTTTCCAGCTTCGGAGAAGAAGGAACAATTCAAGAAGGCTTTCCTTTTGACTTGGTTTGAACAGGTGAGTAGCCCATTACACATAGGTAAGTGAATCTGTGTAGATGGCTTGATGTTGATTAGTATTCAGAGCTATTATGAGGAAACAGAGGCTTTGTATGGTGAGGTAACTGGGTGTGTGGTGGAGATGCACAGTGATAGGTGCTGGGATTTGAGGGAGGAACTTTAAAACTGGCCAGAAAGAGCAGTGACAACAAACTCTTGTTAGATTTCAAAATAGAATGGCTGTTTTCAAGTCAGTGTGCCCTGATTCTCATTCACACCAGCCTCTTTACATCACTGTGGCAGCACAATGGGACTTCAAGTGGCTGTAAATGTAATTTATTCCCATTTTAAGACCCTTTTCATTGCCAGGGTGGTAAATGAGAATTAAATCCTATGTCTTGGGAAGTGCCATAGTGATCTCGGTGAAGAGGCTTTGCAGGTTTTTCAGCCAGTCAGCCTGCAGCTTTCGTCCTAATCATTTTATGGTTATAAAAGTACGAGTGCCTATAAACCAGTGCAAAAAGCTGAAGAGAAAAATGGGGGATCTGGACTGTCTCACTGGGAGAAAAAAACCTTGGCATGTTTGAGACATGGTGGGGTGAAAATAATCAGTGGCATACCATATTTTCTAGCTATAAACTGCATAGGGAGGACAGGTTAGGCTGCAAAAATGGGGCAGTAGCCCCATACATAAAGAATTCCATGAATTCTATTGAATGAAAATGTCTGAATAGAGAGGACCTTGAGGTAGACTCAGCAGTGGATAGAAATCTCTGGTCATAAAATTCAAACACAATAGCAGGGGGCATAGTAGTTCTGACCTCTGCATCAGAGCAATGATAGTAAAATTAAAATTGGAAAAGAAAAGGATGGCAATAAAAGCAATTAGAATAATAACTATGTATTACCCAACTGAATATTATGCTGTGATAGTGTGTAGGAAAAATAATTCTCTGTATGCTAACCCTCACTTGACTGATTGTAGTTGAACTGTTGAGTAACAGTTACCACGTAAAAAATTTCAACATCATTGCAGGAGAGAATCACTTCTCTCTGGGATACTAAACTTCAAGAAGGAGAATTTTTTTTTTAAAAAGGAAGGAAGTTAGAAACCGCCTGCTTGAAGTTAGGAAATTAAAATCCATAGAATCAGCATGTAGGTTTACGAATGTATAAGAATAAGAAAAGATTTGCATTCCCAAGGCCCAAAAAAAGGAAGCAAAGAGACAAGAAAATAAATGGGATGGTTAAACAGAAAGATACAAGGGTTTATGCAGGCCCCAAAAAATCCTTTATAAAAGCAAAGCAAAATATATCTCCATCTAAGTAATGCTAATAGAAGCGAACATAAAATGTAGAGGCAGCAAGATATAAAATAGAAATTAAAGCCCTGCTTTGACATAAAGGCAAATTTAAAATTTATAAAATGTAGACTTTTAAAAAACCACTTGTGGGATAGTCAGTAGGATCACAAAGCAAGCTGGCTGTGACAGGGAGAATAAAGGAGACTGCAATAGTGGTTCCCGCCCTTTTCTCTGCCATGGCACACTTCAGTGCCTTTAATTATTTCAAGGCACATCACCATATCGTCCCCAAATGAACTCATGAATATTCATGAGCCAATCCAGAACTCTTCTAATAGTTTTTCAAAAAATTCTGTGGCACAGCTGCTCAGCCTGATGGCATACCTTTGTGCCATGGCACACTGGTTGGGAAACGCTGCACTAAGCTATGGCTGATGTTTTCAGAATCGGTCCCTGATTTCTGTCTTCAAGTTTTTGTATCCAAAACTGGAGGCACATGAAATTAGGAGACTCTCTGGCCAGTCTGGTCCCAAATTATAGGATGGGGCTTTGGATGAGTGGGGTCATAACTCTCAGTCCAGGGTGCTACAGTTTCAATGTGTTGTAAAAAGATTAATTCTGAGATCCTAGAAGCCCCAAATGCTAACCTACCTTAGATCTCACAACCTAAGCAGGCTGAGGCCTGGCCAATAATTGCATGAGAAACCTAGTAGGAAATCCCAGGGTGCTGGTGATTTAGTATGTAGCATACTTCCCACTGAGCTAATACTGAAGCAATGCACCAGCATGGTGCTATTGGGGATGTCAAATGTCAGATGAAATGAAAAACTGAGTTTCTGACCAAACCTTGTCATTCAAAATCCCATGGCACTTTGCGCGCTGGGGTGGGCAGGGGCAAGGAAGGAAAGGGAGAGGGGTTCTTAGCCTTAGTATTATGGTCAAATTTTAGTTTGGGTGCATTTCACTTTCCTAAAATCCTCTCCAAGTTCAACTGATGTCAGTAGTCTCCACTTCACTCTCAGCTTATGTTGCAATGCATTGTTACACCGCTAATGTGGTGTTCCCCAGAAGTGGATGCACTTCACCTATGGGTGAAGTATTTCACATATAGAGGTGTATCTGCAGAACCTTCAAGATGAAAGGTGCTTTTCAATTACCCACGGGCAACAATTTTAAGCATGTTCAATCACTGCCCGCTGCTGATGTGCATAGAACAATGGAGAGTGGCATTGACACAGAGCACTTTTTTTCATCTGAGCCTGGCAAAGAGTTTGCAAGCTTTTCATTCAGAGGTGGACTCCACTGCAATTTTCCATGCCCCTGCGACCTCCATCATGGATTACTGCAACTGAATTACTTTTACTATGGGCTATAACTGAATATCCCATGGAAACTGCAGCTGGATTAAAATGCAGCCCATGTTATACGTAGTGATATCGTGTGCATGGACTACATTAACACCTCTGCTCAGTAAGTTACATTGGCTGCTACTTAGGTTCTGCATGCAATTTAGAGCATTGACTGTGACCTACTAATGGCTTTATAGATTCAGTGCTGTGTATTCTAGAGATCACCTTTCTCTTTGTATTTTATCATGAAAATTGAGATCAGCTGGGATGTCAGGGAATTTTTGGAGGGCTGGGGGAGCGACTCCCCACTATAACTTACTCCTGCTTTAGTTCAATGACACCTGAATGCATTGACTTTCTTGTCACATTGCAAAATCTAATTCACCAGGCACCCACTGGGCAGGTTTCTGAGTGCCACTAAAGGCGGAAGAACTCTTTTTATTGGCTGGAGAATATTCTAGTGTTGACGTTATATAATTTTTGATGTGGCTTTTTGTACTGCATATTTAAGTAATGAATTGTTTGTGCTATAAAAATTTGAACACATTTTATTAATTTAAATAAATGTCACATATTTACCTATGCTATTAAAAATAATAGAAAACACTGACCAGTAGAGTTATGATTTCTGACAGATTCCAAAGCATGGAAGCTCATATTCTAGGTGAAACGAGCTGCCATATACAATCAGAGCAGGCAGCACTTCATTAATAACAAGTGTGCAAATAATGCAGGGGGAAGTCCTTAAAAATCAATCACTTTTTAAACTTTGTCATTTTATTGTAATATTGTATAAAATATAAAGAATGTTTAAAAGCCTTTAATACTTATTTTAGCTGCTTATTTGTGTTTTTTCATAGATACCCATATTATTTGTCTGGGGATATCTCACCAAAGGAGAAGGTGGAGGGGGATTTATTTGTAAACAGTATGAAAGTGCTCAAGAGTTTTAACTGGCTGAAGAAATTGACTTGCTTTGAAATAAAAATTTCTTTTGTTTACATATCTTCATTATAGTGTCGTTTTTTTATAAATAAACGATCTGGCTCTTATAATACATCTCTTTCAGCCTGTTTGTACTTCAAAGCATCCATGTTGCTTTATAATAATGAATTAGTCACATTGGTCTATGTAATCTTTCATTTTCCTGAGTGTGTATCTTTGTCTTGTTGCATTTGTGCTTTTAGTTTTGTTTGCTTCAGGGATGGAGTGGAACTCTTATCCTGGAAAAGCTAAAGCAAACAAATAGAAAACGGTGATTTTTTAAAAAAACTAAGATGATAAATTAAATTGAAAAGTGTCTTGATTCAGTCCTAGGAAAAATAGTTAAGAAAAATCCTGAAACATGTAACTTTCTGAATTAATGTGAACAAACTGATATAGCTTCTGCCTCTGTAACCTGTTAAGAGTTCTTTGAAAAGAGTTATCCAAATTATGGGTAGAGACGAATCAGTAATTATAATATATATGGACTTTAAAAGGGCTTTTGATGATAAAGTCCTTCACAAGATGCTATTAAGGAAAGTTAGCAACCACATGGTGAGCGATAAAGTACCGTCATGGATTAGAAACTGGTTAAGAGATAAGAAGCCAAAAGTGGAAATAAATGGACAATTCTCACTGTGGAAAGGGGCTAATAGCAAGGTGCCCCAGGATCATTACTATGACTAGTGGAATCAATATCTTTTTTCACTAGGCCATTAATAGCGAGACACCAGAGTCTGCAGATAAAAAATATTCAAACTAGTCAAGGGACTGGAAGAGGTTGTGAGAAATTCCTTCAGGATCCAACCTAAGTAGGTAATTGGAAACAATACAACAGATGAAATTCATCATAGGTAAGTGCAAGCAGTGCACACTGGAAGGAAGAAATTAAATGACTAATACACATTAATGGAATCTGATTTAGTTGTAACTTCTGGAGAAAGAGCTAGACATTACTGTATTCTGGGTTCATTGAAGACCCCTGTTAATGTGCAGCATGCAGAAGTGAACAGGTGATGATACAATAATTCCACTGTATATCTTTGCTTTGAACACTGCATTCAGTTTATCACAACTAATTACTTGCATAGGATCTGATTAAGACGGGGGGGACAACTTTGCCTTGTCGGGCAGATGGACTAGCTGATTGAGTTAACAGGGCTTTTCAGTCTCTAACTTGTATGAGTCTCAGAATGGATAAAGACATTTATATGAAAAGAATAGTATTTTCAATTATTCATACTCAAGCTTTAGACCATAAGAGGGCCAGGAAGAAGTTTCTCCTTTGGACCACAATATAGTTTTGTACAGTTCAGCGCATTAATGCTTCCTCTGAAACACAGTGACTGAATTTTGGTCAAGAAATTGCTCTGGGAACCGTAGGCAGACAGGATGGCCCACAAAAAAAAGTGGTCTAGGCAATGCCACACAGTGCAGATGGGCAAGAAAATTTAGTAGTAACCATTTAAAAAAAAAAACACACACTTTTTTTGGAAGCTCATATGTTTCTCTTCAGATATTTCACCAGAATGGCTTGCTCAGCCCTAATACAAATTGTGTATTTTACTGCTTTACTGTAGGGCTGGGCTTACAGCTTGGCTAAATTGTCTGAGCCGTAACTGGTCTATATTAATTTATAGTTTAGGAGTGGAAGCCTATCCCTGTTATAGGTTTAATATAGGCATCAAGCTATTCAGCAAAACCTAGTGTATAGCTCTTTCTGCTCAAAAAGTCATTAATAAAACTATATACTCACTCATTTCATTATAAAGCAACTTCATCCTGTTACAGTGCCTCTTATCAGATGATCTCAAAGGACCTAATTTTGCAACTCTTAGTCATGCTCAAGATCATGCTAGAAGTGCTGTGCAAAAAGAAATTAGACTTCATCATCAACTTGCGTGTTAGTGTTCCCATTATACAGAGGTAAAATGAAGCTTAGAGAGGGTCAAGCTGTCCACTTGATTTCACACAAACCAATGGTAGAGCAAGGGAAAAGAACCCAGGCGTCCTGCCTCTTTATTTCCAGCTCAAATCACTGTACCCCACCCTGGCCTTTCACAACAATCTGACTTACTGCATCCAATATGAAAATGCTCTGCATGCAGGGCTTCTATTTAACAGGATTTATTAACTTTATTTTACTGGGCTTATTTTTAGCAATTTTTTTAGTTTTGTGTAAATGTTCAAAAATCAGCTTTGGAGGAATTCTCCCTTTAATACTGTAATGAGAAGATGTATTTATTTATTTATTTATTTTGGTGAGCGTGCTTCCCAAAACTTTTGACTAAATAGGATCTATTTTAATTTTTATTAGATGTATAAAGTTATTTACATGTTTTGTACCCTTGTTATTGAACCTTGGAGTTTGGTGTATTCGTTCCCTACTGAGCTTTAACACAGTACTGCTCCAAACAGCAATGTGTTAATGTGCACTAGGAAAGTGTTTAGGCTATGTCTACACTGGCAATTTAAGTCGACTTAAGGACTCCACACTAGGCTTTCATTAAGTTGACTTAAGAAATTCCTTAAGTCAATTTAATGAATGCTTAAGTCCACTTAATAAGAACCGCCTATTAGTTCGACTTCTTTAGGTCGACCTAAGCCCAGTGTGGACATTTAAACCCACTTTGTTAAGTTGAGTTAAGGGTGGTTAGGTCAACTTAACGAAGTGGTCTAAGTCGACTTAAAGTTAAGTTGACTTAGTCCACTTTGTTAAGTCAACTTAAGGTCAATCATATTAAGTAAGTCAACCTAACTTTTCCTAGTGAAGACATAGCCTTAGTGCGCACTGGTAGGGGCTACACTGATCAATTAATACACAACATGTTAGGACATTTTAGAAATCACACTGCCTAGTCCACATTACTTCTCTGTGTAGACACAAGCCCAGGAGCAGTATTAGTGCTTATATAAAAACCAACTGCACTGGGAAGGGTGAAGTTAACACAAATTGAGTAATCATTTCTGGTGGGGTTTTTTTATAAACAACTATTTAAAAAAAAATGGGGGTGTTTTATTGGTGTCTATCAGTTAAAAACCTAAAATCCAAAGTCCTATCTAGCTATAAAACAGGGTTGCTTTCATGACAAGAAGAGATCAATACCTCCTGCAGAAAAAAACACCAGAACTAGCCTTAGGGGAGGAAAACTCTGCAAGGAGATACTTCCACTGGAAGAATTCCGTGTCTATTTTTAAACACTTGAGAGTTGCTCAGATATTATTGTGCTGGAAAGCCATGTAAGTACATAGATAGAAGAAAAGATCAAATGATAAGGGGGGGTCAGACTCTGGAGTCTTCAGAGTCCCCACAAATGCTCACAGATCTCCAGGGTTCTGATACGTTCTCAGAATACCAAGACCACACAGTGTGGCTTCACTGCTGTGGTTTCCCTCAATAGCTGATGCTCCTGGAACACCCCATTTTTGAAGAGTTCCCAGCATGGAGATGGAACTATTCAATTGGTTACTTTTTTCCAGGGAGATGTGCATCAGCCTGGCATTCCTTCCTGTCTGCCCCCTTCCTACCCATGGATTCCTAGACTGACAAAGAGGTCTCCACAGGTTTGGGGTTGGGCTCTGGAGGCGATGAGGAAGGCAGAACAACAGAACTGTAGAATGACTTTACTTCTATGCAAGAGTGGAAGACTTTCCTCTCTGGTGATCCAGAGGGAAGAGCCCTCCAAAATATTTTTATATGGGGCTAAGAAAAGAACAGGTTTGATTAAAGAATTATTATAATGGAGCTCTTGAGAGTCTTGTACATAGCCGTTCCTGTGGGTGTCACCAGAAAAGGAAATATTCAACCGTAAACCTGCAAACTTGTCTAAATGAGGACATCAATCTTGTTTAAGTTTGGACAGAATCTGGCTGTTTACTTTCTCTTCCAGCATTTTCCTATTATTTACATGTGAAAAATCATTTTCTATAGTGCCCAGATCTAAGGGAATGCATTTCTATGATTAGTATTTTTTTAAAAAGAAGGCTATATTTCCTAATGAAGGTGAAATTCAGAGTAAACAACAGCATATATTTTTTTTAAAAACCCCTACACTTGTGCATAAGTAAACTGACAGTCACCGCAAACATATTTTTCCACTAATTAGTGAAGAAATGTGCTCAGTTTATGTGCCAAAGCATGGAGAAAAGGTATATGTGATAGAACTCAAACATCCCCTGTTGATTCATTTCACTACATCTTTCATTTAATGATTGTAAGAAACAGTTTCATGATATTTGATTACTAATTAGTGGAAATACATCCAACTTTATACACACAGACACAAACCATGTTTATTTTCTGTAGATCCCGCAATGGTCCTAAGAGTGTTATATTGCCACAGGACAATAATATACATCCTACTATTTTCTTCCAATGCACATTTTTAATGATTCTGACTTAAGGCTCCCTGGAAGTCTAATAGCTTTTAGATATAACAAAATTTCCTAAGCAGTTTTCAAATATAGAATTTAAAACACAGCAGAAATGCAATCCTTAAATAGCAAAACCGTTTTCAAATCACTTTAATTTCTCTACATTACCGTAAGTACCTTTACTGTATGTAAAAAAAAATTAACGCCCAAATGGTTAAGGTATTACATTCAGGGAGAACTATAATAAGGAATTCAAGAATTCTGAGTGTTGCGTGTGTGTTTAAAGGTCTCAGTTAACAAGCAGGAGAAGAGAGGCTGCTGGAAATGCTTACAGATGGTTGGTTTTATAAGTTTTTTTTATAAAGTGCTTTAGTCTAACGTTATTTATTGTTTATGGAAGTTGTTTGTCACTTACGACATGAAATGAGCCCTCCCACAAAAGAAAGACTCAAGTTTCAATCCATTATTTCATTTCTGATTGTTTTTCTTTGTAATAGGTGGGAAAGTAGATCCTGGATAAAAGTCCTGCCTAAGTCAGGACTCCAAATTGAAGACTCCAATTATCTATAAATCACTTGTCTTTCCTGCAGAGAGAAAGAAAAGGGGGAGGTGGAACAGAAAGCAAGAGAGAGAGAGACAGAAGACAGGCCAAATAAAATACTAAAGATACCTGTTCTGTACTAAACTTCTTTCTTCAAGGGCAAGCATGAGTTACCTGATATTTCAAATTCTGGTAAAACATTTTTGTTCTTGCATTAATACTGAAAAAATGACCTCTCTGGCTTCTGCCGTTAAGTTAAAATCTGTCAGATCTCACACACTTCTGAGATTATGACATTTTCATTTTAAATTATTATCTTTTATATTCCACATTAATATTTTCTAACAAAAAAGAGGTACCTGGCCACTCATGAGTTTGCATTATACTTCAGAATGATTTTAAAATCAATTTCCCAGTTGCATAAATTTGAGAAATGTATACACAGTTACAATATAAATAGACTCTAGTAAGCACTAGGAAACATCCGTCAAAGAGTACTCATAATACCTGATGCACATTTTATAGTACAAGAACTAATAACTTTAACCAGTAAATAAAATTCATGCCAAATATTTGCTCAATATAATTGTTCTTAGACCATCATAGGAATCATCTTCACATGCTCACATACTTTCTTATTTTCATTTAAATTACCTTCTGGAAAATTAAGTAAGCAAATGGCTTTACTGTTAATTTGCGTATCTCATTTCTCATTAAAAAGTTCTGAAGTCTAAAGTAGTTAGTTTCTTCCCAAACATTCCTCTAAAACATGGAATAACTAACAAATTAGCGAACATATTTGTTTTGCCACTATCTTAAAAAAAAAGATGTAAAGTTTTTAAACTGAATGTAAAGCTTTTAAACTGATAATTGGAAAGAAAATATTACAATAGATTGTCCAATATTGGTTTCCTATCAGATCTCAGACACCTGAAGGGGTATTTCCAGTAGATAAAAATGTTGTCTCCTTTTCCCAATGTCAATGTCTTTTCTTTTCCTGTTAAGTTATCAGTAATTAGAAATGAAGTCTTAAATGTTGTAATCTATTTATACAATGAATCTGATATTTATCTAACACAAATGAAAATAAACTTCAAGATACTAAAGGTGTAAAGTTTCAAAACATAAAGACATTTAAAAACTGAACTTGCATTTACATTCAGCTGGTCTAAACGCCTGTTTTAGCCTGTGAAAACTGTTCAGTTGTATAACTTAATACAGAAATCCTGAGTATGTATCCACAGAAACCCAACTGAATGATTCTTAACTGTGTCTTAATGAAAACATAAATGACACTATATATCTTAAATGTTATTAAGATAATTTGCTCTTTAAATAATGACATTACAAGGGCATACTTGAATATTAAGGAAGTTAGTAAAGAGACCTGTTCCAAGACTGTAACAACTTGGTGGATTAAAAGTCCTCCAGGAACTGTTTAAAAAAAAAAAAAAAAAGTTCCAGGGGCACATGGACTAATTCAAGAAAGAAAACATTTTTATTTTCTGATTGAGAAGTATAGGTATATATATAATAACTTCCTCTGATTTCCATCAGGAGCAACTGAAACATATAAGAGAAACACTGATTGTTACCTTGAAAATAAAACTGATCAGCTTTGTGGAAAATAACATTAAAAGAAGCACAGAAAGGGTACAGCCAGCCTGAGCGAGTCTCATTTGCTTTCCTATTATCCTGTGGATTTCCAGATGGTTAGAGGTCTACTACAACAAGCCGTTTCCTTTATTAGGGTTTCAAGGCTGTTTTTTAATCTCTGCACTGAAGTCGCTTAGGGCAGACTGGAACCGATTTCAAGCAAAATCCCTCTTCTGGAGGGAAAGCTGTGAGCTCCCTGCCAGAATAAACGAGCACAACTTACCTTGGTGTATTTGATTTCAAGGTTGAGAGTGGGAGAAGGCAGCAGATGCAGAGATGCCATCAGAGCTGCAGGATCTGCCTTCACCTCTCCTGGCATCTCAATTTTACTGGAAGTCATAGTCTTTGGGGGGTTTTATACCATGAACCGTCCTCCCCTTATCCGACCTGGGCTTTTTTCTTTTTTTATTTCTCCCCCCACCCCCCCCTGCACTGATCAGTGCTGAAGAGTTTGCTCCCGTCTCTGTATATAGGCAGGTGTCAAGCCGGGGCTCTTCTTATTGGCCATGAGGGCAGAGGCAGGGGGGCAGGTCCGTCCTACCTAGGCCGAGACTGAAACTGCTCCTCCAGGAGCCGCTCAGCAAAGCCCAGCCCAGGCGGGGGAGACACCGGTAGCCCAGTGCTCAGGTCTGTCCCCCGGCCCAGGCTAGCCCGGCTAGGCGCCTCGAGTGCCCGCCTGGTTCCGGGAGCCATGCGCCGCTGGCCGGCCGGGGATTAGCAGCCGGGTGTTAGGTGCAGCCCGGCGGATCAGACGCGCGCAGGCGACCGCGGGGGCCGCTCCGCCAAGCCCTCCATAGCGCACGGGGTACAGCGCCGGGCACTGAGCGGCCGGGGAGCCTTTTACAGTGCGGGCGGGACGGGACCGGCTACTGCAGCGTCCAAGCCCACCACTCGCGGGGGGGGGGGGGGGGGAGCGCGGAGCAGCCGCTCTGCCCCCCGTGTGCAGGGCACGGAGAGCCAGACACAGGGACAGACAGACACACGGAGACAGACAGACTCGGGGATAGAGACAGACGCGGGGACGGAGAAACATACGGACCCAGGGAGAGACAGACAGACACACACCCCGATGGACAGCAGGCCACACACACAGATTAAACACCGGCAGATACACTCCCAGAGACAGACAGGCAGATTACACACACCGACAGACAGACACGATTCCCACAGCCCGAGACACACGCTAGTTGTACACACACGTGCGGCCCGAGCGGGCTCGGTGCGGCCAGCGCCCGGCGCACGTTTTGTTTCCCCGGTGTAGAGGGAACCGGCCCCTAGTGAACGTGCCGGCCAGTCCGCCCTGCCCTGCCCTAGGCATCCATCCCGTCCGTCCCTCCAATGCAGACAAGGTGGCTCAGCATTTCGCTGGTCCATCTCCTGGTGGCGAGAGAGACGCGCGCTGGACTGACACACACCGCCGCCTTCTGTGTGGCCAGGAAAGCGCGCCCCTCCGGCCAGCCGGCGCTGGATCCACACCCACCTTGGCCCTCAAAACCCTGGGACCAAGAGACCTAGCCCAACGCGGCGTACTCTCCGGCAAAGTTTCTTTAGCACTGGCGGGACTCCCGATCTGTTTCTGGATCGGGTCTGTCTGCAACCCCCTCTCCCCCGCTGCCACAACCCCCCACACGAGAGGGGTTTCTTTGCACAGTCCAGCCTTGTCAGCTGCCAGTTACTTTATTTGCCCTCCCTCCCCTTCAAGCGATCTACCCCAGTGGACGGAAAACTCCCCCGCCATATACTTCTGCAGCGGACCCTTCCTCCTCTTGCCTCGGTCGCACGGCAGCTGCACTTGGGGAATCAGTGTTTAACAGCTCCTGATGGGCTTCCCCCCCCCCCCCGGCGCAGACCCATGTGGGGAAATGGAGTCAGCCCGAGGGACTAATACAAAACGAAGAACCCAGATAAACAGCAGGTTAGTCTCTTTATTGCACTACCTCAGAATAAACACTAGAATCTGGGGCCCTTCTGGTTTTGTTTTTTTTTGGACCTGTTTGCAAAGTCCACAAATCCGTGTTGTTCGTTGTATTACAAAAAGGCCACAGTTCATGGACAATTTGCAAATACAACTAGAGCCTGTCCAAGGGGGTTATGTAAGGATACAAGGCGAACTCTGCAGAGGGCCAGCCAACAAAAGGTATGGGGACAAATTGGCATGGGCGGACTTAAGTGGTGTATGGTGTGCGTCCAGCTGAGTTGCGCCAAAGGAAGGTATACATATATTTCTCTAGGGGGTTGGGGGTTTTGTTTGTTTGTGTTTTGTTTTTGGTTTTTTTTTTTGCTTAATTTTTTTATTTTCCTTTTTCTCCCAGTCAAACAGGCTCCATAATTTTGAGTGTTTATGGGCAAGGGATGACTGTCAAACTGTGACAATTTGCAGGCAGGGGGGTGGGGGGGAGTTAAAAAAAAAATGAAGCAACGCATTTTATAAAGCCCCATTGAAAACAGAGACAGGGCTTCATCAGATGAGTGGTACATTCTATAAACTGCCTTAAAATGAACCGAATGAGGGAGGCTGCCCCTTGCTGAGTGTAAGGGGTTTTACTGGCAAAGATGTGAGTGATGATGCCTGTGTTGGGCTTTTTCACTGCTACGTGAATACAGGCTGATGGAGACGGTCAGGTGGTACTCATTCCTTTACACACTAACTGTTCAAAGCCAATATTCATTTCTGCTTGGGAGATAAGATGCTGCTTAGTATGGACTGGGACAGGCTGCACAGAGGCTTCCTCAGCCTCATCCAGCTCTATGGCAGTACAGATCCTGGGCCACTTGCTGCTATCTGCGCCTCTTTCTGTTACACCAACTTCAGAACCCAGCCAGCCTGTAATGTGCTGCGGGGGGGGCTGATCTCGTCTATATGGATTCCCCAACGGTTTGGAGGGAGCGATGGCTGACACCACGCTAGTCCTGCCTGCCCCCACTACCCAGGAACAGATTGTTGAATAGGGCTCCCAAAACAAGAGATGGGCTTCAAGCCAGTCAGGGGGTCTATAATGGTTTATCTCTTCCTACCTACAAAGGCAACAATTTGGCCCTAAAACAGAGAGTGTGATTGTGCTTGTGCACACAAAGTCTTGCTGAAGTTATTGGCGGTTTTTCCAAAGTGGAGTAATAGCAAGGTTTGTACTACAAAATGCTACCTACATCCTTCAGCTGTAACAAGGTTGCTAGCCTAACTCAGCACTATTATACTAGCAAAAGGCATGGGTTCAGACCCACTAAGTTAACAGAGGTATTTCTTTTAGAGGGTAATCTTTTGGGGCAGGGACAGTGTCTCCCTATGTGTCTGTCTCCATTGTATTTTGGGTACTGCCACAACATATAAGTAAAACTGAATTTGTTTTGCTTTTGCATGGGAGAACAAAATAATTCCATTAAAACTCTATAGCATGGAAAAGGAAGAAAACACCACTGGTACTTCATGTGACACTGTCTGGGTTTAGGGGACCATTTATATGATATTATTTAACATCAATATATCAATAATTACAATACTCCATATGAAATATGCCATGTTGGGTACCAATAGAAAGGTTATAATTTGCTAAGAATGATTATATTGTTTGTGTGTAGGTATCATAGCTGTATTAGAAGTTATGAATATCTGTATTTCAACTTGCAATGTATTTATGACAATGCCATATTTAGGTACAAGCCAAGTAAGCCGTGGCTTAGTGCCTCACATTACAAGAGGCTTCTAAACATGTTGGAGATATCTACAAAGATGTCTCATGATTGAAATTGATAAAGCAAACAATGCTTTGTGCAAGATATATGTTTTATTTAGTTGGTTTTGTTGCAATCTTTACCCATGTACATATGAAAATATAACAGTTTATCGTTTATTTTTTCATTACCCTTTCTGTTATAATGTCATATACTTTTTTCTCTTTATTTTTTATGGTATGGGGCCTCTGAATCTTGACCTTAGGGCCTCAGCATGTCTTAATCTGGCCCTGATTGCTGAGAAACACTCCACACAGCACATCTGCAGCAATTGTTTCCTTAATAGCCCATAAAGGAAGCCCCTGGGTACAGTGGGCCTAGGAAGAAACCCGACGAGTCACCAGGACTTGCCCATGTGACTCAGTTTAGACTCCATTTTATTTCTAAGAAACCACACACCGCATGGAATAAGAAAGGACATATAAAAGCAGCTGTGCCCACTTCCATTTTGTCTTCAGTTGTCTTTTAGTCTGGGCAGCTTTCAGCCAACTTACCTCTGGGTCTATTCATCTGCAACTGAAGCAGTGGAACAAAGGACTGAGACCCATCCAAGTACTGAATGTACATCAGAGGAACTACACCAGCCTACAAACTTGAAATTCTTCCAATGAGTTGATATACTTGGACTTTTAATCATTGTATGTCTCTGACTCGCTTTGATCCTTTAACATTTCTCATAGTTTGTTTCTTTCCTTGTATAATAAACCTTTAGTTTTAGTTAGTGGCAGTATGATAGCATTGGGGTAAATCCAAACTTCCGTTGTTTTGGCTATGTGGCTGGCCCTTTGGGGTCAGAAGAACCTTTTTGGGTAAAGATTTTGGGAATTAAAGTAACATCTCTTTACTAGACCCAGTGCCTATTTGGGAACCCGTCTCTGAAATGTGGCTTCTTGATGTCCAGTGTGGGGAATCTAAAGTATTGTTTGTGTCTGGTTGGGGAAGTTTATCTTCAGGCAACCAATCAATACTGAGAGAATTTGCTCTCATTTTGCAATCTGCCCTGATTTTGGCATTTTCATAGTGGTTATCCCTGGAGGCCCAGGTCACGCTTCAAATTGAGAAGTTCTGCAATCCTAAAATGCCCACATGTGGATGGAAAGTACAATATTTTACTTAACTCTTCAACTTCTATTCTTTTTCTGAGTGGGGGTGTTAAGTAAACTCGTAATTAAATCAGTCTGTTTTCCTTTCTTCCACATGAATGGGCTTTAGTTAGACAACAGTGTCAAATCACTTAATCTAGAAGCAAATTTGTTCTGTTTCAGGTTGTAATAACAAAGATATTATTGGCTTTCCACACTTGGTAAAGAGCTAATCATCAGTAAAATGGAGAAAGACAGGAGTAATTATCTCCCTTATTTTCAAGGAAAGGATTTAGGCTAGTATTCTAGCCAATAACCAATTCATTGAGAAATGGTCATAATTCTTGTTCTGTTCTGTTCAGGTGGATCTAAAAGGTAGATAAAATTTAGAAAAGTATTTTCACTTCATTTCCAAGACTTACTAGCCTGTTTTTTAAATTCTATTGTTTATAGTGAAATAAGTAGCATCACTTGGATAAACATCAACTGCCAAATCTTAGAAATAAGGTGTTTGCTAGTAATGCAGGGCACAGGAGCCAGTGCTGTGGCCAGGAAAGCAATCCATTTGGGTCAGGAAATGGAATAAAGGCATGACACCCAGGAGTCTTGATAAAACTAGTCCTTAGCTTGGAGCCCCACTCATGTGACAGGGATTAGAGTTACAAGTGGTCCTTTGTAACATGACAGAGGTCAGCAGTCATAGAATTCAATGACTCCTGTTACACCCAGTAAATTAAACGTCACCAACATTCTTTATGGCTATGTGTATACTAGAAAAGTTAAGTCGACTTTAATAAGGTCAACTTTAAGTCGACTTAAAATCGACCTTATTAAAGTCTACTTAACCAGTGACAACACTTTAAGTCAACTTAGTCCACTTTGTTAAGTCGACCTAACTGCCAGTGTAGACATAGCCCACATTAGCAAGCTGCGGCTCCTACTGTGTCTACACTGGTAAATTAAGTCGACTTAAGCGAGCTTAAGTCGACTTAATTTACCCTGCGTCTACACTACAGTTTCCTTAAGTTGACTTAAGCAGCTTGCTTAAGTCGACTTAAGGAAAATAAAGTTGACTTAATTAAAATTAAGTCGACTTTATAACATCACCTTTCTATTAGACCTAAGGCTTAAATCGACTTAAGCCAGTGTAGACGTGGGGTAGCCCGAAGTCGACTTAGAGCTACCCCAGGGCTACACCAATGCCCTCCCTGCCAGGGGGGATGCACAGGGGGAGCCTGGCATGCCCCCCCACAGGGCAGGGCAGAGCCCTGCCCACCCTGCCCCATGCCCTGCCAGGGGCCCTGTCCCCCTTTGCTCCCTTGTACCTAGGTACAATGGGGCAAAGGCTGAGCCCCCTGGCATTGGGCAAGAGGTGCCCCCCTGCCCCTGTGGACCTGCCCTAGGTCCCCCTAAGCCCTAGAAGTCGACCTAGGCATCCAGTGTGAACGCTCTAGGTCGACTTTTTAAGTTCCCCTTTAAGTCGATTTTATTTTTAAGTGTAGACACACTAAGTCGACTTAGTTAAAGTCGACAAATTAACAAGTGTAGACATAGCCCAAGTATCCTTAGATGGCATCCATGAAGGGACCTCAGTGTTGCAACTGCATCGTGACACACAAGCAATCCTGGAACAACACAAAGCCAAGGCTCTTAAGCTGGGGAAAGAGGCATGGAAGAATGTGATCCACAAAAACCAGCATGCTATCAGAGAGGTGCATGTTAAGCTTTGCTGTCTTTCAGAAACAGGTGCCTAAGTTCAGGCTGCAGGGAGATGGCTAGCCACATTTAGTGACCCAGGAACAGGCACCACCTGGAGTGAGACAGCTTAAGTGCCTGAGGTGTTTCTTGTGGGAATGAGTTAGGCACCTGCCTCTCTGAAAGAAACAGGAGGTACTAGTACCCATCTTCTTATTTTTAGACCAGTGCTTGGAGCACACACCTGGGATGGGGGAGATCCCTCTTCAGTTCCCTACTCTGCGTCTCTCTCTGGCTCAGTGACTGTGCTACCGACTATAAATACTTACACAGTCATTGGGAGAGAGCACGGGGATTAGCGTGACTTTGCAGCCCAGTGGCTATGGCGCCACCTGAGAGGTAGGAGACCCCAGGCCCAATCCCATGCTATAAACATGCTCATTATTTACCCACATTAGAACAGCTTCCACAAGAGAGACTGAAGAACCCCCATGTTAGAATATCCCATAGCTCAGTTGTTAGAGTACTTTCCTGAGAGAGTGGAGACCTCTATGCCATTCTTTTCTCCCCATGGAGAAAAACATGTAGCATAGTGCCAGCGCAGCAGCTCTGACCCACACTTTCCCCCAAATCTCAGGGACAGTCTTAGGGCTGGGAGGAGGAATAGTGAGAACAATGTGTGCTCCAAAGATCCTGGTTGGGCAAAGCTGCCTGAAAGGGGCCAAGCTTGAAATCATTTGCCTTTTTGTACTTTACATTGTTTTCTTTATAAAAACCAATTAAAATTATATAAAAACACCCTGTAATTCTACCGGCTCCCTAGTTATTTCAAGGCCCAGCTGAAAACAGACCTTGTGTTCAAATTCCAAAGGGATAGCCATGTTAGTCTAGTTCAGCAAAACAAACAAGGAGAAAATCCCACGCTTTGACGAAGTGGGATTTTCTCCCATGAAAGCTCATGCGATAAATAAATTTGTTAGTCTTTAAAAGTGCCACAGGACTCCTTGTTTGTTTTCAAAGACCTCCCCCAATTGATATTAGCCTGTCTTATGGAATTCCTACAGTCTTCTACCTTTGGTGTCTCTTGCCTTGCATACAAGATCACCATTGTGGATGTGAGAGCCTTTTCCTCTGCAGCTCTTGCCATCTGGAATAGCCTTCCTGTATCCCCCGCCTCATGAAATCTCTCTTGAATTTCAGATCTTATCTGAAAAACATCTCTTCTTTCTTCTTCATTTTTCTCACCTGCTCCCACACCATTAAATCTGTAATTGTATCATTTAACTGCATAAAGTTTTCTTGGAAATTCAGTTTGTATCAAGGCACTATTAAACATTGAATTTTATGCAGCTGATGCTTTAGCCTCATGTGTCTCATATTAATTGCCTGGTATTTTCATTACTGGCCATGATGGCAGCAAATGCTCTAATTTATCTGCAAAAATAAATCACACATTATTGCACCTTTCCCCCCCTTCCGGGTTAATTGAATCACTTCTTTAAATGTCTCTAAGCCTGATGATTTGAGAGAGGTATACTGTTTGAAATATTTTAAGAATTATAATCCTTGAGTTGTGCACAAAATGATCTTGGTGCTTATTCCAGATAAATGGTTGCCCTAATACTAAGGGGCACCTGTTCGCCATTCCTATAAAATAGAACCCAAACTGACTACAGGAATTTTACAGAAAAATATTAATTCACTAAAAAAGATTTTACATACCAAGAAGCATCCACTCTGAATATTACATATCTATAGTCATAATTGTTTAATGAGGCTTTTTGGATCTGTTGTATGTTCTACAAAATAATACTTATATTTTGATTTATGTTTTACACAAATGGTTTTAATATAGAATCCAAAATCGATGATGATGTCAGTCATGAGCAATGATACCTGAAGATTGGACGTGCAGAAATGATCAGTGATGAGAACTACATTGGATATACTATTTACTGCAAATGAGACCTGTGGGTCAGCTCTCAAACCTGTGATTGTGTCCATTTCACATTGCACAGGCCTGTTTCTCGCTGCTACAATAAAATGGATCCTAAGCTTAAAGTAAGGATTTTAGTCAAGGCACAAATTATTCAGTTACCTATAAATACACAGAACGTACAAGCAGAATGAGTCTGGAGGGGTTGAGGTCTGTGGTTTTGGCTTGCCCCATTAAACAGGGATCAGTTGCAAAGTTTTGTTTTATCTTTTTAAGTCTATGGTTTAAACAATGTCCTCAGCACAGATATACCACAAGATTGTTCTGCCGGGGACTGGAGGTGTTCTCGATAGAAAGTGCACTAGGCATAGTCCTCACAGGTCTCCTGAGATCTGCTAGAGACCACAGCCATTCCTGTGGTTGTCTTCTGTCTGTGTCACAAGGGAAAAGCTACATGCACACTTTGACCCGCTGTTGTCAACAGAACATCACTAAAACCGAGATAGACATGCTGACCATGTGCAATGTCTTGGGACGGTGCTCTTTCTATAGGGTGCGTCTGGGGAGTTGTACCAAATGTGCTCTTGGTTCCACATGCTCTTGCTGAGCTGGGTAGAGAACATGCCTTTCTACTTTGAACTGCTCTTCAATTTGCTTTTTTGAATTTACTATTTGAAAAAACACATCAAGCCTCGAATGGATTGACCTTTCTGCTAATGTATATCACTTAATGAACGGATGCAATTAACTAATTCATATTGGAATATTGCACTTTCCAGTTCACATTTATCATTTCTAAATGCTTGATCTGGTTTGTCAGTTTAAATTTTTTATTATTACCCTTTAAACTAAAGGAATAAGTCTTATATCTAATTAACTGAACTTACGTATTCAATTAATAGATTCATTATAACTTAATGAATATGGATACCTCACTGGGGCAACAGCAGACTGCTGCATGGGAATGGTCCTTCCTGTATATCCTGTAAAGAATATGTTCTGAATCTCGGAACATATATATTTTTTTTAATTCAACAAACCAGAGTGCTAATAGCACAGTGCACATGGAGTCTAGCTTTGCGGTACAATGGCGCAGCGTGAACTGGACAATTTTCTGGTCTTTGCCCATATTCTAGCAGTGGCTAGATTCCACCATGTAAAATGAATCCAAGCAGCAACTCTTCTGTTTCTGGAATGGTGGGACATTTAGATTTTTAGACATTTAGCTGGAATAGCTGAAGCATTCTGAATTTGGGACCTCTGGAGAGAACAAAGTGGGAAGGCATGACAACCCTGATTTAGAGCACCTAGAAAGAATATCTGCTAGATGGCAGGAAATAGACTGGATGATTTTTTCAGAGCAAGGGTATGGAATAAGTATAACATTGGTATTAGAGATGGCACTGTGAGAAGGGAAAAGAGGACCTCACAGGGTCCTGGGGGACTCCAGGTCTCCAGCTGGAGCCCAGATGTCTAACTACAATTAAACAGCCCCACAACCTGAGTCCTATGAGCCCAAGCCATGAATTTTTAACTGCAGGAAAAATATACTAGAATTAGAAACACTGTGAGGCAGTGCCCAGAGGTAAAGAGATCTATGGGGGGTGGTCTTGGGAGTGGACTGGCATTGTAAAGGGAAGGGGGTTTGCAGGATAACTGGCAGTTTCGTTGCCCTCCTAAAGATGCTGCCTTATCCAGGTTCAAAGCTTTGCTGGCTACATGTAGATGGTATTAGTTCCCTCACCTCCCCGGGTTTTGATGTAAAAATAATATTTCACAATAGGTAAACTTAGATCTACCGCCCTTCTACAATTCTTATTGCCTCAACAGTAGACATTACAAGGGCCACTGTGCCTGCTACCATCAGGAATTTAATCTCTGTAACAGGGCAAAAGGATTTGATAATATGTCCCATTCTGATTAGGCAAATATAGAACTCACATCATCAAAAAAATCCACTGTAAACACTTCAGGGCTGTTTTGCTTTCTTCATGCAGCACATATTTACTGAGAAATCTTTTGCTTTCATAGTAACACCCATTTTAAAACTTTGAGCTACCTTTTAAGTGTTTCTTCTCTATATATACATATATGTATATACACAAAAATGAACCAACAAATTTCTGATTTTTCAGAGAAAGGTTTGGACCAGCCATGGACCTTAACTGTCCTGAAATGGGACATGTATGTCTCAGAAAACAGATGGGGAACTGGTCAGAACCAGCTACTTCTCTGTACTCAATCAAGCTATTATCAAAACACTGTTGGTCAAATCCAGTCCTGATTTATATACTCCTCGCCCATGGGCATACAGTAAGAAAGATCTTCCTGTACTGTATCTTACTAAAACAGCTTATATGAGTTTTTATAACCAGACTGTTTAAGGAAAAGTCATCATAAACCCTGCATGTAACATTGGCATGGCCATGAAAACAGCTATACAACATTTTCACTACACTTGCATTTTGAAATAAGAGCAACTATACAGCAGCATTTTGCTATTGCTCTCTGCCAAACTCTTAGAGCCCTTTCAGTGTGAAATGTTATCTATGTCATTCTATTTCAGATACCATTCTCTGAGAACACACATTCTCAACAAAGCATTGTACAGTCATCCTATACATGAACTGTATGCTCTTTATAACTATGTCAATAAATGGGATGGCTACGCTTCTGTATCTTCTAAATTGTTATAATCATTTATGCTTTGCTGAGACCTAATGGTGTGGTTGGCCTTTTACAGAACACCCTCTGCCCCAAGGAGTTTACAGTATGTCCACTGACTTCAGTGGGCTTTGGGGCAGGCTCCCTAAGGCAATAACCAGCATGGAATAAACTCCCAGTGTTTACTATTAAAAATACTAAGAATTCATGAAAAGATGTAACCAGAAGCTTTCCGTTCTGTCACTCTAAAGGGCTGATGTTTCTTCTGTGGACTTCTACTCCTATATGTGATTCATGATAGCACTCATGCATTAGCGATAACAGCAAAGGATAGATGGGTTTGGAGACAGAGAACAGAAAGGGAAAGATAGTCTGCAAGTGTTTCTTAGGTAGTCAAAGAACAAATAATCCTGCAGTTGAATCTGTTCGGCTCTTCATCATAAAATAGCTTTTTTTCTTTGACCTCACCAGTAGTAACAATGATTCACTCACCAAAGAAAATATTTCCAAGACTGGGCAATAATCATTCTGTGAACATGTATGTTAGGTGAATGAATTTGCATACGGACAGGAAGTATAGCTAGTGGACATATTTACTGTAGTGTACCTCAGCTAAAACCAAGCGTTACAGTAGGGAAGAATTTGGCCCATGATATTAGAGTACAAAACCCAAAGGTGTGTGGTGTGGCATGTTTATAACTTGCTCAGCCTCGTTGTGTTGGGGTTAGCACTTACATAAGTAATGATTTATGTAATACTCCAAATACTATACTGGTAAGAATTCAGTGCTGGACATATTGTTACCCCAGAGAGCAGTATTGCTCTGGGAGCACTATTCATTATTCTTTATTGCTGTAGGACAAAGTATGAGGGAGAATGTAGGGATGGTAAAATAATAAAGTCTGTTTGTAACACTTGCTAGTTCCTGTTCTCCTTGGATACAGACATAGGACCTGAATAGGTCAATAGCAGATTGCATGGATATAATGGAACTATTTTTGGGGTCCTTACAGCATAGGTACATTCAGGTATGGACCACATTAGTGTTGTGGACATTATTTCCTTTTTTAATGGGAGGCACCCATCTGTTGCCCTGACAAGGCCTCTCGGGAGGTATGCTGCCTGCCAGGGGCCTGTAACCGAGATGTTACAGAGGGATTGTCGAGAATCATCCGCCCCTCTGACTACTACCCCATGCTA
Organism: Pelusios castaneus; assembly: GCA_007922175.1. Classification (NCBI taxonomy): domain Eukaryota; kingdom Metazoa; phylum Chordata; order Testudines; family Pelomedusidae; genus Pelusios; species Pelusios castaneus. Next base: position 11,799,444 of record ML685765.1, on the reverse strand, counting down.
TTCAGTCATGTGGGAACCAATGATACTGCAAGAGGTGACCCTCAGCAGATCAAAGGTGACTACAGGGCTCTGGGAGCACGCGTGAAGGAGTTCGGAGCACAAGTGGTGTTCTCCTTGATCCTTCCGGTCAAGGGTAGGGGCCTGAGCAGAGACAGATGCATCATGGAGGTGAATGCCTGGCTGAGAACATGGTGTTACCAGGAGGGCTTTGGCTTCCTTGACCATGGGGTGCTGTTCCAGGAAAAACGAGTGCTAGCTAGAGAAGGACTCCACCTATCATAGAATCATAGGGCTGGAAGGGACCTCATGAGGTCATCTAGTCCAACCCCTGTGCTAAAAGCAGGACCACTCCCCCTAAATCATCCCAGCCAGGGTTTTGTCGAACCGGACCTTAACTATGTCCAAAGACAGAGATTCCCCCACCTCCCTAGCTAACCCATTCCAATGCTTCACACCCTCCTAGTGAGAAAGATTTTCCTAATATCCAACCTCGACCTCCCCAGCTGTAATTTGAAACCATTGCTCTGTTACCACCAAGAACAGCCTAGCTCCCTCCTCTTTGGAGCACCCCTTCAAGTAGTTGAAGGTTGCTATCAAATCCCCTCTCAGTCTTCTCTTCTGTGAACTAAATAAGCCTACTTCCTTCATTCTTTCCTCATAAATCATGTGTCCCAGCCCCCTAATCATTTTCATTGCCCTCCGCTGGACTCTTTCTAATTTGTCCACATCCTTTCTGTAGTGGGGAGCCCAAAACTGGACACACTATTCCAGATGCGGCCTCACCAGTGCCGAATAGAGGGGAATTATCACATCCCTCGATCTGCCAGCAACACTCCTACTGCTGCTGCCCAATATGCCATTGGCCTTTTTGGCAACAAGGGCACACTGTTGGCTCATATCCAGCTTCCCGTCCACCATAACCCCCAGGTCCTTTTGTACAGTGCTGCTACTTAGCCAGTTGGTCCCCAGCCTGTAGCAGTGCATGAGATTTTTCAGTCCTAAGTGCAGGACTTTGCACTTGTCCTTGTTGAACCTCATGAAGTTTCTTTTGGCCCAGTTTTCCAATTTGTCTAAGTCTCCCTGGATCCTGTCCCTGCCCTCCAGTGTGTCTACCATTCCCCCCACTGCTTGGTGTCATTCGCAAACTTACTGAGCACGCAATCTATCCCATCTTCCAGATCATTAATGAAGATGTTGAACAGAACCGGCCCCAGGACCGATCTCTGGGGCACTCCACTCGTTACTGGTTGCCAGCTAGACATCGAGTCATTGATTCCTACCTGCTGAGCCTGGTGATCTAGCCATTTTTCTATCCACCTTACATTCCACTCATCCAACCCATACTTCCTTAACTTGCTGACGAGAATGCTGTGGGAAACCGTATCAAAAGCCTTGCTAAAGGAAGAGCATATTTGGACGTAGACTGTCTAACCTAGTGAGGAGGACTTTAAACTAGGTTTGAAGGGGGAAGGTGACTAAAGCCCACAGGTAAGTCATAATGAGGGAGACCTGGGGGGAAGGGATGGAACCTGGGGGGAGCCGGGGCTGTAACAGCAGGGCTAAAAAAGAGACTAGTCAGAACTGGGCGGGGCGGGGTGGTGGTGGTGAATCAAATCATTTTCTTAGGTGTCCTAATGAAGCCCTAATACCTGAGGTGAGTGGGGAAGGAGGACACCAGGAGATAATGCAAGGAGGAAGATGCAACAGGAGAGATAATTGACAGGGGAAAGTAGGGCAATTGGCCCTGCATTTTAGGTGAAAGGAGCCTGGGAAACAAGCCGCAAGAATTGGTAGTACTGGCACAGACAAGGAACTATGATGTAATTGGAATAACAGAGACATGGTGGGATAGCTTGCATGACTGGAGCACTGCCATGGAAGGGTATAAATTTTCAGGAAGGACAGGTAGGGAAGAAGAGGTGGAGGAGTAGCGCTATATGTAAAAGAGCTGTATGACTGCTCAGAGCTCCACTATGAAAGTGGAAACAAGCCGGTTGAAAGTCTGTGGGTTAAGTTTATAGGCGAGTGCAACAAGGGGGATGTCTTGGTGGGTGTCTGCTATAGGCCGCTAGACCAGAAGGAGGAGGTGGATGAGGCATTCTATGGACAACTAGTAGAAGTTTCCAGATCTCAGGTCCTGGTTCTCATGGGGGATTTCAATTATCCTGACATCTGCTGGGAGGGCAATATAGCAGTGCACAGGCAATCCAGGAAGTTTTTGGAGAGTGTTGAGGACAACTTCCTGGTACAAATGCTGGAAGAACCAACTAGGGGCCTTGCACTTCTTGAGCTGCTGCTCACAAACAGAAAAGAATTGATCAGGGAAATAGAAGTGAATGGCTACCTGGGCAGCAGTGACCATGTTCTCCTGCAGTCCCTGTCCCACAGGCATGCACATCCCTGCCTGCAGGGAGGGAGGCAGGGAGCACTCACCAGCAGGTGCAGCAGGTATCGGGTGTGCTGTCCTCTCACCTGAGTCTTCTTCGGTGGGGAGAGTCTCCTCCCGCTCCTCCGAGATTGGGTCCACCATCGGGGCAGGGATCAGCTCTGGACTGGCAGCTGACTCCAGGGCTGGAGAGGTGCCCTCCAGCTCCTGGTGGCTGGTCTCCCCCTCCTCCTAAATCTAACCCCAGCCTCGTCGACCAAGCCCTCCTTGCTATTGTCGTTGAGGGAGGGTGGTTCAGCAGAGTCAATGATGTAGACTGGGAAGCTGCCGCTCTCCTGCCCCAGAAAGGCATCCAGCTCTTCATAATGGCAGCAGCTGTGGTGAGCACTGCCCCTGTAAGCAGCCTGTCTTCCCAGACTTTCTGGTACGCCTGTCAGAGGTCCTTTATTTTCACCCAGACCTGCTGGGTGTCCCAGGTGTGGCCCTTGTCATTCAAGGACTGGGAGATGGAGGCATATACCTCCCTGTTGCAGTGGCTACCCCGCAATCAGGAGTTCACTGTCTCATCCCCCCAAATGGCCAGCAGTCCAGGATTTCCTGATGGCTCCAGGATGTGGCCCACTTGTGGCACTGGCTGCTCTGCTCAGCCATCTTCCCAGATGGCAGGCCTGGGCAGCTCTGAGGAGCAGGGTGGGCAGGGCTGTGTCCTGCCCTGCGGTTGGCCAGGGCAGGCTCTTCCTGTGCCAGGAACCCTGGGAGGGAAGTCTGGAGGCCATGGAGGTCAACTTAGTGCTACCCTGCATCCACACTGGCTTAAGTCTACTTAATAATGTCGACTTAAGCAGTAAGTCGATGTAAAACTAGGTGTTGTTAAGTCAACTTAAACTTTCCTTAAGTCAACTTAAGGAAATGCTTAAATCGACTTAAGGAAAGCCCAGTGTGGACGTGGCTTTGTTTAGATCGACTTATGCCTGCTTAAGTTGACCTAACTTATAAGTGTAGATGCATCCTTACTGAATGGGGCAGGTATCCTCATGGTGGATGATGCGGAAAAAGCTGAAGTCCTCAATGATTTTTTTACTTCAGTCTTCACAGGGAGGGCCAGCTCCCAGGCTACTACACTGGGTAATGCAGAATGGAGAGAAGGAGAGTGGCCCTCAGTGATGGAAGGTCAGGTTAGGGACTACTTAAAGAAGTTGGATGTGCACAAGTCTATGGGGCCAGATGAACTGCATCCGAGGTTGCTGAGGGAGTTGGCTGATGTGATTGCCGAGCTGCTGGCCATTATCTTTGGAAACTCGTGGCTAACGGGGGAGGTCCTGGATGATTGGAAAAAGGCAAATATAGTACCTATCTTCAAGAAAGGGAAAAAGGAGGATCTGGGAAACTATAGACCAGTCAGCCTCACCTCAATCACTGGAAAAATCATGGAGCAGGTCCTCAAAGAATCCATTCTGAAACATTTGTAGGAAAATATAATGATCAGGAACAGTCAGCATGGATTCACCAAGGGCTAACCTGACCAACCTGATTGCCTTCTATGATGAGATGACTGGATTTGGGGGTGCAGGAAGAGCCGTCGACATGATATACCTCAACTTTAGCAAGGCTTTTGTTTAAAGCCCTCCTCACTAGGTTAGACAGTCTACGTCCAAATATGCCTTTCCTTTAGCAAGGCTTTTGATACGGTTTCCCACAGCATTCTTGTCAGCAAGTTAAGGAAGTATGGGTTGGACGAGTGGACTGTAAGGTGGATAGAAAACTGGCTAGATCATCAGGCTCAGTGTGTAGGAATCAATGCCGCGATGTCTAGCTGGCAACCAGTAACGAGTGGAGTGCCCCAAGGATCGGTCCTGGGGCCGGTTCTGTTCAACATCTTCATTAATGATCTGGATGATGGGACAGATTGCACGCTTAGTAAGTTCATGGATGACACCAAGCAGTAGGGGAATGGTAGACATGCTGGAGGGCAGGGACAGGATTCAGGGAGACCTAGAGCAGTGAGCCAAAAGAAATCCCATGATGTTCAACAAGTACAAAGTCCTGCACTTAGGACAGAAAAATCCCATGTACTGCTATAGGCTGGGGAGCCATCGGCTCAGTAGCAGCACTGTAGAAAAAGACCTGGAGATTATGGTGGACAGGAAGCTGGATGTGAGTCAACAGTGTGCTCTTGTTGCAAAAAAAGGCCAATGGCATATTGGGCTGCATCAGTAGGAGCATAGCCAGCAGATCAAGGGATATGATTATTCCCCTCTATTTGGCACTGGTAAGGCCGCATCTGGAATAGTGTGTCCAGTTTTGGGCTCCCCACTTCAGAAAGGATGTGGACAAATTAGAAAAAGTCCTGTGGAGGGCAAAGAAAATGATTAGGGGGCTGGGGCACATGATTTATGAGGAAAGACTGAAGGAAGTAGGCTTATTTAGTCTGCAGAAGAGAAGACTTAGGGGGGATTTGATAGTAATCTTCCACTACTTGAAGGGGTGCTCCAAAGAGGAGGGAGCTAGGCTGTTCTCAGTAGTAACAGAGGACAGAACAAGGAGCAATGATTTCAAGTTGCAGCTGGGGTGGTCGAGGTTGGATATTAGGGGGGTGGTGAAGCGTTGGAATGGGTTACCTAGGGAGGCGGTGGTATCTCCATCTTTGGAGATATTTAAGGCCCGGTTAGACAATACCCTGACTGGGATGATTTAGTGGGAATGGTCCTGCTTTTAGCAGGGGGTTGGACTAGATGACCTCATGAGGTCCCTTCCAACCCTATGAATCTATGATTCTATGTTTGACTTCCCTGCCAATTCACCTGAATTCCATTTAATGATACTTAAACTGTATATATTACACAAAAAGAAATTGAAATCCTGATGAAATGTTATTAGCAAAAATCAATAAGCTCCAGGCAGTGAGCATTAGCCTCTTTCAGCTGTTCTGCACGTGCGACCCCACCCCACCCCTTTTCAGTAGTAGCAGCCTTTCCATATGAGCGGTGGCCAAAGATCAGGATTAATCACAGTCCAGAGATGCTGGTGTGGAGGAATGGTCTTTACTGCATGGACCTGGAGCATTCCATCCCAGTTATCACTTTTTTAAAGCTCTTAGCTGCCCCTCTAGTTTTCAAAGGTGCTCATCTCATCTGAGTGGCATTGCCAGCATTCCTACCATTATGACATGGACAGCAGGGCCCAGCTGGTAAATGTGAGAGTGAGTGAGAGCAGTAGAAAGCAGTAATCACGGGGTATCATCTGACTGCTGTTCAACTGGATGGTCCAGTTCTGAATATAGTAAAGGAGAAGCAAAAAGAAAGCTGGTTGCAAGGACGACTAATTACAGGTTTAAAAGCATTTCTTTTTCCTTACATTTCATGTGTCTTTTTCTCCCAATGCCATCTGTATATTTGTTAGATCTGGGAAAATACTTCAATTAACCAGCTCTGATTATCACTCAAACAATAAACTAAATTCACTCCACCTGTGGTTGTGCCCCTTTTGTATTGGCTTTCTGCAAAGATTCTAGCCTATGATGTTAATGGAAGGAATGTATGCAAAAACCACACATTTGAAGCAAGTATTAAAGAATATTTGAAGAAAGCAAATGTTCATCTTATAAGTGTAAGTACTGGCACTAGAAACCAGATTCTCTGTTACGCTCACCTAGTAAAGGAAGAAAAGCACTAGGAGAAAAATGGACTAGAGAAACAAGAATGGAGTTGGGAATGAGAAGGGCGGGTTCTGAGTCATGAGCTGGAATGTGCCATGGACTGTACAGTGTGTCTTCAGCCAACTCCCTCTCCCACGGTAACTCTACCTGTAAAATGGAGCTACCAAGCCTCGCACGCTTTTTGTGAGGATTAATGAGGTGATCCATGTACAGCACTTTGAGCACATAAAGGGGTTCAAAAATGCAGTGTGACTCTGGAATAGTGCAGCTCTGCATTGCTTCCTTACTCAGGGCTGTGGCCACATGCCACAATTGAGGCCTCGGTTAGAGAAGAAACTGCTATTGACATTCATCTTAATTAAATACTTTTCTTAAGTACACCACTTATGTCTCACCTTTCAAGCAAGAGACACAGTGTTCACCTCATTCTTGTTGTAATGACTATGTACTCAGGAACCTGATGCAATTTTTACATGCATTATTACACAAGTCTTTTCTTTCATAGCCATAAAAGAGTTGTATCTTTTTATGTGCTATATTAACTAATATTCTGATCCTGTATCTGTGTTATACTGGGGGACAAAGGCATCTCCCAATATGAAATAAACTGGGTTATAATCACATCATGCCCCCAAACTGCACGAAACCTAAGTGACCTCTGGAATAACTCAGTTGAAGCAATCGAAGTAGGGGACAACCCTTGAGGAAGGGAAGTGAATTTTACCCGTCTCCTGATGCTGCAGAATCAGGTCTTTAGATTGGATGGGCCAGATCCAAAACCCACTGGATTTCATGAGAATGGGAATTCCCACTGATTTTAAACCAGGCCCTATATTCCTGATCCTGCTAGGTAATGCCTTCTACAAAGCCTTATTTACATTAGGAGATTTCAGACACCTAAAACCCCAATGGACATAGCACTGTGTTGATAGGAGCAGGATAGACATCTTTAGCACCAGGGTACCTAAGCCACCCGTGGAACTGCTGCCATTGGGAATGGCAGATATGCCTATACTACAGTTAAAAGCCCACCGCTGGCCTGTGTCAGCTGGTTCAGGCTAAGGGGTCTTTAATTGCAATATAGAAGTTCAGACCCAGAGCTTGGGCTCAAGCCTGAGTCCAAAAGTCTATGCCATAGTTAAGCAGCCCCTTAGCCCCAACCCTGCAAGTCTCAGTCAGCTGACATAGGACAACCATAGGTGTCTAACTGCAGGGTAAATATACACCAGGGATGCAAAAGACCCATATTGTAGACACAGCCTAGGCACTGAGCGTCCATAACTCATAGTCAAGTCACCTGCCAGGATTAATATTTAATCCTGGGTATTACTGTACTTAATAGGAATAAAGGCAGTGGATGAAAACAATATGTCACATTGTTCAAGTCAATCAATCAGTTTGTCAATGGAGTGAGTAACACAGCTGATAGGAACAACCAAGATGCTAACAGCATTTTAAAGAAAAGTAAATGAATGTTTCATTGTAATAATATTACCCACACTGAGCTTGATCGGCATCTTTCACTGTCTTTAAAGTCAGTAGAAATAAGATCATGAGTACCTTGCAGGATCAAGTCCCTAATCAATTTTACTTCAACAAAGGGATTACAATTGAGATAAACATACACTCTTTTTCAGCGCTTCACCAGACTATATCACATTCTAGAAAGCCACTGAACTGAAGCAGGTTTCATTAGAAGATCCTACATTATTCTGCCTTGTTGCTCTCCTATAAACAGGCTCTCTCATCACTAGAGAGCTGAGGCATTTAGTCCAAGAAGTGTATTACTAATGAAGTCGATGGATGTACAAAGTCATGGCATTTCTAAAGCAGCATTCTTCATTGTGCATTGAAATCTCTCTAAACTGTACAGCACGGGCTTTTCTAAAAAAAAAAAAAAAAAAAAAAAGGATAGATCAAATGTCTTTGGTAAGTACTTGCTCGCTGGCATGCCTCCCTTGCAGAAAGGTTTCAAAAGGCCAACACTGCGTAACTTAAATCCCAGCCGGGATCACAACCAAGGACTCGGTTCCATATTTGGCAGTTTATATAATCTCTCTCCTTCTCATCTTTTTGGGGGAAAAAACACACAAAAGTTTACCTTAGTAAAAGGTTACCTTGCAGGAAAGGCAATGATTAATCCATTCTGTGTGGAATTAGAAGGAAAAGAAGTTCATCCCCTTTTGATTTTGAGGTTACCAGTATTATCTAGTTCTGCTAATATAAATAGAAGCTAGCAAACTCAGATATGGCACAGGATGGAAAACTCATGATGAATCATCAGGTCATGTTGAGGGGATCCAATTAATGTCTGTGCAGTCAAATGATTTCACTGGCTGCACGGATGTCAAAATCTCATATTTCAATGTATAAGTAAAAGTGTCAAAGTTCAGCTGAAGCAGGGATGATTACAAAGCAAATTTGGGGTGTGCATGCTTGTGCATAACTGGCACTACAGAGCAACAAGAGAACCAAAAATGAACGGGAAAAGAAAAAGAACTTTCAAGGAGAAATTTGCCTTGAAGAACAGCTTTATAAAAGAAGCCCTGGCAGAATTCTTGGGAACATTTATATTGATAGTAAGTATCAGCTGCTTTCCTTCCTTCTCACTAATTAAATGATGGACAGTATTTGTAAGGGGACATGTGTTGCGTTTCCTTGTACTCTGCAAGGAGCATGGGTTACTGACTGAGAAATAGTGCACAGCAGTGAATGAATTGCTTCTATTTATGGTAAGTTTGTTATTACTTCATTCACTTGAAATAATTATGAACTACTATTAAATACAGACAATATTATTGAATATACTTTACAATTGTCTGTTAAAGGTTTACTTTGTTAGCTGAGTAGGTTTTTACCGACTTACCAACCACTGTCAAATGTGAACAATACACTTCAATAACAATCCTGCTTTTCTATTGTTTAAAAAATTCAGGAAATTCTCAGTTCTCATGCATGAGTTCAGTTTGCATTAATTAATTCAGTTAATTAATGCATTAATTAATTAATTAATGAACAATATTACATATAGGGGATAACAGATTTCACACTAGGAATCTTTTCACAAAGTTATACAAAGATTTAATCCTGCAATTTCTAGTGAATGTAATGGCAATTACCCTACAGAATCTTCAGGGATTTGAAAGCTTATCATATTTTGTTGCATCTGCAACTATTTTGCATTTCAGGCAAATATTATTTACTCCGTTATCTGTTCATAACAACAAAATGTTTTCCTCTACTTCTTGTTCAAAAATTTTCCTGTGAGTTTTGTATATTATAAGCTAGTCACACAACATAGATTTGTTACATAAAAAACACTGAGATGTTATTAATAGTATATACAAATAATGATTATATTATGCTTTCTAAACACTGATTAATCCTCAGTGAGTCTGGATTTTTTTTTAAAGATGGGAAAACTGAGGCACAGAGCAAGTCACTGATCTACTAAAAAGGGAACTCAGTGACACAGCAAGCATTAAAATACTAATTCTAACCACTCTTCTTCTTTGTAGACAAAACACCATTATCGCTCCTGTGGTTTTGCTAAGTATTTCATTAAGGGTGAAACTGCACCAGAAAAGATCTTAAAATAAAATAAAGCCTACCGACATCCCAACTAAATATAGGCATAATATTAGCATTAAAAGGTGTGTGTTTTTTCTGTAACCATGTCCACTAGATTCAAAGCATGTCATCTAGAAGACTCCTAATTGTTATATAAGTGTTGAAAACTTCAATCAACTCTTAGGATTACATTCCAATAATAATATTACTTTGCAATTTTCTGAAATATCTAACTAGTATTTTAGCAAGATATTCAGTTAGATGCAAGAATCTCAAAGCATTTCACCAACATTAATCAATTAAGCCTCATAACCACCAAGTAAGGAAGGAAAATATATGACATATTAGAAAGCATGGTTAGAGAGGTTATATGGGGCACCCAGGAAACTGTGACAGACCTGTGAATATAATCCAGATCACACGACATCCAGTCCTATGTCTTAACCACAAGATCCTCCTCCCTCCATTAGTCAAATTATGTAAGTGAAGAAAATGTATTATAGTGCGGATGAGCAGAGAAAATTCTATTCGTTAATGCTCTGCCATGCAAGCATGGAAAGAAATGCAACCGTACAGTCTGTTTTATACTTTAACAGGGAAACTAAATTACATAATCCTGGGGATATCAATGTGCCTGAATTTTGTAATCTACTTTCCCTTTTATTTTTGCTTAAAGTTGTTTTCACCTTGGATAATACAGGAAAGATCTCTAAATAGACAAAAACTGGATAGCTGAGCAATCAACAAACTGCAAAAACACTAAGTTGATATTTTGACTGCACAGAATTTTCTGAAGTAAGCTATAGTTCAGGGTTATTGTAACAAGGTTCTTCCTCTTCTGCATGTACTCATCTCATGACTGAAAGGAATTTCACGGCTAATAGGATCTCTCACATTATGATTTACTTCTTTTTTTAAAAAAATATTAAACCACTGATTTAATTTTGCACTGGTGATCATGACTGACAACTCAAAGAGCACTTTTAGCATGGGCAACAAAAGTGAGAGTGTCCCTACATTGTCCCAGTGAGGTGTCTTAGTGGCCTATTCAATCCAGAGCCTCTCTAGAGCCATAGCTCATGCCTTCTGTGGTGGTAGTTTGTAGAATGGATAACATGTCCACCTAGAAAAGGACTAAGACCGGCTATTGATTTTTCCATAGGCTGCATATTGCGGTGATTTTCTGTCACTTCCAAGTTAGGGTTTAATGGAATAATAAAATCATAATAATTAAAAAAAAAATTGGGGCCAGTCACTTATTTCTCCTAGAAATGGAAGACTGCATATATTATTACTAAACTCAGTATTTCAACCCCACTAACCCAGAGAAGATATACCTCTAGGTCCCACAAATACTGAGCAATCCACTTGGGCTCCAGCTCTTCTGGGGGATGGACATCATTGCTCCTAAGCCATTATGTGTTCTTATGTTATGTGTTTGAAAAGTTCACTCAAACCTGGACTGTTATTTTCCAAACTCTGAAAAATTACGTGTGAAAGCCTTATAAGGATACATTTCAGGATACAATAAAGTAGAAACTATTTATAGGGCAAAATGTGCCCTTCCACCAGCGTTGTGGAGGGCTCTGCCTACAGTAGAATTGAAGTGCACCCTTCAAGTACAGGCCTGGAGGAAGCCACACAGAGATAGCTACTCGAGAACCCTGTGCCAGAACCTGGCTTCATTTGGGTTCATTGCATACCACAAATCAATAGAGAGACAATGGGATGTGTGAGTTTCTTGGCATATTGGCCAACAGCCAACGCCACCTAAACAAAAAGGATTGTAGGTGCTACTCCAGTTTTGGAGTGCTCTGCAATATGGGGAGAGGACTGCTTTCACTAAAGTGTTTCACCAAAGTATTCCCTAGGACACAGAATGGCTGCTCTGGTCATGCTCCAGACTAGGATTAGAGTGTTTCCACCATATATAGGCAATGAAAAGATTACACTTAATCACTGCAGGAATTGCAAGCCTTGGGTGTGATTTCTAGAAAAACCAAACGTGGACTAGAGCAGCAGTTTCCATGTGGCAGAGCTATATTTGCAACCTAGGCAGTGTGTTCTATGAGGAACATGCACTGTGCTGAAGATTTCTGCTTGCAGATTGCTTGCTGATATCTGCACTGATCCTTTCCCTGGTTTTACACTAGTGTTGGTGGCTTTACATGTATATCAGCAACCTCTGAACTCTCCTAGTATAGGTTAGTGTTCTGAATACACTTATTTTTAAAGCTAAATGTCTATCTTTAACACCCCCACCCCAGTTATGGTATGTCTGCAGCACATACATAAAAATAGAGGCACCTGTTTTCTTCACAGCAGGTGCAGTGTAATGTGATTTTTGCACACTCAGGATATGGAAACCACAGTATGGGCTTGATCATTCCAGTTCTATGGGAGGGGGCTAAAGGGGAAGACATTGCCACAAAGTTTCCCTGGCTGAGAGTTGGCCCCGTTGAGCTCATTATGGAGGGGTTTGCAAAACGGGCTGTGAGTTCTGCCCCCTAATCTTATGGATCTTCCATGGGTTTCCATGCTGCATCTGAGTATCCTGCACATATTCAGGCACCCTACCCTCACCCTATGCCAAGCCCCTACCCCTCCCATAGTCAGCTTCCTAGCAATGAGACTCCACTGGAACCACATAGAGCTCCCGCAGCTGGCTACAGCCCTTCCTCTAGGGGGTAGGTGGGAAGGTAACAGCCTGAGGCAGTGATACATTTCCTCCCAGAGTTCCATGGGGCTAGTGGGAGAGACACTACATGGCCAGCAACACAACAGAGCAGCAAAGCAATGGAGCAGAGGGGTGGGTTACATGATTCCTGTTGATCTCAGGAGATCTCAGGAGATTATGGGGGCTTTGTGGAGCTAGTCTATCTCTCTGGTTTAAACCTTCTTTCTCGCTATATTTTATCCCTTCTGTTCTCTTACCCTTTTCTAAAGCCAGGTTTGTGCAAGGGTGCAGCATGTACAAATGCAAAGGGGTGATGTGCTATTCCAGTGTAAAGCAAGACTTTCTCCCACACTTACCCCAGTGTAGCACATCTGAACTAGAGCGGTGAAGTGTACCACAGAGAGGGACTTCCCTCACTCGTTCCCATGAACGGAATGTGTTTTCTGTTTTATTTTCATGCGTCAGAGGACTTGCTTGTTAAAAGCAATTTTCCAGAAAACCCGCTCAGGAGCCAATAATGCCTGAGTCCAAAAGGCAGGTAGGCAGTGTCTGTTTACTTGCTAAAGCAGAGCACAAATGTCCACTTGCAATATCAGGACACATGGGTGGCAGTTGTACAGCCTCCTTCTACAAATAGCTTTTTTGTGTTTCTGTCTTCCGTTTGCTGTTTCTGGCTTACATTTTGTTTCCCTGTGGCCTCCTACCAAGTGTGGCGACCATTTCAATACGTGTCATTGCTGGATGTGATGCTCTATACATTTCATGGTACATCGACATTGTAACAGTGGAGGGAACGTGAGCGGGGAGCGATTGCAACACACATTGCTTTAACCTAGCTGGCTGGGGTATCTGAACAGTGACGCTGCAGATGGACATACTTCAATACAACCAGAGCCCTAGGTAATTAGTCAAGCAGCTAGCCTGCACTAAGGTCCATGCGGCTGTGGCTTCACAATTGTTGGTATATGAGCTAGCAATTAAAGCCATCTTGGATATGTTTACAGGTGGTGCAATCATCCCCCACCCCATGCAGTGCAGGTATCCTCTTAAACTTGCCCTTGAAGGCAGTAGAGCAAGGCACTTAGAGGGGTATCCATTTCCCAACGTTTAGTCTATGGTCCAAGTCACATGGGGTCCTGCAGATCTTATGCATATGTGACTCTCACTGAAACAAATGGGTGTCCATGTGAGCACCGAGACTGCAGTTGGTGGAGATCCGATACACTAGCTGTATTCAAGACACTGCCACAGGCTGCGGGAAGATGAGTGGTTTATTGACAAACGACTGAATATCTGTATTCATCGTTATCTTTTTTTAAATCTTGTTTTCAAACTGCAAGCACTTCATTATTGTATTCACCACTCTTTTTCCCCCTCTGGTTCCTATTGTAAATAAACTCTTTCAGTTTGCACCAAAATAACAGATCTTGATCTATTCCCTCCTGAAAAACCTACAAATCAGTCATTAAGTGGACTGCTGGTCAGATCACAATCAAGTCAATAAATCCATTACAATTTAGCTGACTTAATATTTTCCTTCTTCCATGCACTATGTGAATTTCAGTTCATATTAAAAATGGCATCTTCCTGTATTGCTGATCCACAGTAGTGAAGATGTTCTTGAAGAATTTATAAAGTGGTGTTATTTTATAATAGCCAGCTTAAACCTTGATTATTTATTTCTGATTATTAAACACAAAATGTGTTTAGCCTACATTATGCAGTAAGGATTTACAAATTTTATATTTTTAAAAACAAAGATGATTTCAGTTGTTATCAAAAATCTAAAGTTTGAAAAAGAGGTTAAAGTAACTATGTATAGGATGACAACAGAGTCTTGTGGCACTTTTAAAGACTAACAGATTTATTAATCGCATGAGCTTTCGTGGGAGAAAATCCCACTTCGTCAGACGCTTTGAAGATAGGAAAGTTACAGAGTGGGAGGAAATTAAATGCAGGGGAGTGTATGACATAGCATCAGGTCAGGCTGTAACAGCAAATCAAAGTAGGTGTTAGGATTCAAAACACTGCGTATTATATGAAATAAGTAAAATAGACAGTGGTTTCTAATAGCCACCTAGCTAGCTGTTATCAGTTGACAATTTCTGTGAATAGTGAGTTAGAAGGGATTTGAAGTAGTATGAGTTAGTCATGGATGAGGAAAAAGGGGTTATAAATGAAAGATTAAAATGCATTTATAATTGAAATTCATTTATTTTGAAGAGTGTTGTCATAATAATGTTCTATGTACTTTTGGCCTCAGGTATGGTAATACTCTGAGAAGTGGCTCTAAAATGTCATGAAGTTCTATATATTAGGGTCTCTGGCAAAAACTATAATACAAATAACACAATAATTATGACTCATGATTTAAATTTGGCACATTTTGGTCCTAAACTTCCAGAGCATTTTACAAGTAAAAATACTCTTGCGGGGGTAGGGGGTAGGGAGCTTTCTATCTGCTAATACCACAAATTCACCTGAGATCAGAAAGTTTTCTGGCTCCTGGAAACACACCAGTAATTCAGATTCTGAAGCTGAAATTTTGTTGAAAATCCTGTTGATGACCTACAAGCCAAATAAGAATCCCTCCCACTGTCTCAGATGTAACGAACCTGCTTGCAAACAGAAGTCACACATAATAAAAACATCCCTTACTTTTGTCAATAATGAGGGCAAATAGTCGGCCCAACACACAGGCACCAGATTGCGCTACTGAGAAGGATATTTTTACAAAGTCACTTTTCTGGCCATAATTGTACTTTTATCAAAGTTAGTTTTTTTGCTCCAAACAGCAGTTCATATCTCACTACAGTTCTTCTTTCTAAGTGAGCTGAATGGTTAGCAGTGGAGTGGAAGAACGGGAAGGAAAACTAGCTAATGTTTTTCAAACCTGAAGTGTTTTTCACAGCAAATAATTTTTAAAAGTTACAGGAAATCCTTTGGGTTTCCTGTTACGAAGAGTATAGCATTGTGGTAGTCAGGCTTTCCAGTACATGACATTTTAATTTTTTGGGTGATGCAAACATTCTGAACTGTGCAAAGATTTTTAAAAGAGAATTCAGTTCATCTAGGTAATACCAGAAACCTCGTTCCATTGGCTTCTATTGATTAACACGAGTTACCAGTAAGTAAACTGGGATACATTTTCAAAGGACAGAGGCCCAGAGTTCTTTGTGCAGACACAACTTTTGCCAACAAAGTCTGCACTGACCTGCATGCACATTTCTGAGTACTTTAGCCTCTCCCTGCCTGACTTCAAAAGAAATCAGCACTACTGCCACAATTCAACTGCAGCTGCAAAATGTGGGTGCAAATTTTGCATGTGCAAATTTGGAGGCTGCTCTTTTGGAAATATGTCCCGTTAAGTAAGAGAATATTATGAAACACAATGGAATTAAACTAATAAAATTCCCAATCAGTTACAAGATCCTGGAATGTATAATGAGACAAAAAATGAATTTTGTGCTATAAAGTATATTTACACATTTGCCTTCAGTGCACTCTGATTGTTAAAATCATAGCATCATTTAGATTAGAAGGGAATTACTGAGAGACATCCTGTTCATCCTTTTGTATAATGGCAGAATTGATTCAATTTTTTTCCTAAGCCACCCCAAAAACTGTTTAGAACAGATATGGCAATTTCCTGCAATATTCTTGAAAGATCATATTGTATTAAGTTGATGTATTATTGAGGGAAGCTGATGTATTATTGAGGGAAGAGTGACAGATGTGAGATCTGGCACTTCAAAAGACTATATTGGAACTATGCCAGAAAAGTATGGATGGCTGGGAAAATAAATGGCAAATGGATTTCCTGGGGAATCCTTAGGGAAAAGTTAATGGCAATTCCCCCAACTCTAGTTATGCAAAAGTCAAGCCTTTTAAAGCTAAGTTCTGAGGAGTGTGCCATTGCCTGGTAATTTACCTGTTACAACAAGCTAATCTCAAAGATCTGAGCAATATAAAGAAATAGGTTGATCTGTCCAGTTTTTGTTCTGATTCTGGATATCAGACGAATATGAACTTTTAACCATGGGCAAATCCCGTTTATGGGTTTTGAAGGACAAAAAAACTACCAGACCTCTTGACTGGAGTAGGCAATAACTGTTGGTAATCCTTTTAGCATGTAGGGAATTCTATTGTGCTGATATGTTCTCTCTCTAATGATTTATTTTAAGAAAAAATATGCTTGCTTAGAAGAAACTGTGAGGTAACGTATACCTGCATGCAGTACACTGGTCATAGCCTCTGGAAGGAAAGCAAAGTGCAGCCACTGGTGTTCAGGCAACTCCACTGGAGGCTAAAAACCACAGATAAAACAAATACACTGTTAAGTTAGTTCATCATGACAATTTCTAACAAATCCTACTGCCCTTAATTGCTCACTTCTTTTTAAGTAGTCTTCTACAGCAGGTGTGAGACCCTTAAGCTTAACATCCTGTCCTACTCTTCTCTTTAGACACTCTGGTAACCTTCTGCAGACCTAAGGAAGAGCTCTCTGAAGCTTGAAAGCTTCTCCCCTTCCACCAGCAAAAATTGGTCCTATAAGAGATATTACTTCAGCCATCTGGTTACACTAGTCTATCAGCATTTCAAAAAATTAAGCTTAAAAAAATTGATCCTATTTCTGAATGAAAACAGTCTGTGAAGTTCAAGCAGCTGAGGGCAAGCTACCAACAGCATGTTCACAGAGCATCAGGTGTGACTGTATATGTGGGAGCATGACCAAAGCCCTGCTTTCCCATTCATTTGCTAGCACCTGGAAGACATGCATACTGAACTTGTTTTAAGGTACCACTCTTCCAGGATCCGTAAGGACAGCTTCTCTCCTTTTCAGGCACAACACCCCCAGACACTACTGCCTGGGTGATACAACTCCCTAGTCAATATTGCTGTGGTTACGCATGCTTTTCCTTTTTCTCAGTTTTTAAATTTGTAAGTCACAGTGGCATAACTATGGGTGGGCCTGGGTGGGCCAGGGCTCACCCTCTTTGAAAGCAGGTTCAGCCAATCAGCTGCTTGCTTTTGCAACTGTTCCGCTTTACTTGCTACCTAGCAACCAGAGCATCTCAGGCAGCATTTGGTTGGTTGCTTGCCTGAATATACTGCTTCTGGCCAGGTGACCAGAAGCTGGACATTCAGGAAGCAATCAGACAAAAAAAGCTGCCTGATGATGCTCCAGTTGCTAGGCAGCAAGGTAAACTGAGTGCCAGCAGCAGCCACACTTTGTTTTCACTTGTTTTTTGACCAGTCAAACTTCCCCCAGCCAAAAAACAAGTGAGAGTGGACGCTCCCCCCAGCCTCACCTCTTGCTTGTTTTTAAGCTAGCGGAAGTTCAACCAGCGAAAAAACAAGCAAAAGCGCAGCTGCTGCCAATGCTCTGGATCCACTTAACTTGCTACGTAGCAACTGGAGCATCCGCAGCTTCCGAAGTGCATGCTTCCGGTCATGTGACCAGGAGGAGGAAGTGATCCGGGCCCACCCCAGTGAAACATAGGCTCTGGCAGAGAATCAGTTCTGGATATGCCCCTGGTAAGTCAGTGCAGGAAACAAAAGAAAGACAACTCTCCACAGAAATATAAATGATGAGACTTGCAAGGAAACACAAATCAATATATTCTCTCTCTTCTCTGTACCCCACTCCCTTTCAAAGCAAACATCCTCCGCCCATGCAAGTTAGGACATACATAAACTGAACTCCAGCTTCAGTGGTTTCCTTTCCCATCCTCTACTGGATTTCTAAAACCTAGTGAGAATGTGAAAATAATTTCCACCAAAGAAATTGGCTCAAACTGGTTGTCTTGTCTAGTTTAGGACAGAAAAGCATTTCAGTATCCAGGGATGAAGAGGGCAATATTTACAGTAGTAAAAGGAGAGTGTACAGACCTTTCCAGTCTCTCTAGCCAATTTAACAGTTTATTTCTCCTTTTACAACATGCGCAAGAACAATAATAAATCATTTTTATTTTATTAAACAAGCACCAGTTTAAAAATGCAGTGGAGTCTATATATACGTTTTCTTTTACGTAGTGCAATTTGAACCAGATCGTCATGTATTTTAAAAGCTTTAATGTACACATTTCTCCAAGAGCCTTATGAAATTTATATTACTGTCTCCTAGTTGTAATGCTTTTTGCTATTAAAAAAAAACCAGTTTCAAAATGATAATCATCTTGGGTTTATGTCCATACTGTTTAATTACCTAAATGATCAGCTTTAACTCCAAACCCTTATTTTATTGGATAGTGAAAACAAATGAAGGGAAATCCATCTGAGCCTGAGAGGATATTGATTGTGTCCCAGGAGATCTGCAGAAGAATAGATATAGCATTCTTTTATTACTCCAAGTTTGATTAAATTGTAATAGCAGGACAAAACTAAGTATGTAACTAATGATAAAGAGCCATGTGGTTTTAAAGTAGTTCCATGAATCTTTTTTTAACTAGTAAACTATATTGCTATTGCACCCTGAAAAGTATAAATGATATCAGCCAAAATATTATAGATATTAGAAAAGATGGAAATGAGGAATGCATTTTGCTGGAAGATTTTCCAGAAAGAATAAAAAACTTCAGAAGAATTCTCTCTCTTGAATTCTTTCAGAACTCTGACCCTAAATACTAGCTGTCTTAAAATATGTATTTGTTATTATGACTGTTTGAATTGTGATAGTGCTTCAGCGCTCCAGTCATAGACTAGAACCACATTGTGCTAGGTGCAATACAAACACGCAGTGAAAAAGATGGTCTCTGTCCCCAAAGAGCTCACCGTTTATGATAAAAGCAACTAACCATGAAAACAAATGGGAAATAACGACCTAAGCAAAGTTGTTTCTTTTTTTTAAGTAAATGGATTGTAAATGAAAGAGCACTATAAAATATACAAAAGAAAAAGTTGTCAAAGGGACACCATCAACTTGTAATTGTGATTCTGTCTGAAAACAGGTTAGCTAATATTATTAAAAAACAACACCTCAAATTCCTGTAACTGAAAAAGATCACAGAAAAAAATTCTTTACATTTTCAGTTTTACTTTGTGCATTTGACAGCAATTTGCGTATTATCAATTTCACTGTTTTCCCCTGTATAATCAGTTACTTAGCCAGTTTCCCCTGTTTGTGCAGATCCTTCAGACAGCAACAGGGAAAAATAAACCCTTTTTTTAAATAAATAAGAAAAAAATTATTGTAAAACCACCAAAATTGGAGGGGGACGAAGAGGCAGATGTACAGCCTGTAATGTCAGTCTTTCTTTCATTTACACTGCTGTCTATCACCGCTGCAGTTGAGCAACTTCCATGCACACTTGATAGTAGCACGGAAGACTCTAGTGGATTTTATGGAGTTTCTGACTCTCCTCCTGTTTCATGATAAAAGAACTGCTAAGGGTATTTTTAGGGGGGCGTGGGAGGGGCAATGACGTGTTGGGGGTTTTTAAAAAAATTTTGGTTGGTTGATTTGCATTTACAGATATGTTCCTTTGGATTTTCTTTAATTGACTAGATTTCCACGTATCAGGGCCTCTTTACAAATGTTTGAACAGGTCAGAAATACCCACTCTTGCTTTGTCTGTATTCATTTTAGAAAACGAAGCTTTGGAATAGATTCAGCCAGTGAAACAGGAAGGTGCAGATCACAGCTCTAGCAAGGCCCATTATGTTCCATGGAAGAGGGCAGTGGAATTAGCCCATGGGGTGGGCAGGTGGTGTTCTCACTACCACTCTTCCTTGAGGCTTCCACAGGTCAGGGATCGCTTCAGGGCTGGCCTGCACTGGGAAGTTAGGTCAATCTAGCTATAGCGCTCAGAGGTATGAAAAATTCAGTGTCCTGAGAGACATAGGCGACGCTATTGCATCTTGAAGAGGTGGATTTACTAAAGAGACAGAAAACCCCCTTCCATCACTGTGATATGTATCTATACTATGATACCGGTAGCATTTCTAGCATAGTCATGCCCTCAATTTCCACTGAGTGCTCCACCAGAGCCCAGCTGGCAGAAGTTATCAGGAGGCATGCCCAAATCAACACATCGCCTGAGCTATATCCACTCCCAGGCCAGCAACAACCACTTTATGGGATGCACTCGTGTTAGGACCCAGCAACTAGAACCCAGGTCTGTAGAGTCTGGGGTGACTGATATTCCTGTAGCGGCATTGGGAGGGCATGCAGAGGCCTAGCTAGGGAGCAGAGAGTAGGTGCCACAGAAAGCACTGCCCCAGAGTGACTGTACTCTGTGGCCCTTTGATTGGTTAAGTACCCCCTACTTAATCCCTGGGGGTTGCCCTGTGTGCGCAACCACATAGACTTTGGCCTGATGGCGGGTCTCTGACTCCAGCCTGACTTCAACTCAGTTTCTTGCCTCTCAATTCTAGCCGTGTACTACCTCTGATCTTCGGTCTCCCACTCCAGCCTGGCTTTGACCTGACTTGTTCATGGGACCCGGCCTTGCAATTGCTCCAACTTCTGCCCAGCAACTCTTATCCCTGGTGGGCAGACCTCAGCCCAGCTGTGATCACCTACGCCCTGGTCCCTTACAACTCATTACTCATGTCCCCACCAAAAACCTGCAGGAGAGGGCATGTTTCATCTGCGCACCTGATGGTTTTTCTGGAATCCTGTATCTTGATTTACGCCTACAAACTCCTTAACAGCCAGGGGAGAACACAGCAATTGACTTAAGGATATCAGACATCTTTCTCTTAGGGATTGTCCTCTGAGCTTCCTGGAGGTTCCCATGACAATCTTTCCTCTTCAATAGACTCAGGATGGATGAAGCTAGGATAGAATATGGGAACTCTCTCTCACAGAATGACAGGACCTTTAGCCTATTGCACTACACTGCACTCTGGAGTATCTCAGCATCAAAGAACGAGATGCAACTGTAGAGTAATCCAGACAAATATTAAAGAGGCCTACCTTGTCTAAGAAAGGAGAGGGCATGTTGCTTGCCAATAGAAAATGCCTGCCAGGGGAGCTGCAGTGAAAGGTAGGAAGGTGGGTCTGGTGGGGAAAAGGGGCAGAGAGGTTGTCCTTTCTTCAGGAAGAGCTGTGTACTGAAAGTTCTATAGAGTGGTCCTTGGAACCCCACGTATGGCTGTCCTCTGAAAAGTGAATATTAACTTTCAATGACTTCCAGATTTAGAGTGTTTCATTTACAAGTTAGAAGATGGTGTTTGTGAGTGCCAACTTTGGGATCAGCCTGAGTTCTTAGAGTCACACTGAGTTCTCTCCTTCTCATACAACAGCACCCATTGTAAAGATTCTGGAGATGTAGTCTGCCCTCATTGTTACCTGTGCAACTTCACTATAGGCTTGCAAATGTGTAACCGACTAGAACTTCAGTCACAATTCTGATGATGACGCACAAGATTCAACACACTGCCTTGGTCTATACTGATAGAAGAAGTTCAATGTAATGCTGCTTCCTCGACCTACTGTCTCACTGTGTTGGTCAGCTCTTTGCAGCTAACAGCAGTAAACTTAGTTTTAGAACGACAAGAATTAGATAAGATTCCTAATACACACAAAAGGCAGCCTTGTTGAGCAAGGAGATAGCATTTTTATATTCTCTAGGTATTGCACTTGAAGAGCACTCAGTACCTACAGCCACTATGGAAAACATATCAGCTATAGTTCTGGATTTGGACCTTTGAGAAACCCTATTCAATACCCAAAATGCTATTTTATGTGTCTTTGCAAAAATCCTGACTATAACACAGATGGAAGCAGCAGGCGCTCAGTTTCTCAATGACTGGGAGAGAGAAAGTTCTGTAAGTTGCATGGAAAAACAAAGACATTACGCTCAAAGGAACCAATTGTTTTCCTTCCCCTGGTGTTAGTCTTATTACCCAAAACAAAGAAAAGGCTTGTGTGTCTGAGAAGGGTTGTGTGTCTTCTGGTTGAGAACATGCAGACAGCCAACCCACACCCAGCCAAACTCCATGTTATTGAAGACAGTAATCTTATTTGTTTTGGGACAAAGAATCAGCCCTGGAGCAACTGAGGTAAATTTAGGCAGACAAGGCTGCAGACAACTGCTAAGGAGATGAGAAACTGAAAGCATAAGATAAGATAAAGGTATCTGCCCTCAATTACATCCCTGCAACTCCCACTGATTTCAATTGTTTCAGTCAATGAGATTGCATGGGTGTAACTTAGGGCTGAATTTGGTCGGGAAACTTAAAATATTGAGTTACAACATGATGATCCAGTCAGTTTCAGCTAAGACTAGCAGAGATTAACAAGATATTAAATTGCTGCTCATGTAATTATATTATGAGGTGATGGTTTCGGTTGTGTTGAACTATTTACCCCAGATTCCAAAGGGGTAGCCGTGTTAGTCTATTGTAGAAAGACAACAGAGTCCTGTGGCACTTTTAAAGACTAACAGATTTATTTATCGCATGAGCTTTCCCACGAAAGCTCATGCAATAAATAAATCTGTTAGTCTTTAAAAGTGCCACAGGACTCTGTTGTCTATTTACCCCAGGTATGAGAGAAATTATTTTTCCCACTTACAATGGCAGCATGTGAACATAATACTAACATGTCATGGCTGATACATGGAGGCTTGCTTCCTGCCATGCATATAAATGACTGTGCTCCTGACAGTCAGTGCTCATTCACTGCACACCAGACAGCCTTATGCAGACACAGTGGGTGAGGCATAAGTGCCCTGGCTATATGTGCAAATTTTGATTTGTGTTCTTGCTTGCTCCTGTGGGTGCAGTTTGTTGCAAGCACAAGAATAGAGGGACTAGAGCTGAAAACTTGGCCCAGGGCATGACTGCACATTTAGAAAAGAGAGCATTTAGGGGTTGGGTTTTTGCTGTGCATGTCTACGCATTAAGAATATCACCCTTAAATAACAAGCGAGAATATACAGTACAGTGTTGCACCCCCAGCATAGCAGAAAGTAGACTGAAGCATGGCATTTGTCTGTCTTTCTCTCAAGATGCAATGATATGGCCCTATGCTGCTGCTTTCTAGCACAATAACCCTATCTTTAAAATAGCCAGACAATTGTAATGCTTTGGCACCACATAATGCTTTGTTTGCTTGTAAGCGCATAACCTGTAAGCAAGAGTTGCACCTGGGTAAATGATGCAGTCAGAGACAGAGACAGGTCAGGCTACAGGTTTTTGCCGGTATAGAAATGGTAGTTAGAGGTGTGGCCACATTATTAAACCAGCAAAAGCCTAGTGTAGATGATGAAGCTCCACCAGCATAAATGTGCTTTCACTGGAGGACCCAGTGTAAGCTGTGCTGTAAGAAACACAGGTTTTGCTGGCATAAAGTACAGCTACACCAAGCAGATTTACCTGAGAGTTGCACGAGCAACCCTTTTGTAGTTTAGCATAGGTCTAACGCAGATTTACGCGTGCTCTGCTTAGCTTCTGAAAAGGATTTGCTTCACACTCATAATATGCATTTCTCCAAGAGCTAATTTATATACATACATAACAGAACAAACAAGGAGTCCTGTGGCACTTTTAAAGACTACCAAATTTATTTATTGCATGAGCTTTCATGGGAGAAAATCCCACTCTGTCAGATGCTTTATCAATAATAATAATGATAAAGTGTCTGATGAAGTGGGATGTTCTCCCACAAAAGCTCATGCAATAAAGAAATTTGTTAGTCTTTAAAAATACCCACCAGCTGCCGGTATTACCACTAGCTGGATGCCTGTCTGGGCCAGGAGAGCAGCAGCCTGCCAGCCCACCCCATCAACTTTGCCGAACCCCCTCTCTCAACGATGACCAGGAGGAGGGCTCGGGGGATGAGACTGTGGAGCTGGAGCAGGGGGAGGCCAGCGCCCAGCAGGAGCAGGAGGATGGCCACCGGAGGGTTGAGCAGGGGCTGCGGAGGGGCGAGCAGAGGCTGCTCTAGTGTATGCTCGACCTCATGGAGTGGCAGACCCAGTCCTTGAAGCGCCTGGAGGAGCACCTGTTCTCTCAGGGCCCCGCCCTGTGCCCCACGGGCAGCCCTCCTCACCGGCAGGCCAGGACCCGAGGCAGACACCTGCAAGCCCGGGACCCACCTTCCAGAGGTCACTAGCATCAGCCCTCCCCCCGACCCTCTTCACTCCCCCCAAATCTCCCAACCCTCACAGCTCCCAACCCCCATTTCCCCCTCTGAATAAACACCCTGAACACTTTTATACAGTGTGTCGTGCTTTTTATTGGTGTGGGGACTGGGGGGAGACAGGTGCGTGGGGGGGTGGGCAGTGGAGGTGATGGGGCCTGGTAGCACACCCACCCCTCAGTGTTCATCGCTGTTGAAGTGGGCCCTCAGTGCATCCTGGATGAGTTGTGCTTGCTGCTGGCCCACTGAGTCTGGGGCAGGGTGTTGTTGGGCTGCTTGTACTGCACAGCGAGCCTCTCGGCCTCGGCTTCCCAGATGCAGGGGAAACCTTTCCGCCCACAGCTCGCAGAGGTTGTGCAGGCAACAGCATGCGCTGACGACCTCTGGGAGGTTGCTCTTGCTGAGCTGCAGGAGGGTCAGGAGGTCCCTCCAGTGGGCCTTGAGACGGCCAAAGGCACGTTCAACGATGCTGCGGCAGCAATTGAGCCTCCGATTGAAGAGGTCCCTGCTGGCATCCATGTGGCCCGTGTATGGCGTCATCAGCCAGGGGATCAAGGGGTAGGCGGCATCCCCAAGGATCAGGACTGGCATCTGCACGTCCCCGATGGTGATGGTGTGATCAGGGAAGAAGGTGCCCGCCTGCATGCGCCTGTACAGGGTGGAGATGCGCAGGATCCATGCATCGTGCGCCTTCCCCGGCCAGCCCACATAGATGTTCTGGAAGATTCCACAGTGGTCCATGAGGGCCTGCAGGACCACAGAGTAGTACCCCTGGTGGTTGACATAGTCCCTGGCATAATGTTCTGGGGCTTGGATGGGGATGTGGCTGGCGTCCACAATGCCCCCACAGTTGGGGAAGCTGAGTCCAGTGAGGCCGTCGAGGAGTTCGTGCAGGTTTCCCAGGGTGACGAGGTGGGCTAGCAGGACCTGGTTGATTGCCCTGCACACCTGCATGAGAGCAGTCCCCACGGTGGCCTTCCCGATGCCAGATTGCTGGGCCACGGAGCGGTCAGAATCCGGGGTTGCCAGCTTCCACACAGCGACGGCCACTTGCTTGTCTACGGGCAGGGCGGGTTGAAGTCGGGTGTCCATGAGCTGCAGAACTGGGGTGAGCTTGCGGACCAGCTCGAGGAAGGTCTGCTTGCTCATCCTAAAGTTCTGCAGCCACAGGTCATCGTCCCAGGTGGTGAGGACAATCCACACCCACCAGTCACTGTGGGCCTCACATGTCTGGAGGCAACGAGGCACAGAGCACGGTGCAGGGACCGCGGCAGGTTGCTGGGGCAGCAGGGTGAGGGACAGGCTGTTGTCTTCCTCCGCGCTGGTGAGTCACCAGACAGGCCTGCTTCATAGCTGAAGAAGCCTTACCACTAGCTGGCAGGTGTCACTCAGCTGGCTGACAAAGCGCAGGCGAAGAGGCAGATCCATGACCTGCTCAGGCTCCAAGTTGCCAGGTACAATGGGAAGGGGCTGAGCCCACTTCCTGTTTTGGGGTGTGGCTGGGGGACGGGAGACCTTCTCTGCTGGCACACTGCACTGGCTGTACAAACATCTGACAGCCGAACATCTTGAGCATAAACGTCTACTATGAGGTCAGATTAGGTAGAGAAGAGAAGGAGAAGAGGCAGATCCATGACCTGCTCAGGCTCCGAGTTGCCAGGCACAATGGGAAGGGGCTGAGCCCACTTCCTGTTTTGAAGGCATGGCCAGGGGAGGGGTGACCTTCTTTGCTGCCATCCTGCCACACTTCCCACAATGCACCCCTCTAACACCTCCCTCCCCCCCCCAAGTCGACTTAGGAGTCTAGTGTGGACTCTCTACGTTGACTTGATACATTCTGCCTTAAGTCGACTTAGGAGTCTAGTGTAGACTCTCTACATTGACTTAATAAGGTCGCCTTAACTTTCTAAGTATAGACATAGCCCTTGTTTGTTTTGCTGAACTAGATTAACATGGCTACCCCTTTCGAACTTCTCATTTTAATAATGTGCCTTGTGGAGAATACAGTCAATGAAGTGCTCCTGAGTTTTTCTGCTTGGCCATACATCCAAGAACATGTCTAAAATAAAGTAATTAAGGGTGGGCAGATTTTCAAAATGCTCAGCCCTCAGCAACTTCCTTTACTCCGAATAGAAGCAGCTGGGTGCTGGGCCCTTTTGCAAAACATAGGCAAAGATAGTAAAAGAGAAAAGCATTTGTTAGTGAGTGTATGTAAATGTTTATTTTTCAAGCTGCTTGCACAGGGAAATAGCAAATCAGTAGAGTTATTAGGCTGATTTCTCCAGAACTTGCCTCAGCTTGTCTCTTTCCAATGTAGGCCCATAATATTGTCAGTCCTGGTCTTTCATTCTTGTTTCTGACCTTCATTTATGTTACTCTGGATCTTTCCAATTGTTCCAACCTCTCCCCTGTCCTGTCCTGTCCATTTTATGGACACCTGGTGTTTAAACATTTTTACATAATATTCTAGCATTCACATTCAGACAGAGTGATATCTGATCTCAAGTCAGCATTATATAAACACACAATAAAATCTCCAAAGATTGCACTTTTACCAGTTGAACAGCATAACACAGAGTTTCAAAACAAAGTTACAGGCTGAAAGACTTCTGGGATATATTTCCAATTTTTTATGATCATTTTCTCATTGTTTATAACAATAACCTAGAGGAACTGAAATCTTACCACACAGAATAATCTTCACCAATCAGCACCCAGCCACTGGAATTGACTGGTTTCTTTTTGTTGGATGGGCTACAGAAAAGGCAGCGTTAAAAGGTTTTAGTTTGAAAGAAAAGTCAAAATGAATATCTAAACGTGAAAATATTTTCCGCAATAAATCAAGCTGAGTTTTGTGAGGTTGGTGCTCCCACGCATGTTCCTTCCCAGTGAGACTTAGCCCCAGGGCTCGTGTGTGGGCTCTGCATGGGGCTGAATTTCATTCTTAGAGTTCAAAATCCTTTTCCTGTGAGAGACCATATAAAGATCTAGGTACACCGAACATAGGCAGAGATAGGAGGCAAGAGCTACGTTTGTTTAATGAGACAAGAGAAATGTAACAGTGTCATAGCACTGTCTCTTCCAACCTAGACATTTACAATTTGCAATTATTCTGTAAACACCACATCCATCTCCATTATAACCTAAGAGACTGGTGGAGAAAATTCCTACCCACGTATTTACTGCCACTGAACTGAGGGAGATGAAAAGCCAACGTCCAACACAATTGAAGTACTAGTTGTCCACATGCCATTGATTTCAAAGTCCAGCACTTCTTCGTTCACATTTCCCTGCCATTAAGGCAGCAAGCAGGAGTTACAAACTAGCCAGTAGAATCTCATGTGTAGCTTGGGTCCTGCATACTCATGTTTTACCTTTCCTTTCTGAACTACAGGCCCTCGGATGTGGATGTGTGGCCCAATCTGTCCTTAGCCGAGGGGCCATGGGTGGGACTGTAACAGTAGCAGTTGGATTTGCAATGGCCGTCACCATGGCAGTGTATGTGTCTGGGGGCGTGTCTGGTAAGTCCTTTTATTCTTGTTCATACCGCAGCTTTCACAGACAGAGAAGTGTGGCTCAATAGCACCATACAAGCTTAATTTGCCACTACAGTATGTCTGAATGCAGTTCTCTTATATGAGCAAGGATTAATTACAGCTGTGGATAGAACTAGGTTAGGTCACTATGAAAGTAACTTGGAAAGCACATTTTGCACCTTTAAAAGCTATTCATCTGGACCTGTCTAAAATATATGGGGCTCAACTGTGCAGGGCAAAGGAGTTGCAAAAGCAGCACAATTGTGCTTTCTGTGCTTTTCCTTTGAGCAGGGATTCTGCATGCAGCAAATTTTCTCTGTGAAAGAGCAGATGTGACCATAGGATGAGGCAATCCAACATCTGGTTATCTATATGTGTTTCAAAATATCCGTTTCCACATAGTCTTGTTAATAAACCCAATGGCTTACTGGAACCCTGCATTACCGTGGCTAAATGCTGCTGAAATGTTTTGTACGGGTACTCTAAAAAATTCTGTCTCCCTGTATCATAACATTAGAGGTCTGGACAATTTGAGCTTTCTTCTAATAGATGCCATTTATAGGGCATTTCCCTCTCTTCCACCATTCTGGGGCTGTCAATATCCCTGTCAATGTACAAAGAATTTCCCTTCCCACATTTTTTCTCACTTCACTTGGATGCTTCGCCAATCTTCTTGCTGAAATAGAATGGAAATGACTCTTTCCAAAGCCTGTCAATGCTGCTGTTTCATCAAAGACTAACAATTTTTGGTCTCTCCGACATCTGTGGCAAATTCCACCCACTAGACTAGACTAACCCATTGCAATTTAATTTTATCAGCCATTTCTAATGAGCGCCTGTTTCTGGTTATAATAATCTCCCCTTCATGCATTCACTAAACAGAGGTAGGGAGTTGTATATGCATGATGGGGGAAAGAAAAGAACATTATTCATTTCAGACACAGCTCTATTAGCTCTATGACAAAGAACCTGAAACACAGAGAGGAGAGCAGAATTCATTCCAGGTTGATGCCACTTGGTGACAGTTTTGGAAATGATACAAGGGACATCTTTATCCTACTCATTATCTGTGTTTATCTGGTCACATGTCACAGGTGCTTATGTTTCTCAAAATGATAACACAGTGCAAGGGCACATGGGAATGGCACATAAAGACCCTTTCTCCACAGTTCTTTGACAGAGAAAGGTCATTTTCTTATATACATTTTATTAAAGACAAAGGCTACCATTTTCTCTTTTCTCAAAATAGCCCTGAATGTGACTTTACCTGGAAGTTACCACACAGCGTGTTCTACAGTACACTATAGAAAATCCAAACTCCCCATATTTACATTTTAGAATATGTTGAAGTCTGCTTATTAATGTAACTAGAAATATGCATTTCTTAAGCACGTATTGCACAGCTAGCAATAATGAGATTTACAATGACATTCAACACTTTCCCCAGTGTGGCTTAAAAGATGTTGAGGGAAGTGAAAAATATGTAACATAACAAACAACACAATGCAGATTTTGATAATAAAGCTGTTACAGTTTAATTCAGCTATTGGAGAAATTCTCCCCTTCCTAAATATCAAGGTATTTATATGGTCCCCAGCAGTAACGTATCTGAGCACTTCAAATATTTAAAAATAGAGCTGTCTGCTTACACAGAGCCATCACAGCAGCTCCCTGGCCATACCCCCTCCTGAACTCATCCTAGGAGTGTGGTGGGGGGTAAAGGGTCATAATTAGGGTGAGTCTACACACTGGAGATCCCCAAATTCCAGATAGCTTCTAGGGGCCACTGGCAGCTAGCACAAAGTAGAAGAGTCTGAAGTTATTTTCCTTTATGCCAGGTGACGTTCAGGGTGAAAGAATGGAGCATTAAGATGACTTAATGCCACCTTTCCCTGCATGCAGCTCAGATGTAGCCCAGAATCTGGATCAAGACTTGTAGGAGGACCAAGGCAACATCTTATGTCTTAAATGCTTGTAAAACAGAATGAAAAATCGATTGCATTTTGCTGGCCCTGCCCCACCAACAGTGAGAAGAGAGGCAGAAAAATAACACCTTGTCCAGCGAACCAATGCACATGGTCTTCTGTTCAAAAGGGCTCACATTTTTACAAACACTCCATCTCTTCCTATTTGTATTACCTATTAATCAAATTAATGAATTAAATTATATTATATTATAATATAATTTGTTTTTCAGGTGGTCACATAAACCCAGCTGTTTCATTAGCCATGTGTGCAACTGGAAGGTTAAAATGGACCAAATTACCTTTTTATATATTAGCACAATTCTTAGGAGCATTCCTTGGAGCAGCAGCTGTCTTTGGGATTTATTATGGTGAGTACATTGTAGACAGACACCTAGGACCTGGTAGAAGCAAGGAAATCTGCGGCCCCGATGTATCAGTGAGTTTCAAGCAGGCACTGAGGTCTGCCACACACTGTTCATTGCAGGACTGAGGCCCAGCTCATGAAGGAAAAAGGAAGAACTAAGGGGAATGGCTCTGATTTCCCAAGTTTTCAATAACTTTTCTGAAACATTAATATTTCAGAAAACAGAAAAAGTTCTGAAATTTAGAAAAATCCTTGGGAAATTAGATTCTCTAAGAATATGTATTTCTCACTGACGACTTTTAATTATTTAATTCTTTGCATGTATATAGGGCTTTTCCTCCTTCAAGGATTTGGAACATTAAAGGACTGATTTAACAGCCCTTGTATGAGAAACGCCAATGTTGTTCAGTGAGACAATAGATTGTGAGATGTGACTAAACCTTACACCACCTCTGTGAGCTAGGTATTAACCCTATTTTATGCATAGAAACTGAGACAGAAAGTTATGTGATCATACATTAGAGGCAAGTCTAGAATGCAGAATCCCCACTCTATTTGTGCAATGCTTCTCTCTATGATATGTTGTGGCATGACAGAAAAAGTAAATGTCAGACTTACTACATATTTATAGTTCTCCCTGACTAGATGAATCCTCCATGAATAGGTCATTTCTTTAACCACTATCTCTTGTCTAACAGGACTTACCCAAGTCCCTGGTGTCCCATTCTCACCTCTCCTATCCTTGATTCTGTTTTTCTCTTTGTGTGTTTCATAAATGTTATCTTTCTCTTTCTATCTTTGGCCTGGTCCACACTGCTGGGAAAATTTGGAAACAGTCAATGGGATTTATGCAAGCTATGCAGAGTAACTTGCATAATTCCCATTGACTTCCTAACTCCCCTTCAGCACGACATCTTCACTGTGCTGAGCCACTTGAGTCGCGGGCACAGCTTCACAAAGTCAGTGTGTCTTAACTGACCACTAAGTTGAACCGGAGATTGATCTGATGGTGGCAACTTTGCTATCATCAATGTAGACTTGGTCTTTGTTTTCTGCTATCTTCTCCTAGGATTTAGGAGTACCAGGGCACTGTTTCCTCCGGTTTCCCCATGCCCTCTACTATCTCTCTCTCCTTTAAGCCTTGTTTAGTTCCTACACCCATATGCGCTCCTCCCATTATACTATTTCCTGTTGTTCCTGATATCAGGTAAGCTTTTCTAAAGCCCCAAAGCCACTTAGGTGTCTAAGTCATTTTAAAAAATGACTTAGGCACCTAAGTCTATATACAAGTCAAGGGGACTTAGGTGCTTTTTATAATTTTACCCCATATCACTTTCCTGCGCTATTTTCTTTTGCCACCAATGATGTTTGAGTGGGAGATGTGGCACCTCACACAACAGCATTCAATGATAATCTGATTGATGTATATATGGACTTTTCCAAGCTATACTGAATGACACACAAGCAGGGCACTGTTAAAAAGTTTTCTTTTCCCTTTTTTTACTGCTAGGTACTTGGGGTGGAATCATCCACCACTGAGAATGAGGGAGCTCATGGTGTTGGGGTGGAAGAAGCTAATCAAAGGCTATTATAAAAATCATTCATTTAAACTAATCTTAACCCACACAAAGCTAGAAGGAAGGAATAACCCTGGGGTGCACATGGCAGAATTTTTCTCGTCTTCCTCTTGCCCTTTCATTGCCAAGAGTAGAGAGCTGAATGCTCTTACCTCTGAGAAAATTTTAAAAGCCATTTTGGGCCTCCTTCTGGCTCTCACAGCCAGCAAGATGCAAATGGGGCCATGCCCCCAGTCACTGGCCTGGGGTGTGACTGCCAACCAGGCCCTCAGAGAAGGCTGTGCAGGGTCCTGGCAGTCACAGGTAGGGCTCCAGAGCAGAGTCCATCACATCCCCTTCCTCCCCTGCTGCCAACAGGTGGCCTCCCTTACATTTGCATCCCACCCTCATTGGCAGCAGTGCCCCCCTTTGGGGGGCAGGGGAAGGTTTGCGGGTCCATATGCCACTCTCCCCCACTCCTGCTCCCTGCCGCACCCACAGGACAGCAGAACTATAAATTGGGAAAGGAAAGCAACTCTGAAGAGGATGGTAAACATTAAATTAGATGGAGAAATCAGGAGTAATAAGGCCCCTGAATTCAGGCACCAACCCCATGCCACCGAGCAGGTCCTTCCAGGGATCTGAGTGTTTACTAGGGAATGGTCACATTTGAGAGAAGTGACTTCTTTTCTCCAGGCAGGCAAATGTTCGGGTGTCAAAAGAAATATTTGGCAGTTGGTTGAAGTAAAGCCCTCAAGTGGAACAGGGAATTCAAACTCTTCTGGGACCAGAGATCTCTCAGGAGCATTCCTTCACAGGAAGAAGGGACTGCACAACTTATGTATGAAATATAAAGTAATGGAGCATTATTTCCTGCAAGCTGGTAACCTGAATGATTTTGCAACAATAAAATCCGAATGCTACTGCAGTCTGATCTCAAGACATCATGCTGGATCTAACAAACAAGGAGTCCTGTGCACTTTTAAAAACTAATAATAAATAATAAATAATAATAAATTTATTTATCGCACGAGCTTCCATGGGAGAAAATCCCACTTTGTCATCTGACAAAGTGGAATTTTCTCCCACGAAAGCTCATGCAATAAATAAATTTGTTAGTCTTTAAAAGTGCCACAGGACTCCTTGTTTGTTTTGCTGAACTGGATTAACATGGCTACCCCTTTGGAACATGCTGGGTCTTGAAACATTTTGCAGAACAATATAAATGTATTCAAGATCAGGAAATTTTTCCAAATACTGGTTTTGGATGAGTGATCAGAAAGAAGGAATGCATGAGTTTAGACTGGAAAGATGGAATATAAAAGACAAGTGATGCAGTCCAGTAGCAGAATGCACAGGAGGAGGAATGGGACATTGAGGAGGTGGTTATATCACTTCACAGCCATTATTTATAAACACCCTCTTCACCCCCATGATTCAAGGGCTGTCTAATGAGAATGTGATGCACAATTCCCATTGTATGTAATGTTGATAGCAAGGATAACTAGGCAATGGCTATGTTTTCTGTAGATGCATTCATGAACTACAGTGATGGAGAGCTTATAGTTACAGGACCTAATGCAACTGCACATATTTTTGCAACTTATCCAGCTTCAAATCTGTCCCTGATAAGTGGATTTGCAGATCAAGTAAGTACACAGAGAAAACAAACAAACAACCCCCCCCCAAACAAAACAAAAAAAAAAACCCCAGTCTTGTTACATTTGTTGTCTTGATTGTAGAAATTTTTTTGAAAAAATATAAAATTGGCCAATAAAAAACAATGACAGTTCTAACAACTGTGGCCAAGTTTATCATTTTAGTGACGCATTCTAATGCATTGTAGTGACAAGATTATATCACTGTTTGTAGAGAGGAAACTTCATTCAGATTGCAAGCAAAGCTTTTTCAAAATGTTCTTTACAGCAGCGAGAGCCAAGTTAAACCCCCAAGAACAGCTATTCCTATTGGCACAGCCTTTGGAGTTCTTTTACTATTGTATGTTTGTAAATGTATTGAGCTACATCCTCAGGTGATGCAAATCAGCATTGCTCCTCTGTTTCCTGCACAGTACACCAATTTATAGCTGTTATGGTTCTGGCCCAATCGTATATGTATGCTATCCCTTGTTAAATAGCACAGCCTCACTGACCCCCAACCATTTATTTTCTACCTTTGAGTCTCTCACAGATCCCTCATAACCCTCCCTGCTCTGCACAAATTTTGATGATTAAAGAATTGAGATCCACCACAATTTCCATCTTTCTCCACCCCTTCCCACACCTTCACCTTCTGCTCATTTATCAATGACAGCAAGGTTTCTTATCTGCTGTTTACCTCACATCCCTTTGTTTGTCTTCTCCAGCACTGTAGAAACCAGTACGTGATCATGTATGTAAAGTTTAGAGCTGTCAGAAGAATGGAAATTCCATTTGGTGATGGACTTTGAGATTCTCAAAATATAGTTTTATTTTAAAACTGAACAAAACCTGAAGATTTCAAAATTCTCTGCCAAAGAATTTGTTAGTATTGATCAAAATATTCTGCAGAAATTGCCTTTTTATTTCATATTAAAGGCATATGATATACCAGAAAGATCAAAATGAAAAGTTATTTCAAAACACAGAAAATCAAAACAGATCATTGCAAAAATGTCAAAATTGGATATTTTGACACTGTCAGAACTCCTCATCATTACCCTCTCGTTTTTCTCCAAAACAAAATGTTGGCAAAATGGATTGAATTTTACAAAGTGTTTTGATTTTTGTCAGAACACTGTTTTGTCAAAGCTTTTGCAAATAGCTTTATTAAAAATTACGTCATAAGTCAGATGCACAAGGGCCCCCAATTAAGGTTGTAAAGGGAATGCCAATTCTGGCATTTCCTAACTTTTGATTGCTTAACTGTGCAAACATAATGTTCTTTAAAATGTAGGTTTTGGCTGTAATACTAGAATAAAGGTTTTTCTTTTTTTACTGTAATTTTAGGAAAAGAACCTGTATCTTCATAAGGTACTTTATGTATAGTTAACTAGAATCCAGCAGAGTTGGCTGTCACCAGATGAACTACTCAGGAAATAGGGGAGGAATTTTTTTTTTCAGAAGCATCATAGATAGTAGAGTAAAGCAACCCTGAATACATTTCTGGGTAAACTCACCAGGCTGACCATTGGAAATTTTGCCTGTACATAATCTGCAGGATTAAGCCCATCATTAGCAAATATTTGTGTAGCAACTTTTTAAATGTACGTGGCTGGTGGGTTTAAATATTGTAATCACTTCAACTGTCTATCAAAGCATGTGCAACTGGGACCGCTGAGGAGGTTTGAAAGGAAAAAGCAAAAGTATGAAGCATTTGAGTTTTGTGCTGGCAAAATCATTGCATAAAGGAATGTGATCTGCCAGGCACCATCACTTCCGGCTACATTGCACTTCTCTGCTTGCATTTTTCAGTATTTTTCCATCTATTGTTGCTTGAGCAGCTGCCTGTCGTGTTCACAAATGATGAAAATATGGTGAAGTTGGATTTATTATTATTATTTTGGAAGATTTTTGCTAATAAATAGGGAACCAACTTGACTGTATTGCGACCACCATGAGCCAGGGGGACAGTGAGATCCCAGTTGTGCTGCTCTGGCCTCTGGGTAATGGAAGGAATCTGACCATCGAATCCAAACAATCCCAAATTTGGGGGAAGTTCAGATTCTGACCCAGCTAGATTCTTTTTAATTTAGAGCTAACGTGTATCTGTATTAAATAGATTTTCTTTTCACTGGACAGGTGATGTCAACAGCTCTTCTTGTTCTGATTGTCTTTGCTATTTTTGACACCAAAAATATGGGCGTGCCAAAAGGGTTGGAACCAATTGCAGTTGGACTTCTGATCCTTCTGCTGTCTTGTTCCTTGGGAATGAACAGTGGCTGTGCCATGAACCCAGCCAGGGACCTAAGCCCAAGGATTTTCACAGCCATAGCAGGATGGGGTTTTGAAGTATTCACGTAAGTAAACCTTGCATTTGTGGGAACTGAATATGTCCCTGTTTAGTGTTGTCCTGCTGAAAGACTGAAATGCTAATCAAACTTGGTACTTCCGCACACATCTCACTTCATGCACGTGAATACTCCTATTGAAGTCAAAGTGGACTAGTCACAGGCTTGAAGCTTTGACACATGATTAAATACTGGGCCTTACTGAAGATTTTCAACACAGCCAGAAAATAAAATTTGCATTTCCTCTAATATCAGGCACAGTTTCAGGCAGCCCCTCCCAAAATATTATGGGGTTTCAGTGACATTCACATATCATAAAGGAAATGCTTTCTTCTCTCACAGCAGTTTTCATAAAGAACAAAAACTGCTGTAGAGAGTCAACCATTATTACAGCAAATTAACAAGGAGTCTTGTGGCACTTTTAAAGACTAAAAAAAGTATTTATTACATGAGCTTTTGTGGCAGAAAATCCCTCTTTGTCAGATGCTTGAAGATTCTCCATCTTCAAGCATCTGACAAAGTGGGATTTTCTCCTACAAAAACTCATGCAATCAATAAATTTGTTAGTCTTTAAAAGTGTCGCAAGACTCCTTGTGGGTTTTGCTAAACTAGACTGACACAGCTACCTCTTTGGAACTTGTCAACCACTAATACAGTGATAAGTCCTCTAAATGCCATAAATAGACCAGATAAGATGGGCGAGGTAAAACTTTTCATTGGACCAACTTCTGTCGACGGAAGAGACAAGCTTCTGATCTCACAGAGTTCTTCAGGTCTGGGAAAGGAAAGAAGATCTGTAGGAGCTTGGAAGTTGTCTCTTTCACCAGCAGAAGTTGGTCCAATAAGAGATATTAACTCATTCCCCTTGTCTCCTAATAACTGGGATCAGCATGGCCACACAATAACTCTGAAAACAACCTAGCTAGATCAGGCTGATTTGGACTGTTATTTTGGGGGTTGAATGCAGATAATTGCAGAAATATGACAAATCTAAAGACCTGATTTTAGTCTAAGTGCCACTGTAATTTTCACATTTCAGCATGCATTTCCAAATCCCTGGTTTGCAAACACACAGGCATATCCAGTTGTAGGTGCCTGCTTTACTCATACACAAATAGCAGAGTTCTTAAACCTTTCTTCAGAAGGAAGCTCCTCTGGCTGCATGGCTTGTTTTGTATTGCTAATTATTTAGGAATCCCAAGTGCTCACTACAACTACTTAAAGGCCTTTGGCACAGAAATGTACCAGATAAATATTCAGAGCCCCTGATATTCCATACAAAGACATTTAGTACTAATTCTACGTAGCTCTAACATGGTGAGCTTTTCATCCATAGGTCTCAAAGCAGTCAGTTTACAAACAGGGAAACTGAGGCACAGGATATTGCAGTGACTTGCAAGGTCACCCAAGAGACCAGTGGCAAATCTGGGAATAGATCCCAGGTTTCCTAAAAGTTCCAGGGAAGGACTTTATCCACTACAATGCTTTTTTCTTTATAAAAAAAAAAAAAAAAAAAAAGGCAGGGGGAGCACATGTAGTGCAAGATTTCATATCCGGGAAAAACCTTTCATTATAAAAGGCAATTTTCCTGGAGAAGGTTGGGAAGCCCTGTTGTGCATAATTTAATCATAGATGCCTTAGGAACTCCCCTTTCCTCACAGAAGGTGTTGTATGCATTTATATTTTAAAATCTACACGAAAATTATGTTCATAAGAAGATGCATTCCTTACTTGTTTTGGCTCTTTTCTGTTAATTTTGCTTTGATTTACAGTGAGGTGGGAACTACATCCACACCATAAAGACCACATAAAGCATTTAAAGGGGAGAGCACAAAATGTCTTGCAGTAGGAGATCTCAGATTATTACCAGAAAAGGAACCTGAGCAGCCTTAGAAACATATTTATTAAGTAAGACATCGTCCCCTCTGTCCTCATTTATGGTACAGTTTCAAATGGGGAGCCAGTTACAACATGATTGTTTCCTTACCCATTTATAACACTGTTCCAAGTTGGAGTACAGAAGGTTACATAGCTGGGCTAAAACTCAGATATGTCAGTTGCAGAATACAGATACATGCTAACATTTGAGTCATATTGTAAAGAGTAAGCAATGTACAACTTGACTCAATTCTCCTCTCGCAATCTACACTGGGATGAAAAACAGAGATCTGGCAGGATTTCTCTAGTCACACTGGACAAATTTGTTTTTGCCCAGACCATGTTGGAAATGTATTGTCAAACCATTCTGTATACTTCAGAGGGGGACAGAAAAGGTTTGTCTGTACTACAAGTTAAATAACATGGTTGCCACAGGTACCGTGCGTGTTCTTGATCTTGCAAGTACTCACATAACTGGACCCTATTGAAGTCTACTGTCTCAACTGAGAGTCAAAGTTTGCAAAGGTTAGCTCCCTGAACAGAGCAATAAAGCCAGAATCTTGTAACAGCCCTGCTTGAACATGGCTTCCACTAGCAAAGTTCTGGTCACAGTGGAAAAAAAAGGTCAGCGATTCAGATACAAATGCTCAAGCTGGCAGTTGATTAGGTGGCATGTTAACAAATGTGAAGAGGTGATGATGAGGGATAATTTTACCACAGTATCTAACATTATCTAGAAGATGTGTAAAAACAATGGCTATGTCTACACTTGTAAATTTAGGTCGACTTTAGCTAAGACTTTGTTAAGTCGACTTAGCATGTCCACACCAAAATTTTAAGTAGACTTAGGGGGGACCCTACAAAGTTGACCTAGAGCATCCAAACTGGATGCCTAGGTCAACTTGTAGGGACTAGGGGGACCTTGGACAGGTCCACGGTGGCAGGGGGGCACCCTTGCCAAGTGCCGGGGGGCTCAGCCTTTGCCCCATTGTACCTGGGTACAATGGGACAAAGGGGGACAGAGACCCAGGCAGGGCATAGGGGCAGGGTGGGCAGGGCTCTGCCCTGCCCTTTTGGGGGGCATGCCAGGCTCTCCCTGTGCCACCCCCCTGGCAGGGAGGGCAATGGGGGAGTCCTGGAGAGCCTTAAGTCGACTTAAAGTCAACTTAGGGCTACTCCACATCTACACTGGCTTAAGTCGACTTTAGAAAGTCGACTTAAGCCTAAAGTCGCCTTTAAATGAAGTTTAATAAAGTCGACTTAATTTTCCTTAAATTGACTTAAGCAGCTTGCTTAAGTCGACTTAAGTGTAGTGTAGATGCAAAGTAAATTAAGTCGACTTAAGCTTGCTTAAATCGACTTAATTTACAAGTGTAGATGCACCCAATGAGAGTCCTGTGGCACCTTAAAGACTAACAAATTTCTTCAGGCATAGTTTTCGTGGGCTGTAGCCCACTTCATAGTTGGTTTTGCTATAGACAGACTAACACAGCTACCCCTCTAGAAGACATGTATTTCTCCCATCTTCCCGACTGATCAGACCATTTTTAACCAGTGCCCACAATGATTCTGAATGGCTCAGTAAGCACACAGTGTTTTCTTTACCTGACATTAGCATTTCATTGACTAGCAGACAAAGTTCTATATGAGCTCTGAGTTCCTTTCATTACATCTGCAGTGTATTTAATCTGCCCTGAAACTGCCTCTGAATTCCTTTAGAGAGACATGGTGGGTGAGGTAATATCTTTATTGGACCAACTTTCCTTGGTGAGAGAGACAAGCTTTCACGCCACAAAGAGCTCTTATCAGGTTTGAATTCCTTTGTCTCATTTAAATAAGTTGGGGATTTTTTTTAGTTATACTGTGTAGTAATAGTGCCCTCTGGTGGCTAGTAAGCTCCAATACACCACAAGGGATAACAACAGTACCTTTAACCCACCCAACAACATTGTTAATCTTTCATGCTACAGACTTACTCCAGCAGAGGAATCTGTGCTGTCTCGGGGACTTTCTTTTTGCCCCACCACCCCCACACATAAGATACAATTCTTCAGTGACCTGGAGAACTACTTTCACCGTCTCAGACTCAAGAAGTATTTCGCCACCACCAATGTAGAACGCAATGACCTTCAGATACCTTCCTCCCAACATTGCAAGAAAAAGTATTCAACGTGGACTCCTCCTGATGGTCGAAACAACAGACTAGACTTCTATATAGATTGTTTCCGCCACCAGGCAAAGGCTGAAATTGTGGACAAACAACATCACTTACACCAAATTCCAAAGGGGTAGCCGTGTTAGTCTATTATAGAAAGAAACAACTCTGACATTATTATTAAGGAGGCTGACAAGGGAGGTGCCGTCGTCATCATGAATAAATCGGATTACAATCAGGAGGCTTATAAACAGCTGTCCAATAGAATGTTCTACAAACCACTCCTCTCTGACCCCACTGAGGAATACCAAAAGGAACTACAACACCTATTCAAAAAACTCCCCAAAGCAGCACAAGAACAAATCAAGACAGACACACCGCCAGAACCCCGTCCAGGGATATTCTATCTACTACCAAAAATACATAAAAGAGGAAACCCCGGACGCCCCATCATCTCAGGCATTGGCACGCTTACAGCAGGATTATCTGGCTATGTGGACTCTCTCCTAAGACCCTATGCTATCAACACACCTAGCTATCTGAGAGACACTACAGATTTCCTGAGAAAAATCCAATCCATTGACGGTCTTCCAGAAAATACCATCCTGGCCACTATGGACGTAGATGCTCTTTACATTAACATCCCACACAAGGATGGATTACAAACTATTAGAAGAACCATCCAGGATGATGACACAGCTAAACTTGTGGCTGACCTCTGTGACTTTGTACTCACCCACAACCATTTCAGATTTGAAGATAATTTATATCTTCAAGTCAGTGGCACTGCTATGGGTACCCGCATGGCCCCACAATATGCCAACATCTTTATGGCCGATTTAGAACAACGTTTCCTCACGTCTCATCCCAAAGCACCTCTACTTTACCTACGCTATATTGATGACATCTTCATCATCTGGACCCATGGTAAAGATGCCCTTGAAGATTTCCATAGAGATTTCAACAATTTCCACAACACAATCAAACTTAGCCTGGAACACTCCACACAAGAGATCCACTTTCTGGACACTACAGTGCAAATTAGCGATGGGCACATAAAGACCTCCCTATACCACAAACCTTCTGATCAGTATAGTTACCCACATCCCTCGAGCTTTCATCCTCGACACACCACACGATCCATTATGTACAGTCAAGCCCTAAGATATAACTGCATTTGCTCTGCCCCTTTAGACAGAGACAGAC
Source organism: Pelusios castaneus (assembly GCA_007922175.1). Classification (NCBI taxonomy): domain Eukaryota; kingdom Metazoa; phylum Chordata; order Testudines; family Pelomedusidae; genus Pelusios; species Pelusios castaneus. The sequence continues at coordinate 11,758,415 of ML685765.1, read as the reverse complement.
ACCTTCAGGATCTCTACCAGGCATTCTTAAAACTACAGTACCCACCCGCAGAAGTGAAGAAACAAATTGACAGAGCCAGACGGGTACCCAGAAGTCAACTACTGCAGGAGAAGCCCATGAAAAACAACAACAGAACACCACTGGTCACCACCTACAACCCCCAAGCCAGACCTCTTCAACACATCATCAAAGATCTACAGCCTATTTTACAAGATGATCCCTCACTCTCTCAAGCCTCAGGAGACAGACCTCTCCTTGCTTTCAGACAGCCCCCTAACCTTAAAAGGATACTTACCAGCAACTACAGATCATACAACAGAAACACTAAAGCAGGAACATACCCCTGCAACAGACCACGCTGCCAACTTTGCCCTCATATCTACACTGATGACACCATCACAGGGCCTAATCAAGCCACCTACTCCATCAAGGGCTTATTCACCTGCTTATCCACCAATGTGATTTATGCCATCATGTGCCGGAAATGCCCCTCTGCCTTATATATTGGACAAACAGGACAGTCTCTGCGCCAAAGAATAAATGGACACAAATCTGACATCAGAAATTGCAACACTACAAAACCAATGGGGAACACTTCAATCTCCCTGCTCACTCCCTTGATGACTTGTTAATAGCTGTGTTGAAACAGATGAATAACAAATCACAGCTTCAAAGAGAAACTGCAGAACTCAAACTTATATGCAAATTTGACTCAGTTGTCTTGGGGTTAAACAGGAACTATGGATTTTTCTCTCATTACAACAAGTGATTTGACCTCATCCTCCTCTATGTGCTGTTCCCCAGTGTTTGAATCCTAACACCTATTTTGATTTGCTGTTACAGCCTGACCTGATCCTATGTCATACACTCCCCTGCATTTAATTTCTCCTATTCTGTAACTTTCCCATCTTCAAAGCGTCTGACGAAGTGGGATTTTCTCCCATAAAAGCTCATGCGATAAATAAATCTGTTAGTCTTTCAAAGTGCCATAGGACTCTGTTGTCTTTCTACAATAGACTAACACGGCTACCCTTTTGGAATTTGTGTATAGCGAGATTCTTTGCATCTACATATTTTGTATTCATTTTAAAATGTGAAGGAGCAGCTAGAAATCAACAGATTTTAAAAACTGTTTGATTTGTCCTTAAAAGAAAATCAATTGTCAGAAATATTCTGACCTCAATATCCTACTTCAGAAGGTGAGAGATGTGTTGGAAAGTGCACAAATAGCTTTTTGTTTCCTGTGTGTGTACCTTCAACAAGCCACTTTCTCTTGTTGTTGGGAAGCTTTAAAATAGCAATAGGGGAGAGAAAAGCATTATTTAAACACAGAAAATATGACTGAAAAATGATACAAAAGGGCAAGGGGGGCTTAAGCACTCTGTGGAAGACTGAATTCTTTAAAAAAATGACTAGAATTGAATCGCAGTGTGTTCCTTTAAAGTATAACATACAGTAGTTATATGGCATCCGTATGTTCTCCTGTGATGCAGCAGCCTCATGTTAAGAAATCTTCACAGGATTTTAATATATTTTATCTCATATAGTTCATTCCAGATTTTTCAAGTCACCACACCCACCTCTTAGTTTGCATTTCCATTACACTCCAGCCACTCCTACTCCCACCTTATGGAATGCTTCCCACGCCAGAGGCTGCAGAAAAAAATACACAGACTTCAGCTTTGTCAGCCCTATATCCACTGTGTACTCTTGCACCCTGAGGGAATCCCTAGCTGGGACATAGGAAATTACCTGAAAGCTACTTTAGTCTTCAGTTGTATGAATAAAGTGGACAGAATGGGTCCCTTTAGGACTAGGGGCAGAGAAAATACTTCACTATCCCAAAGTCATAACTGGATGATTTCTTCAGATGTGGCAGCACAGCTGTATGCTGGTGAGTAAACAGGAGAATTCTGTGTGCATCCATGGAGGTAAGGGATGTCTCAAAGAATACTTGCCTCTATTTCAGTGAGGGAGGACTGAGGGTAAGACAACCCGCAAGCACATCTTACTCTAAGTTTAGCTTCAGCATCAACTTCAGCAGAGGCAGCTCTCCCATCCTTCTAGCAGGGAAAAATGCCAGGACTGCAGCTGTCCACTGCAAGTAGGGGAGTGTGATTTAGACATGATAAAACAGGGAGTACCTGGGCCCCAACACACACACACACACACGCACACACACATGCATGCACAAAATTAGAGTTTTGCACATGTAGATCAAGAGTACAAAGGCTGCTGACACCCTGTCACAGCAATCCAGAGCCCGGATGGTCATTCAGGTCTGAGCAATGAATGAAACTCCAAACTTAGTGGGACAATGACTATTTTATACCCGCCGGCAAGATCTTAACAGTCATAAAGGAGGAAATACAGACTATGGCATGAAGACTGAGGCCTCTGAGTAAAGAAAGACTAGGATCGGAAAATGGGCATTATGAAGACTGCAACAAATACCACTGTGCTTGTACTCTGGCTAAACAAAAATTCACTTCCACATCAAGTCATACTGTTGAGCACCAAGTAATTATTTCACATTGTTTTAAAAAATTAATTTGCCATTGTTTGTAATAGTTTCCTAGAATCTTCTTCCAATAAAATCCTCTCTCAAACTAATTTATCTTTTTGTATTTGAGGAAAAATATGTTTCCTCTTCATTTCCAATATGCATTAAATATAGGCAACACTTTTTGGATTGAGAATCTCATTTTCAATTAAGATATGATGTTATTGAGTCAAAACAGCTTGATATACCCGCATAGTTGAGTATATCAGCAGAGCTCTGGGACCAGTGCTCAGAATTAACTGCCTCTGTTGCTGGTTTATGCCTAGGAGAAGCAGCACACATTTAGTTGCTATTATCTACATATTTACATGAAGTCTTAGAGCCACTGAAATCAATGGCAAAATTTCCATCAACATCCGTTGAAGATAGATGAATTCTACAAGAATATCCAACAGAAACTATAAGTGGGTTCACGTTTAGGCCTATAAAGCTCGACAGCGTCTTTTTTACCTATTACTGAAAGAGCCCTGCTTCTTAAACATAGAGATAATAAACTGAACTATGAAATTTGAATCTTGACCATGCTAGTCAAGCATAATCTACCGCACAGTTCAGTATATTATACCTGGTTTGAGAGATATCGTTTAACATACTATAGTTCTCCAAGCAAAACATTGTGTACTATGTAAATATAGGGACTGATTCTGCAAACTCTTACTCATGTGAGTAGAGCAAGTATTGGGACATATCTGTACATTTGTCATACTGGAACATACATTAATGGGCAGCGGGAAACTTAGCTGCCAAACGATAGATACAGTATTAGCAACATAGTAAATCACAGTAATTCTGCTTTTCTTTCTTACAGAGCTGGAAATAACTGGTGGTGGGTTCCTACAGTTGCACCTCTGATGGGAGGATTAATTGGAGCCTTTACCTATATTGTTTTCATTGAAATTCATCATTCAGACACACAGTTGGATGAAGACACCAATATGTATGAGAAATATGAATTTACCAATGCGGAGAAAGAAGGAAGAATTTGCAATCACACCCTGTTCTAATTTAAAGCAGAATGATTATATAGGCTTCTCTGCAAAATCTGTTTGCCTATGTTAAAAGCACACACTTCTTTATGTGTGACCTATGCTGAAAACAAGTCCAAACATGATTTCTTCCCTGGAAACAGAGGGCTGACTATTTCAAAATCTGTGAATTAAATTACTTACTTGCTTTAGGGGAAAAATTGATGTCTTTTTTTTTCCTGTGGTTTTCAGGTGAAGTTTTCTCCTCTATGAAATTGTAATGGGATGATACACTCACCTGCTAATTGAATCCATGCAATCCATAAATCAAATAATTTATCTAACCACTAATGGATGAGGCACTGTATCACAAGATGGAATACACAGTTAAATGGCCTAATGCTGCACTACCATGTAAAGAAATGATTCCACTCATTACAGCCACTTATTTTAAACAAAAAATAAGAAAAAGAAAAGAAGATGTGCTTAAAAGATTATCAAAACAAGCAAGGAGTTCTATGGCACTTTTAAAGACTAACAAATTTCTTTTTCGCTTTTATTTATTTATTATACTGTAATCAAAGGATTTACCGTTCCCTCCCATATTGTAAGTTTTCCATTTTCTAGCATCTGATGAAATGGGACTTCACCCATGAAAGCTCCTGCAAAAAATAAATTTGTTAATGTTTAAAAGTGCCACAGGACTCCTTGCTTATTTTGCTGAACTATACTAACACAGCTACCCCTTTGGAACTTGTAAAAAGATTATGTGTTAGGAAAAACAAAATTAGAATTACCTGAAAGTTAATTGACATGCTTTGTACCTATTTTTGTATCTGTACATTAACTGTAAAGCTGTGAAAGAATGCATGAGCAGTGAGCTCTCAAGGGGAATTCCATCCCTGGACAGTGGGCTATCACAAGGTTTACACAGTGCAGACAAGTCTTAAGACCTCTTAAGAGGTGTTATGTGCGCACGCTGCATTTCATCCTCTTTGAGAGGGAGCAAACTTTTATTTTGGTAGCTTCAAGTCATCTCAAAAAACCAGTCATTAAATGGGCCCAAAGCCAGACCCCAGCTTTAAACTCCCCTGGGATCTGAGATCCAGTTCAGTTCAAATTCAGACAGGGTCTGAAGAGCGGGCTCTCTTTTGCTACTGAAGATGGTTAGATACATTCCACTTCCACATCAGCTAAATACAGCGAGTCAGAACAAACAAGGATTCTTGTGGCACTTCTAAAGACTAACAGATTTATTTATCTCATGAGCTTTTGCCGGAGAAAATCCCACCTTGTCAGATGCTTGAAGGTCAAGACCTCACTTTGAAAATCCAGTTTTCTATTTTATCAATGTAAATGGAACGTGTCAAATTCGCTCAAAGCAGTCTCTAATTTTTAGATGGATGGTGGCAGTGATTGTGAATAGAAAGACTTCATGGTCAAAAGTTGTGTTTAAAAACTCTGGTTATCAGCTCTATTCACTTATTTTTAGGGTATTATTGTTCCCTATTTAACCTCAATCCATCCTCAAAACCCACAACATTTTCTCCAAAGTATCTACACTTGGGAGTGCAGAACTTTTTCTATTGCCAGCCCATCCAACAAATGACAAACCAAAGTGGTTTTGAGAATAATGTGGCAGAACCTTCTCCCAGTTTCCGTAGATCAGGTCTGTCAATCCCCGTCCTTGACATAACAGGCCAGTAAAAATTCCGAGGCCTGGAACATGATCTCATTAGCACTGTTGACTGGACACCCATTTACCTGAGGGACTGCAGTACTTCGTTTTCAATGAACATTTAAAAAAAAAAAACTTACACAACCATAAAACCTTTACATTGCTGAGGCGCCATACAACCACAGTGAAAAATGTCATATCTGCTCATAACCAGTTTGGTTTGAACTCCTGTATTCAAAAACATATATTCAGTTAAATCCATTTGCTTCTGCATCACAAACCTTTTGGAGAGTCATAAAAGGGGAGGAGAGGCATAGCTGGTCCATTTTTTCTGTAGAAGAGGCGAATACAGGGAGAGCAAGTATATGGCAAATACATTAATCCTAACTGTACAGATCTATATGTGGGATTCACAGCTGTGGCACAGACATGTAGCTTCCTCCTCTGGTTTGTCCGTTGATCTGTTGTGTTATTGCAGCTAGTGACATCGTATATATAATACAAGGCTGTCAGAAAATGGAATTTATAAATGCTAATAACTTGCACTTACAGTACAAATCAGTAGCTCCCTTCCTCTGAGCATCTGCTTCACAAACCTCAGCCTGTTAAATTATACAACACTCACTTGAGAGTTAAATCTAAGCTCTGAGAAGTAAAGTGGCTTGTCCAAAAATCACATAGGGTGTAATCCTGCAAGTTGCCGAGAGCCCTGAACTCCCACTGAAGTTGGTGCCATACCAGAGGCATTTGTTCTGAAGGTAAAAACATACACACGATATGCAATTGGACAGAAATAATAGTTTTGGCCCAGAACGGCTGCAGCTGCAGACTAAAGCTTGTTGTGTGAGGACTCTCCACTGCCACTTTGCATACCTACCTATCTCTCACCCTCCTCTCCCACTACCACACACTGGTGTTTCCTCTTATGCACAGTGGTACAAAGTGGGGAAGCGAATGCATAGGTCAGGAATGTCTGAATGGGATGGTTTGTATGGGATATATCATGATTGGTCTACACCTGTAGCATGTGTCTGTGGTACACAAAGCACCTCAGTTGCACTTTCTGCAGAGGGCCCAGACCGCTACAAGAACCACATGTAAGCCAAAATCAATGGTGCAGCTCCTCTCTAGGTGATTCATAACCATCAAATTATTGTTTAAAGTTACCGCTGTTGGAAAAAAAATTCCTAGGAGCCACACAAATCTCATCAATTTTGCTCAGAAACTTGCTACCATTAGGTTTTTCAATTCTACTTGAGGTCCCATTTTTTAAATTAATTTTAACTCAGACTAATACATTTGGTTTGCTTCTATAGTCTCAGTAGATTCCCTCTGTATACATGACATAGCTCCCACCGACTTCAGCGGGGCCAGAATTTTACCCAGAAAGTACGCGCTGTAGTTTAGGGGAGGATATGGTGCATGCCAAACAGACAAACAGACTGAATCCCTGCTTTCAGTGCAAAACTCAGCTCAACCCTAACTATGGACCCATGACCAGCATCTCCGTAATATAACTGAAAACCTGAACTCCATCACTTGCTACATGCCTTAACTGATGAAGTTCTGTGCAAAACAGAAGTATTTTTAGTTACATAAAGCATGAAGTTGTCTATTATCAACTGATAGGCAATGGGCATATTTGCACTTTGTTATTATAAGGTGGTCAGGTACAAAGAAAAGCTTTTCCATGAAGAGAGATTTTCCAGTAAATGAATGGACATTGAACAGGCTAGAATGTACTGAAATTAGGGTCTGAAATTTCAAGTCCTGAAGAAAAATCACTTTGCAAGCATTATTTGTTCAGGTTATCTTTGGACAATTTAAATAATGTCTTAAAGCTAATTGACTTAAATGCTTACTGCTGGACATGTTCCACAGAGGTCAATGGCACAACTCACACAGTAATAAAGCAGGGTGTCCAGTGTGGTGAGGATCAGATTCATAATGTATCTGAAATTGCACTTTCATGTAGTTTACCCTATAGATGAGTTATAATCCAAACTATAAGCAGATCCTAATACCAGTTTTTAGTTATATCAAAATCCTTCCCTTTGGCACTTTAGAAAATACTAAGAAATAGCCACTAAACATAACCCACAGTGTTTTATAGCCTGGTGTTGCAAGAACACATTAACTAATAAACCCTATTCCCAGAACAGAGACTCAGTGGCAGACTACTTGGCTCACAGCCATGCCAGGAGCACAGGAATATATGGGGGCATGAATAACGGCCATTGCTAGGTCAGGGACCATCCATGCACGGAGAAAGTGGACTAAATCCCTCGACCTCAGCCTACTCTTACTCTGCTGTTCTGGTTATGGAAAAACTCAAATAATTTTCCCACGGGTCTGAACTGAAGTCAGGATTAAGGTGGAATCATTTGGCTCCATAAATCTTATTCCAGCAATTTATTTTAAGGCATGCCCAGAGAGTCTGAATTTGGCCTACTATGCTTAAAAGCTTCCAGGCCAATATATCTACAGTGGAGCTCCACTGAGGTTAATGGAGAGGTGCATTTCACTCCGTTAGTTTAAATTTACATAACAAAATTTGACATGCAGGTTAAAATAATCAAAGTAAATAACCCAACTAAACCATGGGTGACATTCTTCAGTTTGTCTCACAAATCAGCACAAGCAAGGAGATATTGCCCTGATCTACACTGCAAGTGCTTTGCGGTGGCAGTCAAAGGGATATATGCAAGTTACTTAAAATAACTTGCATATCTTCCTTCCACTGCCTAAGACCTACTCACTGTGTTCTGAGTTGATGGGAAATGCCCTCCCATTGACTCAGCCCTATGCTACTTGAGGGGGTGGGCGTCAGGGATCGACTGGGCAGGTCTTTACAGACCCACTCAGTTGATCGGGAAGATCAATCTGATGGTGGCGACTTTGCCGCCATCAGTGAAGACCTGCCCTCAGAGTTGTAACTAATATTTCAGTCTTCTTCCACCCTACACCCTCCTTCCAAGCTTTTCCAACAGTGTATGTTCTGCTCTCTTTCATTAGCCATCACTATTTTCTCTGCTCTTTCTCTATAATGTAATGGCTCTTCAGAGATTTATGTCCAGCATTTTTTTCAGCTACTTACAAATCTGGGAATATTCTCATGAGAACAACAAGTTTTACCTCACATGTTTGCATTTTGGCAGTTACTTGCATTTTTTTCCCCACCAAATAACCTTGCACTGGAAAATACACGTAAACTGACTAACATCCAGTAACATCTGTTCTTGGTCTGTTCATTACATTTGTTGTTACTTGCTCCAAATACGTAGTTTTAAAAATGTTCTACATTTTAATCTATTGCTAAACTGTAACAAAAGAATATTTAGTAAAAAACCATCTTCTTTCTCAGCTTCTTTAGTCAGCCTAATGTGTGCAGCATCTGTTTGTTGATCAGCCAAGAATGAATAGTAGGTAATGATTTTAAGCTACTGATACGTGCTGTGCATGTCTAAATGGAACATTAAGGAAACCTGTACAGATGTGAAAACAGAAGCTGTGCACACTATGGTTGTGTGAATTTTTCTTGATTCCTCCTCTTTTTCTTCCTTTAAGGGATATTATCAGGGAAATTTTTTTTTTTAAATTATTCTGTTTGTTGTTGGTACCCTCCCTAACTTAGTACAAATCAGATTTACTTTCACTGTCTCAGTTTTGCCAACCTCAAGTGTTCAAAAATCATGAGTCAAGTCTCAACCAATCATAAGGTTTTAAAATAATAGATGGGGGGAGTGTCTTTTAATTCGCCTTCTGGATTTTGTGCCTTTAGGGGATGACATTTTCAATCTTTTCTTTATAATAATAATCAGGGATAGACATTTTTGTTTGTTTTAATGCAATTGGAGATTCTTGTGACTCTAGGAACCATGACTTTAAGAAAAAAAATGAAATATCAGGAGACTTATGATAAAATCTCGAGAGCTAGTAACACTGCAAGTTTATGCTCTTGTGCTCTTGCATTTCACTCAGTTAAGGCAACAGATGCAGACTGATCAGTTTCCTGTTTGTTTCTAGACAATCTCTGTCTCCGGAGCTCATGGCCAGCATGCATGGGCTGTTTCTACTAGGAGTGGAATTTTCAAAATTACTACAGCTGTCTCTACCTCTGCTAAAATCAATTGTAAAACTCCCACTGACTTCATGGGGAACAGAATTTTGAAAAAGCTGTGTGCTTTTGAAGATCCCATCCTATATTAATTAGTATTTAGTAAAGTTGGAAATGAATGTGAATATCTCAGAATCTGATATGAATCTTGCATAGGCCTGAGTACTTTGGTTTGGGAAGCAGGTGCCTTTTATAGGGTAAATTCTTTCCATAGGTTAGACCTACAGCCCTGTTAGGAGTTAATCTCTTTTGTAAGTCCCAGGCCAATTTTTTCAGGGCTGACTGAGAATGCTGTTTTGGTAGTTAGTGTGTTGCGCATGATAAACTATCTACTCATAAAGAAGTTAATGGCACACTGAAACACAGGACACCACAATCAAGTAACAGTCTTTCATGTGCTTTAAAGAAATGAGATCTGCCTCTCAACTGTATTATACTGTTCTTAAAATTACATTAAAAGTAAAGTTACAGTATGCAAGTAATGCAAGAAGAGATCTACATTTGGAGATCTTGTACTTTTTTACAATAATTCACCACTATCCCCAGACACTGTTGTGATTTGGAACATTTCTAAGCATCATCTTTTCACTTAGATGTTCAGAACAATTACAGATTCATGAAACTTTGGCTTGCAATGGCATGCATATTGAGGTATGTAGAAACCAGGCTTTGGCTTAGTGTGTTATACTCCGGATTTATTGTGGGGTAAATAAGAAGAAAATTTGTCCCACAGTTTCTTTTTGTCCATATTGGCTTTTCATTCTAAGAGGCTATGTTACAATATAAAATGTATTCCTTATCTTTAATGCACTGCTTTAAAGACATTAATGATAGATAGCAAAGCAGAGATAATCTTTCGCAGTCGAAATAAAACAGCCACAAGTCAGAGAAAAACAAAGACAAATATCAATTAGAAAAAAACCATACTGTTTACTAAGCAGCAGAATAGGATGGCTTCTATTGGTATGGAAAGAGTGCTGGAAAATGGTATTACATTTGCTAATTTAACCATATTTTTCCCTGAAGTGTTTACACTCTAACCAAAATGCAATGTCATGAAAGCAAAACACTATGCAATTGCAAATATATAGTCTTCTGCACATTTTAGAACACATTTCAAGGCCCACACCCGCACCACAATGTAACAAGAATGTTTGTGGTCACTGTAAAAATTGTAAATGAAAACGACTTTAGGAAAATAAAGTGTGTTGTCAGTGGAACACTGGCATGAACAAAGTGATAAAAAGCAACTGTGACAATGTGAGATCTGATCTCAGGCGTGTTCTACACTAAAAAATTAGATTGGCTTACCTATATTGGTCAGCAGTATGAAAAATTGACACCCCTGAGCCATATGGTTAAACTAACAAATCCCAGCGTATACCACACAGGCCAATGGAAGAATTCTTCTAATCATATAGGGTGCGTCTACACTTACAAATTAAGTCTACTTAAGCTTGCTTAAGTCGACTTAATTTAATCTGCATCTACACTACATTTTCCTGAAGTCGACTTAAGCAGCAGCTTAAGTTGACTTAAGGAAAATTAAAGTCGACTTTATAAAACCTAGTATAAAGTCAACTTTATGGCTAAGTCGACTTTATTAAGTCGATTTAGCCAGCATAGACGCAGATTAGCCCTATGTCAACTTTAAGTCAACTTAAAGGGCTCCAGGGCTTCCCCACTGCCATCCCTGCCAGGGTGGCTGGCACAGGCAGAGCCTGGCATGCCCCCCCCCACTGACAGACACAGACAGAGCCCTGCCCACCTCGCTCCTATGCCCTGCCAGTGTCCCTGTCCTGCTCAGCCCCCATTGTACCCAGGTACAATGGGGCAAATGCTGAGCCCCCTGGCACTTGGCAAGGGGTGCCCCCCCTGCCACCGTGGACCAGTCCCAGGTCCACCTAGCCCCTAGAAGTCGATTTCGGCATCCAGCATGGACTCTCTAAGTTGATTTGGCAGGGTCCCCTTTAAGTCAACTTATTTTTGAGTGTAGACATGCTCAGTTGACTTATCAAAGTCGACTTATTTGGCCAAGTGTAGACATAGCCATAGATACCACCTCTCAGGGAGGTGGATTATCTACTCAGACAGAGCCCTTCCCATCAGCCTAGAGTCTAGGCCCTAGATAGAGTCTATTGAAGAGTTGCAGCTGTGCTGTTGTAGCATTTTAAATGTAGACAAGCCCTTAGACTAGTTAAAGCCCTCTTTCCTATGTATTCAGAGGTTACCTCCGATTAATTATGGACACGTGAGTCTAATTAAGGGCAGCCTGAGACCTTTAAAAACCTCTTCTAGAGAGAAAGAAAAAAGGGAGGTGGGGTGAGAAGCCAGCCCATAAAGGTTGTGAATGGCAAGGGGAAAAGGTTTGTCTTAGGAAAAGAACAGTTTTTCCCTATAACAAGAAATAGTTTGTTTATTTCTGTTTGAGGAGGGGACACCTTGATTCACAGCATAGCTGGGCTCAGGGTGGATTATGGAGAGGGCTGCTGACTACTGGTAACCTAAGAAGAGGCAGTATTCAAGTGGGAGTAAGGAAATGTATTTGTTTATTTTTGTTTAAAGACGCCTTTGGGTCAAAACCTGACCTGTAAACTGAAGTATTAAGCTGCCGGAGTGGGGCAGATTTACTCCAGGCCCCCTCACTGCTAGAGGGGGAAACCCTGAGCACTGACATGACATAAGAGGGGCATTGTCATCCAACATTGAGTGATGGCCACTCTTTTTGTCGCCACAAGCACCATGACTAATTCATGAGATTAAAATTTGGTATTAAAGGTGAATTCAAAGTTTCCCGATATTTGGACATTCTAATTCAGGCACCTGTTTTGACACTACTAGTCAAAACAAAAAACACAATTTTTTATTAAAAGTTGAATCTTCAAATCTTGTGTGCATATTTTATGTGCTCATTAACAGCACTTTTATAATAATCTAATAGACAAAGAATACTTTACTCAAAAAAATACTCAATACTCAAAAAACAAAAAAAAGTCTATACTCCAGTACGACCTTGTCTCTTCACAGTTATGCCATTACAGGATTGTCGATGAGAAAGCAACAGAACATATACCACACTGAAACTCAAGAACACCACACTTGAATATGGAGATCAGGAACAAACTCGACCTGAATTCAATACAAGTAACTAGCATCAAATAAGCAACATGGAGCCACAGATTGGGAGCAAAAAAATGCTAACTCAAATAAGTTGTTTGTTTTGTCTGAAGCTTTCTTGCATGGGGTAAAATTGCAAGCTATACTCAGTGATAAAACTCAACCAGAAGGCCAAGCATTGGTGCTGGACAGTGTATTTTCCCATACATTGGCAAAACCTTGCATTTTCAGACTGGATGACTTAATTCAGATTAAGGAAATGCCAAAGAAAGAATGAATTTAAAGTCTTCATGCAGTGAGGAGAGGGGGGAGAGAAAGCACGCATGCACAATAACAGCCATCTTGAATTAACTCCAGCATTACAAACTCCACTCCAGTACCTGACCACTGGCAAGGAGATAGATCCCTTACATTTAAATTTGCGTGACCCAGAAAACAAAATCAGAATATAATTTCCCTTCTATCATACATACACCATGGATAACATCACTGTAACGCTAACGATGAATTTATACCAGGGGTCGGCAACCTGAAAGATAAGAAGAGCTATTTAAAAAAATTCCTTCAATAACCAAGTGCCAAAGGGGTAGCCATGTTAGTTTGTCAGCCAAACAAACAAGGAGTCCTGTGGCCACTTTAAAGACTAACAAATTTATTTATTGCATGAACTTTCGTGGGAGAAAATCCTACTTCATCAGATGCTTTGAAGATGGGGCACTTACAGAATAAGAGGAAATTAAATGCAGGGAAATGTATGAGACAGGATCAGGTCAGGCTGTAACAACAAATCAGAAAAGGTGTTGGGATTCAAACACTGGGAAAGAACATATAGAGGAAGGTGAGGTCAAATCACCTGTTGTAATGAGAGTAAAATCCATAGTCCCAGGGTTAAACAGGGACTACAAATTTTATTCTCATTACAACAGGTGATTTGACCTCAGCTTCCTCTATATGCTGTTCCCCAGTGTTTGAATCCCAATGCCTGCAAAAGCAAGAAGAATCCACCCTAGAAAGAAAGGGGCAAAAAGCCCCAACAAGAACAAAATCAAAGTCACGTCTGCATTTAACTAATGACTCGCATTTAACTAATGAGCCAGTGCCAGTGTGACACAGCAAGATCCATGGATAAAAGATGGGTGAGACTGCATAGCTTTGAGTAGTGTTCTGCATAGCATCCAAGAGTGTCGGTGCACAGCTGTGTGCACAACAGAGACCCCACTCTTCCACATGCCTGGCTTCCCTGGCTAGGTACCCTCCATGAGCTGCAAACACCAGCCATGAACTCAAGCTCAATCACAAGCAACAATCAGGACTCGTAACTATACATGATCAACAGCGGAATATTTGAGGTGTGTGCATGTGTGAATGTAGGTACTAGACATTAGCTATTAACATAACTGTGTTTTTCTCATAATAAACATGGCATTGCCTTGTCCCCCTGAATAACATCCTGCTAGTCTTTTCTTTTTAAATAAAACATCATCCTGAATGTTGGTGTCAAAAAATAAAGTCAAAATATTGGTTATTGCTAACTAAGAACTGCAGGGAACTTCTTTTACATTTACATCCTGCCACCAAAGAGTGAAATTCACACCTCATTTAAACCAGTAGGAATTTTCCCATTGGTTTCAATGAGGTGAGGATCTGACTTTAAATATCTAAATTCCCGTACATTGGCCGTCTTCTTGTAGTCATATTGGTCCCAGGATTCAGAAAAAGACAGGGTAAGTGAGTTAATGTCTTTTATTGAACCAACTTCTATTGGTGAAGGTACAAGTTTTGAGCTAGCTACTCAAAAGCTTGTATCTTCCACAAACAGAATTTGGTCCAATAAAAGATATTAACTCATTTATCTTGTCTTTCTTAAATCTCTATATCCGATCCAATGTTCATGGTCCTACCTTACCACATAGAAGGGAGCAAAATCAAGGGTACATAGGGAGGGGTTGTTGGTTTTTTGTTTTTTTTTTTTTTTTTTGAGAGGGTGGCATACAAGGAGGAAACATCAGGAGCATAAATAAAATAATTACTTTCCCCTGGGATTTAAAGATATTCTTGAGGACAGCCACACTCAGGGCTTGCTTCTGCCCAGCCCTGCCCCCCTATTTATAACAAAACCACAACTGAATGGAGTAAGCACACAAGCACTCAAGGATTCTTGGGGAAAGAGAGGAGCAGTTGTGCAAACCTCTGCTTCTTAGAGGCACATATTCCTAGCAACTACTGGCTGCACATGGAGGAATAATTTTTAGCAGTAGAGAATCCAAAGTCACAGGCCATGGACATTCTTGTAAAGCAATCAGAACAAAACCTCGCATGCTCCTCAAAGCTTCTGAATCAGTAGAAAGTGCAGAATTGGAATTCAAATGCAGATTTGACACACTTACCTTAGGGTTAAACAGGGCTTTAGGGTTCTTTTCTTATTACAACAGGTGATTTTAGCTCACCTCCCTCTAATACAATGGTCTGTGTCAGGATACATTACTGTGTCACCACACAGTGACAACTGTGTTGTGGCGAGCTGGAGAGATGTCTGGATTTGGCCTGGAGGGGGTGAGCTGATGTGTCCTGTAGGGTCGCAATATGCCACTAAGGGTGTCGTGACCTGCAAAAGATTGAGAACCACTTCTCTAATATGCTGTTCTCCACTGTTTGAATCTAAACAACTGCTTTGATTTGCTGTAACAGTCTGCTTGATCCTATGACTTACACTTCCCTGCATCTATTTGGCTTCCATTTTGTAAGTTCCCCATCTTCACGCGTGTGACGATGAAAGCTCATACAATAAATAAATTAGTTAGTCTTTAAAAGTGCCACGAGCCTCTTTGTTTGTTTTAGTAAAAACACTGTGGCTGAACAAAATTCAAAAAGCAAACCACACACATTCCAACCTACTCTACCACAAAAAGATGCGCAATAACCAACGCTGCAGAACCAGCAGCTGGGATTTTAAGAATCTTGCCTCCAATCACAATCAGTTCTTTGAAATCTGAGAATCATTTGCTGTTGAACAGAACAGCTTTTAAACAAAGAAAGAGGAAGAAGAAAAACTCCACAGAAAATATTTACCCTGCCAGCAAGAGTGTTTATGTCCTTTTTTTGTTCCAAGTCTTTTATCTAGTTTTACAGTAAAACTGGCAGCAGGCCCTTCTCTCTCTCAGCAAGATTTCTTCTGTTTCTCAGCAGCTTCTGTCTGCATGCCACTGCTCTTTCTAGTCCCTTGAACTCAATCCCCGATTAGGAACCTTCTCATTTCATGAAGCCAATTAAAAAACAAGTGAATTTCTAATAGCTAAATCACAGCAAGTTAATCAAATGGGCATCCAACAACTTCTCTGGCAATTACATTCCCTTGCCTTTTTTTTTTTTTTTAAATCAGACAAGTTCCTTACAATAGACTGAGATGATAGAGATTACCGCTTCAAGAGGTATACCCTCAAACCCTACCCACCAATCACCAGAGGTCTCGCTCCATCCGATCACCTGACATCCAGTCCCACCTTGGGTTATGACTTCCAGGTCAAGGTGGCCACCTGACCTGAAGTGGGTGGTGTGACCTCCTCCGAGAACACCTTCCACATGCTCCCCACCAATAGGAGAGAGTTTCATTCCTACCAGCCTGACTCGAGAGTGGGATTGGACCTAAGATGCGCACCTGACTGCAAGTGGGTGGCGTGACCCCTCTGAAAATGCCTCCCACCTGCTCCCCACCAATGTGTGGGTTTCGCTCCTGCCAGACTGCCCCAAGAGCATGTGGATCAAGAAGGGCATGGGGCAGGGGCGGGGCAACCCCTCCAAAAATGCCTCCCACCACCCTCTGCCAATAGGAACGGGGTTTCAGACTGCTCAGGCCACCCCAGCGAGGAAAGGTGCACCAATCGGAATGGGTGTAACACAGGGGGTCTGGGCCAGAATATCTACCTGACCTCTGGGTTTCACCAGTTGGCTGGCCAGCAACGCTGCCCCCCAAAATTCCCCAGCACTGAGCGGAAAACCCCCTCCTCTTATTTAGAGACCACACGGTTCACAACCTGTGGAAATGCTGAGAGAAGAACATGGACTCCTTCATCACACCCATGAGGACTTCAGAATTTGTTTTGGCTCCTAAGGCTTTGGCCCCCCGGTATAGAAAGCGCTATCTCAGCGACAGTTCTGAGGAGGAGGGAGCAATTGAGGAAAGCCCTTAGGCTCAGCCTTTGTTTGATACATTGGAACCCGAAACAAGAGATCGTGAGGTAGCCCAAGGGGGTCTGACAGCCTCTCACCGGCACCAGCGGACCAGGACAAAGAAGAAGACCGGACGCCAGTAAAGGAATGATAAGTGAGGGTTGAGGCTTGTGGTGGGGGACCATGGTGGGGTTCAAAACATCTAATGAAGTGGGATTTTCTCCCATGAAAGCTCATGTGATAAATAAATCCTCAACCGTCACTTATCATTCCTTTACCCGAGCCACATCTTCTCATTTATTCTTGGCTGCCTGCGACCCTGTTAGCCACACTCTCTTTCCTCCATGGGAACAGACAATGTGAGGCTATCAGACTCATCAGGCTGCCTCATGATCTTTTTGGGTTTCAATGTATCTGTTGACATCTTGGCCTCCTTCTCTGAACTGTCACTGTCACATTGTTTTTTCTCCAAGGACAGTTAAAGGCCCCTGGAATGAGACCAAAGTCTGAAGGCCTCAGAGGGGTGCTGAAGGAGCCATGTTCTCCTCTCGGCATTTCCACAAGCTGTGAACTACATGGTCTTGAAACGAGGCGGTGTCTCCCACTCGGCACTGGGACTTGCAGAGGCGGAGTGAACATTCTGGCCCAGCCTCCCTGCACTACACCCATTCCGACTGATGCACCTTTCCCCACTGGGGTGGCCTGAGTGTCATGAAACCCTGTTCCTATTGGTGGAGAGTGGTGGGAGGAGTTCTTGGAGAGATCATGCCACCCTCTTCCGTGGCAGGTAGTTCCACCCCCACCACATGCCCTTTTTGGTCCAGTATTGTTGTCAGAGTGGTCCTACAAGAGCAAAACCCTCTCCTATTGGTGGGGAGCAGGTTGGAAGAGTTCTCAGAGGGGCCACACCATCCATGTCTGGTCAGGTGTCCATCTTGACCCAGAAGTCGTAACCAGAAGGTGGGACTGGATGTCAGGTGACCAGATGGGGTAGGATCCCTGATGAGTGGTGGGTGGGGCTTGGCCAAGGAGTCAAGGAGACAGGGCTAAGTTTGATGGACAGTAGATCCCTTGTGCTTCTTTTATCATAAGGACTGATGGATTGGTCCTTGAGTCTTAAGTATAGATTGAAAGGGTGTTCCAAGTGTTAAAATGTGAGCCAGGGACTTGGAAGATGGATTTAATTCTGTGCTCGATGATCAGGGATTAATTTTGTATCCCAGAGCAAGTGTCTGTTCCTCCTCTGGAAGACAGTACTTCCCAACTCCATGTTGTCATAAAGATTGCTCCCATTTCCTGATTCCTTTGCTGAGCATGGGTTTGGTCTACCTAAGAAAGGTGAACAAAAGTTGCTAGGGGTGTTGCCATCAACATTTCACTGGCAAAGCTTGGAGAAAGGCAGCACTTTAAGTCATCTGGTTCTCCTTAGTAACAGAAGAATCACTGGAATATTTTCGGCCAAAAAGTTATATGACCAATTGCATAGGTAAGTTATGTTGATAAATGACATGCTGTCTCCAGGATTTTCTTTCAGAGCTTTTTATTATTATTTTTAAATTTAAGTTGTAAGGTATGTTGCTGTTCTTCACCATGGCTTGTTATGTTACTTCTTGCAGTCTGAGGTAGTGACTGAATGCTACAGAAATACATTATTTTAATTCTGAGTGGGAAATGTGCTATGTAAATGGTCAGAATATGCCAAGATCAGATTAATTTTTCAACCAATTTAGCACAGCCCTTCACTTAGAAGCACAAAGGTCATATCCATACTTTTTTTTTTACTAAAACAGTTTGCCTATTTTGACATCTTAATTTGTACAAGTGGTAACTGCTTGTTAAAAATTAATTTTACAAGAAAATTATTTATTGATCCCTGCTGCTTGTTCATTCTCCAGCAGAGGGCAGCTCATGGGAATCAGCAGCAGGTTTGGCATAAAGGCTAATATGGGCCTTTTAAAATGGGAGTTATGCATTTGATATATATGGAAAGTGCCAGGACTGATATGTCTGGAGAGTAAAGTCCTTTCTCCTCAGACCAAGATGAAATTAGATTGTAAGCTCTGCAAGGCACAGGCCATATTTTGCTCTACATTTGTACAGTGCCTAGCATAATAGATCTCTGGCCCTTATTAAGGCCCTAAGGTACTTCTGTGATACGAACAAACAATAATGAGCTTTACCATGCTGTCTCCACCCTCACCTAGTGGGCCAGGGGAAAGATGGTGGCCCACACAGCTCAATCAGTCCTTGACTGCTCTGCGGAGACTGCTAGTAAGCCTGCCAATGAGTGCTGAGAATGGTGGCGGTGTTTTGTGATTTGAATATATGCCTACTAAATGGAGACCACCAAACTCATTGTACAAAAGTTTGGGGACAGATTCAGATTCTTGTTTATACAAAAGGATCCAGGGAGTTACTTCACATTTTTACTCATGTCAATCAAATCAGAATCAGGTCCTTTCATTTTAAGAAGTAAAAAGAAAAAAAATATTTTTACCTGGAAAAAAGTCCCTGCATGCTGCAATATCAAAAGGTTATGGTGAACTCAACTGTAGTGGAAAGGGGACTTGAGCAGGAGAACTATATAACATCCTTAATGATACTGTTTGTATGAGGCTGTTTTACTGTACACTTCTGTAATTCTATGTGACTATTGCCTCCAGGAAATCTCATGACAAGGATCGTGGATCTCGATTTTTAATACACCCACCTATTCATTTTTAAGTTTAACTCACATTCTGTTCGGTTCTGTTGGTTATCATGTTCATTATAATTTAAAATCTCCAGCAAAAAAAAAAAAAGTTACCTAATGAAAAAGCACCACAGTTTTTGCAGAATTTTTGACCAGCTGAAAATGAGTCAATATGCAAAAGGCTGGGGAAAATAGGAATCTTCTGTTACAATGTTTGCAGTCAGGTAGCGGAATTGGTGGGGAAGAGGTCAAATTTGAATAATATGAACTAAATGGCAATACAAGCTGGATGCTCTTGAGCAATTTTAGGGCTAGGAGTTAGGCTGATTGGTCCTCGTTGTCCTATTGGGAACCTTACTCAAATCTTTAAAGCAAAGGAAGCGCTCATTACTGAAATAGTTTATTGGAGTGTTTTATGTTAGGAGGGATTTGGCATAACAATTTACTCCTTTAGCCACATCTCATATTTCACTAAGAGTTAAATCCTATGCCTAGCCATGGTGATGGAAGACTAAAAATTCAGCAGATATATGATGTTGCCTCAGCCCAAGGGGACTTAAACCAGAGGGGTCCTATATGACTTCTAACACTGTGGTGGTAAGCACTCTAAAGAAGAATGGAGAGAGAGAGTTGTGAAATAGTTAAATGGTAGAAGTGTGGCTTTTGGGACTTTAAACCTATTCTGCAACTCCACCTAGGAATACAGGGGGAAATTAGGGTCTCAATGGGGCATGCTAGTGGCAACGGCCAAATTGAAAAGGTTCTCTGTGACCTGTCTCCTGGTTAGGAGAGAGTTCCATCAACTCAAGCTCTTTTACTTAAGAGTTGTTCTGGCTACTAGCATTTCTTTCTTTAAGGGGTAGATTTTTATCTGCACCTCTACACAATATTCTCTGATATGCACCCCCTTTTACAATGGCGCAATTATAAACTTGTAGTTAACATGTACTAAAAATGCCAACATTTGTGGATAACAATTTAAGAGAGTTTCAAGTGTATGCTGACTGAAGTTTTTCAGCTAAAAAAGTAATGCATTTGTATCAGAAATGAAATTGAGGGAGGAAAGTCTTTCAGAACAAACCAAAATGTTCATTTAATTCCTTTTGTAAAAAGGCAATTCATTTTTGTGCTCTAAAATCTCAGAATCAATGAGGCTGATTTGTTTAGTTTTTAAAAATATTTTCAAACCCCTCCCTTTCATAAAAGTTATGAAGTGGCAAAAGGACTAGTAAGCAGTATTGGAAAGAAGTGATGAATAGCAGTAAGCTACATAAAATGTATTATCTTAGTACATTGTCTTATGCTGCTACAAGATTACTTCTGGTCATGCGAGACCAAAGATTTGTTGCTTTTAATACTTTTTCACTTATCAATTAGTGATTTTTAATCAGAGTCCTGTTTGCAAAGTAGGTGTTACCAATGTAAAATTACACATGGTCGATACATGAAACCAGACTATCAAAGATCATGACAAAATTTCTTGAGATAATGGATGTTTCTGCATATGAGAAACTAAATGAACTTCCAAGATAGTTGAAACTAATATTACAATGTTATTTAATATTATTCTGGAATTTCTTTTTGTTTGCATTTTTCTTCTAACTTTCTTTGGAGCTAGACTTGAAACTCAAATCAGATCATAAGCACTTTATTACTTCACTTTTGCTTTAGTAAGTGTGATTTTAAAAGAATTATTCCCTGATCTAGAGGGTTAGCCATGTTAGTCTGTAAACAGCAAAAACAAGAGTCCTCTGCCACCTTAAAGGGTTGCAGCCCACAAAAGCTTATGCCAGGATTCTTGTTGTTATCCCCTGGTCTGCAGCACACACACAAGTCTGAAAATACTCCAAAATCCTCTACAATTTGCATCACACCAAAGTATCGCAAAGCCCATACACTGCATTACAGTTTTTAGGGCTGGTCATGATGCTTGCCTGCCCTGTAGTACCCCCTGCCAGCTGATTGTGAGCTGCAGCTACTCCTGCCCCAGCTTCCTCCTCCCCAGGGTTCCTGTAGAGTGAGGAGAACACACATGGTTGAGCTTGCTGATAGGTCACTACATTAAATCGCTTTCTAAGAAAACAAGTTCAAACACAGAAGAGGTTTCTTCAGACTGCTCGAGCTCCTCTGCAGCCCACCTGCTAGCTCTCTTTAAGTCTCTCCATTCTAGGTTAGAGCAATGAATCCCTGAGCCCCTCTCATGCCCTCAGACCCACTGGTTATCGTTTAGTTTCTCTGTATATGTCTATACTGCAATTAGACACCTGTGGCTAGGCCCTGCCAACAACACTGAGCTAACTGAAGTGTACCTGTTTAGGCTCCACCTCCAGTCAGAACTCTTGGCCCCTCCCACCTTGCTGGGTCCTACAGCCTGGGCACCAGCACAAGCCTGGACATCTATGTTACAATTAAAGAGCCCATTAGCCCAAGGCAGCTGGCAGTGGCTACCCAGTGGTGTTTAATTGCAGTGTAGACAAACCTCCTGCAGCTCCGGGGCAGAACCCTGACTTCCAGGCTCTTTCCTTGCAGTTCCCTAATGGTCTCCCCCAGGCTCAAATTTAAGGTCTTCTTTAGAAGCCTGCTGACCCTCCAGGGTTCCTTCCCGTCAAATGAAGTTCTCAGCCCACTAAAAGGGATCACCCCCCTGAGCAGAGCCAGCATACAATGGGCAAAGAGGCATGGGGAGAAGATGTTAATCTGGCTTAGTGGCTGGGCCCATTTACCCTTAATGGGACACGGCTGTGAAAACATTTATGTACATTGCACAGTTGTGGGTTGACCTGCCTTCATGATTAATTGCTTGGTGCCCGTTTGATTCTTTTCTATGGTATCACTCAATATGGCGGTAGTCACTCAAGGTTGAGGCAATGTCAATATGGAGGTTTCCATTGCATTCAGTGGATTTGGAATTAGGCCTTCACTGAACAGCTCAAAAAAAAAATCTCTATCATTCAGTTACTAAAAGTGTGACAATTTCCACTACTACCAGTGCACTTAATTCATATTCTGTTATTTATCTCACAGGGAATTGCTTCTAGTCTAACAAACAGTAAAACTGCATTATTTGTACTTCATAAAACATTTGCCCTCTTACAATGGTCAGTTAGGCCTTTGGATTCTGCAGAAATCTCAACATACACTGAGTTCCCCACCACAGAGTTCCATCACCAGATTAAAAACCACCATCTGTCATTTTACATGCTTAACCTAAGTTAAATAGAGTTAGATATTTCACATGACTCAGTTTAATGGAGCATATTAAAGTGGTTAGTTTAATGCACTCTGTCATAGCAATCTAAGGCATTTATTCCTTGAATTAAAATTACATGTTCATCCTCCCTACCAGACAGCAGCAGGCAATAGTAGTCACTGCTAGAGTCCATTCTGTGAATAGCACACCCCGCTTTGTCTGTTAGACAAGTGTGTTCTAGAAATAATGTTTGTATTTGTAGGCTAGTTTAAGGGCGTGGCTGCATTTCCATTATAGTCCCTTATTTCCAGGAGTTCATAATTCAAAGGTAAAAATTCTGTGCCCACTAAACCTGTGCAGTTATTACGTATTTCAATTTTGAGAGCAATGTATGTTTTCTTTACAAAAATGTTAACCCTTAGAGAGCTGAGGGCAGAGTATATTTGTCCTCAATGAATTATATTGCTCCCAACTCTGTTTTTTCCTTCCCTGGCCAGACCTCCCACAAAATCCCTTAGAAATACCCAGTGTGCCCATATGGGAACCATTTTTCTAACAGCCATAAAGGACATTTTTCAGTTTATATGAATGCAAAAAACACAGTCACACCTATTTTAGGAAGCAAAAATCCACTCAATTTCAGTACAGTGTTGAAATACAATAGCATTAATATTTACTTCCTTTCACAGTTTGCATTCAATACAAAGAAATGGCCTCTTCTCTGGTCTCTAGCTCCTCTGAAGCGCAGACCACTAACCACCACCCACCCGTTCAGGATGAAATACAAAAGCTGTCTAAAGCTGGGACTAAGTCTTTACAAAACAATGAAGCCGCCCAGGCTCTGAGCATGTTCAAGAAGGCATACCTTCTGGTTGATGGTGTTTCTGGGACGCAAACTCAGAAGATGTGCCTCTTCAATCTAGGGGCTGCCTACATTGCTAGGGGCAAACCAGAAAAAGGACTGAAATGCCTGCTCAAGTCAAAGTCAAAGGGACCTGTGGAGAGAGATGGTGATCTCTACTTTAACATTGCAGCTGCTTATGAGGAAATGAAGGAGTACTCTAAAGCTGTGAGATTTTATCAGAGAGCGATTAAGGAATATACATCTAGTGACACACAAAGCATCTCAGATGCCCTGATCAAACTTGGCTATTGTTCTGTGAATGTAGGAGATCTTTGCTCAGCTGCACAGTCCTTTAGGCTTGCCAGTGACTCATACCGAAAGGCACAGAAAGCTGAAGAAGCGGCCATGGCCATGAGGGAGGCAGCCAGATATATGATACAGAGTCAAAAGTTTTCAAAGGCCGAAGTGCTTGAGACTTTAGATGAATGTGCACAACTGTGTTCTGGCCTCACTAACCTGGATTTGTTAGGTAAGTCTAAACTTTAGTTACCATTTTTTTTCATTAGAGTTAAACAGAATTGTGTGAATTTTCTTATAGAATTTAAATAGACATGTACATCCTAACGAGTACCATATGTAAAACATCAGAATCTTCAGAGATATATAAATACCACATAAAAATAAACTTTCTGCTTTCTTTTCTCAAGGATATTTGCATGTGCAGAATGGTATCACAAAACCTTTGCCTGGCATGCAAGCAAGATTTAGTCTGTTACTGCTTTTTCTAAAATTCATGCATCCAAAGGGAGGGCCAAATTCTAAATTGCTTTATTTAGAATCTTGTGCCTTAGCCAATAGATAAGTGTTATACTGGATAGAAAACAAGAGGATTTCAGTTGTACAATCTATTTCAAAACCGACATCATAAAATTACAATCCCCCTGCCTCCACCTATGCTAGAAGTATTTCCATAAGATCAGTCATTAGTGAAAACATTCAACAGCAAAGCATCACTGTAATTCCTAGAAATGGCTAATGTAGGTCTTGCTTTTTTCCTTGCCAAAGTGAAATAATTTAAGAGGAGCCCGGTGCACAGATGCATTTGCTTTGGGTCACAACTGTGATTGTTTCACATTGGAACTTCTAGCTCAGTTTGCTCAGTGCCTTGTAGGTAGATCTGGAATTCATTTACCTAAAATAGACTTGTAAACATCACAGCCTGAAAGCAGTTAATCAGCCATTCAGCCACTTAGAATCATTATGGATGGAAAAATATAGCCAAGTTATTAGTCCTAAATTGTGCCAAACCTCCTCTCTTTCCCAGTCTCAGCTATCTAACATTAATATTGCTGTGCTTTTTTGCAGGCAAACTCTACAACCACATTGGATTGCACTATGCTGAAATGATATGCTTCCACCAAGCTGGGAAATGCTTTATCAAAGCCATGCAAATCTGTAGTGGGGCAAATTTTTCTATACGGAAGAGAGCAGTGCTGCTACAAAACCTGGGAGCAGTCTACAATGCTTTATGCCAGTATGAAATTTCACTGAGATATCACGGCGAGGCAGCAGAGCTATATGGTGAGGTATCAAACATGCAATTCATTCAGCAGAGGTGAACCACACCCCCAAATCTGAGAGGTCAGACAGACATTCTGACCTCAGTCTTCACAAACCTTTCAAAATCCAGCAAGGCCCTAGCACCAACTTCTGGAGTGGTTCTTTAGATGGGCCCCTGATGGTCTGAACAGGCCTCTCCTTAGTCTGCCCCCACTAATCAGGGCAATTCTTGGCACCTCCTCTCTAACTGAGTCCAGCAGTCTGCTTCAATCCCTTAGCTATATGTCTGGAGGCAGAGTGGTGCAAATATATTGCCCATTTGCTGTATCTGGCCTTTCTCCCTCCCTTCTTCCTCTGGACTTTCTCCATAGCAGGCCTTGTGGCTTCTGTTGGCTGCAGCGGTGGGTACCTACCTCCATGACTAACAGCTGAGGCAGTTGCAGTTGAGGGAGTGATCAAACTGCTTGCCCGTAGCCTAGAGAGACTCCCCCTGCCTTCTGTCTATGAGCAGGATGTTTGGAGACCCCATTACAGGCCCCAGTTCAGCAAAGAATTCAAACACATATTTAACTTTACGTCAATGGGACTCAAAAATACACACAAGTATTTTGCTGAACAGGAATGGACCGCAAAATGTGGAATGGAATCAGCAGAACAATTTTGTGCCATCACAGAAGTTTTTAGGAAGAAAATTTGGGGAATGGGTTAATAGGCTAATAAAGATCTCAGGTTAAACATCAGGCTTGAAATACTTGGACCCCATGCCTAGACCCACAGGGCTGAGCACAATCCCAGCAGAATGAATATGGGCTGTGTTTTTAATTAACTAGATTGTGAGGCAGAGGATGATGTCCAAGCACTTACATAAATAACTAAGAGTGAAAAAGTACAGCTCTCCCTTGGTGTTTTCAACAAACATTTTTAATAAAGGGTGAATTCAAGCATGGTGTCTTAAAGCAGCAGGATCAGTCACTATGGCAAATTTAGTGTCTATAAGGAAAGTGCCCTCTGGGTGAACCTAGTAAAAGTTCACAGGGCCAAATCCTGTAGTCCTTGGCTCAGGCAAAAGTCCCATTGAAATGAATAGAAATTTTGTCTGAATACAGACTAAAGGCCCTATCCTTCCATTTTCTAAGAATATCTATGTATGTTTCTCTATATATCTGAAGTGCCCCACACTGGTGGGTAAACATCTGTAGATGGGAGAAGCTGAGGCACAGAGAAGGTGAGTTGCTGAAGTTTGCACAAGAGACAGACTGAGAATAGAATTCATACCCAGTCAGGTGCTCCATCCACTGGACTACACTGACACTTTGAGGAAATATACATATTTCAGTCAGCAAAACAAACAAGGAGTCCTGGGGCACTTTTAAAGACTAACAAATTTATTTATCACATGAGCTTTCGTGGGAGAAAATCCTACTTTGTCAGAAGATGAAGAACGTACAGAATGGGAGGAAAATAAATGCAGAGCAGTGTAAGTCATAGGATCAGGTCAGACTGTCACAGCAAATCAAAGCAGCTGCCACAAGATTTCTTGTTTCTTTTGCTGACCTAGATTAGCATGGCTACCTCTTTAGACTATTTCAGTCAGTGAGCTTTGGGTACTCAGGGAGTGCAGGATTTTGTCATAGGTAAGAATAGCAAGGTTTGTCTTTTTCCTTCCTTGCTGGCTTTTGATATTTTTCAGGCATGCTTTTGAATGCTTATATTTCCAGTCAGGCTAGTCGTGCATTTGAATGTTGTACATTCAAAAAGACACAGTATGATTATAATGGATTTAGGTTAATCATAAAGCAAATATACAGCACCACTGATGCCTCATGAAAAAGATCTCTGTTAGAACAATTCTGCTTACACAGCATCTATTTAATGGTTTTCCTTCCCCCTGTTTTTCATTAGTTGGATGACAACAGACTTTTTGTTCTTTAGAAGGTCATCTGTTCCTGCTGGTTCTCCCTCACCTGAAATCACAAGTCTCTGACCATGACATCACAATTCCTCCCTGTTTAACAAACATCTATGGTAAAACAAAGCAAAGAACAATGACCTTAGATGAGGAAAACTCAGCAAGTTTCCAAAGGACCAAAGATCATGTGTTTTTGCAAATATCCCAGGAATAATTGAAGAAACCCTACAGGGTAACAAATGCATTATGCAGTACTTGTGCAAGCCTTGTTTCTAGATACATTGTTTTTTAAAGTATCAATAATTAAGGTAGCTTTAACCTTACACAAGTGATGAGCTCATGTAGATTCTTAATGTGAGAGTTTCTAAAATTTAATGTAACCCCTTTGCCAGGCCGTGACGGCAGTGGCAAAGGACCGGGTTCTATTCCTAGGGGTTCCCAAATAATGTCACACCACCAATTAGCTCGAGCCCCCACCCAGTCTTCTGGGAAATTACACACCATTCCCTGGGCGCCCTAGAAGGGCAATACTTCCCCTCTCGCAAGCACAAGTCTGAGTGTAGCATACAAGGACAACAGAGTCTTGTGGCACTTTTAAAGACTAACAGATTTATTAATTGCATGAGCTTTCGTGGGAGAAAATCCCACTTCGTCAGACGCTTTGAAGATAGGAAAGTTACAGAGTGGGAGGAAATTAAATGCAGGGGAGTGTATGACATAGCATCAGGTCAGGCTGTCACAGCAAATCAAAGTAGGTGTCAGGATTCAAAACACTGGGGAACAGCACATAGAGGAGGGGGGAGGTCAATTCACTTGATGTAATGCGAGAAAAATCCATAGTCCCTGTTTAACCCCAAGGCAACTGAGTCAAATTTGCATATAAGTTCGAGTTCTGCAGACTCTCTTTGAAGCTGTGATTTGTTATTCATCTGTTTCAACACAGCTATTAACAAGTCGTTAAGGGAGTGAGCAGGGAGGTTGAAGTGTTCCCCTACAGGTTTTGCAGTATTGCAGTTTCTGATGTCAGATTTGTGTCCATTGATTCTTTGGCGCAGAGACTGTCCTGTCTGTCCAATATATAAGGCAGAGGGGCATTTCTGGCACATGATGGCATAAATCACATTGGTGGATGAGCAGGTGAACGAACCCTTGATGGAGTAGGTGGCATGATTAGGCCCTGTGATGGTGTCATCAGTGTAGATATGAGGGCAAAGTTGGCAGCGTGGTCTGCTGCAGGGCTGTGTTCCTGCTTTAGTGTTTCTGCTCTGTGATCTGTAGTTGCTGGTAAGTATCCTTTTCACTGGTCACACCTGCTGTCCGCTGGCTCCGCCGCACCGCCCGCTGGTCACATCTGCTGTCCACTGGCTCCGCCACACCATCCACTGGTCACACCTGCTGACTGCTCTTAGTGATTTCAGCTTGCTGGGAAGTTTCTGCTTCCCTAGTGATTTCAGCTCCTCATCAGTGATTTCAGCTCACTGGGAAGTTTCTGTTTCCCAGGTGATTCCAGCTCAAACAAAATAACAATGGAGCCTCTACAAGGAATCTTTGGGTCTATTCTTTAACAATGGGCAGGGAAATAGGTGTTGACTTAAGGCATAGCTCCAGCAGAGCTAGTGCTCACACCCCTCCCCACCTGGTTTTACAATTCTGAAAACTAGGGTTGCTCACTTTTCCAAGTTCTCTGTTGCTGATGGTGACTTTTCCATCAGCTCCTTGGTCAATAACAGATATACAATCAAAGGGTGGCATATCATGAAAGAACAATATTTCCATTCCCCCTTCTGATAAAACACCAGATTTAGAGGATTTGAACCAGTCACACATACCAACTCCCATCATGCCCAGCCTCTGGGTGAAATTATGCTGAGTGTCATGCAGATACAAAGCACAGGTAAATCAGTGGCCCCCCTCCCTACTTAGCTACTAAGCAACAGAGGTTCTCAGATTTCTAACCTTGCTTACATCCTTACATTAAGAATGAATGAAACCACCCTCTTTGCCACTCCTGTACCAACAAAACACACCTGGTCTTTTGTCATATTTCCTAGGCATCCAACTCATATTGTATTCTGCTACAAAATACACAAAGGTTTGCCTCTCCAACTTCATGGACTAACAACAAGATCAGTAAAGGAATATCTTTTATTGGACCAACTTCCATTTGTAAAAGACAAGCTTTTTTCTTAATGAGAAGATCTGTGTAGCTCTTTGGTCCAGTAAAAAAGATTATCTCACCCATCTTCTGTTTATATGTTTTCATTGTACTTTATTCCACTTCGGTATTTTCTCTCTGCTCCTCTTTCAGGCAGTGATGACATAAACCACCTATTACAATTCTTTTCATAGTTCCATTT
Source organism: Pelusios castaneus (assembly GCA_007922175.1). NCBI lineage: Eukaryota > Metazoa > Chordata > Testudines > Pelomedusidae > Pelusios > Pelusios castaneus. The sequence goes on along the minus strand of ML685765.1, from coordinate 11,729,256 downwards.
ATACAGTAAAAAATAAGTGCTCGGAATTCCTTTTATGTGATTTCTACAATTTCCATTCTGTTGTAACGATATTGGTCCAGGATATGGGGGACACAACTTGGGTGAGGTATATAACCTGTATGTACCTAGGGTAGCCCACCCGAAAATGCCAAGGTCAGAGAAGGCTGCAAAAGGAAAGCAGCTTCTCCCAGAGCTGGTAGCTTACATTGAGGTTAAATTCACCAACAGTACTCCTAATTCCCCACACTGGTTACCAATATAAGTTTGGCTCTTACCCAAAATACGACACTTCCAGCCATTCCTTTAGCATAGTGGTCCCAAAAGTGTGGGGCATGGAAAAATGTGTGTAGGGGCACATCAGGGCCCCGACTAGATCCCATATGGAGCATGGAGGGAGAGCCACCAAGCCAGGGCTGTCCCAAGGGGGGGCGTGAGTGGAATGACTGTCCTGACCCTCCCCAACTAACACGCTGCTCCCCACTGCCTTTGGCAGCAAAGGGGGGAGGGGGGAGGCAGGAGTGGAAGCTCAGATCCTGCCTCTGGGCAGAGCAGCCAACTCTCAGCCTTATGCCTGCTCTTGGCTGTGCTCCTCGCCCCGATCCAGCCCCCCAGCCCTCTGCCATCCTGCACCCGGTTCCCGGCCGACTCTCCTCACCCTTCCCTGCTCCTGCCTCTAGTCATGGCCTTGGCCCCCAGCCACAGCTCCGGGGTGGGGTTAACGATCAGGTAAAAGGGGGCAGAGAACAAAAAAGTTTGGAGACCACTGCTTTAGTAACTAAAGCTAAAGATTTATTATAAAAAGGAAAAAAAATAAAATGATGTTAAATGATCAAAACAATCGGGTGCATGTAAATGACTTCAAAGTCCATATATATAGTCAGATTCTGAGTAGAACTGTTGAGTTTTCAGGGTTGTACAGTTCCTCCGCTGTACATCCAATACCAAGATGGATCTCTTCAGTCCTTTGTTTCAAAGCTTCAATTGTAGAGATGTTGGTTCAGAGGAACTAGGAAATAGGAATGAAGACAAAATGGAGATGGTGAAGCTGCATTTTACTGTTTGTGCCATGTGGCTTGTACACCCTGTGTTTTGAAACAATCATGTAGCACCAGTGCAGGGAAAAGCTTTCAGAGTTCCTATCCACGGGCACATCCCTACATGTCCTGATGACTCATAGGCATATCCCCTGTGGCTTCTCTCATTGGGCTCACTGGTTAGCTGACAGCCCTTGATTGGCCCTCAGTCAGGCTGGACAGTGCTGAAGCTAGTCTGTTGGGATACCACCCAGTAACACAGCACAAGTTTCAGATATTTCACATATTCAAGCTTACAATACACACATAGATGAGCTTATCACAGTCAGTAAATCCTAACTTTTCCAATGATCCCTCACATGGCATAGTTTGCAAGATCTGTTGTAATTTTGCAATACTACTATCAATAATAGTATAAATGGTCCCTAATTCATACAGCTCACAGGATAATACGCTGTGGTGGCCAGACTATAGCTTGTGAGCCACATTTGGTTCTTTTACAGTTAAAGTGCAGCTCACAGATCCCCAACGTCCCCACATTCTCTGCCGGGGAAGGGAGCTTGGAGCTTCTCCCGACGGCAGGTTGAGGGGACGAGAAGATTCTGCCAGTAGGGATGGGACATCAGGAGTCAGTAGTTTTGGCCATCCTTGTAATATGCAAAGAAGAATTTTGTGTAGCTTGAAAGCTTGTCCTTTCCTCATCAAATAGAAATTGGTCTGATAAAAGATATTACCTTGCCTACCTTTTCTCTCTCAACTTTTGTCCTGGTCTTACTCAGATTTAAAGGTGGTTTGCACAATTCTTTGGTAAGCTTTTCCCCACCGCTGATGCACAGTTTTATTCCCTTGCAAATTAGAGACATTTGGCTAATCAGTGTCTTTCAAAGTCAGCTAACGATCAGTTTGATTGAACACATTTGGATTCACACAGTAAACGCCTGGTGTGGGAGCAGAGGCTGAATAATAAATCCCAGTTTAGCATTTCAGGTGCATTCCCCTTTGCAGATTTCAGTGGCACTAAGTGGAATAATGTCACTAATTATATGATGCAAGCAGACAAGATAATGAAACATGTGAAATATAATATATAAGCACATTTTTCCAAGGGTTTTTTTTTTTAAAGTACTTTTTACAAACACACACACACACACAAGAATATAAAGCTTCCAATGCATTGTCTGTCAGGATCTATGCAAACTGGTAAAATATTTATGTAAACCATTTTCATTGCTCCATATTGGATGCTCTGTTTTGGACATTTCTCATTCCAAATCACTTACAGAAGGAGCAGATTGGACCCATAAAGTTGTATTACTAGAGACAATCATTCACTAGCCTTCCAATAAGAAAATGGTATCATCCATTATCTGGTGTCATAATATACTAAAGACACTCTTGCAAATGAAATGGTAGAGCAAAGAAAATGAATCAATATTTTCTTATTGAGGGTTTATTGTCCCTCTGAGCTAGCTGGCTGAAAGATATTGCTTATACAAAGCCTGGTTTAAAGGGAGACATGCCAACATGTTAGCCTTAGAATTCAAACAACTGACCACTAAGTCTATATTTAGAGCCACTTTGAATAAACTCATGTTACAATATACACCAAAATAAGTTATACTATAGCAACTGCAAACAATTATGTATTTCAATCTCCACCATAATGATACTGATTTATTGCTTTGCTTCAGGGTACATCATTGTCTTATAGGTCTGTAAGTTAAATTTTAATACTAGTAAAATAATGATACGTGAAAATTATATATGCTAATAATTGTTTAGTATGGGAGGATGTATAAATCTATTTATATAACTATAACTCATGAGTCATTTGCATTAATCTTTGCTTTAGGTGCACTGAGGGAGAGAAACGGACAAGGACAAAGTCTCTGCAATTTAGCATATGCGTACAGCCAACTGAAAAACTCTGACATGGCTGAGTATTACTATCATCAGGCACTGAATGCATTTGTGGATGTGGGTAAGAGAGCTGTCCCCAGTCAGTATAATTTCAGATATGTAATAAGCCCCCATTTTCAGCTTATAATAAATCAGAAGTATTAATTTACCGCAGGCTGAAATTTGTTGCACAAATCAACTCAAATGGTTTCTGCAAATGGCTCGAATAAGTTGAGTTCTTTTTTAGATATAAAGCACTCAGTGAAATACTTCTTTGTGTTTGGAGACACAGAGTCACCTCCAACTAAAACAATGTCTTAATGTCATTAATGAACATGTGTAAGCATATGCGGATCTGATTCTATTCTCAGTTAAACTGAGCTAAATCAGGAGCGACTTCACTGAAATTTCATACATGTGAAATTGGCTTCTGTGATTTTCCTAATATTCATCAGGGACTACTGGTTATTTTCTATTAAAAATATAAATTGACAGTTATTGCAGTCTGAAATAACTGTGAAATATCTATGACACCTAACATCGTGAATTCCCTATTTCCTATCATGCCTGGAAAACCCATAACTAACCCACTCTCACTACTGGGGGATGTTCCCCATACTTTTTTATTGATAGGTGTCAAAAAGGCCCTGCAACATCAGAGTGTCTGGCATTTACAAATGTCTGAACTGGAATAAGTCCATTGACATTGTATTTCATTGAAAGGAACCAAAAATTGCTTCATTGGCATCAGATCAAGTCTAGAACAGAGTTTCCAATACCAATGAAAAATGTTTCTACTTAGATGGAAACGTCTCGTGAGTTTCTTACTTATCAACGTCAGCACAAATGCTTACAATATCAATAGAATTATTTTTATTTATCTTTTTTTTTCCAAATGAACCATTACAGTATGAAAAGAAGGTTCTCCTCTTTGGTCTTAAATGAGCACCAATAACAAAGATCTCTTCCAACATCATTATACTTGAATTAAAAGAACATTCATTAAATTACAATTAATATCTACTCTAAGCCACTAAAAGGCAAAATAATTTAACATTAAGTCTGTCCCAATCACCATGACATGTGTAGGTATTTAAACTAGCTGTGGTATAGTAAATAATATTTCCCATTACCTGCAATAGCACACCATCAGAAATCAGAGGTCCTGGAAAGAGAAAAGGTTAGTTCCCGTCTCCCCTGAAATAACCTGTTCTTTAAAACAGTGAAAGTCTGTGGAAGACTAACACATTTCTTCGGGCATAAGCTTTCATATGCTCCAACCTACTCCAGATGGGTTGGAGCCCACGAAAGCTTATGCCTGAAGAAATGTGTTGGTCTTCAAGGTGCCACAGGACTAACGCGGCTACCCTTCTGGAACCTGTTCTCTGACATTCTCAGTGTGAAGTCATTACAGAATTGTCTGGTCATTTGCGCATCTACCTTCTAAATTAAAGCTCCAAATGGAGCATGAATCTAATGGCAGGCACTGAGCTGAAGCTCTTTGAAGCTAATGAGTCTTTCCTCTTACCTTCACTGAAGACTGTTCTAAGCCTTGATTAAACTCATGCTTAAATATTTTGCTCAAATATTGGATGCTTAAGTGCTTTGTTGAACAAGCATGGACTTCAGTATGTGCCTTCACTTTTTTGCCTACATGGAGCCATAAATTCTTGCTGAATTCATTTTTAGTAGTTATTTTGTAACTGAGGTCATCTAAAATTTGAGTTCTGAATGTAAAAACAAACCATATTTAAAATCAGCAAACTGAAAGCTAATCAAAGCTATATATTAATGTGAATACACCTGCCATGCAAGGAATGGTTTTCCCGCAGGTTAGAAACATAGAATACAATTGTATTTTGGAATTGCCATCTTAACTTTAATTTCTTGATAAAATTCAGACTCTTCATTATATCTAAACACATAGCATTTAACAAGTGGGGTTATTCATTTGATGTCTGGCAACATCATGTCTGGTAATGTGCACTGGATTATGCCCTAAATTAGCAGTAGTTCAGCTACTGCTAAAATTATTAGAGGGAGAAAAAAAGTATTTTACTTAGGATAGGTGAACCTAAAATCATTGCATGCTGTGTAGCTTCAGATCAATAGCAATTGTTCCTGAAATGAAACACCCTATCTTTCCTGGAACTGAAGTTCCAATGTCCTGACTGTAAAAGCAAAATAGAAAAAACAAACAATATTACTCCTCCACCCCCACACTATTTACTGGAATGGGATCAAATCATCACCCACTTAGCTCAGGAATACCCTGTACCCAACACATTTCAAACCTTCACACACTGACTTACCTGTTCTGTATTTTAAAGTTTAATTTATATAGACAGAGTAACAAAAACTTTGAATCACACAGTGACAATCTCTTTCAGGTGATTTGTATGGCCAGCGGCAAGTCTGCGAAGGATTGGGTGCTACTAGTTTCTGCATAGGTGACTTAAATCAGGCCATCGCTTATTACAAACAAGCTCTGACTCTGTTTGGAAAGTCAAAGGTACTTTTTGTTTTGTTTGCACTGTTTGCTTAGTAATGCACACAGAAGATAGGGACTTTTTTTTTTTTTGGTCAGCATTAGGAAATAACGGAAGCTATTTTCTCAGAGCCTGCACCATATGAAGAGCTCTCATTCACTTCAGAGGGAATTCCACACACCTAACAGCTAGAGAATTGAGTCTTCAGCTGAACCTTTGTAAATACAAGCCTTTCTCTCACACAGTATCAGTCAGTCAAATGGGTGACAAAAAGGAACTTTAAAGGAGTGGTGGGGTTAGAAGCATTATTACACCTTCTGCCTTTTTTTTTTTTTTTTGTAGTCCACTATTTTAAATTCTGCTCACTGAAGTGCATTCTACTATTCCTATAATTTGATACCTTATGTAACAACTAACTCCAGATAAATGCATTTCATAACAGCTAGCGAGGCAATCTCAGAGACTATGAATTAATTAGCAAAAGTACTGTCTGGTGCAGAGCACTGATCATCCCCACCAGCAGGTTCACCTCCTTTTTTAAACTAGCATAAGAAGGACTAAGAACATCATACCAATGATTTTCTCAAATTCTGTGGGTCAGAGTAATAGCTCACATAGTCCCTCTTCAAAGCGTCTGACGAAGTGGGATTTTCTCCCACGAAAGCTCATGCGATTAATAAATCTGTTAGTCTTTAAAAGTGCCACAAGACTCTGTTGTCCCTCTTGAGAGAGACATTCTGTTGATTTGAGTGGACTGTGCATGCTCTGTATTTCAGAGCATGTGTGTAACTGTGCTTGTTGCAAAAATGAGATAAAGAAAAGTTCAAGGAGCAGTTTAAAAAGAGGGCTCTTGTGGTGGGTATGTCTTTGTTTGGAACATCCCATTCTTCAACACAGGGTGTGATCTGTGGTTCAAAGCACAAAAAGAACAGGGGGAAAAAAAGACCTTAGATGAAAGCATGTGTGGAAGTATACCTGTGGGCCACCATTGACCATAGAGTCCTGCAACTTCAGGCAACGTGGCCTCATTTCTTTAAAGAAAATTTCTCAATATGAAGTTCTCCATCTAGTTAACACTAGATAACTAATATTATGGTTAATTAATTAGTTAATATCAATGTGGTATTTATCAAAGATTATGACTCATGCTTGGATTTGCCTCTCAATGAAACACATTGTTTATGTTTTCCCTTTTCCCACTAGATGATGGAACACAGTATAATGAGAGCAAACTGTTTTCAAACTTTTTGCACAGACAAGGCATGTCATATTCTGCCACTGGAGTGAAGCAAAGACCATTTGCAAGTTATTTTTAAGGGAAATATTAGCTCTGGTAAATTACACACAAAAGAAACCCAAAACAAAACCAAAAAAAAACCCAATGAAATGTTTTAGATGAAAGGTTTTTAGTGAAAGGCTTAAAGACAGACAAACAAAACCAAAAATGACAATAACTGACGGAAGAGAGAGAAGGGCTGGAGTTTATGTACAAGTAGATATGCCAGTTTAAATACTCCAGATAACACACACTGCAAGGATGTAGAAAACATTCAAATGAACAAAGCAAATATAATGGACAAGCAAAACACAGTATACACCACAGGAGTATTTATCAAGGAAGATCATGGCTCATGTTTGGATTTTCCTCACAGTGAAATAACTGTTCTGATTTTTCCCTTTTTTCGGAAACAGGAAACATCTGATATCTCCAGAGAAAGGGTTTTTAGGAAACTGAGGGAAGCTGTTGAGTATCAAGCCAGTCATCAGTGTCCTGTTTCATGCAGAGATGGCTTTTCAAACACAGCAGCAGCTGTACGTTTTGGACTGAGGGAATCATTACAAATCAAAAATAAAAGCTAACTTTTAAAATCATTGCTGATGTGCTCGGCTTCATTTCTCCCTCCTGCAAGCGGCTGGCAAGCACAATGTGTGCTGTAGCAGTTGGCATTCGGTTAGAAAGGGGAGGTGAGCAGCAGCTGTTCCCATCTGTGTTGAGAGGAGGTAGCACTGGTGGAGGACAGAATGAGCTCTTACATGCCATCTTCAGCATCATCCAGAGCCTTCAGTCAGAAGGGGGAAGATTCCTGCTGCTAATCTCCCAAACTCATCCTCTGACTTCACATCCATCTGCAAAGGGTCCCCTCAATTGCTCTAGTCTATGAATGGGTTCAACAACAAATTAGGAAACAGCCTGAATGCTAGCCCCAAACACACCCTCGTTAATTTAGATATAGTCAACATTGATCAAGGAGGTGGGGTTGCCAAAGCGAGCTCACATCACAGTAGCCAGGCGGCAGCTCAAATGGCTGCCTGGGCTAGGCCTGCTCTTTCTGAGTCAACGGGACACCCTAGGGTGGCATCTACACTTGTAAATTAAGTTGACTTAAGCTTGCTTAAGTCGACTTAATTTACCCTGCGTCTACACTACAGTTTCCTTAAGTTGACTTAAGCAAGTTGCTTAAGTCGACTTAAGGAAGATAAAGTTGACTTAATGAAAATTAAGTTGACTTTATTAAACCTCAATTTAATTTGACTTAGGGCTTATGTCGACTCCCTAGAGTCGATTTAAGCCACTGTAGACGTGGGGTAGCCCTAAGTCGACTTAGGGCTACCCCAGGACTGCACCAATGCCCTCCCTGCCGGGGGGGGCACAGGAGGAGCCTGGCATGCCCCCCCACCTGGCAGGGCAGAGCCCTGCCCACCCACATAGGTACAATGGGGCAAAGGCTGAGCCCCCTGGCACTGGGCAAGGGGTGCCCCCCCTGCCCCAGGTCCCCCTAGCCTCTACAAGTCGACCTAGGCATCCAGTGTGGACGCTCTAGGTCAACTTTGTAAGTTCCCCCCAAAGTTGACTTAAAATTTAAGTGTAGACTCACTAAGTCGACTTAGCTAAAGTCGACTTAAATTTCCAAGTGTAGACATAGCCTAGGGCAGCTGCAGCCCCTGCTATGGCAGCTTCACTGCTATTGTTACCCGGCTACCTTTGAGCTAGTTAGATCAGAGCTGCGGTTACACGCCCCAGGTAAACCTAGCATAGGTATGTCTGATAAGTGGGCGAGCAGAGCAGCTCTGTGTAGCTCAAAAGCTTGTCTTCTTCACCCACAAAAGTTGGTCCAAAAAGAAGTCTTACCTCACCCACCTTCTCCCACTGTTTAGTGATAACCAGAATAATTCAGCTGCGGACTGACTTTCCAAAGACTAGACAAATGCAAGGGATGAGGCTTAATTAGTGGAACTGTCTGCACTTCAGAAGCAGCCAGAAACTAGATAAAAAGGACCAGAAAAGTGAGAAGAGAGCCACTTGAGCCTTTGTATGATGGCCCTGAGAGCAAGCCAAGAGATTTTTCGTACAGAGTTCTGACTGGAGAGGCAGGCTTGGAATCATAAGCAAGGAAGCCACCTCCTGTTGTCTGATCCCACTGTGTTCAGGGAAACAGGACTTTGCAGACATTTTCTGTAAATAAACAGGATAAGATCAAAGGAACACCTGGTACTACCATCGTTTTCTCCTCCTAATAGGAACAACCCACAAGACCCCAAACGTTGGCTAACTTCTCAGGTCAAAAGAGATAACACCACCATTATCATAATTCACAGGCAAATGGAGAGAACATTCCTATGTCCATCGGATTCCTTACAGCAGCCATTAGTATAATATATAAGCACCAAAGAGCTAGACAGCCAAACCAATAGTCCTTTGGTTTGCACGGCCTTACACAAGAGGAAGGTAACTGGGTTGTAGCTTTCCCCCTCTTCGTGAGGGGCTAGGGGATTGGACAGCAAGGGATTCTTCCTTCCCTCCTTCCATAGACAACAATTGGCAGGCCTGCATGACATCCTCATGACAACAGTCTTGATTTTCGCAAGCTGGTGATTTGATGGAATCATACCCCTATCTGTGCTTTTCAGCTGCAGAAACATAGGAATACTTCATGGCTGTGGCATGGTTCTTTCTTTGTTTCTGTTCACAATCTGATACCAAAGCAGAGGGACAGTAATGTGCGCCTCGGAGTCGTACTTGAGGACAAACTCATAAAGCACAATTAGGAATCAGTAATGTGAAGTGAGGGCTTCCTGCCATTTTTCTAAGTTTCCTGATTGCCCCAGGATTGTCTCTCTAAAACCCCATTGATTCACAGCTGCACAGGACACATCAGATTCAACACAAACAACTTCAGACTTTGATCTGAATTCAGCCATTCATTTCAGAACAAACTGATTTTTTTAAGCAGTCATGCGTTCAATATAACCAGAACTTCTTCATTCAGTTCTGAAATCCCATATTATACTTCAAGCTATTAATAAAAAACTATTAATGAATCAAGAAACTTGGGATTTGAGTCTCCCTCACTCTGGCTGCATCTACACTTGTAAATTAAGTCGACTTAAGCTTGCCTAAGTCGACTTAATTTACCCTGCGTCTACACTACAGTTTCCTTAAGTTGACTTAAGCAGCTTGCTTAAGTCGACTTAAGGAAAATAAAGTCGACTTAATGAAAATTAAGTCAACTTTATTAAACCTAGATTTAAGTAGACTTAAGGCTTAATTTGATTTTTTTAAAGTTGAATTAAGCCAGTGTAGACGTGGGGTAGCCCTAAGTCAACTTAGGGCTACCCCAGAACTACACCAATGCCCTCCCTGCTGAGGGGGCACAGTGGGAGCCTGGAATGCCCCCCCAAAGGCCCTGTGTGATGCTGTCTGCATTTAAGGAAGCATTTATGATACTATTTTCTATTCATATCTCATATATGCTATAATCCATAGGAACTATGTCATGTTTGGTATCAATAGAAAGGTAGTAATTTGCTGGGAATGATTATATAGTTTATGTCTAGGAATTGTCTTTGGATTAGAAGTTAGGAATTTGATGTTATATCTATACTTTAACTTGTGTGATTTTGTGGGAACGCCCAAGACAGGCTGTCTAAAACCATTGTGTCCTTAGTGTTAAGGAATCTGCCAGCTACAATGGGCCCAGGGAGTAACCTGATGAGCCATTAAGGACACAATGGTTGTATTCCTTATGTATGTCCTTTAGACAGCCTGTCTTGGGCGTTCCCACAAAATCACACAAGTTAAAGTATAGATGTAACACCAAATTCCTAACTTCTAATCCAAAGACAATTCCTAGACATAAACTATATAATCATTCCCAGCAAATTACTACCTTTCTATTGATACCAAACATGACATAGTTCCTATGGATTATAGCATATATGAGACATGAATAGAAAATAATATCATTAATGCTTCCCTAAATCCAGACAGCGTCACACCCTGCCCACATGCCCTGCCAGGGTCCCTGTCCCGCTTTGCCCCACTGTACACAAGGGGTGCCCCCCCTGCCACCGTGGACCTGCCCAAGGTCCCCCTAACCCCTAGAAGTCAACCTAGGCATCCAGTGTGGACGCTCTAGGTCGACTTTGTAAGTTCCCCTTTAAGTTGACTTTAATTTTAAGTGTAGACACACTAAGTCGACTTTAACTAAGTCGACTTAAAATTGCAAGTGTAGACATAACAGTGTAAACCTAGAGTCCTACCATAGAAGCCAAATGCGTTTAGAATATTTTCCATATCTAGTCAGCTTTTCTTGAAATATACTGTGCTGATTATAATGAAAAGAAAATCCTTTGTTCTTTCATATCAATCTTCTCCCAAAGTTGCCAGAGATGACCATTCGTTTATGGCATCGAACAAGCAACACAGTAATTTACTGTAGCACTTTAGTTGGTCAGATTTAGTTGGCCTAAAATATCAAATTTCTCCTTAAAGTCCATATTCTGTTTTAAACACACAAAACTCCAGTACTCTTGGCAAATTTGTCCTTGTTACTATTAAGCAACTATTATTGAAAAGACTCAAAGCAAATGGATATGCATGAGAAGAAACAAAATAAACTCAGCATAAACAGTACAAGTATTGTTGAAACCTGGGCCATTCCCAGAACTTCTGAGCAGCCAGATTCTGCTATGACTTCTATCCCAGGCAGTCAATAAGAAGTAAGGCCTGTTACAGGAGAGCAGAATTTGGCACAAGTGGTATATGTCATTGACAGCATCCTAGTGGCACATGTATTTAATGAAAGAGTGCAGAGACTCAAGATGCATAAAGCAGAGAGATGTCTTTGGTTTGTTGTTTTAGACACAGCGTGAGACAGTCATTCAGCTTTTAAGCAATAAAACATGCATGTTAGTACTGTTATGTAGAAAAGACCATGGTGAAATTATAATGTTGCTCCCCAACTACCTGTCAAATTGCTTCCCTTCTGAGAGAAAGACAACATTAAACTTTGCTTTTATCACATTCCCCCCCTTTAAACACACACACACGCGTGCACGCGCGAACACACACACATTTCAGCAACCCTCAAGTTTCTTTCCAAAATTCAAGAAGTGGGTCATGAATGGCCACACTATTTAGCCCTTCCTTAGTATCTTACGTTCAAGAATGGCAAAGCATTTTATAAACACTGATTAAGTAAAACCTTCTGGAAAGTTATAGTCAGAAGTAAAAATATCATCATATTATCCCTATTTTACAGACAGAGAAACAGAGATTTGTTGATTTATATAAAATCACAGAGTTAGTCAGTGTCAAAGCTGGAATTAAAATCTAGCGGTGAAATCCTGATTCAGTTGACCCTTTAACAGGGCTAGCGACCAGGATTTCATTGCAGATTTTGACACCCAGTCCTGGGTTCTAACCTCAAGGATATACTGCTTCCCATGAGATGGACTCAAAATTTCCAGGTAACAGGAGATAGTTGAAAGTGAGAGATTTTTTTTTTTTTTTTTTTTTTTTAAAGAAAAAGAAGTGGAGGGAGAGGAGGGAAATGCTAATTTTCTTGCAGCACCTGTACTAACCCAAACATAACAACTTTGACATCAAAGTTTGCAATAGCCAGCCAAAATCCTGTTGGTATATTTTAGTACCAGCAATTAGGAATCAAAGCAGTTGATCAATCTACCACTGCGTCCAAACCTGAATTGGATGAAAAAAATATAGGTAGCAAATTTTATTGCCAGACATTTGTTCCCAGTGATTGCATACATAAATACTTGATACTTAAGAGTTCTAACAGGCCACCTGCGTGGTCAAATACCAAATCTATGAGAGCAGTTGCTGAGATCATTGTTTACGTGACTTCTGAAAAATCAAATGGAAACATCTGAAGCAGCAGAGTTTTGTTCCAGAGAATAGCTGTGTTAGCCTGTATATAGCAAAAACAAGGAAAGTCCTGTGGCACCTTAAAGACTAACAAATTTCTTGGGGTATAAAGTTTTGTTGCAGCAATAATTATTTCCATGCTGTTGGATGTTTTAGATGAGAGGTCTCTGTAGAAGATTTATCAATCATTTATTGAAAATCCGAATCAGAAAGAGACTGCAATGAGGAAGAGCAATCTCCTTCTTATGCCCTGTCCTGTCTATGTTCATTTGACAAACTGTTCACCTATCGGTTGTACAGATTCTTCTCATCCCAGGCAACTTCATTTTATACTCTCAATGAAAAGTCTATGCATAGCCAGTAGATGTCACTTTATCAAGGTTGTTTTAATAATCCTGTGCTGTTTTATTAGCATTAGCCCTTCAAAGATAGTGCTCAGTTAATTTCATTTTGATTTTAAAACATGAACAGCTCGGAGTTGATGAATCACTTATCTGACTTGAAAACCACAGAAGTTCCCGTATTTCAAAGACTGAAGTCTCAAAACATTGGAGAGAAAGCTAAAAGTTATACATACACAATGAAGCTTAACACATCCTTGGCTACTCTGCTGGCACTCGGTTCCTGAATTTTAACTGTGACTGTAGTCCACCACATATGGCTAAATTTATGCCTCATTTTGTAAATCTTATACAGACAATGGAATTACAAAACAGGGATGAATTTGATCTTGGGTGTGCACTAGAAATGTTCATTATACGTGTATTTATGTGGCCGCTATGAAAGGATAAAAAGATGAATCGGGCATCAATTTCTATTCAGTTTTGAGACAACAGAGTCTTGTGGCACTTTTAAAGACTAACAGATTTATTAATCGCATGAGCTTTCGTGGGAGAAAATCCCACTTCGTCAGACGCTTTGAAGATAGGAAAGTTACAGAGTGGGAGGAAATTAAATGCAGGGGAGTAACACGGCTACCCCTTTGGAATATTCAGTTTTGGTTCAGTCTATAAGATGAGCCATAGAATGAATCGACTGAAAAGAAATAGAGATGGATATACTGAAAGTGAGAGGAATGTCATTTCTAGAGTAGATTCTAAGATATCTCACCCTTCTCCACAGGAACAAAAGGTGCTGGCAGGTGCTATGGATATGATTTCAAATGTTCCATTTATTTTCTATCTAGGGTACGAACCCTCAGCTTTCTGATGCCTCAAGTCTGAGTCACTGCTAGAAGGTCAGTTTTACAGAGCATGACATGATTCAATACATCCAGACCAGACCTTGCAGAAATGCAATTCTTTATAGAAAAAATGGATTGTGGAGGAGAAATAAAAGAAAGGGATGCCTGCATTTCTGGACACATGAATGTCAGGTGACAAATGTGGGCCAGATTCCTTTTTCCTCATGTGTATGTGCATCAAGAGGCACAACACTGAAATCAGTGGAGACACACCAGTGTAAAACCAGCATGAGAGAGCAGGCCAGGTAAGTGCGGACTCTGAAAACAAGGAAGCAGCAGAGGCCATTACATGGATACAGATTTTAGTATACACCACTACATTTTTTAAATCCTGTGGTAGAACAAAGTTTGTAATAACCAAAAAATGATAAAATACTGTGAGTCTAAGTCACCACCGAAAATTAGATTAAAATATAATTAGAGCTAGTTGTCCAGTATTAATCTTTGGGAACATGATACTAGCTTGGCTTAATATCAAGGGCTATGTCTACACTACCAATTTAGGTTGGCTTAAGTCGACCTAAATTACTCCCTGTCTACACCAGACTTTCATTAAGCAATTCCTTAAGTCGACTTAACGAAAGCTTAAGTCGACTTAATAAGAACAACACATTAGGTCGACTTAAGCCTTAAGTCAACTCCTTAAGTCGACTTAAGGATGGTGTGTATGTGGAATAGCCCTTAAGTCGACTTTATTAAGTCGACTTAAGGGTGGTTAGGTCGACTTAACAAAGTGGACTAAGTCAACTTAAAGTTAAGTTGATTTAGTCTGCTTTGTTAAGTCGTCTTAGTAAGGTCGGCTTTAAGTCGACTTAAAGTCGACTGTATTAAGTCAACTTAACAAAGTTGACCTAACTTTTTCTAGTGTAGACATAGCCAAGGAGCTTTACTCTGCACTCACTGAAGACAGCAGAGTTTTGCTATTGACTTCAATGGCAGCCCAATCAGGTTTAAGCAATGTGTGTTTAAAAAGAAGGGAGGAATAAGAATTTGTATGATAAACATGGAACTTTAAAGAACATATGAAATAACAGAAACAACAGTGATGTGGTTTCACATTTTTCTAGTGTCTTCCACCCCAAAGCACTTTATAAAAGGGCTAGATAAACTGTACATGGTACTTCAGCTACTGAGAATGCAGCTACCTCTGGGAAGGAAATTGGGGGACAACTGCTCTACATTGAGGTTAGAGGCTATTTTAACCAAGAACACAGTCAAATCCCGCAGTGTCAGTGAAGATATGTCAGAATATTTGATAGTTACACAAAAGAGCCAGGTCTTCTTTGGCTTTTACATTCTCTTCCGAAACTTTGATGCATATGCTATAATAACTCTGCTGACTTTCCCTACTATGTTAGTTCTACCCCAGGAGCTGTAAAATGCATTTCCAAAGAGTTAATTGTCTTGCCTGCCTCAGTTCAGCTGATTATTTTAGTTTCAAGTAATTAAGAGTGCATTTCATGATCCTCAGGCTTATTAATTTAATGTTTACAGTTCTGTATGCTACAAAAATAAACCATGTTATTTTAATCAAAATATTCAGAAATGGCCTTGGTTCCACCCCAGACATATGTATAATGGGAATGGGATCAAGCAGATGCCACATTCAGCATAAGTTTTGATGTATTTTTGTCTGCTAATTGGAGATACATGGAACTGTTCAGATTAAATGCAACTCTATCCAGTTTCTTTATCCTTCTTCTTCTTTAATGTATTTACTTCTACTGGCCCATACTCAGAAGTGTTATTTACCCTTCTCCCCTCTCTGGACTTGGGTTACCATTTCTGATGATCGTCTTCCAGCCCTGACATGGTTTTCAGAGACTCGCTGATTTGCCACGTTGCCTGCTCTGTCACAAAACACATTGAAACATTCAAAGAGCACTTTCTCTGCTATTTTATATAGCAACACATGCGCTGTCAGTAATTCGGTACAAAAGAAGATCAAGTCATTTCATTCTTTTAAAACCAGAAATAGCATAGCCTCTCCCAACATCTTTGAATTTTAGAGGTTGCCTATTGCTTCAGCCAAAGAGACTATTTTAGTAATGTGGTTCTAGAAGCAATGGGCCAAATTCTTCTGTTATACTGATCTAAATTCAGATTAATCACACTGAATCCAGTGGAGTTACTCTAATTTACTCTGAAAGTGAATTATTGCAGATCCACATTAGGTAACAAAGTATAATTTGGCCCCAGGTTTCGAGGTACAAGATAACTCTGGGACAGATTTTCTGTCCTATGAATAGGCCAAGGGGAACAGAAATGACTGACAAGTCCCCAGCACACACAGAGCATACTTAGACAACTCTGACTCCTTTCTCCAAGCATCCCCTGGGATATAGGGTGTTTTGGGGCACAAAGGGTGCCATAGCCAATCAACTAATGCAAATCAAAATATCCTAGGCTGACCTAATCTGCACGGGGATTTAACAGAGAATCAGGAAAGCTTCCTGATTGTGTCACCAGAGCCTGACCCTTCACACAGCTATTAGTTTAGAACTGGGGGAAAGATTCCCCAAGAAATATTTTAAGTAAGGCATGGTCTAAATTCAAGGCATCAAGGAAGGCACATCTTGAATTAACAGCTTTAGACCACAGTCTGTTCACTTTGCCCTCTCAATACACATAGTCCTATGACTTTTCTTAAAAATAGAAACAATTTCTTCATTTTTCCCATCCTCTTCCATTCTATTGGCATTATCTGGATTTGAAACAGCAGTTCCCTGAACAAGTCACAAACACAGTCCATTAGAGATTGGCACTGTGGAACATGGAGAGGAGATGCTGCCCTTACTGACACAGTATTTTTGCTGGCACTTTAAATAAAAGTTTTATAGTTGTTATTGGTTTAGCACTGACTATGTGCTTAGCATTGCACAGACTAGGAGTTCAGGTTCTACTCATACCATTAAGCAGAGTAGGTCCACTGGGATCTAATCTAAATCTGAAAAGGAGCTTTAAAATGTAGAGCTGGTGGTTAGATAACCTGACCATTCCTTTCTTTGAACCCAATCTATTTCATGCATAAGAGCAAAGGGGGAAAAAAGGCAGGAGCTGGAGAAGAAGAGGAAGTCAGGTCATCCATAAAGAATAAAGGTCACAAAAATAAAACAGCTAAGGAGCTACAATACAAAACAAAGTGAGTCCACAGGCATATACAAACCCTAGTAATGCTGAAACCACCACCAGAAGCTTCTTCCTTCTGGCTAGCAAATTATTGCCAAGTGATGTGAGAGCTGTACTGATCTGGAACGACAGCTTATTTATTAGTCAGCGTGGCCCTGCAGGGTTTCATTTTTCTGCCGAAGAACTGCCTTCTTTGGCTGCTGTATTTTTACCCTCTTTCCCCTCAGATCTCTAATTCCTAGTCTTCTTTTAATTTTGTCTGTATATGCTGGTTAACAGCTGGGGTTTATGGGTTTAGGATCTTACAACCACTCTATAATAATGAAAATATAAATTAATGATAGGAGCAGACAATAATATTAAAGCTCCTTCTCACCACAGAAAGTGCTCTCTGAAATTCTTCAGAGAGCTTTGCTTTGAATAGCAGAAGAGCTGGGAAATCTATGGGTTTGTATCCTCATGTTGCCAGGTCTCAGTCATTTCTGATAGACTTGGAAAGTAAAACTCAGTGCTATTTGCAAATCCCAATGCTCTTTCCATCTTGGAATTCTTCCTTAACAGAGCTGCTGGAATCCTACCATCTTTCCACAAAACATTCCTTATCAAAGTTTCTTCTGAAAGCTGTATCTTCATTTTTCTGACTGTTAGAAATGCCTCTTCAGTCATTAATTGGACTCTGCATGAAGGTAACCATGGTACTTTGGGATGTGTTTTATTCTGTGCCAGTAATGGAGTCACAATGGGAAATCATGACTCAGAGCTAAAAGAAATTAATCCTGTTTCTCATTTGATTAGTCATTTCTGAGGATTTTAAAAAAAAAATATTCTACCAACAAGAACCAATAACTGTGGTGTGTGAGAGCCACGAAACCATAATGCATCTTTTTTCTCTGTAAAGGTGTAAGAACAGCTTAAAAAAAAAGTTAACAGAGCAAGTAGCCATTTTGTTCTCAGAATTGCTTCAGATGACACACTGATCCTCTATGGACAAGTTACATTTGATCTTTCTGTTTTCTTTATTTTTTCCCTTAATTTAAAATAAGAGTCTTCAGACTAAAAGTATATGGTTTCTCTTTGTGTTTGGAAAAAACAAAACAAACAAACAAAGACCCCAACCCAACACAGAGCAGCATCTCAATGCTGGAATGGGGCATATACCAAGAAACACAAAAGAATTCAAGGAGAAGGGAAGGTGTCACATGACCAAAAAGCTTATCCTATTTAAGTTTCCCTTGACACTAGTTTCCTTTATCCATCCTTCCTCCCAAGGTATTTTTTCAACTCTCACCCTGATGAGCTACCATCGGTGCAGCTCCAGCTATTGGATACGCTAGTGCAGACTGGCCACTGGCTTTTTCAACCCCTGTTGTTTAGACATGCTCTCCCCTGGGGGTTTTCTTAATGGGAGAATAACCCTGAGTTCTATCCCATAGGTCTGTGCAGTCCTCATTATGCAAGAGGCCAGTTGTTATATTCTCTCTCCAGAGGGATATGACACTACAAATTCCACCACATGAATGAAGAGACCTTGAAAACCTGCATTAATAAGAATAAGTAACTCTTCTCCAGCATGCTTCACCTGGAGATCTCTAAGTCATTTACAAAGGAATATAAGTGTCACTATTCCCATTTTATTTGTGGCGGAAAGTGAGAAATGGACGAGAAGACCACAAAGCAAATCAATGACTGGCTAGGAAGAGAAGCCAGCTCTCCTGGCTTTCAGTTCACATTTCTACTCACTAGACTACACAGCTTGTTGTTGTACCTGTTTTTAGGTAGAGTAGAATACCAGTGCTATGATCTCTAATATGCTCTCATAACTGGATGTCTGGTTAAACTAATCCAAAGTCAATACAACAGGGAGATGACAAAAATGAAAAGGGAGGTTCAGTTCGGGATATTTGGATAATAAAGATTCTATTGTAACAGCACATAAAGGGAAGCGTAGAAAGGGCTGACCTATGTGAAAATGAAAGAGTTCATCCAAAATATTACCATCAGGGGTCATTTATTTTCCTTTACAAAAATGCAAGAACAACAGTTCGTAAGTTTCCCTCTCTTGTGCTCTATGGCTTTTTGACGTTGTACTGACTGAATGAAAACAAACAGTACTTCGTGATGGACAGCTTATCCAGTAAGGATTCTGATGCCATAAAGTGGGGTGTTATATGATGCTGCTGTATTTTAATAATCAGTTTAAAATGCAGTTAGCCTATAGCACCATGCATTAAGACTATCGATGCAGAAATGCTTACAAAGAGACAGGGCCAAATTCAGTATGATATCAGCAGATGCAATGCCAATTTGTTGGAAAGTACCATCAGTTCAAGAGTAAAAAGCCTGAGGTAACAGAAAGAGATGATTCAGATAGCCCTACGCATTTTAAGTGAAGAAAACAATCTGTTACCACGACAGCTAGCTACCACCAACCACAAGTGGCTCTGATCAGATCACATTCAGGGGGTTTGCTAGGGGAAAACAACCCACTTTACAGTGACTAGCAAAAAACTCTAAAATAAATGGCTTCTGAATGCTGTCAGATTTTCCTGGAACATTTTCTTGAGTGCTTCAGCTCCTTTCACAGCATTACATTCACTTGAAGCAGAGAGACCGAAGTTCCTCTATGTGGCAACACAACAGTTACAGCACTAAGAGTTGGTCTTGGTGCCTCAGACCAGTGGTTCTCAACCTTTTGCAGATCACAACACACTTGGTTGCATATTGCGACCCTACAGGACACACCAGCCCATCTCCCTTCCCCCCTCAGGCCAAATCCAGCCATTTCCCCCATTCTCCACGACACACTTATCACTGTGTGGCGACACAGTAATGTGTCCCAACATAGTGGCTGAGAACCACTGCCTCAGACCAAAGGTCTGGGAGAGAGAAGTGCATGGTCTTCATGCCCACCCAGTCTTTTAGCTCTCTACTTTTCGCACTACAGAAGGTGTTCTTGCCTATTGTGAATTGTACTGGAACCACCAAATTATTTCACACAAGGCGTCCTACTATCATTAGATGTCAAAATATTGCGGTCACCATCAGCCACAGAAAGACCTAGTTAGGAGTGAGTTTGGAGGATAAGGCCAAGTTTAGGATTAGGGGTGCTATTATTCAGAATCAGATTCTAGTATGATTTCAGCCCAAAATTACAGCAGCAGCACTGAGAAGCTAATGAAATAATTCATTTGAGAGACTGCCACTACCTTGGGCCAAACTCTTGAGATTTTAGTCTCATCCAAACCTGAAAATAGATTATTTTATTGTTCTAGTTATCATCTGGAACCAAGAGTGCAGGGTGGGAGTGAGAGAGATCCAGCAATGCAAATTCAAATGTTTACCTAATCCCCATTCCTTTCATGAAATTTGAAAACTGTTCAGCTAGGGTTCATTGTTGGCCTATATCCTCCCATTAACTTGGGTTGCATTCATCCATTGACATAAAGGAGAAAGAGCTGTGAAAAACGAAAGCCTGTCTTTCCCTCTGGGTTGTCTCTGTTCTCACTCCTCCCTTTTTATTTCCTCCTCTGCTCTCTCTCTGCTGCATCCTGTGTACATGAGCAACAGCAGGGTGAAAACGATTCAAATCCTGATTTCTAAAGTGATTCAGAGACTATGATTTCAACCAATTTCCCACTGCTTCTAGCATTGCTCGCTGACAGGAGTGTTGGGAGGTTTGGGGGGGAATGCTTCAGGAACAGGGCCAGCCCAACCACATAGGTAAACTCGGCAATCGCCTAGAATGCCAGGCTTTATGGGGTGCCAAATTAGATGGGAGTGAATTTTTTTTCTATTTAAATACATATATAAATCTATTGTCCCTTATAACATGTGGGAGGGGAAAGGGCATCAAAGTCACAGTTCACTTAGGATGTCAAAAACCCTTCGGCCGGCCCTGCTTCAGGAACTGCAGACTCCAGCTGCTGGGCCAGCAGTTAGGTGGACTGCAATCTCCGTGGCTGGATTGGTTTGTCCATTGCCATGTATCCTAAAATGGAGGTTTGAATCTTGTTGTCAAAAGGTCACAGCTCTCTCAAATAAAGCAAAAGAAAGCCCCCACACTAGAAGCAAAGAGTAGGGTCAAGCTTGCCTCAACTAAATAAACATGGGATGAGATTATATTCATTATGGTAACACCAACATCCCTCAGTCAGAATAGGGGCTCCTTTACCCTAGACACTGAAAACCACAGACCAGGACATGTTCCCCGGCCCTGCAGAACTTACAGTCTTAGATGACATTCAACATACAGAGGGAGGGGGAAAGGAATACAGTCAAATATATGTTTGCTTTTTGCTGATCATTATAAACATGAAGTGTTAACTATCCTTATCTTACCCACATGTCCTCAATAAACACATTTTGTATATGTACCAAGCCAGAGGTGGATCTTGAGGAGACAGTTGGAGGAGGCAGCAAAGATCTTACAAATCCACTGGCTCATTTTTGCTGCAGTCATACACTGAGCTGATGAGTACAAGGATTTCACAAACTGACCCCTAAATACCAGGGCTGCTTGGTATGTTCCACCACTATTTCATTTCATGTGAATATTTCAGAGTATTAATTTAAGTTCATCTGCTTTCACTTTATTTCCCATTTACCTACACTGTCTTAGAGATAAATCTCCCTGAATACAGCTGCATTATTTTTCATTTTTTATCTTCATTTTCAGTATCCTCAGCAAATAGTTATCTTACCATTGATGTTGCTATCCATCATAATTAGATATAGTGATCAACAAAAGATGTCCCATAACTCACCTCAAAGGAAACACCATGTTTTAACAATCACTCTCAGTTACCTATTTCTGAGGCTGATTTCTATCCATTGAGCTATTTTTCCTCCTCACACAGAAAGAGTCTTCACTACACCATCACCATGGAACCTTACTTCCTTTTTTATGTAAATTTATTCTGTTTTATATCCCCTGTATTACCTGTGTCAGCCATGGCAGTGAGACTGTATCCTTGAAGAAAGGCAAGAAGTTAATGAACCAAGACCTCCCTTTTCTAAATCTAGTTTGATTTGCTCTTGTAAAATTAAGCTTTTCAAGGTGCTCCTTCACCAAACAGACAGCTAATGTTCTCAGTCAGAACTGATGTTGAGGTAACTAAACTCTAACTGCTTGGCAAAATCTCCTAACCTTTATCTCTAATTCTGATTTTGTTTTCCCCAGAATATGGTCACTTCAACAACACATTAGGATTTCATTTCTATTCCCCAATTTCCTGTAAAATTTGTGAGTGTGTATTACTTGGACCTGAGTTCACTGTAAGAGATTTCAGTGTTTAGACAACTGTTTCCATTCTTATCTATACATTAGCTAACATTTCCTCTTTCCTAACAGGAAATCTGATCTCTGCCATCTGCAGTTCTTTATCCTTTTATTCCATTTGAAAGGCAGCTGGAAACTGATTGTTCATTAAGGGCAAAATACTGGCTCCAATGAAGTAGAGGATAGAATATCCATTAGATTCAGTAGGAGCAGAATTTGGCCTTTAGTCTGCTACATCCTTGCCTTCGGTCTCTGCTTGTCCACTATAACGAGTTGACAAGCTGTATGTAAATAAGTGATGTAGCTATCTCACACAGAGAATAACCTTTAGTTCATGTGGTAGAAGCCTGTGTTTTTGCAGTTTAAAAAAAAAATCCAAGTTCCAGTTCCTGGATCCCTGTTTGCCTTTACATGAGAAACCGATACAGTAATCATGTCTCTTGTCCCAGGGATTATTACACAAGTGACCTTATTTGGGACTATATTTGAAGAACATGTCAATTTTGCTATACTGTCCCTTTAAAAGGGTGGTGGCATTTAGGTTTCTATTGTAGAACCTACAGATCAGTGACATTAGCTGGTGACCACTATTTATTCACTGCCCCAGGACTGACTTCTCATTTATGTTTACCTGAAAGCTTCACTTTACAGTGAAAATAGTTGTGTGTCAAACTGTAGTCTGTTTCATGGTCAGGTGAAAGGGAATGTCCTGATTTTGTTACACAACTGAGACAGACCGGGCCAAATTCTAGTCTAATATAGGTAACTCTGGAATAATGTCACTCAAGTCTGTGGAGCTGCACTGATATTAAATATGAGAAAGATCAGAATCAAATCCAAAAAGATGTACTCATCAGCTTCCCTGCTACTACGGAGTGAGAATTATGTTAGTGTTCTATCTCTAGCTGGGTCCCGTAAGACCTTATGAGTCCGCTGCTGTTCCTAGCTAACAGGCCTAGATCTTTAACTTAAACAGCAGAGACTCCTTGGTTTAAAAGCATGTAGCAGCAGGGTTCGATTCACACTGAGACTATCTGACATTAATGTGGATTTCATAGTAATTTCAATAGAATTTCCACTGTTTAATATCAATTAAACAATTATTTTAACTGGGAATGAAGATTAGGAAAAGAAATATCCAAGTAGAAAAAAATACCCAAAGTGTGTGATTTAGACACCTATTTTCTATTGGAAGTCCATACTAAAATAAGAAATTCTCTTTGACAGTTAATTGGATTTAGTTGTATAGGTCACTTAGACACATCTGAAAATTTTACCATTATAAACTATATTTTCTTTTATATTAACCAATATTCATATTTTCTTGTGAAGTCCCTACAACTGAGGCTCTCTCTGAAGATGAATGATGAAATGCAAAGTCCAAAAGAAACAGAGTTAAATGCTTTTATAACACTGTACTAAGATTTTGTAATTTAAATATTTAACATTGTGTTCTATCATCGTTGACGGATAGCTGGCACCACAGACTAAAGCAGATGTTAAGACAAGAAAACTGGTAAACACTCAAGAGTGCAAAAGAGTTCTAACATGATTCAGAACCTGCTGGAAATGTGCTATGATTGGCTAATGTTGTGTCTGCCAATTAAAAGAGCTAGTTAAATTATTCATTGAAAACAATATCTTTTGAAAATAACCAATTTTGCTCAGGAACTGAGCCTTGTTTTTTCAAATGCATGCATTATTCATTAGCATTCAGTCTATGGAGTTGTTCATAAACTACTCACTTGGATTCATGATCATTTGTAGTCACCTACTATAGGTTTTCTCTTCTCTGACTGGATGACAGATTTTTAAAACCAGAAAATAACTTTTGTTTTCCCATATACAAAGAACTTTATACTTTCAAACACAAAACACAATGACCTTTATTTTACTTTGAAAGGAACAAACAAGCAAAAAAGTAATGACAGAAAGAAGTTATGTCCAGCACAATAAAACGATTATAAATGCTAAATAACATATAGCTCACTTCTGAGATGAATGTTTCAATAACATGAAACAAACATCTGGGAGCTGCAGACACTTTACAGCAAACTGAGCTCAGCTTTTTTTGTTCTGGTGTTTAAAAAATATTTAAGCAGTTTTAAAATAATTATTCACCTCCCCCCGCAGGTTCACAGAGTGATTTACTCATTGTACATGCCTCCAGCGCCTCAGAAGTGCTGGGACTCACACCCAACCCTCTGCTTTTGGACAGCATGGCCACCAACTGAATCATAAAGAAGCCTGGCAACCTAAGCCACCTTAACACTATTTTCCTCCTCCTAAACCAAACACTTGCACCCATACCGTATCCTACTGATATCAACTGGAC
The DNA here is from genome assembly GCA_007922175.1 of Pelusios castaneus. NCBI lineage: Eukaryota > Metazoa > Chordata > Testudines > Pelomedusidae > Pelusios > Pelusios castaneus. Next base: position 11,704,681 of record ML685765.1, on the reverse strand, counting down.
CCTCACATGGACCCTTCCTCTGTACAGTGCCCCACACCAGAGTGGGTAGGATGCTGCATAGACGCCAGTTCTGCACTAGTGGATTACATTACATGGCCAGGGCTTTGGACCAGAAGCTCCTCGGGGAGGGACCGTGCCATGTCTTGTTTCTGTTAAGCACCAAGTCCTCTTCTGAGCACTCAGTTTTTTAAATGATGTGAATAAATTGTTGATTTTTCCTGACCTTTGCTACCTAGTGAAGGAGAAAGGAGCTGTGTGCACTTAGCCAAATGTGAGTATGCAAGGGACACTTTGCTGTACTTACTAAACTCAAGTTATCTATGGAAAGAAAACCTTCATGTTCTGGGACATCCTCTCTGCTTCCAGGCTGCTGGATGAAATCAGGCAGGCACAGTTATGCTTTCATTCACAGCATGGGGACAAAGGTTAATGGAACCGGTGGCTTCTGTTAGAAAATTGGTTCTCTACATCCATTGTATCCATTTTGCAGTTTGCACACAGTGTTATTTTGGCATGTGGCTATATCCTGGGGAAACAGGACTGCAAACATCAGTTATGTATTTAGCTGCTTTCTGGTTTAAGCTGTTTGCTTTAGGAACAGCCAAGCAGTTGAGCATCGACACTTAAAAAGGTGAAAGGTGAAAAGTTCAGGTGCTATGTGGTGTCTGGGCAAAGGAACAGGAAGCTGAGCATGCTGCTGTAATTGAGCAGTTAAGGAGGTAGATAAAACCTGTAAAAAGCTCTCATTCATATCTTATGCTGTCATGCTTCCTTGCTCTCAGTTTCCAGGCAGAATCTGAATCTTCTTTGAAGCATCTCTGACATCATTTGCCCAACATCAACACTATAGGAAGCTGAATATCAACCTCTTGAATGGTTTATCAGGAGTCTCGACAGCCTCCTTCATCTTTGCTTCTGGAAGAGTAAAAACAATCCTGTTAGCCAACCCTTTTTTTCTGGTAGAAACACCCCCAAAGCACATGGATTGAGTCTCCTATTACAATAGATCTATATCCTTCTTTTGCTTCCCAGTGTTCTGACTCATTTTGCTTTTCTGCACAGTGAAACTATTCTTTGAATCATATTTCATAGCAACCAGTAGATAAAATCATAAGACCTTGATTTCCCTGTATAATATGCCTTTTATCTGTCCAACAGCATCATCTCCTTCCTTTTCCCTATTCATCATTTAAGAGCAACTACTTTCATCCACACTGTGCCTCTAACACAACTTTCACAGTTCTCAAACATTCTCGGACTAAAATGATTCTGAAATAACACTCAGGGTACCTTTGTCTCAAAAGGACTGTACACGAACTGGTCATGAGTCACTGTCTACACCACTGAAATGAAGCCACTCACAAACAGAAGGGCAGCAACTGCTTAATGGTGCATTGCAGCACTACCACAGCCGTTTAGATCAGCAACTGGTGAATACATTTGTTTCATCTAAACCTGCTGCTGGGATTTAGGGTAGAGGTAGGCAGAATGCAATTATGCAAGTTGGGATTTGGCCAAGATAACAGTCTCAAAAGGTGCTTTAGGAGTTTTAAACGACCACAGATGGTCAGGACCTTATTTTTATATTTAATCTGGAAGATGGATGAACACTATGTTATCAATGAGCCCCTAACTGGTTTGCCTTCAAGCCTTTTAAATCATTACCTTATACCTCCCACTCACAAAGAAAGATTTTACTTCGTAAAATTCAGTCCCCCTATTTAAAACGCTGTATGCTGAAAGAGAGGGCTAGGGGTGACAATTTACCATATGTGTTGAGAAGTCTTGATTTGTTTTGAATTAATTGTCTGGTCTGCAGCTTCTAACTAATGGTTTGGGAAGAAACGAGGCTCCTATTAGCAACCTTTTTTTTAAAGGTTCTCTCTGACCTCTGCCATCTCCCTTGAGCAAAAGGCACAAAAAGGTGGGTGTCCTTTTCTCTTCTCCCCTTAACAAAAAAATAAACAACCTCAGCGAAAATACCTTCGTATGTTGGAAATAGCCATTTAAATGATTTCTATTCTACAGTGATTCTATTGGTTTGATTTTCATTTGTTTTAGACAAGATAAACTATACCCTCCTCATAGAGAGCTGGGAATGACAGGAAAGGTAGGTGCACCTGGAATTAGACACCTGTAGCTGGTCCATGCCACCTGGCTTGGGCTCGCAGAGCTAAGAGGCTGTTTGCAGTGTAGACCTTTGGGATCAGGCTGGAGTCCAGACTCTGGACTCTATGGCTATGTCCACACTTAGTAAAGTTAGATCGAATTAGTTAATTCGAACTAACTAATTCGAACTAATTTTAGTTAGTTCGAATTAACTTAATTCGAACTAGCAAATTTTAGTTTGAACTAAGCAAGTTCCATGCATGGCACTTGCTTAGTTTGAATTAGTCAATTGCATTGAGCTCAATGTGCCAGTTAGTTCAAATTAAGCGCTTAGTTCAAACTAAAATGGCCACATTGGGTTAATTCGAACTAACTAGTTCGAATTAACCCTTACTTCAAAAAGTATAAGCGAATTTATTAGTTCGAATTAAGGAAGCCCTTAATTTGAACTAATGAAAGCCTAGTGTAGCCAAGGCTTAAATTAGTTCCAATTAAGCTTCCTTAATTCAAACTAACTTGCCAGTGTAGACATAGCCATTATGATGGTCTCAGAACCCAGGCTCCAGCTTGAGTCCAAAACATCTACACTGCAATTAAACAACTCAGTCTGAACCCAGCAAACCTGGGACAGGTGACCGCTAACACAGGTCCACAATTTCTCTCAGATTCACCCTATTCTAAGAGTACTTTTATGTCAGAGTTGGCAAACACGGGCTCCTACATCAGACCTGGCCTGCCTGATATCTCATGCAGAACCACATAAATACTGAAGAATTTAATTTTTCATTTTCTAGCCTCATGCTGCAAAGAAAACTTTCCAGATAAGAATCAGGTGGACTCTGCAGACAGCCATGTTTTGTGCTTCCCATTCATCTCATCGAGATGTGAGCTCTCAATCTCATGGTGTTACTTCAGATGTGAGCTATTTAACACTGCAAGAGACAGTGAAGCTGGGGTAGGCAGGAGAACTCTTCCATCAACCTAGCAGTGCTCCTACCTGTCAGGGAAGGGGATGAACTGCACCAGTGGGAGACACCCCCCCCCTCCTGTCGCTGTGGTCAGTGTCTACACTGAAGTGTAGCAGTCACGTCACTATAACATTGTAAGGTTAGACAGAGCCTTAGTCAATAGCATGCCATACTTGGAAGTAGACAGTAGCAAGTTACTCTTCCCTTCCTCACTTTCAATCCATGGAAGCAAAAGGAACTAGGAGCCTTTCCTGGGATGGCACACATACATGCAATGTTGTACTCAGGGCACTGGGCAAAGCCCCACTAGATTAGTAAAGGCCAGGACTACACTAAAACTTTTGTCAACATAGCTCTGTTGGTCAAGAGTGTGATGTGGTGTGATCTATATAGGGTGACCAGATGTCCCAATTTTATATGGACAGTCCTGCTATTTGGGGCTTTTTCTTATATAGGTGCCAATTATCCCCCATCCTCTGGTCATCCTTGATCTGTGACTGATAGCTGTGCCAAAGAAAGCCCTTAATATAACTGCACTTCCACCGATATAGTTTTGTAGTGGTTGTTGTTTTGATGTGCATCTGGGAATATTACCTATACTAGCAAAAATACAGCATTGCTCTGATACCCACAAAGTTTTCCAAGTGTGGATGTAGATACAGCACACTGGTGTCGCTATACTAGCAAAGTGATCCTAGTATAGACCTGGCCAAAGGCCATAACTTACTTTGGATCTTTGTATCAACCTCCCACAGGTAGTTCTGTTTTAGTTTGAGAGGAATAGAGACTCCTAAGTTACTCCCTGGTTTATAATTAAATATAGAATTCACCCCACAGAATGAGTTTGCATCAAAACAGGGCTGTAAAGCACCATCTTTCCAGAAAAAGTTTCAGATTCTACAGATTCATCCTTAAAGTGAAAATCCCGTTGCTAGGCTCCCCACTGCACTGTGTAGTATATATTAATATGTATCAAGATTCCTGTATGTACCATATAGAGAAGGCCAGGAGAACTTCTGGGATGGCCTTTTTCAGAGCAGGCAGTTTATTGAAGGAGCACTGTAAGTTATGAGATGTAACTAAGGAGAGTTCATAGACTCAATTACTTAAGGGTCAGAAGGGACCATTAGGATCATCTACTCTGACCTCCGGCACATTGCAGGCCATAGAACCTCACCTACCCACTGCTGTAATAGACCCTTAAATAAGACTCAGTTGTTGAAGTCCTCAAATAATAGTTTAAAGATTTCAAGGTACAGAGAATCCACCAGCAAGTGACCTATGCCCCATGCTGCAGAAGAAAGTGAAAAACCCCTAGGGCCTATGTCAATCTGTCCTGGAGGAAAATTCCTTCCCAATCCCAAATATGGCAATCAAACAGAATAAACTGAAGCAAGCAGTGTGAGACTTAATATCTTTGTGAATTTCCACCACAGGAGGCCAAAATAAAGCAGAGGGCTTTTTTCCAAGTTACTTTACTATAAAAGTGAGTGAATGATATGCATGCCTCACACACACACACACCAAGGGAACAAGAGGCTGCAAAATATTAAAGTATCTCTAGACCAGATTAGCATAGCTTTGATCTGCAAGAACAGGACAGGCGATAAACTTTAACTTTGTACAGAATTTTTTTTTAAACCTCACTGTAGTTTTTTCTATTTTTGTGCATGTGCCTAATTGTAACTTCAAATTCAGCATGCAAGTCATCCCATGTGTTTAAGTCTAGCCCAGATGAACACACATCTTCCTTCTTCAAAGGTTGTCTGATTCAAGTCCAACAGCTATAGCCAAAGGATGCATTTTATTTTTGGTTTAGTGTTAACAGCTGCAGTCAAAAGTTTGAAATTCATATTGAATGCATTTAACAGGGTTCTGTTTTAATAATTTAGATAACTATCCCAAAACTCCACCCTAAAACCTACACAATAAAATAGCCTTTTAGCCACTTAAAATAAATACTATCAAATTTGCCATCACAAATACACAAACGAAGGTGATTTTTATTCCTTCAGGTGAGTAGCACACCAGGACGAAAATTGTAACACTCACCTTTGAAGTTTTTCCATTGTCTATGTGTGAGTTTCTGTCAAATCAACCTGTACAATGAACCTTGAAAGAAATCTAAAAATGAAGCCTGCTATGTCCCAGAAAGCACTCATCCTGCATGCTTTAGTTAGTATATTTGTAACATAGTTGCAGTTTAAACATTGTACACTGGGTCGCCTTCCCCTGCAACTGAAGGTGTTATGGTTTTCTGTCCATTTTCTTCTAAGATTGAGAACTACTCTCCCCATGAAACTTCTAACTTCTAGACTGGGCTAGTCACAGTATTTTCCTGTTGCCAGGAAAGTAACTGACTAGCACCCTGTAGAACTGCTGATCATAAACCTGGGTCTGCTACACACTTGCAACATAATTCATTTCTAGTAGTGATCAATATGAAGCCATGTGTAAAAGAAATAGTTTATAACCTTCCCTTCCACTAAGGATTTATGGCTTTGTGTGACCTTCAGTTAGAAAAACTACTGTGATTCATTCTGCTGAAGGAATCAATATGTTGTCCAAATCCTTATTTTGAAGTTAACTTAAAACTCTTTCTCTTTCAATTTCTCCTGTATTCATTTTGAAAAGTGTGTAATTCAACATGAGATAGTTTTTTTTCCTGTAAAGGGCCCATCCATTTAAAAAGAGGAAAGTAGCAGTGCTAGCTGTTTTTATTTCTTTGGTTTTTTTAAAATTAAATGACCTCCCCTTAAATTAAATAATAATGGCGCCAAACACAAAAAATCAAAATGAGTAGAGTCAGCAAAAATGCTCTTTGCTCTAAAACTTAGCTCTTCAGAAAGATTATATACAACGGATAGGAGAAAATTAAGATGTGTTTGAGGATTATTTATTATTATTCAGAGTATGCCCTTTCACAGCGAAAGGAAGTCAGTTTACAACTGTTCCCATTAACAAATCCAGATAACTTCTGAAGGGTTTCATATATTAATTTTACTGATCTGGAACAAAAGGTCTAGAGACTATTTTTTTTTCTAAAAATCAGTACTATATGTGCCTGTCAGAAGCACAATATCCTTTTTTTCTAATGCAAGCCCCTTTGCACTGCTCCAGCCCTTTTATCCAGCTAAAGCAAATGGAGCAGGAGTGAATTTCCCTGCCTCACCACTTCACCTTGAATTTGGACTTGAACCCTCAATCAAGATAGCCATGCTGTCTATTTACACACATCTGCTCAGCCTTATTTATGAGTAGTTATTATGCATTATCTCCATATAAAGAGTTGAGGCTAATACACTCATCCCAAAATTGTACCAATAAAACATTTATACAACACCCAGCCATTGTGCATTTTCTCTAAGCAAAGAGCTGTCTCGTAATAGCGAGATATATAAGGTATCCGAAAGCAGCTCATCATTGGTCTCTCCAATCTATACTTCAGTTTCAAAATCATTTCAGATAGCTCCAGACAAGAGCTTTGACAGTCTGGAAAGGCCAAGGTAATCATAAGGTTTGTACAAATGGAAAAATAAAAAAAGTAGGATAGAGGCCAGTGAGCAAAGCATTTTTTTTAAAGTGAAATATAAGAAATCCAGTGCAGTGCATCGCTTTTGCTCTCAATAAATTTTTTAAAACAGCACTCACTGGCTGACATCAAGATGCTTATATATTTCCACGGTCACAGCTTCTGTTGAAAGTGTTTAAATTCACTTGAATTATTTAGGAGTCTCAAAAAAATGATCAATGGGTAATTAAATATTGCAGGCCATTGTGACTGAGCACTGGAAAAAGCGACTGTCTAATTCCAAATTGTATGTTGTATTTATTTCAATCTCTGAAAGCTTGGCAAGTGTGTTTATGTAGAGACAGAAAGGAATTGTCTTACTGATCGCAGAACTGGAACTGAGTTATTGTGCACAGCTAAGGCGGTGTCTTTCCTGAGCCTTTGTTTTTATTTTTGAGGGAAACAGAAAGCTTCCTGGCACGACCAGATACTGTAGTACTAAAAACATAAAGAAGGATCCTGTTCTAACTGAACACAATACCACAGAAATGTCACAGAAGCAGCTGGATTGTTTTCCAAAACTTGTTGATCTGTGGAATACAGTAAGCAGCTTTGTCATTTACAAGATGGCAGGTTTACAAAGTTTGAATTGTATGTATGAAGAGTTAAAACAAATTCCTTATCTTCCCGCACATTGTGACGCAAGAACAAGACCCTAATAGGCTTTGATGAGATGCCTCCTCTTCCTCCAACAGTCACATTTAGTCAATTGGGTTTAATAAATGGAGTCAATTCTCCTGCAAACTTTTGAACTGGGTACCCCTGTCTTTCCTATTGGAACAGTACATGCAGAGCTTTCTCCGTTTCCTAGAAGTTCAGAGAAACCCAGATAAACTTTAAACAGAGAGAGAGAAATTTAGACCATCTATGTTGTAACGTTTCCATACTTTAACACAAGTTTTATATCTATCTAACAAGTTCCAGGGGGGGTAGCCATAATAGTCTGGTTCAGCAAAACAAACAAGGAGTCTTGTGGTGCTTTTAAAGACTCACAAACTTTCAGGCGATAAATAAATGTGTGAGTCTTTAAAAGTAAGTGCCACAAGATTCCTTGTTTGTTTTGCCTATCTAACAGTATTTTTGTCAGAACAGATGTTTATTTACAAACACTCGTTTTGACATGCTCTTTATCTTCTATCAAAATTAAGAGATTCCAAATAAAGGTGGATTTAATTTAACATAACTGGAGTTGGAGGTACAGACTATTACAGTAGGGACATCAATAACTGCTGGGTATAAAGGACACTAACTTCAGCCTTTAAGGGAGGAAGAAGCATGAACTAGGTCTTCATCAGAGACCAGAGTTGGTTATTACCCTCCTCAAATGATACCAGGATGTAGATTAGTATTGCCCGATGGAGAGATGAACACCTCAAGATGTATCAGGCTGGTTACAGAATAAAATTGCTTTGTAGAGATTAGATTAGTGGTGTAAGAAAGAGCTATAATACTTTCAAGTGATATGTTCAAATCATAGCCCACATGACATCCTTCTTAGTTATGTAACTGGAGTACCATTCAATTCATAGCATGGGGGACTTTCAGTTACTGTCACAGCTCAGATGAAGTTGGACATAGTTTGTGAAGGCCTTTGAAATTAATGTGCAATTCTTGCATTGCTTTTACATTTCAATAAATACAATTCTACAGTAACATGTTTACACATTTTGATTTCTAATAACCCAGCAACATTTTCTAACCTTAAAACATAGGTTACTCTATTGGACTTTTTTACTTAATCAACTCGTATAAACTAAAATAAATATGACAAAATAATTTGCCCCACCCAGCAACAGATCACAGCTTATGCTCACATGCGTAAGTCGATAAATTTTGCTGATGTGTCATGTCAACCAAAATTTATTAACAGCACATTTGCTTTAATCTTTCCAATAGCACAAAATAATATGATAAAGCAAATAATGCCTTATTTTATCAAGATAAATTGCAGTATTATTTACTTCAAAATAAAGCAGTATATAATGTGGATTGTAACAATTCTGTACCAATGCAAGATTTCATGGTTGTCTTCAACACTGTGGCCAACTGGAATGTCACTGCAACAGCAGGAGTAGAATTCAGAACACCCCCCCACCAGTTCAAAAGTATAGGGCTTCAACCACTAATGTTACAGGAGAATTGTCGTTAAACATGGGAATGAGTAGACTATGACACACAGTTGAGTAGTTTTAATTGCATCTAATGGAGAACAGTGGTATATGGAGACATTACCTGGTTCATTGCTAATATATCTGTTGCTAGGAAAAATGCTTAACTTGAACATGAGCTTCCTGTCCTGTAGGGAGTGGTTGAATTCAGCAATTTATTAAACTGCCATCACTCCGCCTATAGAATAACACACTGCACTATCTTTATTAAAAATGCATAAGATTTATCTAAGTTTGTCTCTAAGATTTCTAACTTAATACAAAATGATTGATTTGGTTTAAGAATCCTTATGTCAATGCATGGGTGCTCCATTATTTTAGAATTGCTCTGATGCTGTCATTAAGAATAGCGCCATTAACAGACAAAAACTGATTAGAGAGACCAACGTGGCTACACCACCACCAAAAAACTGATTGCCAGATATGTGGGTTTTGAAAATCTGTCTGATCTGTAGTTTCTCCTTCACCTACAGAGAAGTGGCTTGAACTGAATCTGAATTCAATGTGTAGCAAAGAATCTCATATTTCCAACCATAAGCCTGTAGTGCTTTTTATCTAAAAAGGTGAATAACAGCCTGAAAAAAAATCTTGCCATCAAGATTAAAGCTTAAAACCACCATAGACCTTGCAAAGAGCATTTTTTAAAAAGGAAGAAAGCAGCAAATGGAAAGTGTGAATGCTTTTGCACATTGAATGAACAAATACCTCTGAAGCTGGTATTATTTGAAATTGATGTTACCCTAAGAGCTACCCAAAGGTTGTCTCATATAATCAGTAAGAGAACAAAGTTTAACTTTATAGCTAATTTTATAATTTAACAATGAAATCAAACAATAGAAAACATGTGAGACACATGCTAGGTAAACAGAATAAGAAAAAGCATGTCCTGCATTGTTACTAGCATCATCTTAGAATTAAAAGAATGTTGTACACTTTGGACAGTCTGGAAAAGCAGATTTTTATGTTGACTGCAAAAATAAACCACTTCTGGGTTTGAGTTGCTTCCTATTGCAGTTAGAGAGGAACGTGCTCCTTTGCATTAATAAATTGTAGAAGTGTGATCGAAAAGCAGAGTCTGGGAGGCCATTTCCTATTTCAGTTATTCCTCAAGGAACAGCACCCCGGAAGAGGGGCAGGGAAGGAATGTGGGAAGGGGATAGGGATTGGCACTGGGGGAGAACATCCTGGAGATAACCTCTCGTACACATCAGAGTTTCTGTTCCAATCAAGTGACTAGTGATTGTTCCAGTCAAGCCTGATAAAAACGAACAACGAAGTAGGTGCTATAGTGGTCTCAAAGTCCCTAAGTATTGAACCAGAAGTTGACAGAGACACTTGACTCTATGTTATGAGAGGGCAGTATGTTATGATTCTTCTGAGCGGAGAGGGAAGACTAGTAGGTCCTCAGCTTCTCTTATCTTGGGAGCAGTGTTAAATGCCATGAGCTGTTCTTTCTCTGCCTCTGAGTTCTGAGGCATTACCAGTCTTTGGGGCCACAGGTCCTATAGGGGCAGAGCTGGATTTTGGCAGACAAGATTCTTGCCTGCAAGAGCTGGACCAATCTCTTTCCAGTACTGATTGCAGGCATCATTTCACTGCTAACAAGAGTACTGATCCTGGATCTTCATGGACCTTCTGGAACTCGGTGTCCAATCTTCAAAAATGTAGGTGCACTTCATGGGTTACTCAGAGAAGTTTCCGTAGACAGACCAAGCAGCAATCAGGCATATGGCTCTCTCCAAGGCAAAATGGACAGCGACTGTGGCCATATTTGAAGGGACTTAATCCCTCACAAGACAGGCTGGGCTTATGGCTTTGGATCCACCATTACAGGTAGTAGAGGTGTAAGGTTCATAACGAAAAGTTTTTAGAACAAACCAAAAACAGAGAAGGGAAAAAATAGTTAGGAATTGAACCCTAACTGATCTAAGATAACAAAATTCTACCTGGGAAGTGATAGACACCACTGCTTCCCTCCCACCACAGACAGGAAGAGAAAATTGCAGAATGGTTGAAATTCCTTGCTTTTTATCTTTTGAATAAGCACAATCTGTAGTGTAAAACATTAACTCAAAAGTTTTTGGTATGGAAATGTACAGTCATGGGGGTATGAAATTTATTCTTCTAAAATTTCTATTCCTTTTATATCATTGTATCCAGTTTTGTCATATCTATATCGGCCCCATGATATTAGAGAGACAAGGTGGGTCTTTGGACTCACACAAACAGAAATTGGCCAAATAAAAGATACCACTTCACTACCTGGGCTCTCTATTCTTTTAAATGGCATTCTTTTAAGTGAGTTGTACTGTAGAAAAGTAGCAGAATATGCAAAGGAAAAACATCAAACATTTTCCTTAAACTCTATTATCACCTGCTAGATCTTCCAGTGTTCAGTCTGGGCCAGGAGATACCATTTTGACTTTTGGTATTTAATGGAAAGGTGCTATGTAAAACACTTTATGGACAATTAAACATCTAGCCTCCTTACATGCCCAACAAGTAGATAAGTATTAAACCCCATTTTACAGATGGGACCTCACTGTCCTAGGGAGGTCAAATGACTTGCCCAAGATCACACAGGAAGTCAGTGAAAGAGCAGAAACAGAACAGAAGTCACCTAATTTTCAATTCTGCGTTTTAATAACTAACTATGCTCCCACTTCGCCTTTACTAAGCTGAGTTCTGTGTTTTCACAAATAGCATTCTTTTAAAAAATAATCATTAAAATGTTCAGTTCAACAAGTTTCAGAAACCAAAAGACCACTTTTCCTGTTGTGTGGGTTTTTTCCTTCAATTTCCAAGCTAAATTGGTAGTGTATCTAAGCACACTTGTACTGACTGCCTTTTATCACAGCTCTCTGTGAAGCACCACAGGCAGCTGCACATCATTTTTTCAAAGTGATACTTCTTTCAACTTTTAAATAAGACAGTCAGTAGGAGGCAGATCTGTAGACTCTTTGAGAAGCTGCTACTCAGAAGAACTCACTGGTTCCATGGAACACCAGCATCATGGGCAAAGTATAGGAAAGAAGAAATAATTGACAATGGCTAAAGTTGCAAAGAGAGAAAGCGAAAGAGATCACATGCTAGCAGAATATAGGAGCAAGAGCAAGCTACAGGGAAAATAAAAAAGACATGAGTAATGTTAGCAGCACTCTAGTTAACTAATATTTTTTTCTATTAATAACAGAAAAAGCACCACCAGTGTTTTGTTTTGTTTAACAAACCAGAAGCGTCTTTTCCTGCCAGATCATATAGAAATGACACACTGAATAAAGTCCCAGAACTTGAAAGTAACTCTCAGCCTCCAATAGTAGAAATAGTTTGTGTTTATGCCACGTGTAGCGTAGGAAAGACTGGGATGGATCGATGAACTCAGTTTTCATGGTGTTTTGTTTGCAATAACCTTGTTTTATCTGTGACTTGTGTTGTGGATTCATCAACTTTAAAGCAAGAAGATATTTTGCTCATCCCTAATCTGGACCTCCTATATAATGAGAATTATAGTATTTCATCATTCTTGCACTAAGCCTAACAACTTGTGATTCAACTAAAGCAGTGGTTTTCAAACCTTTTTCCTCTGGACCCAGCTGAAAAAGTCATTTATGCCCGTGACCCAACAATTACATGTTTGAACAATGCATTCCAGTCTTTTGGTGGTGGCTGCCGGGGGCACCGTGATCCAGTACCTGAAGGTCTGTGACCCAGTATTGGGTCCCAATCCGTGGTTTGAAAACCACTGAACTACAGTATCATTTTAAGAAAGACTTTAAAGACTTAAAGAGATGGGAATTTCCCATCCCTCTTGGTAAACTGTTACAGTGGTTAATTTCCCTCACTGTAAAAATGGCCATCTTATTTCCATTTTAAATCTTCTATCTTAATTTTTCAGCCAGAGGATCTTGTAATACTGCTTGTCTGTGACAAAGATGTCATCTAATGTTAGAAATCTTCCTGCATAAGTACCTATAGACCATGATCAAGTCACCTCTTAAGATCCTCTTCAATAAACAGACTAAACTCCTTAAGTCACGCTTTCATTCCAAGGCACATTTCCTAGACAGCAAATATTCTTATAGCTCTTTTTTTTTTAAACTCCCCCCTCCTCCCAAATCCTCATATGTGACACTGTATGTTAGTGAGCCAGTTTATAGACTTTTGTAATTAGATCATGTTTTTCTGAGGTCATGTGTCATGCTGAGAGTAAGAGAGGGTAGGACAAAGGGTAAAAGATAAGAGTAATCTTGAAATCCTTAAATTTTCAATGCCACACATCTAGGAGAGGGGGTAGGGAATGTACAGGAAAACACACTTAAAGAGAAGAGTTGTTAAGCTTCTTTATTGTGTGTGTGAGCCCATTCATGTAATGCTTATCTGTTCCCCTCCCACTGAGCACACCAAATCAGTCTTGTCATCTCATTAGCCCTTTACTAAAAATTGTCCTCTTTTACGCCGGTAGGTTCATTTCCTTAAAGTTGTTGACTGAAATGAGCCTATTTGAAAAAGCAACAAGCACAAACTGGTCCTGTGGCTGAGTATATCATGAATACACGACCATCACCCTTAGCCTTTCTCAGTTGCCATTTGTTTTGCTTGTGCGTATAGAATGTGCCCTGTGATTTGTTTGCAGTGCATTGGCTGCAATAGGGACCACTTGCAGATGGAGAGCTAGCTTTGTGCTATTTTGCCCCCAGTAAAATATTTCCACATACAAATTAATAAATACACCCAGAGTAAAGGAAAGCAGAAAGTAAGAGAAGATTCCAGTGTTTTCTATTCAAAAATCTTCTCTACGAGCAGATTCTAGAATCTTAACACTGAACTCCACAGATGGAAGTGGGTGTTTCAGGGCCATTGAATACTGAAATTTTACAAATAGAAACATCTGTGCTAAATTCAGTGTTTAACAGTTTTCCTAATTCCTCATTTCAACCACACAACATTAATATCCACAGGATGCTATCGCAAAACACACTGAATTCATGCTCACATTCACTTCATTTTAACAATGACATGTTCCTGCAAGTCACTGTAATAGCTATGGGTACCAGGATGGCACCACGGTTCATCAGTTCTTCCATCACTGTTACTTTCCAGAACAAATCCATTTCCTGGATGCAATTGTCAACACGGAAAAAAATAATGGGTCATTGAACACAGACCATTACAAATGTTCACATACAGGAAAGAAGTCTACAGTCAGGGATAGCTAGGCCTTGAGAGCACGCTTCCACTTTGTACGCACTAAAATATCTATTGCACATCACCTCCAGCCCAACCAAAAAAAAGGAAAGAATGTTCCATGTATATGGCCTTCTTGTTTGCCATGATGCAGTCTAGCTGGAATGACAAAGGAAAGCCACCCCAGGGATCCTGGCTGGGGTGGAAGGAAAAGTGGTGCTGTCTCCTTTAACAGCCTCATGCATGAACAAGGGTTGAACAGAATGCAGTGGGGGAAAATTGCCTCTGGCTTCTAACCTGGCAGCCTGACGGCTCTCCCCAAAAGGTGTTTTGCCCTCCTGGACATGGGCTGCCATTTCCAGCAGTTTTCTGTCCTCGCTTACCTTTCCTATGGGTACTTGTTTTTTGTAAATACTGCTCAATTGCCCACTTTGCCCAGGGTTTTGGCCAGCACCCTTTGGAAAGAATATGGGTGCTAGCCTCGGGGTAGGCTGTTACAAACCAGCACAAACACCCAAACGGTTATGTGATCTATTATTACATTTCACCAAACCAGTATTAAGTATTAACTGCTCAAGCACTACAATAGCCTTAACACGGAGTCACAGACAGTGCCCTTGGGCATTCTGCTCTACCGTGCCATCTGGGCAAGCCAGTCTTTGTGGCAGATGGTCCTTAAACTTAAAAAAAAGTCACAATATTCAGGTTATTCCCAGTCTCAAAGGACCAGTCACTTACCCACATCCATTGTGCTTGAGATATCTAAAAATCAATGCTTGCAGCAAATCCTATATTAAAACAAACTAAGTGTTTAACTATGAAAAAATAAGTTTTTTAAAAGGTTAAAACAGTTACACATACACATGCACACACAGAGTTATAGTCTTAGGTTTCAAAGAGTAATAGAGATTGCACATTACAGCAGCTTCTGTATGTCTTTTAGCACCAACACAAGTGAAGCAGCTTAGGGATCTCTTTCTTATGCTTAGAAATATTACTTTCTCCAAATTCCAAGTGACACGGTGATACAGCTCTTTATGGTCTGTGATTTTTAGTCCCTTCCCCCTGAATTCAAATCGTGATGAGACTATGATTTGTGCTCATCCCTTCTTCAGAAGGGTGTAGAGGGCAATCAACAAAGTCTTTTGTGCACTGATGTTCCACAGAGGTTCATATGTTGACTATGGCCTTCTTTTGTTGGGCATGAGATGACACTTCCTGTGATAAACCACTAGTATCTCACAGTTTGTAATGCTTCTCTGTGGATTCAGGAGGGTTCCACTTTCAGAGCAGACACTTTTATAATTACAAAGCAAACCTTTAACACGGGATACAGACATGCAGCAACTCCCAAGCATTTCATGAAGTCTAAGTACAAAGTACATCTCTATAGATCTAATACCTATTTTTACAATGCTAACACGCAGGTGAGCCAGACTGGTTTCCAGCTATGCACTTGTCAGTGTTCAGTGAGGTCTTGGGGCCTTGATGTGAGCTGGCCCCTGGTCTGCAAGCATCACATGGACTAGCGAGTTATTTCCCTGTCTTGGAAATAACTACAAACATTTTGCTATTATGTGACTCAGGACTAGTGATAGTGCTAAGCCTAGAAAACTTTTGTATAAATTGCTGAAAGCCTTATTGAAAGTTTACTATTCTTATGGCATCTGTCTGTCCATCATAGGACAGACAACAGAAATTTGCAGCGCTTGTGGTCTTGGTATAAGAAATGGACTTTCTTATTGCCTGCCTTTGTAAGAACTAGTCCTGCTCCCTTTGTACAGGCAAAGCAAACTTTTTTCAATCCAAATTACAGACATTTAGCCCCTTAATTTGGATTATCTTCCAATAAAGCAGCCTTGAAAAAGCCATACAGCTAGCAACAATCCTTATGAAATATGTCCCTTAAGGACAACATCGTCCAGAATACCATCTGCAGTAAACAGATTGACATGTCTCACTGAACTTTGAAACACTCTTGCTGCTTCTCCAAAAATATCAAGGGAGAAAAAGGCAGACATCTGACTGCAATATCTGCTGATTCAAATCCCATTAAAAGCCATCACATGTTCCCCATTAATCAAGACTGGGTGACCTGACCAGAACCTTTAAGAAAAATATGACCTAAACTCCAACGGAAATTGAGGTTCAAAAAGGATGGATTTTTTAAAAAAGTTTCTTTAAACAACATCTCATTGTTGCAACTCTCTGCCTAGCTCCAGCAGAAGTTCCTGAAAATTTATATCCAATAGTGCAGATTCAGAGACTTCAGGAAGTTTAGAGAGGCACTAACTTGCATCTGCACTTGATGCAAGTGAATCTCTGAACTTTTAGAGACCTTCCATCTCTAAATAAATACACATCCTACCATGGAACCTGGAAGGAAAGCAGGAATTACCATACTCCTTCAGACTAGTGGTCTATCTAGTCCACTCTTGCTACTACTCTAGTCTAGTCCATCCAACAGTGGCTAGTACCAGCTGCTTCAGAGAACGGTGTAAGAAGCCCTACAGTCAACATTTAAGGAACAACATGCCAATACCAAAAGTTCCTGCCTGATCCCCATTAGTTAAAATATGAATTTGTTTTGCACAGCCTAACGCTGCAAAGTATATCTGTTCTGCACTTCGAGTTTTCTTTTTCTATTCCTATTCCTAACCCTTTCATAGATTCTTGTTTTCATTATTCAGAAGTATTTTACCTCACTTCTTCTTCTTTGAATTTTATCTGCTTGTTCTTCTCATTACTTTATTAAAAGCAGTTTCAGATACATTGCCTCTCCAGAGAGATTCAGGTTTTACTCTCATAAGTTTATTAAGTTTTAAAAGTCAGCATCAATCAGCACTTGAATGTTTAATGTCTTTCAATATCCTTTACTTGGCCAGGGTTCTTGGCCTTTTATTTTAAGTGCTTTCAAGTGTATCCCTCTTCAAATAAGTTGCCTACAATGCCCCCTGGTTGTCTTGTTCTTTCTATCTTCTTTATTCATAGGACCTATCACTCAATTTCTGAAAAAGTCTTATCTATCTAGTATCAGAAACATTTGCCTCCTCCTGAGAGCAGCAAAGGAAAGGGCGGTAAAGTGAGCACAGTGGTTTTTACCTTGCAGTCCCTTTTTTTATTTGAAGTAAGGCTCATGAACAAGCAAGGCTGCTTCAAAACAAAAATTGTTTTTGCTTAAAACCTTGAAGCTCTATTCCCAAAAGGAAAAAACAACAAAGCATGAGTTTGGGTGCGGTTGCAGTCTTTCAATGAAATTCCTTATGTATGTTTGAGTAGTTTATTTTACGTGCACTACCATGAAGAGAAAAGACCTTTTATCTGATCCAACACAAGCACATGAGCAAGCATAGACTTATCGCACTTGGTCACACACAACAGGACCCCTCGCCGGCATGCCTGAGCCTCACTCTGGCTACCAGGAAATGCCTGTCATGCTTGTGGGTGCAATCATTTCCTTAACTTTAAGTTTTGCCATCTATTATGGAAGACTCCCCCTCCCCCAGATTTAAACACCACAGATCATCACTGGCCACGCACTGATTAAGAAACCAGCACAAAAACTGATCATAGAATCAACAAGGAAGTAGCTGGGGTGGGGCTCACTCCCCCTTTGATTTGGTGTGGGATATTACCACTATCTTCTTTGGCTCCAGCACTTCCCATCAGCTGACTGCCTCTGGGCTGCTGGGGCTCAGCCCTCTGGCCAAGTCATGAAGTTCAGACCCCAGAAGGGGTCTCCTAAACAAGTCCAAAGAGAACTGGATAGTCGTACTGGAGCTTTCTGAGATAGCCCCATTCAGGGCCCTAGGCTGGCTTTTACTTACTGTCTAAATTGTCTGTTTGTGTACTCTAACCCCTGGCTTCTCCCAGCCACCGACCCCTGTCTTCTTTACTATCACTCCCCTCATCTAAGCTCCTTCAGTCTATTTATCAGGGTTTCGCTCCAACCCCTCTGGCCAGACGCCTATCAGCTACTGATATCCCCAGTTACAAAACATGGCTAATTGGGTTCCTTCGCTAGCCTTGTAGGTGCTGGGGGTTAAGCGCCATCAAAATAACAAATTCATTTCGACCTCTCTCAAATATACTGCTACCAGAGGCAGCTTTTGGGTTAGGCGAAGCAGGTGCCTGCCAAGGGCCCTGAGCTGTAAGGGGCCCCTTTGCCTACCCCAAAAGCCATGTCTGCCTCCCATCCTGCAAGATGTGGTGGGGAGTTGGGGCTGGAGCTGTCAGTGGGGAGCCAGGACTGGCTGTGGTGGGGAGGCCTGTAGCAGGGAACTGGGGCTACGGGGGGGATTTTGGGGCCCCAGGTGGGGTGCAAGGGCGGTGAGGGGGTCTTCAGGAAGGGGGGAGTTCAGAGCCCCTGGTGAGGCATAGACCAGAGGAGGCTGGGGCAGGGGGGAGGGAGAGCCCCCAGCGAGGAGCTGGGGCCAGTGCTGGGGAGCCTATAGGGGGCCCTCAATGAACCTTCACCTATGGCCCCAGAAGACCCAAGGCCACCTCTGATTGCTACACAACGACAATTAATTTAGGCCTTTTTGAAATATACTGCTACACAATAACAATTAATTTAGGCATCTCTGCAGCAGCCAAAATGCAAAAATACCAAAGAGGCAAAGGATCTTCCCTGACCCAACCCACTCTGCCCCATCCCGTCCCATCATCTGCTCATCTCTATTGCTTCCATGCTCCCCAGTGCCCAAATTTAGCTCAGTGTGGCTGGAAAATACAGGGTAACTGAAGGGAAAGAAGAGTCAGGGAGTGATACAGATTTCCCCTTTTCCTCCCCCAACTCCAGATAGTGCAGTATGCAAACATAAAGCAGAAAAGTCCACATATAATCCAGCACTAAGTGAAACTCAGAGTTGATTCCCAGAGGATATGTTGGAATTTGTCCTTCCCTTTTCTTTTGTTCATCTGATCCTGTGACCCTCTGATCTGTGTAACTATCAGGGATATAACCCACGTGAATGCCAAATACCCTGATAAACAGAAGCTTACATATAGGCCAGGAAAACATTGTTCCTAAATAAAAGGCACTATGCTAACACTGAAGGAAACAGACTGAAAATATAAATATTTTCTTTACTGGAATTACACAGAAGAACCTACTATTACTATTTCGTTCTATTCACATCTGGCTATTGTTTGATTTTCAATTCCCTTTTAACAAAACTAAAATACAAGTTTCTCAGTTTTGTCAGGGTTTTTTTTTTTTTTTTTTTTTTTTTTTTGTGATTATCAGAGTACGACCACATAGGATGTGGTAAACTACCTTTTTTCACGCTACAAGAATGCAATTCTGAGTTTGAGGTGAGGATTCAGGGCAACTAGGGTGACATCAGCTTGATCCTGGGTGATCAGTCCAAAAGAGATGTCACTGTCATCATTTCCAAAAAAAACCCCAAAGTGCACCTTGCAGGAGACACCCATATTTCACAGGATCAGGTCCATGCACATGAAGAAGATGAAACTCACTTGAAATCGACTTAAAGGCTCCAGGGCTCCCCCACTGCCCTTCCTGCCAGGGTGGCTGGCACAGGCAGAGCCTGGCGTGCCCCCCCCCCCCGGGCAGGACACAGCCCTGCCCACCCCGCTCCTATGCCCTGCCAGTGTCCATGTCCTGCTCAGCCTCTATTGTACCCAGGTACAATGGGGCAAATGCTGAGCCCCCTGGCACTTGGCAAGGAGGCCCCCCCTGCCACCGTGGACCAGTCCCAGGTCCACCTAGCCCCTAGAAGTCGACTTAGGCGTCCAGTGTAGTTGCTCTAAGTCGATTTGGCAAGGTTCCCTTGAAGTCGACTTAATTTTTGAGTGTGGACATGCTAAGTCGACTTATTTGGCCAAGTGTAGACATAGCCTTTAGGTGTTCCCTGTCCACTAAAGGTTGAGAAACACTGTTCCAGACACACCCTCATGTGAGTCAATCAAGGTTCTTTATATGCAACTGATATACGCAGCTGGTAATTCTGATTAACTGGTGTACAGTCCTCGTAAATCCTCTCTCAAATCAAGATCAGTTTCTTTCTAATTATCTTGTACTGAAGAACTCTACAGTTATGCTGGTTACACAAAACTTTGAGTGAACTAATCCCTAAGCCAAATTTAGATTCTATAATTATAGAGAACAAGTATCACACATAACCATTAAAATGTTAAAAGCTTATGTTTTATCTTAACCAATGCAAAACTTCTCAGAATCACCTGACCTGAGAAATGCACATTACCAAAATGTAAGTATTGACATATGCTCAGATATACATACATATGTACAGAGTTGTGTGTAAAAATGAGAATCCTGTGGCACTTTAAAGACTAACAAATTTCTTCGGGCATAAGCTTTCATAGGCTCCAACCAACTTCGTCTGACACATCTGATGAAGTAGTTGGAGCCCACAAAAGCTTATGCCCGAAGAAATGTGTTAGTCTTTAAAGTGCCACAGGACTCTCGCTGTTTTTGCGGTATACAGACTAACATCGCTACCCCTTGAGAGTTGTGTGTGAAAATCGTGCTTCCAATACGCATTTCAATGTCACCAAATGGCCAGATCAGAATATCAGTGTTTGAACAGAAAGCGCCAGCAGACATCATGAACTTGGAAAATTCCAGCATCAAAAATTCCCTACTTGGGTACAGATAACTATTTCAAATAATATGGTGTACCTTAGATCTGCTGCTACAAAGAAACTTATTGGAAGCTAACCTCCTATGATAATATGGTCCTTCCTTCAATCCAAGGATATAGATGTGACTTGAAACAAAGCAATAATCATTTTCTTAAATGGTATCTATTCACATTGGCTGGGGCCAAAGAGCTAAAAAGCCAGTAATGGCTGAAGCATAACCATATCTTTCTATTCCTTTCCTATCTGTTGAAAGCTTGTGTGTGTGTGATGTCTGTATTACTGACTACAATTTAGTAATGAGAGCCAGTCTGCAGCAAATTGAGACAGGGCAGCTCACAAAAAAAGTTGACAACACATTTGTAGAATGCCCTGTCAAAACATGTGGCCAAGCTGCCTAAGTTACAATTTAGATGTTAAACACTTTTTTCTGTGTATCTAATCAGGAAACCTCTACCTCTAAAGTGCATTACATTGCAGGAGATCCATTCTTCTCTTGATGAGTGCATAATAAAGTTAATTGGAATTACTCATGCACATCAAATGGAGAATAGACCTAGGAAAAAGAAAAACAGACCCTGATGATGTGTAGTGTGTCAATAGGGATAGCCTTGTGCAGGGCTATTGTGAGCAGTGATTTCCCTTAGAAAACAATAGCATCTGCTTTCTGTTGACTAATGCACCATAGCATGCAATTTTATGCTACGTCAATTTATCTTAAATGCATGCTGTGGAATCTCTCATTCAAATATTGTACAAATATTCCCAGAGCACTGCCTGGTTTTCTAGCCATTATTGCTTGTATTACTGTCAATGCTGAGGCAAATTACTAATGCTGCTAGCAAAATATGAGTTTGGTTTAGGTAGTAGAAGCTTGCTTAAATTGACTTAATTTAATCTGCGTCCACACTACATTTTCCTTAAGTCAATTTAAGGAAAATTCAAGTCAACTTTACTAAACCTAGTTTTAAGTCGACTTTTCTGGCTAAGTCGACTTTAAAAAGTCAACTTAGCCAGAGTGGACGCAGAGTACCCCTAAGTTGACTTTAAGTCAATTTAGGGGGCTTTAGGGCTTCCCCACTGCCCTCCCTGCCAGGGTGG
The DNA here is from genome assembly GCA_007922175.1 of Pelusios castaneus. Lineage (NCBI taxonomy): Eukaryota > Metazoa > Chordata > Testudines > Pelomedusidae > Pelusios > Pelusios castaneus. The sequence continues at coordinate 11,682,953 of ML685765.1, read as the reverse complement.
CTGGCACAGCCATCGCCTGGCGTGCCCCCCCACAGGACAGGACAGAGCTCTGCCTACCCTTCCCCTATGCCCTGCCAGGGTCCCTGTCCCTCTCAGCCCCTATTGTACCAAGGTACAATGGGGCAAAGGCTGAGCCCCCTGGCACTTGGCAAGGGGTGCGCCCCCGCCACCATGGACCAGTCCCAGGTCCACCTATCCCCTACAAGTCGACCTAGGCGTCCAGTGTGGACGCTCTAGGTCAATTTGGCAGGGTGCCCTCTAAGTCGACTTTATTCTTGAGTGGGGACATGCTAAGTTGACTTAACAAAGTTGACTTAAATTAACAAGTGTAGACATAGCCACAGAGTGTTAATTGTGCATATTTGTTGGAAATGATACCCCAGTTGGGACCTTTAAACCAAGGGAGGTATTATCATAAAGGAAGACACATAAGCACAATTTGTTAAATATATTAAATTGTTTTAATTACATCTAATAATCTCCAAACCACTCCTACAACCTTTCCTGAATTAAGCCTTAACATCCTCTGAGGTAATTTCCATCATCACTGTAATTTTTCTGGTGAGGAAATGGAGGCCCAGAGAATTAAAATTAAACAAGGTCACAAAACAAAGTGTGACAAACACCAGAAAAGGCCAAGATCTCCTTTACCTAGGAGGTAAGTCCATAATTAGTTTCCTTATATACCAAAGAACCAGAGCCACTTCCAGATAAAGCAGATATCTCTTTCCATGTTGATAATATATTGGTGCTTGTTTTTGTCTATTGAACGTTTTATTGTACTTATTTTCTAATGTTGCGATAGTATTTTTTTCCTATCAGTTTGTTGTGACATTATTATTATTATATTCACAACTTTTACAAGACTATAATGAATTTTTGTACAAAGAATACCTTCTTAGTCATTTGAATACTCAATCTCCTGACTATTATTGTCCAGGTAAAATATATAATCAACCTTGTATGTAAAGTTATAAGTTTCTACTGTACAACATTACTGTAATATGGGGAAGGTGTAAACAAGATTTACATTCCACCACAAGGACAGTTAAGGCTTCATGCCCACAAAAGACTTCTTGTCATTTGCACCCCAGCTGGGGATAATCGTCAAAGATGGGAGAGCAGTAAAAGACTGAGAGAAAGTGGCCCTCAATCACCTCTCTCTCCCACATCTCTATTCACCACAACTGCAATGCTCAAAAGACAAGAAAGCATCATTGAACTGAGAGAGGTGTGGTCCTGGAAGGAAGGCTTTTCAGCCAATCCAGACTGCTATAAATGCATGATTTTAAGTTCACTTAGCTTGCTAAATTATGTATTAGCTTGTGTTTTACTCTTATTTCTTTTGTAACCAATCCTGAACTTTTATGCATCATTACTTATACTCACCTAAAATCTATCTTTCTGTAGTTAGTAAACTTATCTTTTTTTTTAATCTCAAGCAATGTGTGGGAAACTCCTTTTGAGATAAGGCAGTTGCTTAGTATTTTCCACTGAAGAAATGACAAGACTTTCCATGAGATTGTGTCATTCAGTAGGTCCTGAGCAGTACAAGGCATTTCTGAGGGAAAAGACTGGGACAAATATCTGCTAGTGCTCTTCTGCAATGTAATTCATGAGTGGCTGGCTAGCTAGCAGCACTCAGTACTATGTAGTTGGGAGCAAGTTATACACTGGAGGCTGTGTGTTAACTGGCCAGGAGTGCCTGTTCACCAGTAAAGCAATATAAAAGGCATCCCAGATTGGAGAACAGAAGACACACAGCTCTTCACCAGTCCACTATGGACCCTGGGTAATGTCACACTTGTGTGAACTTCTTAGTCTGTTGCCTCCACCCATTGTTTTTCCTCATCCCTTCACCTGACATGTATCTGCAGTATCAACACATGCAGTCACTGACTTTACAAGTTTCTTGGGTGTGGCAGAGATCTGAAAACACCTTCATGCTTTCTCCCATGTGTGACGCTGACCAGATTTAGGGGATCATTTATTATTCTTTTTCATATTAATAATATTTCATATTTGCAATTATCCATGTATGATATGCCATATTTGGTACCAATAGAAAGGTTGCAACCTGCTAGGAACAATTATATGATTTATGTGTAGGAATTGTATCTGTATTAGAAGCTATGAATATGTTTGTTATATCCTGGGATTAACATAAGTGGTACTCAGTACTCATGAGCACCTAACATTTCAAAAAGTGTACTGAAAACTTCCCCCAAAGGCTCCCATGCGTACCAGCATACCCTGTGCAGCCCCAGGCTCACCCATGCTAGCCCCTGCCCAAAGCCACACTCCCCCACACCGTGCACACAACCCCTGCTGCCAGTTCTGGACCCTGGCTTCTGCTGCCACCGCTGTCTGGCAGCCCCAGGTCAGTTCCTGCCTTTGGCTCCACCAGTCCCACGTCGGCTCCTGCCTTTGGTCCCATCAGTCCCAGGCCAGGGCCAGATGCTGTGACTAGCCTCCTCCCCTCCCACCCACCCAGGTTGGAGCCAGACACTGCGGGACCTGACCCGGGACAGCCGATGCCTACCTGAGAGGAGAGATTTAAATTTCCCTTCTCTTTTCCTGCTCTGCACTATGTGCCTCAGCTACATGCGATAGTGCTAAGGTAATACACAAATAAAATAGTGTCATTTGTTCTAGGTTTTTGTTGACAAAGCCTGACAAAATCAGTTTATAGTTCTCATGTGCAATTCAGATCCAGCTGTCTTCCAAATGAAAGAAGGTTCTGACACCAGAATAAGTAGCAGTATGCTGACAGAGGAAAAGTTTAGAGTGGACATTAGAAAATAGTTTTTAAAGTTAAGACAAATTGAATGATGAAATATACTGCTGAGTGTTGTGATCCGAAGACCCTGACCACATGCAGAGCGACAGGTTAGATTAGTGAGAATGATTGGTGCTGTCAAATTCAGGTGTCCAGGTGATAGAGCAAAACCAGCAAAAAACCAGAAACCACTGCATTGTAGGTCCTTCTATCAATTTTTCTAATCTTTCAGCTTCTGGTCTCAGTTATTCCATCCCATGCCAATAGTTCTGGAATTCTCAAATTAAAGCATTTGATCTTTGCTATTTCTAAACAGCAAATCCTTGCAAACTAAGTAGAGCAAAGAGTTTACAAAATCTTCTCTCTACAGCAGTGATTCTCAACCATGGTGTTGGGACACATTACTGTGGGACCACACAGGGGTAAGTGTGTCACGAAGAGCTGGAGAGATGGCTGGATTTGGCCTTGGTAGGGTGGGATGTCCTGTAGGGTCATGATATGCCACTGAGTGTGTCATGACCTGCCAAAGGTTGAGAATCACTGCTCTGGAGCACACCAAGTCTCCTTAACCAGTCTGACAATACAGTGACCCTTAACTTCTCATTAATAAGATTCTCCAGCTCTTGGGGAAGGGAGGAGGAAGGGATGACACTTTTCCATTTCAATCATATGCCTTAGCTTTTAGCTCCACATTTCCTAATTTAAGAGGATGTCGCAGTCCTGATTTGTAAAGGACCCCTTGAGATGTGGGTGAAAGGCAGAATTTGAAGTGCTGCAAAGTTTACAGAACTATAGAAAAATATTTCTAGCTGAGATTCAGGAGCAAATGCTCATTACATTTTTTCCCTGAGGTACTAGGAACCCTTGAAGCTCTTTTGGTTCTTTGAAGATCCATATTTTTGTGCATCTGTAATCTTCAGGTAATGCCATTTAGCCAATGTTTTTCCACCTAAGTAGTCCTCCCAACTAGGGCTGTGTGAACCTTACTTACTGTGGTAATTGTTACTATAACTAGTGGAGGGAAAAGTCAGTTAAATATGCTTCGTTAATTAATTTCCCACACAACATAATAAAAAATCTGCCTACTTATTCTAAACTAAAAAAACCACAAATCTCTCTCTCTCTCTCTCTCTCTCTCTCTCTCTCTCTCTCTCTCACACACGCACTCTTTCCTTTTATGCAAGAACAGTTATCTATTATAGCACTGAAGTTAGCAGAATTGTTTATTAAGTGAGGCATTTCAATGTATATCAGGTTTAATTTCCCCCACCCCTGGGTTCCCCTACACATACAAACACACACACACAAAACTTGGATGTCTCTAGGTTTGTGAACTATTCAGATTAGTCTTCGTTTCCTTTGGTCATTTTGCAATATGTTCAGACTGAGCAGTTGGCCAACCACCATTGAGCTAGCTGCCCACGACCTTCAGCTATATTTCAGAACACAAACTATTCACCTCATTGTGATCTGAGCATTGCTGAATAAGGTAGGGATCCAGCTCAAAATTATTTCTGTCAGAAGTTATATAAAATGAAAATGCATTTGGACAAAAGCAAATTCAGTTCACATTAGATGGGGGCACAGAAGGAAAATATTGGAACAAGAGACAAAATGCTTAAAGGTTAAAGGTTAATTATTAATAGGTAACCATTCCTTCCAAAGTATTGATAATCTGTTTGGGTTTTTTCCCCCCCCCCATGTCTCTTTGGCAGCAGAAAATTAGTAGTGAAGCCTCAGTTCTCATGTGGAGAGTGAAGAAATGAGAAGTTTCCGATTTCTCTCACTTTTGTTGCTTTTCTGCACCTTTACTCAAGCAAATACACATGGAGGGAAGAGAAAAGGTAATACACTGGCTAATGTATCTAGTAATCATTATTTTTGTTTCAAAGTTTGTGCTATAAAGATTGAGATACTGACTTTTGGGGACTCAACATGTTTTTTTGAACATTATGTTCTCTTAATCAAGTACATTGCCATAAAAATGACATTTATAATTATCCGTATTCATTAGGAAATATAGTGTTTTTTAATGAGGGGAAAAAACATTGTAGCTATAAGGTAATCTGATCTTTAACATGTTTGTTGACAGTTAAGTTAAAATGTATTTGTTTGAAAACTCTCTAGAGCCAAAAGAAATTTATAATCTGCTCCGTGAAAGAGAACATTCTTTAAAACAAGGGAAAGGTCTCCATATATTTTTAATTGCCTCATTTATTTATTGGTGAAGTGCCTTTGATGTGAAAAGGGTACATCTTTGAAATCTTGTTCTAGGGAGCAGTGTGTAGAATCATTAAGTGATTGCACCCCCGTTTTCCATGGGACTGGGCCACTTTAAATTATGTGAAAATGTCCCTTTGATTATTGGAGTATGACACCACCACAAAACTATAGTACTAAATTTCTCAACTTTAACAAAGCTAATTTTATATTCAACATGTTCGTTAAAGGACACATACCAAGTAGCTGCTTTCCTGCTTATCTATGGATATTTCCAGGACTTTTAATCTGGAGTGGATAATATAGTTTCCTCCCTACAGTGAAGTGAGATGTGCAGTTGAACATCTGCAGTAGAAGTATGTCCTTTGTTGGTAGCTGTGTTAAGGTTTCTATGATATTTATATTAACTATTCCCCATCAGAAGATACTATACATGTCACTTCCCAGAGATTTCAGTTGGGGAGGGGGAGGTTCTGTACCCCTAGCTTCACTTTGAGTTTCATGTCTAACATGATAAAAACTTGAAGAAATATTTCAGTCTAAACCAAATTCCACTTAAAATTATAACTTGCTCCAGGTTCCCACACAGCTGGGCCCACGGGTACTTGAAAGGTTGACAACTTTTAGCAAAACATTGACAGGCCTACACTGAGTTTCACATTTTTAATACAATTCAGATGGAGATTGTTTGGGGGGTGCAATGCAAGTTTTGCATTACAGCTCCATTCAGAACCTGATGTGTTAAAAGTTCAGTTAATTCATCAAAGACATGACAGCAAGTCACTGTACCCCAGTTCCTCTAAGGCAGGAGGGCTGATGGGGTGCCAATGTCCACTCTCCAACCCTGGCCATCTCTGGCACCTTTCATAACAAGGCCACACCTCCTCCTTCATTCTTTTTTGTAATCTAGGCACTGTTACGTCAATGGACTGCACTTGTTTGCTCTATGCATCCTCAGTTCAGAACCTACCTAGTCTTCCAAGAAGCACATTCAGCATATATTGCATTAGTATTAGCAGACACAACTATATTGTTGATTTAAAAGAGGGTACTGTGGATTTAAGAAACAAGAAGAGGTAAAACCAACATATAGATATATTTTTTTAAAAGAAATCTGCTCTTTTCATCTGCACAGAATGTGGCTAGAATGGGTCACAGAGTTTAGTTAAAAATATTAAAATCTAGTTAGGGTAGCTGTGCGTACCAAAGTCAGATTCTTGTTGCACACTAGTTTTATACCACTATAACTCTTGGCCTCAATGGAGTTATTTTCAGTTATTTAATTAATAACCATTATTCTTTTTAGGGACTTAAAAAAAATCCACGGGTGCACAACAATCTAAATTTCAGATTAGAACTATATAAATCGACACGCCTTTCAAACTACATGTTCAAATCCAGTTAGGTTAGACTCAGCCCCACACCCTTCCAAGGTAGGGAAATTAAGTACCATGTAGTTTATTGTGTGAGGGTATTTAGGATGGGAATTTAAAAGCCTAAGACACTAGTAGATATCATTTACTTCAGTGGGATTTGTGGGTCATTGTTGTCTCAGAAAAACCAGGTTCTTTAATTTAGGATGTCTACAAATGGATTTAGGGGTCATAGATAGTGAATTAGAAGTTTGGGGGGGCTGCCACACCTGCTGGTTTGAAGTGGTTTCCATCATATCCAGAGTTTACAGTTTGGTTCAATGACTTCCAGCACCCCCATTAAACAACTTTTTCCAGCATCCCTGTTAGGAGTTAAATATCTACATCTGAAAATTTTAGTCCAAAGATTTGTCTGACCAGTCTTTGATGGGATTTGAAGATCCAGACCCCATTACATTAATTGGGTTAGTCCTTATGTCCTTTGCCAACATGCCCCGGGGCTCCATTGCTGGACAATGCACTAGACATGTGCTGGCTGCTGCCCTATACCCATTGGCAGCTGCATTTCATTACAGATATTGTATATACATACAACATCAAAGTCCTCTGGAGTGAAGGGTTTATCACCTAAAAAGGTAATTGCTTCTTTGAAAGCTTCACTGAAGACTTTCAAGATCTGGCAAACCTCAAAAGTGAAACTGCAGCAATCAATCTTTGCCATCCAAGTCCAAAACATAGCTTCAGTCCAATTAAATAAAGACTTTTTGTTCATGAAAATATCAAATACTGGGAACTAGAACAAAGGAACTAGATGTGCATCAAACACGCTTTAATATTTTCTTCTAGTGTGAATGACTGAACATCTTAACAAGGGGCTTACATTCACCAGAGGAAGCAAACATAATAATGGGTGCTCACTTGACTTGTGCATTGCATTCTTTTCCCTGCTACTAGTCACACAGTAGCAATCATTTACATCACATTAGAAAAACTGGAATATGCATCATCAATAAATTGTACTTTAGTAGTGCATCTATGCAGTACTACTGAAATATTAATTGTTTGAAAGGAATGAAGAAAACCACAAAGTAGGACAGATAATATAGTTTTAATAGGCAATATCAGTCAATAGAAACATTCATTATTAATTATTTTCTCCTGTCCTTATGTTGTTTACCGCTAGCTTATGTGGCATACTTAGTCACAGGAAAGTTATGCCAAATCAACATGAAGTTTCAGGATTAACAGTGGGGTTGCATTAATTACATAAATAATGCAGCTTGCAACTTTGTATTGTCCAGCAGTGTAGCCTTAGCAGAGTGACCTCTTTTCCTGTGTATTAGTAAGAGCTGAGAAGAACGGTATGCCAAAGTTAAGTTAGGATTCTTACATGGTCGAGAGCTAGGCAGCAGGTGGGTGGGCCAGCAGCTATTTGCAAGCAGTATGAGTAAGATTTCCTGGCAAAATAAGCAATAACTGGCAGAAGAGACAAAAGGAGCCATCTATCTACATGTGCCAAGACTGGGTAATAAAGTTCACTACTTTGGCAATGGGCCAAAGTGAGTTATGATTCTCTTTAGATAGATGTGAGGAAACACGTATATAACTGCTCCCCTTTTTAAAAAATGTACTGAAGAAGTTTCTTCTAAAACAGTTTCCTTTGCAATGCATTTCTGACCAAAAAAAAAAGGCAAGTTATACAGTTATGAACTTTTACTTCTTAATTACTCTCTGATTTAATCAAAATTGCTCCAATTCCTACCCATTAGTATGCTGCAACATCCCTGTAAGCATTAATCTGTATACGACTAATTTTCTTCATAAGTGCTGGCAACAGTCTCATGACCTCACATTATGATCAACCAATTAAAGTTTATTCTGGTAAAGTAATGTTTGTAGCATGACATGCTTCACAGGTTTGGCACTTGGATATATAGCAACCTGACAGCACATACACACGTGCTTGTGCAGTTTCAACTGAGCTCAGTTAAACTGATCTTTGACCAGTAATACAAAGTGGTTTTTACTTTTCTAATTGGCCCCCAGAATCAGATACAATTATGCCAAGTGTGACCAAAAAGGAAATGACAAAGAGGAACCCAGTGGAAACTGATTATGAATCAAGAAGTTGTTCACACACACAGCTCTCTCTAATAAATTAAGCCACCTTGCCCCACATATTGCAAATCCAAAATATGGATTTTTACTAGAGCAGTCTTATTACTTAATGCTGTTCTTTAAAGATTTAATTTTCCCACTCTTATTTCCATGGCATACCACCTTACTCTTCAGGTGAAGTTACTGGGACCACTCATAGAGTAAGGCACTTTACAATGGGTGTATTGGTGTCAGAATAAATCCCCAAGGCATCAAACAAATGCTTATTTCCAGTCATTGGGGAAGACAGACTCCTACAAGGCGCTCTACCGTGGCATGTCACCCCACACTTTTTATGCTAAGCAAATATATAAAAACAGAGCTGAGATTAGATTGGTCATTTTCATACTTCTGTATATTACCTCGTTTATCCACAGTTCTCTTATTTCAGAGTAAAATGGTCTGCAGTATCCCACTGAGTGATTTTATTCAATATTTCAAGTGACACTGCTCTATCACTGGGTAATGGTAGGTAATGAAGAATGTTGGAAGACATCAATTAATGTTTAACTCTCTGTTTGTAATTCATTTCCAAAGACCTCTCAATTAGGAGCCCAGTCAAATGTAAACTTGTCCTCCTCAATCATTTACTATCAATACTGCTCAAATGAAAAAATAGTCCAGAGTTCTGATTTACCAGGATTTCCATGTTAATAAATGTTAGCAATTGCTTAAACCTCAGACACTTGTTCAAGAACAAATCCTATTCACCTGGGAACCTAAAATGCTTCTTTATAAACACACCAATGTTTATACTGGCCAAGGGTCTGAGAGGGAAAGGCATGTTAAAGTGTGGTATTAGAGGGTGAAGTGGATATTGGTTTGGTTTGATCTCATTTCTAATGGTTTATTTACTGATCTGATGGTGAGGAGAAGCTGCAAGTTTTGATTTTTATATAACTAAATTTTAACCTAGGGCAATAGTTTCTAGAACCCTCCAAGTTATTTTTGTATTCACTACCAATCAAATAAATAAAATACTTTATATATTATACTACTAATATTTCCACTCCAGAGCTTACCCTGTATTGATGAAATATTTTAAACCATTTGAGAATGGATTGTGTCTACAATTGTTATTTTGGGGAATACTGGAGAAGTACTGCATTTCTTACAACTGATTTATCTCTGTGTAATGATGTATTTTTTACTTCACACCTAGATGTGAGGAAATAAATTAAAATATGATGTAACTGATGTTTATAAGACATTTTGAGGGAAGCATACCCTCCAGCTTCTTAGATACATAGTTTACAAATCAATTATCTTTGCTAAATTGTATTATGCAAGGATCTAAGAGGCTTTCCATATTTATTCAACAAGTTAGAATCATAGAATAATAGGTATGGAAGGGACCTCATGAGGTCATCTAGTCCAACCCCCTGCTAAAAAGTAGGACCACTCTCCCTAAATCACCCCAGCCAGGGTTTTGTCTAACTGGGCCTTAAAAATCTTCAAAGATGGAGATTCTACCACCTCCTTAGGTAACCCATTCCAGTGCTTCACCACCCTCCTACTGAGAAAGTTTTTCCTATCATCCAACCTCAACCTCCCCAGCTGTAATTTTAAATCATTGCTCCTTGTTCTGTCCTCTGTTACCAATGAGAACAGCCTCGCTCCCTCCTCTCTGGAGTAGTTGAAGGTTGCTATCAAATCTCCCCTCAGTCTTCTCTTCTGCAGACTAAATAAGCCTAGTTCTTTCAGTCTCTCCTCATACGTCATGTGCCCCAGCCCCCTAATCATTTTTGTTGCTCTCCGCTGGACTCTTTCTAATTTGTCCACATCCTTTCTGTAGTGGGGAGCCCAAAACTGGACACAGTATTCCAGATGTGGCCTGACCAGTGTCGAATAGAGGGGAATTATCACATCCCTCAATCTGCTGGCAATACTCCTACTGATGCAGCCTAATATGCCATTGGCCTTTTTTTGCAACAACGGCACACTGTTGGCTCATATTCATCTTCCTGTCCACCATAACCCCCAGGTCCTTTTCTACAGCGCTGCTACTTAGCCAATCGGTCCCCAGCCTGTAGCAGTGCATGGGATTTTTCCGTCCTAAGTGTAGGAGTTTGCACTTGTCTTTGTTGAACCTCATGAGGCTTTTTTCGGCCCAGTGTTCCAATTTGTCCAAGTCTCCCTGGATCTTGTCCCCGTCCTCCAGAGTATCTACTATTCCCCCCATCTTAGTGTCATCTGCGAACTTACTAAGCACGCAGTCTATTCCATCATCAAGATCATTAATGAAGATGTTGAACAGAACCAGCCCCAGGACCGACCCCTGGGGCACTCCACTTGTTACCGGTTGCCAACTAGACATCGAGCCATTGATTCCTACCCTCTGAGCCCATTGATCTAGCCAGTTTTCGATCCACCTTACGGTCCACTCGCCCAACCCATACTTCCTTAACTTGCTGACGAGAATGCTGTGGGAAACCGTATCAAAAGCCTTGCTAAAGTTGAGGTATACTATGTCAACGGCACTTCAGTTCTTAAGAACGCTCTAAATTCCCATTTAAAATGACGAGGCACTAGACTCTAACCCAAGTTAATAGTGCTATCCCTTGGAAGTTCACTACAGAAAGTGGTTACCAAACTTTTTAGTCAACTGAAATACCACAAAGACTGATCTTGGCTAAAACAGCCAATACCTACTACCACCTGTTCAACTGTGTATGTCAGAACTATAACACTCCCAGTTTTATAAGTGCATATAATTTAGAGAGTTGGCTGGCAGAGGCTCCCCATTGAGTGTTAAATTGTTAGTCTTTACTCAGACACGCAGGGGAGTAAAGTCTTCTCTGTTTAGGCCTAGTAATATTATACCACCAGTTGCAGAGGAGAAAATAGTGCTGCTGTGCTGCTACTCATCAGAGGTTTGACTTTGCTTCAACCCACCCCAACCTTCCAAGTAGGTGCCCAGGTGCAGTGGGAGCAGTAAACTGCTCTGTGGAAAGGATAGAGTAATATACACTTCCCACCCAAACATATGGGAGGAATTGCAACACACGCAATTAATTCTTTGGACTGCTCCTGAGGTGGGGGAGCTTTGAGCCAACCCTTACTCAGGACAGCTTGTATAATTGCCATCTAAAGCTAAAGTAGGGAAAGGAACTTAGATGATCAGTTTCACAAGCCTTAAGTGCCTCCAGCACTATATATACTGGCAATTGGGAAGACACTGCAGTGAAATACTGCCAGGAGAGTCAGCTGGTTCACCAACCAGTAATTTATTGCTCATCCTCTCCACTGTGCTTACCTTCTATTTACTGGGGAGTAGATTCCAATTTCTATATCATTATGCAAGCTTGTTCTTTTAACTGGGAACAGATTTTGGGAAGGAAAATAATAGATTGGAGTTTTCTTAGCAAATGAGATCAAAGTGATTTGATCAATGAGATCAAAGGCATTAACATGAGGTGCTGCATGGGAAATCCTAGGCTACAGCTTGCTTTGATGAGGTTTTTAAAAAGTATGTAATATAAGTGTGCAAATGTGTATGGTATTGGACTTTTGTGCTTCCTTAATTATTACGGGTGCAATTTTGCCATCTTTACTAATAGTGTGCAATAATATTTTATTAATTAAGTAGTCCCAGGGATGTGCACAAATGGAGGTGACAAGGGCACCCCCCCCTTGTGCATCACTGGGTGCACAAACTCCTCTGGCCTCAGGCCACGGTCATAGGGAAGGGGAGAAGGGTGAGCTCCTGATGGGGTAGGGGGCCTCAGAGGGCACCGAATGTTAAAATTCTGGACATGACCCTGAGTTGTCCAACTGAAACCCATAAGACTACTTTGCAGAAAAGTACTACTCAGAGGCAGGATTTGAGCCCTAGAATTTAGGGTCTCTTTATAAAAATAGAGTGTTCCAAACAGTCTACAGTTGACCCATACAGGTTGTTCACTTGGGCAAGCCAAGGTTAATAAGAAATGAAACACCATGTGCACTGTACAATGCTCACAAATAAGAACATTTCAAATGTGGTCAAGGATACAGCCCCGCACTAGTGGATGTGAGGAGCTCCCTTCCAGTGTCCAGACAGCAACTGTGAAAAATCAGATGTGGCGGGGGGAGGGAGGTAAAAGACACCTATATAAGAAAGTCCAGAATATCAGGAATGTTCCAATAAAAACCTGGAAATCTAGCCACGACACCCTGGGGAGCATTGGGAGGCTTTCAGAATACCTCCTGATGCACAAAAGCATGTAGATACTGATACTGAAAGTACTGAAGGTTGCCATGCTCCTCTTTGCCCGGGTCCTGTGCAGGTCTCGGCAAAAAGGGAGCTGCGGCTGCGATCTCCCAGGGACCCACGCGGGTCCCGGCAAAAAGGGAGCCATGGCTCCTTTCTCCCTGGGACCCGCTCGTGTCCCCGGCAAGAAGGGACCCGCAGGACTCTCTTCTGGCCGGGACCCATGCATAGGTCCCAGCAGAAAGGGAGCGCAGGGCTCCCTTCTCGCTGGGACATGCTCAGGTCCCCAGCAGAAAGGGAGCACAGGGCTCCCTTCTGGCTGGGACACGCTTGGGTCCCCCAGAGAAGGGAGCGCAGGGCTCCCTTCTGGCCAGACCCATTCTGGCCGGGACCCGAGTGGGTCCGGCCAGAAGGGTGCCCTGTGCTCTCTTTTCTCTGAACCCACAGGGGTCCGGGCAAAAAGGGAATGGCGCTCACTACAGTCACTACTAAGAAAATAAGGGCCAAATTCTGCTCAAGAAATAAGCACAGAAATTGATGGAGTTAATTCCAATTTTTATTATTGTATAGCTGAGATCAGAAGCTGGCCACTCAAGTCTTTAAGTTTTTATTCAATAGGGAATAAAAATAATAGCAGAATTTACTGGAGTTGAAAGCTGGGGATGATTTCAATTTCTGTCAGATTTGATATCTACACAGTGGAATCTTATGTACAAATTAACACTTCTCTAATCACATTATCCTAAGGTAGTTGATGGGAGTATTATTTTAGAATCTCTAGGCCTGTCTTGATTCTTTTTTTCAAATTTGATTTTTTAATTTTACACAGCATTTCCTTAAATTATCCTTTGAAAAATCAATGATTTAATTAGAAAAACACATTTAGTTTCTAACCAAATGGAAGCATCTGGTATGGCATGCAAATAAAGAATCTTGTTTGACACTAAGTCATGCCCTGTTACTAGAACTGCCAGAGGAATAAAACAAGGCCAAGATTTTCAAAAATAGGAACCTACATTTAGACTTGAAAGTCATGCTTATCTATGGATTTAGAAAAGTGCTGAGCACCCATCTTCCCCCACAGCAACGTGGCTTGAATAATAAAACAAAAATCCAGTAGACTAGACCTTGTATTTCTACAGAGCTAAATGGATCTAGAATGTCAACCTGTTGTAAACGTAAAACCTGTGACTTTTCTATTGGGATTCTAAATGTGGGTAAAAGCATTTCCCCATTTTCACTTTAATTGTATTAGTGAGATAGAAGCACAAAAACTGTTGACACGTGATTACTTATAGCTAAAAAAGCTTCACTTAAAGCATTTAGGACCTACTTATGGATTGAGGTGCCAAACTGTAGGCACTCAAGCTTGAACATTTTGGTTTACAGGCACCATTCAACCATTAGATGCTCTACATTAGTACACAAATTACTGTGGACACTGGAATCCTATATAGGGTCAGAGCCAGCTCCCATAAATTCAATGGATAACCTGTCAATGACTTTACTGGAAGTTGGCCCAGATCTCCACATGGATACCAGGAAGAAGGGAGCACAGGCTCCCTTCTTGCCGGGAGCCCTGCTCCCTTCTCTCCAGATCCCCATGGGTCCGGGCAAGAAGGAAGCCGCTGGCTGTTCCAGCTGACAGGGGACCCTCTGGGAATCTCAAAATGTAAACCAAAATGTTTTAGAATCCCAATAGAAAAGTCACGGGTTTTATGTTTACAACAGGTTGACATTCTAGATCCATTTAGCTCTGTAGAAATACAAGGTCTAGTCTACTGGATTTTTGTTTTATTATTCAAGCCACGTTGCTGTGGGGGAAGATGGGTGCTCAGCACTTTTCTAAATCCATAGATAAGCATGACTTTCAAGTCTAAATGTAGGTTCCTATTTTTGAAAATCTTGGCCTTGTTTTATTCCTCTGGCAGTTCTAGTAACAGGGCATGACTTAGTGTCAAACAAGATTCTTCATTTGCATGCCATACCAGATGCTTCCATTTGGTTAGAAACTAAATGTGTTTTTCTAATTAAATCATTGATTTTTCAAAGGATAATTTAAGGAAATGCTGTGTAAAATTAAAAAATCAAATTTGAAAAAAAGAATCAAGACAGGCCTAGAGATTCTAAAATAATACTCCCATCAACTACCTTAGGATAATGTGATTAGAGAAGTGTTAATTTGTACATAAGATTCCACTGTGTAGATATCAAATCTGACAGAAATTGAAATCATCCCCAGCTTTCAACTCCAGTAAATTCTGCTATTATTTTTATTCCCTATTGAATAAAAACTTAAAGACTTGAGTGGCCAGCTTCTGATCTCAGCTATACAATAATAAAAATTGGAATTAACTCCATCAATTTCTGTGCTTATTTCTTGAGCAGAATTTGGCCCTTATTTTCTTAGTAGTTACTGTAGTGATTTTATTTGCAGTTTCTGGCTCTGTTAGAATTTAAAGGGCATCTTTCTCCTCTAATTTCACAGATTGATTTTTAATCATTTCTTCAACAAGAAAAAAGTCAAAGGAGACTTTTCTGTCACTTTGCTGATGGTTTGTGAAAGGTTTAAGGGGGTCATTTCTGGCTGGTACAATAATATTTACATTAAGGAGGTCTAAGGCATGCTTCCCCTTGAAAAAAATAGAACTAATATGATTATTTTCTCCATAGTCAGCAATCTAGTCTGCCAGTTAAAATAAAAATCTCTACCTTTGAGCTCCCTGGACACTTGCCCAAATTAAACCCTAGATTTCCCTCAGCCCACTTTGTGCATACTTATGCAAATAAATTCTAAGTATGAAAAAGTCCAAATATTGGAGAGAAAATTATGTAACTTCAGTTCCTGGGTTTTTTTTCCCTCCCAGTACTGACAGTATTAACAAGGTGATTTAACTTGGAATATCAACCTCTGTAAGTAATACCCTACAGTAGAATAGATTTGACAGATTTGTTTGCCCTTCTCTTCTTTCACTCTCTCACACAACATTACTCTGAATTTAAACTAGATACAGAACCGTGAAATCATGAGCTTTCCCAATTGCATGCACAGAAACAAAATCTCAATCCTCCAGAGCAATTTCTGTTAGGCATTCCAGTGCCAAGGCAGGTCAGTGAAGTTATTATTAGTTCTAATTAGCACTCCCTACAAGCTGTTGAATTCTTTACCTGCAGCCAAGAGGCACTCAAGACAATGCAGAATTTTCTTATTTCTTTCAAAGATTTAACACCCATCCTGATCATTACAATCAAATAGCACCAAGGCAAACTGACTTTTGGTAAAAATAAGATTTGATCCATGCACATGAAATGGTCTATACAGGCAGAGATTAGATAAAATAAAACCTTCCACTAAACTCCACAAATTCTTGGACTCTGAATGGAAAGAAAAACATTTGGCATTGCTAATTATAGAACAGACCATATGTTATAACAGATCAGAGACAGACAATTCACACCGTCAGTTCAGTCATGACAATGTACTTTCGGGTCTGTGCTGTAGGGGTCTGAATATGAACATAAGAATGGCTATACTGGGTCAGACCAATGGTCCCAGTATCCTGTCTTCTGATAGTTGCCAATGCCAGGTGCTTTGGAAGGAATGATCAAAACAGGTAATCATCAAGTGATCCATCCCACCGGCCATTCCCAGCCTCTGACAAATAGCAATCTGTGGCTCGCAGGGCCACAGTGACACTTGGGTCTGAGGTCCCCGAAGTTCCATGGTGCACATGGCCCCAAAATTCTTTAACATGGCACTGCCAATCAGCTTTCCCAGTGAAACTGAGCATTACTGTGAAGAACAGAAGCCAAGAAAACCAAAATAAGCATTGCATGGCTTGGTGAGGTAATCTAGGTATAGCAAGAGAGAATGGGAAGTCAGCCAAGTGAATTTAGCCCTTCACTAACCAAAATCATGACTAGTCAGCTGAACATAGCTAGCATTTAGTTTTTTCTGTGATAGACTTCTTTTTTGGTTATCTGGCTGGCAAGTCTTGCCCACATGCTCAGGAATTAACTGATTGCTATATTTGGAGTCAGGGGGGAATTTTCCCCCAGGGCAGATTGGGACTTTTTGCCTTTCCCTGTAGTGAGGGGCATGGGTCACTTGCTGTTGGTTTCTCTTTAAGTCTTTAAACCATGATTTGGAGACTTCAGTGAGTCAATCATAGGTTAGGTGTCTATTGCAGGAGTGGGTGGGAGGTTCTATGGCCTGCAGTTTGCAGGAAGCCAGACTAGATGATCATATTGGTCTTTTTTGAAATTCAAATGTATGAATTTATTAATGTATTCTCCACAAGGGAGGAATTGCAGGTTCTCAGCCTGAACCACATGGGCAAAAAGGGTAGAGGGAGACTTTTTAAAAATATGGCTGCTTCTCTGAGGTGGTGGCCAACTTGCCAACCATCACCACATGCAAATAGACCATGCCAGTATTTTCTTCAAAAGCAAAGCAATCATTTATTGAAAGCAAGTATTAATAAAGTGAGACTCAAAAATTGAAAATTATTTACTTCAGAAATCACTTTTACTTGCAACTTTTATCACAGCATGCACAGGACAGAGCAACAGTCATGGAGAATGCAACTCTACTGCAGCACATGCAGTACCAATTTTACTCTGAGGAATATATATATATAATTAATCATCTAATCATTCAGCAAATGTTAATCAGACAGTTACTGGATGGATGGAGAACTGGACCTTCACACATGCCACAGACACTCAGCTTTATTCACATACAGACCCAAGCACTCTTTACTTACCAAATCGTCTCATAGAATCCCTCTGGTTTGTCAAGAGGTCCTTCTGCTCTGTCCTAGCAAAGGATTACCTTTTGGTTATGAGCGTATGACAGGGACTGTGTTAGCCTGGTCACTCAAAACCTGAGGTGCACCTATGCCTTTGATGATGCTTACTGATGATTCTTGCTTCATGCTTCTTTCTCTGCCTTCTCTGTTTCCTTTCCTCCAGCTTTCTGCTCCAATCCCTGCCTCTAAAGGATACAGAAACAACTGGTTTCTGTGAAGCAGTGTGTTAGGAGCTAAAATTCACCTGCATGTACACAAAACTTTCCTGTAAGCAATGAGTAACTTTCCTGGACAACAGTTCTTGACAAGCCATTTGAAATATTGGCAGCTATGCATGAACCCCAGCTCAAGCTGTTAGCACCCAGTTCTCTGATGCAGGAAATATAATTGAGCAGGTCAAAAGAGTTAAAGAAATCACACTTCAGCAAAAAAGTGGGGTAGGGAGAGAGGAATGGCCACTTCACCCATTTTGAGTCAATTTCATTTTGGGTACCCCAGAGATTCATCATGTTAATCCTGGTGTGATCATGGTGGAAACAAGTCAGTGACATTTGGGAGGGAGTAAAATATTATATTATAGTCCCCAATATTGTCAGTCCCAAGAATTGAAAAGCCATGGGTCAAGCCCCCCAAAAAATCATTAGATTGAGTTTAACCTCATGAGATTTTTTTAAACAAAAAAGTGGTCTCTATTTTTCTTCTATAGTTTGAGCCTTTATGATACATAGCTTTGTGTTTTCAAGCTTTTCTCCACAACTAGAGCATAGAAGTTTACTTAAGTAGATATTTTTATGTAACCATCTGATTCCAGCAGCTGGAACTTTAAGAAAAAAAATAAAAACCACACACCAAGTATCAGAAGACCAGCAATAATATTGCAAGAATTAGTAACAATGACCTCATTCAAAAAGTGCCTTTTTTTAAAAAAAAAGTTCCTGTTTGGTGCATTCATTAATGTCTGTAAAGTATTACATGGATTACCTGATGGAAATTACAAAGCATTACCTGATGGAAATTTTTCAGTATTGTTACAATGCAAACAAAACACTTGTAGCAGTGCGTAATAGTGGTGAGCTCTATAAACACCCCAAAACAAATGCCTAAATAATTGAAGTGACTAGCTCGTATGGATAGGTTGTTTCATTGCAGTACAGCCAAGTGAAATATTATGCAATGTGCTTAAATAGAACTTTTATAAAAATACTTCTCCTTTATTACATTAAAGGCTGGCTGTCAGTGTAGTCTGCAATACAATGGCAAAATTAAAATGAAATTAGTAAAAAGCCAGGTTCTTAGGAAATGAATTTTAAAGCAATAAAAGAAATGTTCCTTCTTTGTTTTCTGTATGTAGGTTGCTGGGGATAGGGGTTTGACTGGATAGTTTCTTGCAGGGAGATATAAAATAACTTCAGTTAAGCTTGTAATTTGATAATGGAAATAAACTATGTGCAAGAAAGCAGCCAATATTCGGTCAATAAAATAAAAAGTTATGTTTTTTCCTGCAGCTCTGCTTTGCGTTTTGCATACAAAATTCCAGTGTACTGTGGTAGGTTAACAAAAGTGGAATAAAGAAATTCGCACTTGGGCCCAATGTTCCCAGCCTTCACAAGAGTATGAAAATATACTTGCGGGAACAACTCAAGCCCTCACTTGGAGGAAGAGGTGGGAGAAGAGAGGTTCTAATTTATTTTATTTGTTCTATAATTCCTTCCTTTAAAAAAAGGTACTTTTATTTTGTCCATCTCTCCATCAGCAGCTACTATACCCATCTACGAAGGGTTTTATATCACTATCCATTTCTGTGCTTAATGCTCAGTTACTTGAGCTTAGGAATGGACAAAGGTTGTTTCCAGTTCTCCTTTCTCAATGCAGAGAGCCAAACTGTGCCACTAAACCTTGGGCCCAGCCATTTATTCTCTCATCTTTCCCTAATCTGAGAAAAAGAATGAGTTCAAGAACATTTAATGATAACATATTTGTTTGGAGGGATCTTTACTTGGCAAAGATCAGGTCCTTGGATGTTGGATTCTACAAGTAACAACCCATATGTCCTAAAACAACTCCTCATTTCTTTTCTTCTTAATTAACCACAGCTGCATTACTAGCTAGCTCTTTAAATAACTGCTTAACAGCAATCCTAGGAAATAACACCCCAAAAAAGGCTCGAAAGCTATGTGTGCTCAATGAACAACAATTTGAGAGTCTGAACAGCACAGCTGGTTATTCACTGTGGGGGGGAAAAAGTATTTTTTCACAAGTTGTCAGTTTATTTTTAACTAGAATTCCCAAGTATTGTCAGGTGGTGATTTTCTTCTAAATAAGCCTTCATACAATGATAAACAATTTGATTAAAAGGAAACAATCAAAGCAAAATCTTTCCCAGCACCACCCCCACAACAACCCTATTTTACCTTAGGCTTTCAGCTCTCTGAATTCAGCACAACAGAGCTTATTTCCATCTCAATTTGCAGGCATCTAATTTTAGAAAGTCAGCGCCTTTCCTCCTTACACTTCCATGGCAGTATGGTTTTATTATTGTTATTTGGGTTTCTGGGAAGGATGACAAAACCTAATTGAAATCTAGGATTAGTTTGGATCCAAGACTCATTGTATCCCTCCAAGTTTAGAAAATTTAAATCTAAGTGATTCCAGTTTTTGTCCATTTGATCTTGACACACCATGACTGTAGATCTATGCACATATTCTGGGATTTCTTGATAGCTACAGCAAGCAGAGGCCAAATTTTAGCACGGTACTGAAGTCATCAGCACAGTCATTTCTCTGAAGTATGACCGCAGCACTTATTTGGTTGCTGAAACTTAACAAGGCTGTTAAATGAAATAAAATGGCACATCTAATAAACATTGCTATATGCCAAATATACAGTGTTGTGCTGAAGTAGGGTTTCTTTAAAAATATTTTATTTAAAAAACACATTACTTACTACAAAGATAATCATTATGCTCCAATAATGTGATTCAGAGCCCACAATGCAAGTAAATTGGAATGGTGTGATAATAACCGTTACATCCATGCATATTTCCACAAAAACCTTTGTAAAGAGATGTGACTAAAATAAATGGGCAACTGTCAGGCTTAGCAGGAATCTTGCTTTTAAAAAGTCACAATGCCATGTGAAATCTACAGTATTACCAACCCTTTATGATATATTTACTGTTTATAAACAACTTTTACACAGTGGTGACTGCAATGCTTTAGGCAAGCAGCTCCCCATTGTGATTCTGGAATTTTTTTGTTAGAGTTGTGAACATTTTATGAAGCCTTGCTGACAAATTATTGCTCTCAGAAATGCCTTATTTCCCAGTAACAATATCTTAGCACAACTTTACTCCTCTCTGTTTTCTTGTCTTTATGGGGTGGGGCAGGGTCCATGGAAGAATAATCCATTGGCTAGAACATTTTTACACTGAGTAACTTTGTACTGCCCAGGAAATTTTTTTAGTCTAAGCAAGTTTTCCAAAATTCAAAATCACAACTTTCTTAACACCTCCCCCCTCTCCCCCAGTATTTGGCATAGCTCCCTGCCTCACTGACCACTCACAGACTCCATGGAGTAACTAACAAACACTTGTATATTCTGTCATGTGATGTCCCAGTCACCGCATATGCCAGAACTTTTCTTTCAAAAGATGTCATGTTTGACATTCCTGCTAAGATAGTCATGCATACAGTATATATATAACTTCCCTCACATTTGATTTCCGCTGGCAGAAAATGCAGCTGCATCTGTTTTCTGCTTCCTACATTTTTTCACATCTATCCTTTTTACTGAAATACAATACAGTCCATGTGGAACTGTAGGAAGAATGGGATAATATGCAGCCTCAACAATGATTATTTAGAGTATTTATTTTTAATAGTTTTGAAATGTGGCCAATTTGAATGGCTGCATCTCATTTCATTTTACAATGTTGCCACCACTTTATAAACCTTTGGCAATTGGAAGCTGTGCACTTTGGTATACCAAATATCATAAATGAAACCCTTCTACCAGGTGGAGCTGGCAGCAAAAAGGGCCAACTTCAATATCTAGGAGTTCCTCATAACAATACAAAACAGACTTGGCTCAAGCCCCCACCCAGTAATGTGGGAAATTTACCAGCACCCCTCAGCCCTTCTTAGAGAATACTTTGCTACTCCTAGGCACCAAGTCTGTGCATAACAAAGGAGAAAGGGAACTAAGCATTAATTTGAGAAAGCACCTCAACCACATTCAAAAGCATATATGACCAAAAGCAAACCCAACCACTCTCTGTGTTGAGCCATGTTCTTTGCCCATTTCCCACCTTGGAGTGGTAAAGTCCAGCAAATGAATATCTCTTTATAGCAGAGCTCCCCCCATCCTTCCTGCTGCACCCCGCTCACAGTTGGCTGTCCTTAGTAAAGGCCCAGAGTTAAGAGGGGCATTCATGGAATTCACCTTCCATCTTTGGGGCCTGGGCGGGAGGCATTGAGCAATGTTCTGCTGCCCACTATCCTCAGCTGCCGCTGCTAGCTGTTCCCACAACATCTTTCAGAGGTTCTATCAATTAACCTAGCTCTTAGAGATATCATAAGATAGTGAAGAACATCATAGCCAGTGCAGTCTCCTTGTTCACTGTCCCCACAGAAGGTCTAAGTCTTAGCTCAGACACTACCTCAGCAGTGACGTCAGTTCCAGGAATCACCCACCAGAAACAAAAGCTCTTTACTGAGTCTACTCAGCTCCATCATTACACATTCTTTGGGCAGAGCCCACACCATCATTAAGAACATCTGTCCCCACACACACTTCTCTCCACTGGGATTTGGCATCCAGAGCCCTTGTTTAGCAAATGAGGTTGAGTTTAGGGTAACTCCCTCAAGCAGGACATACTGAGTACAGTTCTACTGCCCTTTAATCATACAATAAGAGTAACATATCATTACCCCTGCATTCAAATACTAGAGTGAGTTGTAACCCCAAACCAGCCAAAATTGGTCCATTTGGCAAAGCTTCTCCACCTGCTGTGCACCTGGGCGGAGTAGCTGTGTCTATGCAAACATTGCCTGCTCCTGAAGAGCTTTCCCCCAGCTTATCGCTAGCTGTCAGGGGAGAGCTCATTCAGACTATGCTTATACTAGCAACATTTTTAGAAGCCTTCTTTGCCTGATAATTTCACAGCCTCTAGTTTACCATTCTCCTAATGAACACAAACACACAATAATTAAACAGAGAAATATTTCATCCTGTCAGATGTTTGGCTGTCTGGAGCATGCGGAGAGGCTGGAGGGAGAAACTGATTTGTCTCCATAGCAATTAGAGGAAATACACCTGTAAAACTGTCTGCATTGATTGATCTGCTGCAAGATGGTTACTGGAGACCAGTCCAAGTATCTACATTTCAAGCATCCTTCATATGCAGTGGTGGCAATAGGTTGTTCTGTTATGATCACTCAGTCAAGTTAGCTTCCAATTCTGCCTTTTCTAGGGTCAGAGTTAATTTTCTCTCTGAAGCACACAAATGGTGTTTGTCCTCACCTACCTGTACCTGTGGTTTATGACAATTATCTTACCTCAAAGTAGTTTTTAACTCATGAATTGCAGGACTTAAAAGGGAGGAGAGAAAAAACTCAAGAGGGTGCAAAATACCCTTCCTTGGTCAAACACTATACAGAGCTCTGCTAGGAAGGTTCTCTTTAAGTTATAGACAAATTCCATTTTCATAGATCCTGAATGTAATGCACAGCTTTGCTGCATCTCTTGCACTGCTCTAGGCATCATATGCCCCAAGAAAACTCTTCAGTTGCTGGAAAGGAAAAATATTTCCTTCTACACAGTTCTACCAAAAAACTACCTGCATTCAAGCAGACAGATAGCTGAGCCACTGTGTCCTCTGTCAATGCCAGTGGTACGGGACAGCTGTGGGCAGACAGCAATAAGTGTTCATATCCAATGACACAGGCCTAATCACGGCAATATTTGCTCAAGTGAGTAATACTTAGGGAGCAAGCCTCAGAGGCATGTTTGGGTCAGAGTTCATACAGCCATGGTAGAATTTAAACTGAGAAAAAGAAGTCAGCATATTTTAAAACTTCAGTGGTTTGTGACCACACCCAGAGACATCAGTTATCCATCAGAACAGTAATAAGCAGAAAGATACTTAAGCCTTGAGAATTCTAGGCACGGTGGGCTACAATCTGCATCTTTAGCTGATGGGAATACTATGTGATTACACGCACCTACACGACACAAATGCCACAGAGCCATTGTGCTGAGCGGTCTAACCACGTTCCCTGCAGACGAAGCAAGACATTCATCTGGTGACGGGTGCAGCATTATTCACACCCAGCAAGGGCAGCCAGGCCAAACTCATGCTGTAACCTTAGAGATCCAACACCCAGATCAGGTTGCCGAGCTCAGTCAGCCGCATGGGATAGGAGCAGGGAGAGAATGGTCGGTGTCCCATTCTCCAGTAAATACCTACCCCTGCCCAATCTATCCTTCCACAGTTGGAGGACACCCTAACTTCCATACCCATCCTGCTGCCCAGAATGCGGTCCTCCTGATGTCTCTCCCCCACACAGCCAGGTGACACCTCCACCCTGTCATTCCACATGACTCCCAGCCTCGCTTATCTTCTCATACTGGACCCCCAGCCCCTTTTAAATCCCTAACTCCTTCCCCCAGATTCCAAATCCCCCATCCCTTCCTCTGCCCCTCATGGGCCATACGCCATGTATGTTCTTTAAGTGTCTCAGCTTGCTGCCATTCTTCTCACTTGCTGGATGGGCAGCAGGGGAGAGATTCTCAGTTGTTCACATCTGGCCAGGGTATCTGGAGTCTTAGCCCTGAATCCCCTGTTGACTCCTGCAGGACAGAAGGTGGGAGAGCATCTGGTTTGGACATATCTTGGAGAGAGGCACCTCTGGGTCAAAACAGGCCATCAAAGTTTACCAATAAGTCCTTAGTCCAAAAAGATTGAAAAAACACCCATCTAAAACTACAATGAACAGCAACAAAACCTTAAAGAAGCATACACTAGCTGGAGATTGCAAGGACACAGTATGCACCAGACATGTTCCCTCCCTACTATCCAGTACTCCCCATCTCCCACCTCCACTGGGCTGTGGCAATAGCCTAGGACTTACCTACAGTGGATTTATACCAAATAAGGTCTCCCCAGCATGGAAGCCATAGTTAATTTCTGTCCCCTTTCAGCTGCCAATTGAAGCCCAATTGGAAAATGTTATTTTAAGTGGCAGGTGAATCTGACATTTCTAGGAAGATAACAAGCATCCATGTGCCTACTTGGCCTCTGTCACAGGTTACAAGATTCTTGCACAGAGATAATAGGAGTGGATAAAACAATTAGGAATGGATAAAGCAGTTTTTGGCCAGATCAGCAATCAAAACCTTTGCCCAAAAATGAAACCTAATGTTATCAGAAGCTTGAGAAGTGTTACATTTTGTTATTGATTTTTCTTTTTCACTTTGTTTGGGCTGAGACCACACACATCCTGAAATATCATGAGAAAGGCAGCACTCACAGCCTGGCGAAACATGAGAAAAACTGGACATTGCACAAAAAGCCTATTTTGGTGACATTTCCAGTTCACTTTGTCAGATCCAAGAAGTCCAGTCTGCTCAAACAAGCAGCCACGCATTGGCATGTTTGTTCAAACTTTGCTTGCAGTGTTGTAGCCACATTGGTCCCAGGATATTACAGAAACAAGCTGGGTGAGGTAATCTCTTTTATTGAACCAACTTTGTGAGTGTTGTGCCACACTAATATTAACAGTAGATCATTCTTACAGCAGTTGTACCAGTTGCAAAATGCTCATGTCTATAAAACTTTCTTCTAATGTTTATGCAAAAATATTTCTAGTGAAGGATGCAGTTAAAAAAAAGTACACAAGAGCACTCCCACCCCCATGCAAAAGTCCTTGATATAGTCTTCTATCAGACCACTGATTCTGCACCACTGTTTGTTTTGTTCATGAAAAAAAATTGTCCTGCACAAAGTAAATGTGTTTTTACTGCCAACCTCCTAAGAAAAGAGGTAATAAAATGGAAGGATTGAAAGGAAAATTATGTTTACGATGAAATGAGCACTTGTTTAAAGGAATAATTCTCACTACATTTCAGCAAAACATGCCCTTTCGAGTGGCTACCACACAGAGCACTAACTCAGGACTACAGAGTGCTTCAGAAAAGACATATCAGTTGACAGACTAGAGTGACTGCTACATACCTTTGAAGTTAAAATACAGAAAACAAATACTGTAATTATATAATACTATAATTATAGTTAATAGTTACCAGAAAGGTTAGAAAGGAACTTGTGCAAATAAAGGAAACTCTCTCCATTTAATTGAAGGTTTTGCTATTAGGTTTGTCAGGCCTAGATGGAGCAGGATGTATTTCTCTTTTTTTTAAAAACACCATGTTCTTTCTGTGAATTCATAGAGAAAATTATGGAAGTTATTAAACTCCCTGGTAGAGTGTAATAGATGGAACTGGGTAGATTTTTCGCTTGCAATATGAGTCATTTAGTCTGGGTAGCCTCCATAAATCTGAGTAAAATGCATGATGTTGCTACAAAACAAAATGAAAGAGAAAGAGGACACATAGATCACCTAATCTCCATGGGGTTGGGTCAGTTCTTGGAAATGAGAATGAATCTATTTTCAGCTGTTATTTACAGGCTATGCTCAGGAGCCTTAGAAAAAAGAGAATTTCAGGCAACTCTTGGCCCCCAACATTCTTCTACCTTGAGTACCTGTTCACTTAACAAGCTTTTTAAAAAGAAAATTGCAATGCACTATAAAAATCTATTCTAAATATCTAGATTTATCGAATAAGCAACCATGGAAGCAGCCATTTTGGCACATCCCTCACCAACCATTGTCTCCTTAATGTTAAGGAAGCTCCCACCTACAATGGGCGAAAGGGAGAAACCTGATGAGCCATTAAGGAGACAATGGTTGTTCACACCCTCCTGTCTAAGGCATTCCTCCAGAATGACACAAGTTAAAGTTTAGATATAACATCAAATTCCTAACTTCTAATCGAAATAGAATTCCTAGACAAACTATATAATTACTCCCAGCAAATTACTACCTCTCTATTGATACCAAACATGACATAGTTCCTATGGATTATAGCATTTATGAGATATCCATAGAAAATATCATAAATGCTTCCCTAAATCCAGACAGCGTCACACCCTGCCCACATGCCCTGCCAGGGTCCCTGTCCCCCTTTGCCCCATTGCACACAAGGGGTGCCCCCCCTGCCACCGTGGACCTGTCCAAGGTCCCCCTAGTCCCACAGAGTCGACCTAGAGCATCCAGTGTGGATGCTCTTGGTCGACTTTGTAAGTTCCCCTTTAAGTCGACTATAATTTTAAGTGTAGACACACTAAGTCGACTTAAATTAACAAGTGTAGACATAGCCTTGGAGAGAGGGATAATAAAAGCAGATCTTCACCTGAAAACACAGAAAAACAAAGATATCTTCAAATGTCGCTGCAAAGTATTTGTATATTTCCTACAAAATCCATGCTGGCTCCAATGAAAGAAAAAGGAATAGAGCTCACCATACAATATCTCTCAACATCTATTGCCTCTTAGCTTTCCTTCCTGTATTTGTATTTCCTGCATCTCATATTCCATTAGCATTTTTATTAGCCTGAACTTCTTGCCAAGAAGCAGCAGCTCTCAAGAGGAACTGTCAGCACCAGGTGCTCCCTATTTCTCTATCTAGGTAATTAGACGCTTCTATCACTTTAGTAACTAAGGCTAAGTCTACACTAGGAAAAGTTAGGTCGACTTTGTTAAGTTGACTTAATAAGGTGAACTTTAAGTCAACTTAAAGTCGACCTTATTAAGTCGACTTAACAAAATGGTTACCCTTAACTGGGACTTATTAATTCGACCTAACTTCCCTTACGTCGCCCTAAGAAAGTGGTCTTATGCATCCACACTGGCCTTAGGTCAACCTAAGGAAGGGTTAGGTCGACCTACGCAGGGTTATTTCGAATACCCTGCGGTTTTTATTAAGTCGACCTAAGCTTTCATTAGGTCGATTTAAGTATCTTCTTAAGTCGACCTAATGAAAGCTTAGTGTGGACAGGGCTTAAGTTAGGTCAATTTAAGCCTCCTTAAGTCGACCTAACGTGCCAGTGTAAACATACCAGTAGCATAAGTGCCTCCCAAACATTAAAGAATTTATTCATACACTTACAAGGGAGTTAAGGAGATACTGTTCTTCCCAGTTTACAGACAGTTAACTGAGGTACTGAGCCTCAATCCATGTGCTTCAAGTACTCATTCCCAAGAACATCTTGCGTCCCTACTGTGTTTCTAAAATCTTATACACAAAACGTATACCTAGGGTAGTGTAGATAAATTATGGGAGTTTTCCTTTAATTTAGTCACCTGGAATTCATTCCAGTATTTTCCTTTATTCCACTCTGAAGAGTTTCTCTAGTAATAACCGATCAGCTCAGATTGACAACAAATATAGAAATGTTTTAGATTTATTTTTAACAAGTGAGTTAATGAAAAAACACAAGCAGGGTATGTTTTTCATTAGTTGTTACTTTGTGCTTAGATGCTTTACATGGATCTACATGGCATATGATTAGCTCTAATTACCAGTAGAAGTGTTACATAATATTGTTCCAAATGTATTTCTACAAGGCTTTTACCATTTATTTATTTTATACTTTGTTTTCATTATTTGGGGAAACACATTTTCTTAAGCTATGATAGTTCTAGAAACAAAATCCAGATCACTACAAGTAACTGAGATGTATTTCCTGGCCCAATCACATGATCT
The DNA here is from genome assembly GCA_007922175.1 of Pelusios castaneus. Lineage (NCBI taxonomy): Eukaryota > Metazoa > Chordata > Testudines > Pelomedusidae > Pelusios > Pelusios castaneus. Next base: position 11,654,596 of record ML685765.1, on the reverse strand, counting down.
AGAGCATTGTTCCAAACACAAATTGTTATTCATAGTGCAGTAGCATAGTGTGCTAGGTGCTGTATATACACAAATATTCTTTTAACATGACTGGGGTTGCTATAGATTGTCTCCCATGCTTTCCCACTTAACTGAATCAAAAGTCAACATGTTTAAATGAGTCTCTCTCTCTCTCGGTAATTTACAGATTACTTTGAAATTTTGCCATTCATCCAGGTGCAATTCCTAGTCCAAGCACACAGCTAGGTACCTACTCTATTTGCCCCTTGAATTTTTTCCCTTTCCCAGATGGCAGAGCATTAAGAGAGACATTCCTACCACCACAGCTTCCCCTCCCCTCCATGGTGAAACACATTCTCCATGGTGAAAAATCAGTGGAGATCCCATTCATGCTGTCTCCACCATCCTGCCCCTCCCACTCCCAGTAGAATAGTCAGGGGTGGGTGCAGGATTTGCAAAACCCTTGCTAGTTTACAGCATCAGATTTTTATCTATTTCATTTTCTTTACATTCCTCCGTTATGTCAGTAAGGCCTCAAAATAACCATGATTTTCAGAAGTGATATACGCCCTCATGCTTCAGGACATAAGACAATCTCTGTAACTGGGGTTCAGAACTAGGGATGCTAGGGGTGCAGCATCCCTTTGAAGAGGTTTCCCTCATACAGTTTTGTTTAGTGACTTTCAGCGCACGCGCGCACACCCGCACACACCATCCACCGCCATACAGATCACTCACCTCACCGTACAGATTGCTCCCACACCCCTGCTGGGACTAAGAAGAAAATACCTCTATGGACAAATTATTCCATAAATGTTCCCTGCAGAGGGACTTGCCACTTCTGCTGAAGCCCCTGGTACTGACCATTGTCAGAGGCAAAATACTGGACCCAGGTTGAGCACTGGCCTGATCCACTGTGGCAGTTCTTACGCTCCTCATCCACTGTACTTTTTACACAGAAAAGTGCCTGGCATGGTTTGTTCTATATAGCTGAGTGCTTATCACTTGTGCTGTTGTTCTGGTCTAAATGTTTACATGGGGATTTATTATATAGTAGTGAACTAGTTAACCATATACCGAATCTATTTTTACCTTTTAAAAGGGTCTGGGAGAGGATCTGCCTTTCTCCAATTTCTTGGTTCCTTGTATCCCTGTTTGCCATGAATTTTCAAAACATGAGCTATAGTTTCTGCATCTACCCCCGGGGCTAACTGATATCTGGTCCTGCAGAATTATCTTCCTCCCTTCATTTGCATACTTAATCCATCAGAATCAACTCAGTTCTATTTAAATTATATGCACAGACAACATTTGGTCCCTGCTGAAGACTAATGCATTAATAACCATCAGAATATTTTCCATTGCCATAAGACTCAGCTCTTAGTACCAATAAAAACAGGTGCACAACACACAAACAGGCACAGTAAACAAAAATTCATTTTACAGAAAGTTCTGAGAATTTTTGTAGGAAAATTACTAGTTTAAAAACTGTTCCCTCCCACTGACTGGATAGTGATGTTTGTACCTGGGGAAAGAGAAAGCAAGTTAGAAAACTCAATAAATCAACAGAGGCAAAACTCAAAAGATATCAAGTTTCAATTCTATTCTAAACTTTGAGCAGAATTTCCAGGTTCATTTGGTACAAAATGATTTTTAACCAGGATGTGTCTCTAGAACACTCCCAATCGAGTGCCCAGCAACTTGGCTGCGTCTACACTGGTAAATAAAGTCGACTTAAGCTTGCTTAAGTCGACGTAATATACCCTGCGTCTACACTATAGTTTCCTTAAGTCGACTTAAGGAAAATAAAGTCGACAATGAAAATTAAGTCGACTTTATAAAACCTGCTTTCTAGTAGACCTAAGGCTTAAGTCGACTCCCTAGAGTCGACTTAAGCTAGTGTAGCCATGGGGTAGCCCTAAGTCGACATAGGGCTCACCCAGGGCTACACCAATGCCCTCCCTGCCGGGGGGGGGCACAGGGGTAGCCTGGCATGCCCCCCAACCGGCAAGGCAAAACCCCGCCCAACCCTCCCCTTTGCCCTGCCAGGGTCCCTGTCCCCCTTTGCCCCATTGTACCCAGGTACAATGGGGCAAAAGCTGAGCCCCCTGGCATTATGCAAGGGGTGCCCCCCTGCCCCCGTGGACCTCCCTAGGTCCCCTTAGCCCCACAAAGTTGACCTAGAGCATCCAGTATGGATGCTCTAGGTTGACTTTCTAAGTTCCCCTGTAAGTCGACTTTATTTTTAAGTGTGGACACACTAAGTCGACTTAACTAAGTCGACTTAAAGTTGACTTAGTTAAGTCGACTTAAATTCACAAGTGTAGACATAGCCCTTCAGACTAGTGACAACTCATTTTGGGATTAAATTGTTCTAACTGCATACATCTTTTGCAACCTATCTGTAAATGGTAAGGATAAAATGTTCAGCTGTCTGCTCCCACATGCCAGAAATTATTGCTGAAGGTTTTTGTTTGTTTCTCTCCCGCTTAGTTTAATTTATATACATAATGTATATAAACTCACTATTAACTAGTGCTTACACTAGATTGTCTGCTAATGCTGCATTTTATAAAGCTTCAGACTTTAGGTTATCACTGAAGAACATAAAGCAACCCACTACAACTCTCTACCACCATTTAAATATCAGCTGCTGTTTAACTCCTCTCTCCTCACACCCTTTGGGGACTAAATGGCTGACGTTCCTGGAAGGAGTATATAACGTGGGCTTTGGAGGGCTACGTGAAGCAGAAGGGAGAATTGTCCATACTGAACACAGGCATGTTCAAGCGTAGACCATTGCTTTTCCACTGTAAATAACCTATTAATTCTCAAGCTGTCAAAATTCATTTGTTATCTAGTCCTCTTCTCTCAGCAATATCAGGGTAGTCAGAAGAGTGGCTAACTTTTGCAAATATTTTTTGCTATCATTATTCTCTGTCAAGCCTGGCCATGGTACAGAGACTCCCATGCTTTCTTTAGCTGATGATCTAGGGAAAATGGACAGAGGCCTACTGTCCAGGATGCTGTTATTACATTTATTAGCCTATAGTTGAGCACTTAGTATTGCTGACAGACCAGCAGGATCAAATTGGCCAATGGGGTTGTTCTTTAGATTCTCTGCTTGTTCTTTGCTGCAGGTCTTAGAGAAGAACCTGGGAAATACCAACTAGCCGCTCACTTGCTGTGGTGACACAGTGTTCCCGCCAGCTATATTCACTGTGCATGTATACAAGGCTGATGGTGGGACCGTGAGGCATTGTGGGCTGCAGCTGGATCAGCAATACTCAGCTCTAAGTCACTTTTTCACCAGGCTTCACTTTGATCAGACTTACCCTTGCTTGCCAGAGCACAGAGATGAGAACTAATTCAGTTGCAACTTAGTCTGGGGTAGACGGAGGTGATGCAGGTAAAAGAGTCTACCTGCTTAGCCTTGGGGTCTGACACCTGCACACTCTATATGTGCTCTGTGTCTAGCTCTGAACTGCAGTGGCTTTCACTTGCTTACAGGGGAAGCTGACAATATTGGCCCTAATCTAGTAAATCCTATACACTTTGGGAGCCACCTCACACTATGCTTTACCATGATGGCCATCAGCAGCAGAGGTGCTGTTCCTGAAAGTCATGGTTAGTGCATTCTTGGAGACTGGAATGTCCCCAGCTGTGGAATTGACTGGCTGTGACATCCCAAATATATTCAGTGGAGCAGGATACAAGACATATTTGGTCAAACATTGGATAATATATATTTGGTTGGGATGGTACGCAGAGTGAGGGCTCTCTGCACTGCATATTTGGGACAAATTAGTTTCTTGAGTCTTTGTTTAAATAAGTCACGATCCCAGTCACCATAGCAATAGGCACATAAACTAAACAGGCCATTTTACAGTGGCGGCTACAAAACATTCATCAAAACATTACATTTGTTGTATTTTTCACGAGTAAAATGAAATTGCTATAATGAACTTCTGCAGGATATGACCACAGTGCTGATTAGGTAGGCGGGATGGAAAGGTCGGGACCTACCGATTGAGGTGAGGAGATTAGTCATTTGAAACAAAATGGAAGTGTAACCTGCTGTTCATTGTGTGTTATGTCACCTCCTGGGCCTGCTCAATGTAGACCAGGCCACTGCTCCAAATGTCCTTCAGGTCAAGCCATAGAGGCTCATGCTTTAGCTCTGCCGATCTTGGGTTCAGTCACGGAAGCAAATCAAACTGAGCGGTGTCACAAACAAAGTACTGTATTTCCATGAAGATCTGTAAAGCACAACAGAAGGGAACAATTTTATGTTATTTTTGACTGATCACCAACAATCAGAGTAATGGGTGTTGGGGTTCCCTGCAGTCACCCACCTAATTTCCACAATGTGTATATTAATGAAAATACTCTATCACTTATGGCACGACAAAATGCACACCGGACTGGAGGTCAGGGTAGACTTTGTGGCCTTCAGTAAGTAGCTTAACCTGAGTGTGTCTCAGTTTCCCCATTTGTGTTGTGTGTGGTGCACTATATACCCACCTCACAGAGTGCAGAGGTTAAAATAACTGGAAAATACTTTCCGCTTCTCGGATGACAGGCACTATACACATACAAGCAGTTTTATTATTATGTTAATTTAAAAGATATTGCATGTTTTGACTACACAGTGAATTTCAAGATAATGGAAAGAAACAGTTGTTCTTGGCACAGGCTGAAGAAGTATTATTTATGCAACATATCCTTTCCCATTCTCAATCTCTGCTCTCTTATACGCATGAACTGCCATCTCACTTTCTCTGCCCTACAAAATGTAACAGATGCTGGATTCAATACACCAGCCAAAAACTGGAGGATGGGTAGATTTGTTACATTCACCATGTGCTGTATAGAATACTCGCAATGGGGGAAGGTGACTTTTTGGTGACAAGAAATGTTAAGAAGACAATGCAAAATTAACTTCTTCCAGTTCACCTGACTGTCAGGATTTTATTCACATAGCTGTTATCCATAACCCCATCTTTCTCCTTCTGACTCCTTCAGTTTCCACATCTCTGCTTTTCACAGAAGAGCTGGAAGTATGTTTTTTGTAGCATTTGCAGGCCTACTGATCTAGGCGGTAGCAGATGTTCACCCAGTGACAAAATGGCTCCCTTGATCTTCTACCAAGACTTTGCTTTCTCTTTGCACTTTGCGTACGTAAGAGTTTGGCCTCCTGGATAAAGAGTAAACTGTTCATTTTCTCCAGATTCCATTCCTTCATATTAGAGATACTGTGCTAAGCTTTGCTGCATTTCCACATTTGCCACAGGAAAATTAAAGAGGAGGGTTTTTAAGGAGCTTGGTAGATTTTCCCAGTCACTTGCACGGACTTTCACACTGCCACCCATATCCAGCATGCATATAGTCATCCGCAGCCAACTGCAATTCAAAACCTATACCTTTCCCACAAGTCACTAGCAGCAGAGATTATGAAAGCCAAACCAAATTTCCAGACACTGTTGCTTATACAAACTGACGATTGGAGCTATGTTGGTGTTTATACAGAACCGTCCAGAGCAAGTTAAAGAGCAAACATTTCTCAGCAAAGAGCACTTCCCTGAAGTGTTGCTTTTCAAGTTTGGAGTTTTGGGGCCCGATATCGGTTATGCTACACTGATACCCAATTGGGGTAGGGAAAGCTGAATTGGCTGTAAAATAATCCGGGGGTCAGTTTCTAAGGGATGCCCTTACCTACATTGGCTTTTAAGGACTTCCTCTTGAGGTCAGCATGGATCACAGTGCACTCTGGCTGTGTACAAGAACGTCCGTCCCACCACCAGTAACAGAGGAGGAACAGAAGGAGCTGACTTTATGCCATCTGAAGAACCATGGGGGGAATCCTTAGATGCCCATTTAGGACAGGATTAGGGCCCCTTTGCTCTTCACTGGCAGTAGAAAAAGATGATAGCAGGGCCAAGGATTTGGCCCATAGACTCTAATTTTACTCCTTTGAATATTGACCTGTCTTACTTCTAAAACTGCTAATTGCACCCCTAGTCAGTCTATGCAATGTGTTTCTTTTATTTCCTCTGTTTGTTACAACCTCTCGTTGCATCTTCTCTTCAGTTAGGCCTTCTTCCTGCAACTGAAGCTGCAGGGACACGCCCCTTGTGCACACACAGGTCTGGATCCCGGTGATTTCAGTGTGGCTTTCAGTGGGTGCAAAGATCCATCCACACAGGAGTAACTGCAAGATCAACAGATTAATTGTATGTTCTTAAGAATAAGAAAGGTCTCTTCCTGTGTGTTTGTACAGCACCTAGCACAAGGAGAGCAGGAGGCTGATTGGACCCTCCAGGAATTACAGCAATACAAATAAGTAATATCATCATCTTTAGAATATTCAGTGGAGTTATTCTGCTCCAACACTGATGTAATAAGGTCAGAATCTGGCCCAATGCCTAAGGAAATCCAAAAGGATTGGTTAAATGACTCATTAATATTAAATAGTATTGAAATCAGCTTACAGTTCAATTATATATACATAAGGAGGACACTCAGCACAAAAAGTATCAAGTGTATTTCATTTTTGTTTTTTACCGGTTGAAATATCTGTGTCTTAAAATTTGTATTTCTTTCCCTTCCACATCTTGCCCTTTTCACATAAACCAACATGAAACTGTCCTGTTTGTTATCCACAAAATCAATGAGGTCATCAGTGACATCAGTAAAACTCTTGGCATGCTGCTAGCTCGCTGACCTGTGCTCCTCTTTCGGGGCTGATAACTGTCCCTATAGCGGGAGAACAAACACGCATTGGTGGAACCATTCAGAAGCACCAGAGAGTGTGGGGTGAGATGATTAGAGGGAAGGCTTTTGTTATGTGTTTTATAATAGACTGCCATGGTGACAATGTGCTGGGTCTGAAAACTAGAAATATTTTATAACCTTGAAGACAGTCCCCAAAAGATTTTATCCTTTGCCGCTTTGTCCACTTAATAACTAGCTATTAGTACCATTAATATTTTTTAATGTATAGGTCATTGCCTGTGTCCACGGCATCAGAGCTCTCCATAAACTTTGAGTTTGCAACATCAGAATGAAGCAGAGGCCAAAAGAGAGGTTAACTGACTTACCAAGAGTCATACTGCAAATCTGGGACACAGCTAGGAAGGAATCCAGGCATTCTGACTCCCTATCTTGTGCCTTGCCCACAAGTCGAGCCTGTCCCATTGTAAGTGCTACTGCAGTAAAGTAGGTGAATTCCAGAGGTGTTCAGCAGGCATTGACTGTCGTGCAAGCTGTGGGTGCCCTTTGGAAGGCATGTCAGCAGTTGCTCCCCAGCATCTCACTATATGCTGAAGTGGTGAGGACTACCTAGGACTTCCTGGTCATTGCTAATAAATTACTTTCCTCCATTATAGACATGTTTACCACTCTGTACTCCTTGCTCCAGCACAACACCGTAAGGGACTCAGCAACTTTGATTGTTAGTCCACTTCTTAGGGCGGCTAATTTTCTACACCCAAATTTGAAATTTGTGGGTAGGGGCCTTGTTCCCAAGACATGGCCCTTGGCCAAAGTTTTCCCTCTTTTATAAGTATGCACTAATTATCCAGCTGACTTTCCACTTCAAAAGTGACAGCATTTCAGTGATATTTTATATATGTTTTTTTGGGGAGCACTCTGTCCCCTTGAGGATGAAAGGCACTAGAGCCATTTTCAAAACAGCTACAATATAAAAGAACCAGAGAGGTATCCATGTTAGTCTATTTCAACAAAACAAACAAGAAGTCCCATGCAATTTTTAAAGACTAACACGAAAGCTCATGCAATAAATAAAATGGTGAGTCTTTAAAAGTGCCACAGGACTCCTTGTTTGTTTTAGTATAAAAGTAGAGATCTATGATATTGCATGCCAAGCAAAACTATAAATGGGCTTAAGCCCCTGCTCCACTTTGCCTTCTAATACTAAAGTAAACACTTGAAACCTGAGTCTACATGGTATAGAGCGTCCACTAAAGGGTCTGAGTGCCCCAACTCCCACTAATTTCAAAAGATATTCAGCAATTTGTAAGTCCTTTGCTAGCCTAGAAGTCACATGCTCAAATCTAAAGAGCTTTCTCAGCTGTTCTCTCAATTCTTTGTTCGCTCTTTCCAGGTTGTCAGATCTGATACTGTATGGTGATCTCAACCTCACTGTGTCAGGGCACACAGTTCTCTCACCTTTTCCATGAACACAGAACACTCAGAGGCTTTCTTGCTTGTCAACACCAGCGTGTACTTTATTTACCGGGTCTCACGCCCTTCACCAATATGTGTCAGTGTTTCCACAGCCTTTCCCTGTTTTCCTACTCTCTGACTATTTCTTTCTCCCAGGGAAGGCAGAGTTGAAGTGTCTCTACTCAAAACTCCCCTTGACAGAGTTTTCTAATCACAGCAGCCATGACCCACCCTCCTCAGGTACTTCCTTTCCTGTGTCCCTTTTACACCACTTGCCTGTTAATAGGCTGATTAGCTCATTAATTTCCTATTCCTAGTCTGATCTGGTAATCAGGCAGACCTCTGATCAATTAGGTCTTCTCTGGAGGAATCTAATTAGTGCTAATAGTGACCAGAGTGGTCGCTTATACTACAGTTCCCAGCACTTTATCACACTCACTTTTAAGATTATGGGGATTTCCTGTTGTTTCTGATCTGAGGATAGGTAGATTGTCATTTGGATCCCAGCAAATATCACAAAGAAAAAAACGACCCCTGCACACTCTCTGAAAAGCAGATAGCACACTTTTTCAGAATATTTGATATAATCATTGAGGTAGCACTTCGTTTTTCCCACATACCAGGAACATACCTGTAAAATACTCAGTAGAACTCAACACAGTGTGAGTTAGTCAAGATTTTCTTCACTGAAATAGAATAAACTTCCTTTGAAAAATGTAAAGTAAATGTAATGTAAAGTAACTTGCAGGATCAAGTCCAAAGGAGACATCTGACTTTCTATACTGGATGAGGGAAGGGGAATGTCATTTATCTCACGCACAGCCTGTATGCATCTGTTTTAGGCATTTAAAAAAAAAAAGTATTTGTTTTTTGTTTAGGCCTTGTCTACACTAGCATTCATGCTGACAAAAGTTTTGTTGCTCAGGGATGCCTCTGTACGTTTGAAGTGTAGAATACCCTTTACTTTTTGAGACAGCCATTTTTAAATGATATTAGAATACAGATTTTTGTACTTTGAGTTTCCTTTTTATCTTAAAACCCTTAAACAAAAAGAAAAACAAGTCTCTCATCAGTATGGTATAGCACAGTGTCTTCAGACCTTGTACATCATTAGATTCACTGCACTAGACCCGTGGATCCTGAACATCCAACCCAGTGAGGATTCTCTTAACACCTCCTATACCCTCCATCTTCCCAGCTTCTCATGTAAGGAGTGCAGCTGACACCCCATTTTGACCCAGAAATCCATGGCTGCTGGAATGCTTGGGAGTATGAGCCCCTAGTGTGAATAAGAACGTATCTCAGGCTATTGTAACTTGCACTGAGGATTCAAGCAACTATTGCACCCAAAGGCTGTCAAGGCACCTTCTCCTCTTTCTTCAGCCCCCCCAGGTTGAGTGTAGTTTGGCTGGATTGGAGGATCTTACCTACTTTGTTTTAATGGACATAGGTGTAGTATTCTTGATATGCATTCACAAACACATAAACTAGCACACATGGGAGAAAAAAGGTGACATCTCTATGAAACACCAACATGATTCCCCCTCAAAGACACTTAAAGAATGTTTATATTCGCAGGAAAAAACTAAAGGAACTCCCCACCTGGAGATTTGATCCCACAATTTTAGTTGTGAAGATTCCTTCTTATGCCACGCTGAATCAGCTCCACCGAAAATTGACAGAGATTCTGGGAGAAACCAACTGAATCACTCTGCAGGTGCAAGGATATTCAAGGTCATCCAAAACTAGTGCAGATGTTCTATTTGTAGAGTCTTCATCTGCATTAAATACCATAGCCAGGGCCAATAAATAAATATTCAATGATTCATGGATGTGCAGGGAGATTTTAAAAGCATTCACTGATATTTTATGTACATGCTCTCTGCTTATTAAACAACCACCAGCAATCTCTTATTCCAAACTTCAATCATATTATGTGTTGTAATTGTGTGGAAAAAATGTAGATTTTACACACACACAAATACATACTCACTTATCTCTGTCTATAAATACATATATATTCTACATACATGCCCACTGCCATAGTCACAGTAACCCTATGACAAACTGCAACGCCATACAATATAGTTTATCACATGATTCATAGTTTATCAAGCAACTTTGACCATCACCGACATTGCCCACTGAACCATTTCCGTTGGCACTTACTTTCAATATTCCAAACTCTAAGCAGCTTCAAAGAGCTGCCATTTTTAACACAGCTTGCCAGGAAAGTGTTTCCTTCTTTCCCCTCCCCAAAAGCAGAATTTGCAGCAAAAAATTAATCCTACAGGGGCAAGAAAAAATTCAGAGCTAGAGCAACAACATGTTATCCAATGTCACATAAGCCTGTGGTGCAACAGAAAGGCAGCTATATACGTTGGAAACTGAGATTTACAGCTTCTATTGAGACACACATCTCTTACTTCTAGCTGTCCAAATTAATGCACGTTAACATCATGACTTTTAAATATAAATTTTTACATCCTCTTTATACAGCTGAGCTCATGGTAACTAAGGGTATCTGGCTTTACAGTGAAAGTAATAGAAAAATCCTAATAAGTTTTAAACTCAAAATAGTTTTTTTCTATAATGTAAGCTGCATGCAGTATGGAGAATACAGGACAAAGGTGCGCTACAAACGTTTTCTCAGCACTCATTTTGGACTGCCTACATAACTGACTAAGGCTTTGCCAATTTTAAACAACTCATCATCCCCAACTTAAGCTAATATATAGATATAGATATATACACACCACCACCATACAATCTCTTCCTATAATATATTATATGAAAGATCTATATGGATTGTAGCTGGAGTGTTTACAAATCTGATTAAGAATATTGATATCTATAAATTCCTAACAAAAATGTTATGAGAGGTGATTACTGAAAAGGAACACACATAACGAGTGTAGAGTATAGAGAATCTACATAAATTCAGTCTAAGGTAAACAAGGAGAATATGTATTTAACTTGGTTTTAATGGGCCTGAAATGTTCTTTAATTCCAAGGGTTTTTTTGTCAAGAACATTTTTTTCCAACACAATGCATGACCAGAGAACGCAATGTATATCATTTACAAGAATTTGTTGCAGAAATAACTACTTTTGATCATCTATAGTTTATCAGGCACCCACTCTAAGAAATGACCTTGTAGAAAATTTAGGACATGCCCAAACCTTCTGAGCCCTTTTGATCTGAAATTAGTGAAAATATTAAACTGTTGTTTAAATGAACACACCTCGTGACTCTCAAAGCAAATAGCCGCTTCAAAACTGGGGCTTCCCATGCAGCCATTTTGGTTTTACTAATCCTTCCAGACTAAAACAGTAAAAATTATATAAATTTTAAGAAAAAAATCAAGGGGTAAAATGAAAAATAAAGAAGAAAACAAAACAGGACAGGACGGGACAGGACAGAACAGGAACACTAGAAAGAAGAAAAGAGGAGCAAGAGCAGCAAGGGGGAAGTACCACCAAATTAAGATTCCCTGCGAAAATATGTATTTAAATGTTTTTGCCACTGTTTCTATTAAAATACAATTCTCTAGAAAACAGAACAATTTAATACACTCTGTCACCAAGTTATTTATCTTAGACACAAACATCTGGCTTTCTGGGAACTTGTAAAGACATCAGCTTAATTAACTCTGAGAGTCCTGGGGCACCTTATAGACTAACAGATCTCTTTGGGCATAAGCTTTTGTGGGCTATAACCCACTTCATCAGATGCATCAAAAGCTTATGCCCAAAGAAATCTGTTAGTCTATATGGTGCCACAGGACTCGGGTTGTTTTTGCTGTACACAGACTAAGATGGCTACATCTCTGGAAATTAATTAACTCTGTTCCCTGTAACTCTAGTATGTGTCTGGCTCCACCCCAGGACCACCCACCTTCCATGTCATGCAACAGAACTATCATGCTTCCAGTGGGTTGGAGGGCCTTCCATTGCTTACTCTGATGTGTGAATTTCATCCTCTCTTAAAGAGCATATGTCACACTGGAGAATTTCTGTAAAATAATCCAGGAATATTTCTACTTTCTCTTTCTCATCACAAGCATCCTCACTATTTTAGCTAAATGTGAAATACACAGTCATATTTCACATACTTTTCATTCCTTCCTCTCCTTCTACCTAATAATGTAGTGCAGAAGTTAAGATGAAATTGTGACAACTCAGTCATTTCCATGGCAGGCTGTCATCAGGCGAGATTGTCACTTCACTACAGGATCATGCAGAAAGAAAAAGCAGGGCCATGAGGAGGAGGAGGAGCACTATTTCTAGCACAGATATCTTAAAACAGCACTCCAAAATATAGTGAGATCTTTTGCAAAACTGTCCTCCTTTTTTCAAAATTTCCCCTATCTTTACAGTGAAATAGATATGACAGCCATGCAGATGAGCAGTTTTCTCTCCATCTTTTGCAAACATATATAAAGAAAAGAAAAAAGAAATCATAACATTCTGACCTATTTGGCTGTTCAAGATAAACACACTGTTTGAATCCTTGGACCAACATTACCGCCTATCTCCTACATTTCTTATTTAGAGATGAAGAATCTATGTGTTATGAATAGTCAACCCAACAGACTTAGCCATCCTTTTTCACAAATTATCCATCAACCAGACTTTGATTTTATTAATTTGTTCCTTATTCCAAATTGTGTTGTTTGGCCATTGGTGTGCAGAGACCACTGTCTATCACATTGACTCATCCATTGTTTTATTGTTCACTTGTACTCGCCTACCCATTTTTGTCTTAGTTTTAGATTGTACGCTCCTTGGGGCAGGGTCTGCCTTTTTGTTGTGTGTGTGTACAACACCCACCAATATGGGGCTCTGAGCTCAGGATGGGCAGCTGCATACTTTTGGCACGTATCTTGGCTAAAAAATTCAGTCACACATTCTCATACAATTATTTTCAATGAATATTCCTGTGGAAGAGGGGAGGGGAGGGAATCACAGGGATGGATGTTCACAGACCATAAATAAAAAAGGGGCACACACAGTCAAAGTATATGCACAGTTAGTAGTTGAACAAGTATTCATGCATATTTTTTGCAGTATTTGCCCCGTTCCAAATCTGATCAACTTCAATAAGAGTTTATTTCTTGTGGGAGTTTTATTTAAATAAGGAATGGATGAAAGGACCATTACTTCCCTTTGACTTATGTCTCTAAATTAATTTTTATTAAGAGTGTGATATTTGTGGTACATACTAGTCCTAAGACTTTCTGACAAGACTTTTTATTTCACAGTATTGTTGCATGTAGGATTCAGGGTAGGTCAGGTGAAATTCATAGGTTATAAATTGCAATTTAACAATTGCCTTCATAGAGTAGAACAGTAAGCAATCCAGATTGTAGTTGAAGAAACAATATGTAAGAGTTCTGGAGGAGAAGTAGAATAAGTGTGTGTATTGAGAGGGAATATTCACCCTAATTTACGAAGATGGCGTCTCCTCTAAACTGCCAGCTAAACCTACACAGGCCATTTACTGTGGCTGATAGCTCACTCTACAAAAGAGAAGCATTAAAATCATCAGAACACAATGACTTTGGCAAGGGTCAGCGTTATGCTGAGGACCAATACAAAGCGTATTCACTATGGAAATCCCATTTAAAATCTCAAGTTTAAGGGTCCATTGCACCCTAGGGCTATGTCTACACTGGCAAGTTAGTTCGAATTAAGGAGGCTTAATTCAAACTAACTAAAACCATGGCTACACTAGGCTTTAGTTAGTTCGAATTAAGGGCTTCCTTATTTCGAACTAAATTCGAATAGGTTATTCGAACTAAGGGGTTAATTCGATCTAACTAGTTCGAATTAACCATTGCGGCCATGTTAATTCGAACTAATTTCTTAGTTCGAATTAACCAGCCATTGAAATGAATGTGGATCGCTAATTCGAACTAAGCAAGTGCTTGCTTAGTTCAAACTAACGTTCCAGTGTGGCCATGCTAGTTCAAATTAAGCTAATTCAAACTAACTAAAATTAGTTAGAATTAGTTAGTTTGAACTAACTAATTCAAACTAATTTTAGCAAGTGTAGACATAGCCTAGATGAACATACCATGAGGGAAGCCCAGTTATCTAGTAACTAATGAAAGCTGCTGAGTACTTTCAGGAGCAGTACGTCCTCCTAAATCTCGTTGAAAGGGAGAGAAAGTGTAGTTTATTCTTATAGAGGGAGCATAAAGCGGGACCTAGGTTCTAGTCCAGACTCTTTCCATGGACTCTACATCTCAGTTTCCCCATCTGCTGGGGATAATTACCATCTGACTGTGGAGGATTAACGGATGTTTTTTAAATGGGTTTAAGATGAAAGATGCTAAAGAGTGCAAATGGTTGGTATTTATAGTAACCAGAAAAGGAAAAAGGTCTCAAAACTTTTGAGATTTAGTCTTTTTCATAAAGTTTTGATTTTTAATTGATGTGAGGAAGGGGTGACCCACAACTTCGTTGGGTTTTGTGTTTCAGTCTTCACCCATCTTTCAGACTAACAGTTACTGCTTCTATGCTTGGCTCCACATAAAGTAAACATACTTAGAAAAGAGATTACATTGAAGTTTTACACAACAAAAGGGAGTTTAATGGGAAAGAGAAAGACAGAAGAATAAATGGGTGTTTGGATGGGATTTGAGACAACACAGTATTTAAAACTAATGAGGGAAGTAATGTGAATTTGGCAAGAGGAGAGACAATTAACATAACATTTAGAGCAAAGCAGAAGGCGAATCTGTTAATTTCTGTATCTTGACATACAGGTTACGTTGCATATGCTGCTTCCTCTTTGAAAATCATGAAACAAACACAGTATTATTTGACTCCAGTGGAAGCTGTGAGGGAGATGTTTCAGAACAGACTACAGCACATGGCAGATAAACTATCTCAGTATTGAGCCTATGTTTGCAGTCCTCGCTTTCAAGATCTCCTAGAAACGTTTTTTATTTTCTGCTCTTTTTATATTCTCAGAAGCCTCAAATATTGTCTTTTGAGAGACACTTAGGAATTGACAGTTTGCGCGTTTCACTTCATCCCCAGCCTGAGCACTTACAGGAGAAGGCAATTTCAGATAAACAGCAGAAAAAGGAATGCGACTAGAGTATTGCAATAAACAGGTGGAGCAGGTGTCTGATCAGGCATCCTTGATACAAGAATCCTTGGTGGGTTGCATGCCCTCACTTATGTTTCAAACCCCAAATCAAACAAATTCTACTTAATGAAAAAAAAGGAGCAGTTTTGCATAACCTGAATATTAGTTACAGCTGTTTGTTCTACTGAGTTGCATCTTCATTGACATCAATGTTGGGTATTTCTTCTGATCGTTCTTTCTGTGGAAAGTAGTGAAATAGTTTGTGCTAGTCAAATTTGGACACCTAATATAGGTCTAAAGTTCTTGCTGTCACATATCTGCACATACCATTTCTCCTATTATATTCTGTGGGTTTGGGGGTTTTTTTAATGGGGTTTTGTCTAAAAACCACTAGGAACTGATAAAGATCTTTGCGTAGTGGTTACGAATTGTATCTACAGCTAAAATCTCTATGCCTACACTGGCAAGTTAGTTCAAATTAAGGAAGCTTAATTCTAACTGACTTAAGCCATGGCTACACTAGGCTTTAATTAGTTCAAATTAAGGGCTTCCTTAATTCGAACTAATAAATTCGAATATGCTATTCGAACTAAGGGTTAATTCGAACTAGTTAGTTTGCATTAACCAATGTGCCATGTTAGTTCAAACTAATTGCTTAGTTCGAACTAACCGGCCCACTGAACTCAATGCAATTCGCTAATTCGAACTAAGCAAGTGCCATGAATGGCACTTGCTTAGTTAGAACTAAATTTTTCTAGTTCGAATTAAGTTAATTTGAACTAACTAAAATTAATTCGAATTAGTTAGTTCGAATTAACTAATTTGAACTAACTTTAGTAAGTGTAGACATAGCCTTTGGTCCTTTTTCTTGTTGAAAAAATTTTATTGGATACTAACCAAGGGTATGTCCACACTGGAGCTTTAGGTCGACTTAAGGACAGTTAAGTAGACCTACAGACTGCTGTGTCCACACTGGGCGCTTATTAAGTCGACTTAAGCGCTTCGTTAAGTCGACTTAACACCACCTCTGAAGGTCAACCTAAGGCTTAAATTGACCTTATTAAGTCGACTTGATCCAGTATAGATGGGGAAAGCCCTTAAGTCAACCTAATTGGCCTCCCCAGGCCCCCTCACAGAGTTCCTGGTCACTCCTTTGTTGGCCTAGCACCTGCCAGTGTGGACGCAGGGCTGTGGAGTCTTTAAATCGACTTAACAAGGTTGACTTTAAGTCGACTTAATAGAGCCTCCAGTGTAGATGTACCCCAAGGTATATATAAAGTTTGCATTTGGGTCAGCTATTTTACACAAATCTGTTACCCAAAGAGATTTAGAACAGCATAAGGAAACACTCGCTGGCTAAAACCTCATGATTTTACACTCCAATAATACTTCTTTATGTCTTCAACTCTCAAAGCTCATTACTGCTTAAGCTCTGTTGCAGATTCAGATTTAAGAGTTCCACACAATGTTAGCTCCAATTTTCTGTATTACACCATGCTGTTTTGTGTCAGATTCAGCAGATAATTATGCACCAAAAGTATACAGTTTGGGCGGTTTTAACAGGCACTTTAGAATGAAATAAAGAGGCTCATGAATAGGATTTTAGATAAACAACAGAAACACTGGTAACACTTCTAGCAAAAAAAAGTTCTGAAAGAGCAATTGGTCAGACTAATGAACCAGAATGCATCCATCTCATTAACTCTTGTTCCAAATAAGAGACAAATTTACATACTGTATCTGGGACTGGACTTGCCTGCCTGTCCATCTTGGCTAATAGCCATTGATGGACCTATCCTCCATCAATTTATCTAGTTCTTTTTTAAACCCAATTATATTTTTGGCCTTCAGAACAACTGCAATGAGTTCCACAGGTTGACTCTGAAGGACTTTATGGTGCTCCGCAGTTCACTGCTCTGTGCTATGCCTCCCTCTGACTCATGCCACAAACAGCTTCTCAGTGGTTTGTGCCTACATTTTTTAAGTATCTACTATGCCTGGGGGGCCTCAGTATTTGTGTGGCTGATTTTCAGAGGTGCCTAAGATCAGTGACTCCAAGTTAGCCATCCGAGCATGCGAGCACTCAGAATTTGAAACTTTGGTCCTTGGTTTATTAACTTGAGGATTTCTATGACAGAATCAAAAGACAACTGACTACTCTTAGGGGTAAAAAAGGCTTTCATCAAGTGAGGAGGAAGAGGAGGTATCCAGGAAAAGGCTGCCTAAGGGGAAAGCTCCTGCTAGGTCCCCATGAAGAGATATTCCATCAGGGTCTATGCAGAACTTACAATTTACGAAGACTGAGCAGAATCATTCCTTTACAGCAGGGGTGTCAAACATGTGGCCCATGAACCTCTTCCATCCAGCCCGTCACTACACACAGTGAGACCACACTCTCTCCCTAACGGGGGGGGGGGAGGGAGGTAAGGGCCTATCACAGAGCACAGTTTTGCATACACGGCACTCCGCGATGACGCGAGATTACCGTGGTATTTTGATTTATGCTATGTACGGCCCACTTGAAGTGCATTTAAGTCAAATCTGGCCCACCACAGCAAATGAGTTTGATACCCTGCTTTATAGTCTACAGAAAGGAGTCACAAAACACTTTATCAACTAACCTCTCTCTATCATATACCCTGGCTGAAGGCTACAAATCCCATCAACCCCTGGCTATGTCTGTGTAACAGATGTGCTGGACCTGCCTGTTCTTACAAGCCAAAGCTCTGCTACAATCCACTTGTAGGTGTCACAAAATCATCATTAATAGGGAGCAAGGAAGAAGAGACAAAACATTCTGTAATTCTGCAACACATAAGGAAGCCATAATGGCATTTCCTGCAGATGGTCACCATTCTGCTTTGTAGGATCTTGGACTATTAGTGTCAAGGGAGATAGATGTGGCCATCTTGCATAGACTTTTCTGGAAGGAGTTAGTTTCATATTAGCTTTGCACTTAGAGAATTACAATTAGAGCTCTGGAACTTACTTGAGTAAGAGATAATATTTCCAATAGAGGAAAACACTTACACTGAATTTGTCAGACCCCAGGGAAGTGACATTTGTTTTATGTGCATATTTCTTTTAATGTACAGCGTAACACATGGAGCAGATTAGCTCTCAAAATTCTCTGTAACATATCTTCCATGTGTCGTAAAATTCTTAGTCCTGATTAGCATTGGATTTTCTTGAGCATTTTTATTTTGCAAATATAAATGCATTGTGGAACTTTGAAATTCCTTTTTATTGTGTAATTGACTTTCTTCTATAAAATCTATAGCAATTGAGTCTCCTCTGGAAGCTCAACATTTCATACAGTTTTCCTCTTCAAAAAGAGATGTTCATTAACAGATTAAGGCAAGCCTTTCTCTCATAATACAGCAGACTATTGAACTATTCATGACTGTCAACAGGGAAAAGTTCCAAAGTGGATTTTTAAGTTCTTCCTCCCAGACCCACCACCAAACCAAAAACTCACACAGCAAAACAATCATATTCAGACAAAACTCCCAATATAGTTATTTATTACTGAGCAGCACCATCAATAATATACATGTCAAAGTATAAAACACGGAAAGGCAAAGTCCCTTTGCATAGTAACTAGCAGGAGTTCAGTCAAAGAGCAAAATGCTGCAAGAAAATGTAAGAGTAAAAACGCCAAAGTAAGGGTGTCCATTTAATTAGGTTCAGTATTTAGATTTTTAAATGTTCTCCTCATTACTAAGAATGTAATAGTTTTATGCCATGGTGTAGATAATATTCATAGCTCCTTGTAGTGAACCCATGGTTAAGCATATCTGCTTCTTTAAACTCTCCCCTTGGTTAGCTGTTCATTAGCTATGGCTTTATCTTTTCCTAATATTGCTCTTTTCTGAAACCAAAGGCCTCTGATACAAATGCAGCAACTGAAAGCTGTGAAAAAAAATGATCAAGCTAAGTTCTAAATTGCTATAATGGTCCAATCGATTTTTAACGAAAATATGGCATACTGCAATACTGAAACTGAGGTTAACAGCTAATAGTGCAGTTTTATTAACTGTAGTTCTCTTTAAATGGCTGAACTGGATTTTCCTACCTTGACATGTACTATATGTAAAACGCACTATGCTGTCTGGAGTGACTTGCTGTTACAAAATGGAACAGATGATAATTACTGACAGAAAAAAAGCAGCTTAAATCTATAGCAATGCAGTTTTGGGACCTTCACTGCTATGGAATAAGATATCATTGGCTTGACAGTCAATTAGAATATGCTGTCTGTATCAAATTTTAGATTGCTAAAATATAATGTTGAATAATGCTTCTGACAAGACTAACAAATGTAATAAAACCCCAAGAGTAATCTGATCTAAAATCAATACATCTTTCACATCTGATTTCTCTATGTATTGTGTGGTATAACACTCCATGGGAGTGCTCCCATGGCTGTGCATGTTTGCAGAATAAGAGCCCAACTCTATACATTTATCAAGAGCCTCTTGCACTGTACTGAACTAGCTCACAGTTCATTTCATTGGAATGTCTGGTTACATTTATAATTACAATACCAGAGATGGAGGTATTCTAGAGGTCGCACAATGTATAAAGACAAGATGGTTTCTGAAAACTTCCATAGGCATAAAAGTTACAAGCACTGATATTCTCAAACATCTCTTTACTACAGCTCACTTTTGGAAGATGAGCTATGAACAGAAACATTTCTAATAACAGTATGTATTGCATGTATTAAGTAACTTTCATCCAAGAACCTAAAAGCACTTTACAAATGTGAATTCTATTCCCCTATAAGTCATCCCCGATACTTACACAAAGAAGGAAAATCCCTCCTCCTTCATGTCTTTATCACTTACAGTACTACTACTGCAACAAAAATCCCAATGATCAGTGTCTTTCTCAGGCTTTTCCTGGATTCCCTGGACCTCAACATTGCCTAGTGCCAGTGGGTTGATTAATTAAATCAAAAATAAAATTAAAAACTACAGTTTATAGAGTTTTTATTACCATGATCCTTCCGTAGGTCCATCCTGAAAGCAGCTGATGAATTTTGGCATTATAGGAAGTTCCCTGCTATTTACCTTTCATTGATCAGTACAAACAGGTAGATGAAAGAGATACAGAGATGGATAAAAGCGATAGGAAATAAGTTTATTAATTTAACACTGGGCCAGAGCTCTATACGCTCATCTCCATACACCAGAATGGGATCAGGAAGACAAAACCAAAAAACAAAATCCACTGGCCTCTGCCCATTTCACCAAGAGGAAAACTTCCTTCCTGACACCAAAAACCAGGAGATTTTGGTCAGGGCCACGGTATTCTAGAAACTCAGCTTTTTATAGAACAACAAGGAGGAAGGGCCAGGCAGCTAAAGATGCAAGGGACCCCTAAATGCACAAGAAGGGTTTAAGTTGATGGAAGGGAGAAGGATAATGGCTAATTAACACCCCCTCTTCACCTTGGCGGAGAAACCAGAGTAGAGAAGGAGCCCAGCTCTGCTCTGCATTTGCTCATCAGCTCCCTTTCCCTTGTGGGAGCTGTGCATCATACCTGCTGAGCCAACCAACATCTCCTTTCCTCCCACCGAGATGATGAGGTATCCTTTGCAAGTCTTTTAGCATAAAAGGATCGCAACTGCTATAAGTGATTCAGTAGGATCCAGCAGCCCTCTGCTCTTCCTTCAGCTGGGAGAGGAGTTTGCCTGGATTCGAAAATCTCCAGGAACCTTCCTCCTACTAATGCCTAGTGAAAGGGATGCATCTTCTCCTTGTTAGGGAAACTTGGAAAGGGAACATTATAATGGGGAGGGTCATCCCTTTGAGATCCCACAAGGACCTGAGCTGCTCGCCACATACACGACTTTGTAATGAAATCAATGTATCATAAAAATGACACTGAATGGGAAAGAGAGCTTTCGAAAATTTTACCTGAGCCTCATTTTCAAGACACTTAGGCTATGTCTACACTTGCAAGTTAGCTCGACTTAAGGAAGCTTAACTCAAACTAACTTAAGCCTTGGCCATACTAGGCTTTCATTAGTTCGAATTAAGGGCTTCCTTAATTCGAGCTAATAAATTTGATTGCTTAGTTCAAACTAACCCTTAATTCAAAATAGTTAGCTTGAATTAAGTCAATGTGGCCATATTAGTTTGAACTAACTGTTTAGTTTGAACTAATTGGCAGATTGACCTTCATGCAACTGACTAATTCGAACTAAGCAAGTGCCCTGCATGGCCATGGCTAGTTCGAACTAGCATTCTAGTTGGGCCATGTTAGTTCGAATTAAGTATTTATCCATGCATCTTATGTTGTGCTGCATAAACAGTCCTTGCAGGTTTTGTATTCTCTGTTATTAGGTGTATTATTTGAACTTCATTTCAGAAGCAATGGGATCCCAGCATCAACACATCAGAATAAAGAAAAATCAACACAGCCCAGCCACCAAATTTCGACTCTATATGGACACAACTGAAGAAGGCTGTCTGATTTTATTTGATCAACTGGAGACTCTTGACAAATGCAGTTTCAATGCCTCTCTTCCTCTGGTGATGATAGTCCATGGATGGTCGGTATGAACTTTACTTTAATTTTCTTTTTAATTCAAGATAAATCTGATTTGACCCACTTCCTTTTTTATTATGTTACTACCAAAGTATCTTGCAAGGGAAGGTTAAGGAAAAAAATGACTACAGATTTCCCTAGTAGGAAACATGTCTCAAAATAGTCAAGTCTGGTACTCCCATTGAGATACAGAGACAGAATAACAGCATATTGTATGGGAGACCTGTACTAGAGATTATATTCACATTCCGTGGTTTAAAGCCAGCAGAGTCTGAACAAGTAGCTGAATTAATGTGCTATATCTCTAAAGGTTCGGGTACTGAATTCATTTCTCTGTTCCATGTGCTAACAGATATTTACAGACTATTATTGAAAAGAAGTGCACAAAATCTACCTGCATCTCCCTCTGTCACACACACCTTGAAGAGGACTTCTCTATTAAGTGCTTTCAGCTGAAAATGAAGCCTTGAACAGCAATAAATAACCACTGAAGTGGTTCCGAATTAAAAAAAATTCAAAGCCATCTCAAACAGCCGTGCTATTCTGTAGTGAAGTGTAATCAGCTCTTCAGTTTCTCACACAGAAAGAAAGAAAGAAAGAAAGAAAGAAAGAAAGAAAGAAAGAAAGA
>ML685765.1:11606454-11617657 GCA_007922175.1 Pelusios castaneus | reverse complement strand
AAAGAAGGCCCATTGTTTTGTATAATGGAGGGCTGGAATATGTCAGCCAGACACCCATCATTTGGATCTGGATCCCCAAAACATATATGTTTAGATCCAGTATTTTGTTTCAGGCCTACCACTATGAGGGAGCAAAAAGTAAAGCCAATAGCCACAAGCTCCATATAGGTTTCCAAGGACATCCACTACTGACCCTAAGGTGAATCTTAAGGCAAAACTCTTCTGATCATTTAGTCGTATGAGTTACACCCTGTGCAAATGATGATTTCCTGGGGAGCGTGGAAATCATGAAAATGCCTCCAAATGGTGATCTCTTAAGTATTCGTCCTTGATATTGACTACATTTACATATGAAATTCATTCAGTCCTTGAAATTAACAAACATTAATTGTAAAACTCATTCCCATCCTTGAAATCAATTCATTTCAGGTTGTAAAATTAATTCTGTGCAAACACTGGGAAATGTCAATATTTTGCCATTTACGCTGTCATGAATTTTCTTTTTTCAAAAAATTAAGTGATTTACACATGACCCTATTTATGAGCCTTCTTACTTATTTGACTTCTCCAGCCTGATCAAAACCAAAGTCCATGAGATATCTAGGGTCCAAACATAAACTCTTCCTGTGGTTTGCCTGTTTAACAAAGGAACTGGAGATAAGATAAAGTTCAGCTCTTGTGTTTGCCCCAAGCATGACTACTCTCAGGATTCCTACCTCATCCCTGCTGCTCATTCTACATCATAGATTCTCTGTTCCTGAAGAATACCACACCTATCTCCCTTTTATCCAAGTATCAAAATAAACCATTCCTTCAATGAGTCAACAGAATCCACTTGATGTTGCTGGGAAAGCATTAACATCGGCTCCCAGGGTGGGGTGTCTCAGGCACTGCCAATCTGCTACAGGTCTGTACTGAGAATTCCTCAGCATCCAAATGTATTTTTTTCAGTTCACAACATGATTGTTTTTCTTTGACAGAAGCTGTAATGAGTGGTGATGTACATGGAAGAGAAGTACATTTAGAGTCTGCCAAATGCTTAATATTTAAAGGCAACGTGCACACTTTTGAAAATATTTCTCTTAGTGGTATCAACTGTAATTTTTCTTGGCTGGCCAATCTCTGTGCAGGAGCAACCACAATAAAATATGCAATTGCTGAATTTTCAGAGCTGTGAAATAGTCCAGTTTGGATTAGCTGTGCCTTGACTGCTTGTTCATCCTCCTTCTGATGTATGTTTTCTTGAAGTTATCATTTTCTGCAGAGGAATGGTAATTAGAGCCTTGAGCTTGTTTCCATTAAAGTCTCTGGCAAAATTCCAATTCCCATTGACTCTAGTGGCACAAAACCAGGCCTTATCAGTAAAAACATGCAGACTCCACTTGCAACAAGGAAGCAAAATTTAGCACTTAAGCCACTGTTTAGGTTTCGGTCAGAAAAAGAGGCTAATTTTTCTTTGCAAAAAGTTCATGCTCTAATGGGAACGAGATTTGGTTTGGAAGCTTCGCCCATTGGGGTAGAAACAGGGCTGAAATTCTCCTAAACACAGAATCTTAGGGTATCCAATACTTCTCTGCTCTGAATTGGAAGAATTACAGTAAGGATCTTTCTTTCAATATTAGTGTACATCAACTTCTATTCTCAGCCCAAACCAAGGATTCCACTCAAGCATGGTTCAAGTTGTGGCAAAGATTCAGAATGGTTCTTATTTTATCCTAAGTCATTTGGCGATCCCTAGCAGGACCCCTTAACATGACCTTTACCCTAGAAGGGTGAGCAAGTAGGAAAACACTCAGAGTGCCCTCTGTGTTCAGCCCCATCTTAATGGACTCAATCAAAGATCTAATAATTGGACCACATGTCCCCTATTAATTTGGCATCTTAACCTTTATCTTTTTGTTCACTGATGACAATCAGCTAAATTAAGCCACTCATTTGTGAATTCATCTTGTCACTGACCTGACAGACAACTGTTCTTCCTTCAGACTTCATTATTCGCACCCACTAATATTTTCGTCTTTAAAAGAAGACTCTATTAAGGAACTTGTTAAGTTGTGCTTGCACTTCCAGTTATGGTACATCTCTCTTCATAGTGAACTAATGTCAATTTCCCTGTGACCTGGATTATATCTGACAAGGACCATATCATCAGAATATCCTAATACAAGGTTAAAGAAAACATAAAAGCTCACTATTACACTTGATTATGTTGATTAATGGCATTTTGACTATTGAAATGTAATGTCACACCAAATATGAGATTATTCATATATGTAGAGTATTACACCAAGTCTAATGGACAATGAAATTAAAAAAAAAAATAGAAAGGAAACATGAGTTCCCATCATCTATCATGTTTAGATTATCAAAAAAAACATGTGACTTTGATCTGGTCTAGGAATGAGGCAAACTGAGACATAACTATAGTTTTAACTCCCAGTTTGAATCTTAGATTCATTGCCACATGTCACTAGCTCTTGGACCTGTTCATGCATGTAAAACAGCTGATTTTAGATGCTAAATTGCGATACACACCATGTATACAAGCTGGGATCAAAGCTCTTAGTGCAGTTAATTCAGATAAATTTTAGTACATGAAGGCATTGTAATAAAAATATTAAAATGCATTATTTCTAATTATAGTTACATGTATTCTTCAGTAGCCCTGAAATAAGCTTGTAACAATAATCTCCATAAACTGAACACTGAATGAAAACTATCTACAGCTCTTGGCAACACGTTCATTATTGACATCTCTTCTTTACTTTTGATACACATGCGCCAATTCTGCTCCCGTTAGAGAGTGGGATTAACAGAACTAGCTTTGGCCCAGAGTAACTAGCCTGCTAGATGCAAAAAAGCAGCTAAAAATGTACATGGGACACTCAAAAATCAGTTCTTCTAATAGCCCTCAGAAACTAAAGCGATTGGCACCTTGGAAAAGCATTTAATAAACTAAATCTAACAAGCCAACACAGGATTTTTTTCCCCTAAAGATTATTTGCCTTGTTGAGTAATTTGATGGTGAAGAATCATTGGGAATAAAAATAGCTACCAGACAGAGAAATCTTTTAATAAATGAGCCCAACATTATGAAGACTCCAGTCCCAAAGGTGGGGCGAAGTCCAGTTTAATGTGGGACCACCTGCCTGCAACAGGGCCTCTGAAATGTGTGACCTCTGCAGAGCGAAACCACCAAAATTAGATAAACACACCCAAGCAGACATCGCAGCAGTGAACACAGTTTCCCTACAACAAACACATCTATCTCTTCAGGCTTGTGTCCTTGTGTGTGTGTAGATAGTTTGTTAGTGTCAATGTTTGCTTTTAACCCTTTGGGGTTTGTTCCCCATAATGGTGGCTTTTTGTCCCTAGCCCTGTTTTTTAGTATGAAGAAGGCAAGCCATCACAAAGTCTGGGTGGTCCTAGAGTGGGGTTTTCTCAGTTTCATGGTATTCATCTCATAACTTGTTTAATAAACCACCGACTGTACCTCAGAAAGGTTATTTGTATTTCTTGCAGGCCTTGACCCCGCTGGCCCTTTGTTTGAAGGAATGTCACCAACAGATCGTTTATCTCCAGATGATGCGGACTTTGTAGATGCAATTCATACATTTACTAAACAGCACATGGGTTTCAGTGTTGGGATCAAGCAGCCAGTAGCCCATTTTGACTTTTATCCCAATGGAGGCACCTTTCAGCCTGGCTGCCATATCATGCATGTGTATAATCATATTGCACAGTATGGAATCACTGGTAAGAAATGCCTTTTGCCATGCCAAGGAAGCGTTGCATTTTGACTGACAGCACCTCTGAGAAATTTTTAATATCCGTAGGCAATTAAATAGCCTAAAGAATAACTCTGTATATACCATATACTGTAAAAAGTAGTTTTTCTTAGCTAGAAACTGATCATCTGATTTTTAAGATACCCAAAGCACCCACTATTCCCGCTGATTTCAATGAGAGCTATGGGCGCTTAGCACCTCTGAAATTAGGACACAACATTTTACTATCAAGCCTTTGGAAATAATTCCAAGGACACTTGTTCTGGGTATTGAGGGAAGGAAAGAGTTTACCTTATGTAAGGCAGACACATTTACAGTACAATTAGTTATTTAAAATCAAATAAAATACAATGCTGTACTGCCTACATCCCTGAATTAACCCCACCACTGCTTAGCCCCGTGATCCGCAGGCGCTATCCTGCAAAGTGGACAAATTCTCCAGGACATTACTGACAAATCAACAAGAAAAACTCCAAGTTTTATATGAAGAAACTCCATCTTAGTGTACCTCAGTGTAAATACAGAGAGAAGCCACAGAAGCAGTTTGTTACTCGTGCAATGTTTTGCCAGAAGATAAGGCACTCGTGCAGAGTGACACGTAAAATCATTTGCTGAAACACCCGACTCGAGAGAGTTTGCCTAGCAGACTGCATGCCAAAACATTAGTCAGCTGTCCTCACAGTACTAAGAAACAAAGCGTAGTCATTTTTATTAGATAATTCATAGCTGCTGAAAGCAGATATGGACAAGGAAGCTCATGAGTGAGGATGCGATTTTATAGTCTATCATGGTATGTACTAATTGCACTGAGAGGAAAACGAAGTCTAAAACCGTAGCACTAATACTAAGGCAAAAGACTGTTTAAAATTACTTAAAATTTGAAGGCTGTTGATAGAGGTGTGAAGAATGAGTACCCGAGTGCCTGGCCCTACCACCTTAACAATTTACTATCTGAATAATGCTTTAAATTTCATTTTGTTCCTGTTGTACAATAACTCCAAAAATGGTTCATCAGGAGGGTTAATCTCTTGAATAGTTGTATGATATGGCTGGTATTACAGGAGTGGCCGAAGTGCAGCCCAATGATCTGCACACAGTTGCTGTCATCTTTAATATGAAGGGAAATCTGAAAAGACTACAAATCCCAGCATCCTATGTTCCATACTGACCTGAACAGCCACGACCATCAGGGCACGGCAGGGGCACTGCATTCTGGTACCTGTAGTCTGAATCATAGAAACTGGAAGGGACCAGGAGAGGTCATCGAGTTCAGTCCCCTGCATTGAACAATTATATTAAAAAGGAGGATGGCTATAACTGGTTCCATTTTGTAGACATTATTCCCTGATAAATTTGCCAGCTCAAGCGAGAAAAGTTTGGATGTTCCTAGATAGAAATAAAAATTCTACCTGTGTTCAGTAGGGCTTGTCTAACCATTGGGTTTAGTAGCAAATATTATGTATTGGGAAGGATCAATAAGATTTACTTGGTGGCTTACAAAGCTGCTTTGTAATTGGCATGAGAAGTGAGGGTATGGGAAGTTAAATTGCTTCTGTAATTTTATTTTCCAGGGATCACTCAGACAGTGAAATGTGCACACGAAAGGTCGGTTCATCTATTCATTGACTCTCTGCTCCACGATGATAAGCAAAGCATGGCCTACTGGTGCAACGATATTGACACTTTTGACAAAGGAATGTGCCTCAGTTGTAGGAAGAACCGGTGTAACACTCTGGGCTACAACATCAGAAAGGAGAGACTCCAGAAAAGCAGAAGGCTCTTCTTGAAAACACGAGCACATATGCCTTTCAAAGGTTAGTAAGGATACTCATCAAGGATCCAAACTAGAAAATGAAGTGAGAGAATAAACTAGGATTTTTATCTTGTTAATTCATTTGCCCTAAGGAACAAAATCAATAGGTTAAATCAATTTGTCCAGATAGTAGTGAATCCTAGTGGGTTTTCCCCCAGCTATTCCATCCAGAGTTTCTTAATATTTTAATGAAAAATAGCATGCTGCATCATGTGGATTCATGACTTCAAAGCTACACAGGTCCTGATGGGCAGAATTTTCTTATAACAAACTCAAACAGAACAATTGATATAACATATGCAGGCTCACAGCCAAATCCCCCAAAAAGCAAAAGAAAACCCTTTAATTGCTCAAAGAGACCCGTAAGACCTCCCATTCTGACTGTGGTACAAATTTTGTGTGGAATTAGTCTAGAGCGGACACACAAATTATTACTTTTCAAATAGAAGATAGAATAGAATAGTGTGGGTTTTTATAGGGCAGAATTGTAGAACTAAAATGAAGCTACTAGAACTCTAGAGTTATCGTCATTAAATCATTTTGTCAGGAACACAATAACAGCTCACTATTTGAACTTGGAAAGAAAACACATACAGAATTACACTCATTGCTATGTAGGGGTTGGGAGGGAATAGGTCTGATAGAGAATTACAGAATAGTGGCCTATCTGCACTATAAAAATTGTCAAGGGACCTGGTTCCATACTAACTATAATGTATGTTCTCAGCTTTGGGAACTGGCGCCGTTTCCGTATTGCTAACAAGAAGAGATGTCCTGGGAAGGAAAAGGTTAAAAACCACTGAGTTATAACACAGTTAACACACAGTCTCATCTTGTAGTGTACCAGAACCATGTTCCTAAACAGTGTTAAAACTGTAAATAGTCGAAGTCATTAGCATGATTTGGAAACACAGTAAGATCCCTTCTTCATGGTAGCTGCTTGAGGAGCAGGTAGGGAAGGGGAGCAGACAGGAGTAGGTTCCTCACCTCCCCCCCACCTTGTCTTTGTCCCCCCCACTTATTTTCCAGTTCCCTTTCTCTGGCCCCTGCTTGCTGGCTCCAAGCTCACAGGCACTTGAAAAAAAAAAAAAAGAGAGAGGACGACACTGAACATCCCTCTGTCCTCAGGGCTGTTCGCTGCACCACAGAGCATCCCATCAGCTTGAGACTTGCAAGGAAAAGCCTGTGGTTGCAGGAGACTCCACAGGGAGTCCTGCCCAGACTGTCTCTCACACTGTTAAGGAGGGAATGACAATTGTCTGAAGGAGACAATTTGTTCAATCTTTCTCCCAGCTTTCAGAAATAAACTATTTATTGTCACCACTATGGATGCTGAAAGTTTGCCACAGGCAAAGGGGACACCCACGTGCTTTGCACATCCCTAGAACAAGCTCTGCTGCTTATGTATTGAACTATGGAATTTTCTGCTTCTGCCTTCTGGGATGATGGCCCCAGAGCTCAATGTGTAATTCAAATGTTACAGTTTTACACAATTCTGGGTTCTTTTTAAAGGTTTTTGGAAACCCTCCCTCGAATCCTATTTTCAAATGTTTGGCATTGACTCCAAATGGGGGAGGCCTCAGGTGCAGCCCTGGATCAGCTACTCAGACTGGCCTGGATTTAACCCTCCATGAAAGCATCTGGCATTGTCTGAATTTATTAATTTATTGTATTTTATTTTTAATTATGTGGGAAGCTGCTGGAAACAGGGTTTGTTTTTTTAAGAGCATCTAAGCTGTACTCTTCACTTGTTCTTCAGAGCCAAAATTTAGCACAGTAAGGTCACCTTCAGGATCCATGCATAAACACTGCTTTTATGGTGAGGAATCTACTGACAGATGGGTCTTGGCAAAAGAAAAGATCATTGGTATTGCTTTCTTACTGGTATTTGGTACTCTTTTCTTGCCACAAGTCTAAATTCTGTTGCTCCCGTTGACTTGAATTTAACTTTTAAAGACTTTAGTTCCTGGAACTATTCCTGATGTTTAAAAAAAAAGAAAGAAAAAGACATTCACAGAACTTTAGAATATCGAAAGGTCAGTGCCTTAACAAGAGTTTTCTTTCATAGCAGCTGCAAAACAGTGCAGCAACTGTGTAAGAATCTGTATCAAGTGATCTTGAAATACTTTCCCAAGAATGCTGTAAAGACCATGTGAAAAACTCAGACAGAAAATAATTAAGATGCTTTAATATTATATTTTTCATAATCTTAGTTTCCTTATGAAATTGGATATTCTATTCTTCAAGTTAATGACAGTATATCCTGGAGTGAACTCTGACCTGATTTCATTAAAAAGATAGCAACTGTAAGAAAATAACACATTTATAGTAGTGCCTGTCATCTGGAAAGATCAAAGTGTTATACAGAATGCTTGTATGCGCAGATAGGGGTTACTCACCTACCCCTGAACTGCAGCCACTCTGCACAAGCGTCATTACACATCAGTTTTAAGCAGGGGGGATGAAGAATACTTTTCCACACTGAAGCCATCAGGAAGATTGGATAATAGAATATAATTACCTGATTTGTAATTTGATCAAGATAAACATCTCTAGCTCTTACTAAATGTGCCTGGAGGCATGAATGTTCAAAATTAATCAGGACATATATTAGATGGCTGGAAAAAACAATCTTTCCTCCTTTCGGGACCCTGAAACAGTTTTTGCTTTTAGATTCTGCAGATATATATTAGTATTTAATAACATGAATCAACTTCCCAAGTCTCCAAGATGAGTGTAGGCCCAGCTTTAATTTTACGTAGTTAAGAGTATGTGAATCAGGAATTATAAGAGATAGTCTGATCAGTGTGATTTGATACACAGTGTCACTTGGTAAAAACCTATTTAAACATTATAGATCTGGTGTTTAGGGGGTGGGTTTGGATATTTAGCCAAACCAGCCAAGGAAGTCATTATAGTATGTAGTCATACAGCATGTAAGGACCATATAGAAAGTGCAAGATGGTAGGGAACATTCCCCCACTACAGAATCAGTGTAAGATTCACATAAGCAGTCTTATATTGTTCCCTTCCGAGCCCTGGCCTAGAGGTGAGCCTGGTGAAGGTAGGAGTGTGTGCCTAGGGGTCCATTGTTTATGGGGAATTCAACAAGAACATCTTACTCATCAGTGTTATGTTTCTTAATTTAAAGCCAGCTGATGTATTGGGGCAGACAGAGAATCCTTGCTCAGAAATCCTTAGATAGAAGGCACTACATCAATGCTAACATCAGCTGATAATGACTTTTCCACAATAAATGAAACTACTTCAATTACTGCCATTTACTTCTGAGCAGGCAGAGAATAGGTAAAGTTGGGCATTCAAAGCTGTATGACCCTATCTGCACCCCAAGGCCAACAGTAGACCATGATTGTCTGCAATTTGCTACATGTGAAAATTGCACATGACAAATATGCTGATGATATCTCAGCCATCTTATGTACAAGTGCGTCACTTTTTTCAGTTCAAAGACATTTCCAAACACTCTTTTAGAACCCACCAAACCTCAAAGCAGTAATGACATATTTCTTATTACAATGTGTTGAGAAAAGTCACATTATCAGCAGACACGTGTTCAGCTCAATGTATCATTATGCCATCAAGAATAGTCATCTGTTTTGCTGGGAGACTTTCCAGCAGATCACAGTGAGGAAGGCTGGCATCGAGAAGAGAGTTCTCAACCCACATGAATACTACACAACCTTTCTCAGTCCGTGCAAGTATTTCTGTCTATACAGAATACAGGGCATGCACACACAGCTGGAATTCTCGGACTTAAATCTTATAAAATCTGAAAGATTTCACAGAAAATTCCCCTCCTCTCCCGAAGATATTCCTGTCCATCTCCCCCTACACCTCCCTATAAAGAGAGCAGCTGTGACCCAAAAAACTGTTGGCTAGTGCTGTTGGGCAATGATTGACAACTGTTCACCTTTTAATGATGACCAATGCATTTAATAAAATAAATAAAAAGGAAATGATTTTCAAGTGTCTGCTCTGAAATGAAAACTTCTCCTATGATGAGTATGCTGCATGTATGACCATGACTCACCTTGCAATTTCTCCTTCTGTGTAGTTTACCATTATCAATTCAAGATACACTTCATCAATGAAATTCAAGAGAAGCAGGTAGAACCAACTTTTACTGTCTCTCTGATAGGCACTAAAGAAGATGCTGAAAATCTCCCCATTATGCTGTGAGTACCAGACATTTTATGGTGGTGAAATATGATGCCACATTTTCTAGTACAGGCTCACTTATATAATAAATATCCATAATCTTTTCTGAATTGCCTGGTTTAGTACAGTCTTCAATAGAGATAAATTGGAAATTATGCAAAATATCTTTTAAAATGTTCATTTTTTAAATGTTCTTGCTATGAAAAACCACTATAAAATGAACTAGTCAGTCTTGGATGTTTTCCTGAGCATTGAGTACAGCATTCTGTCAGTCCCAGCGTGAGCAGTTGTAGAATGCTGGGTCTATTTTGTGCAGAGTTAAAAGGAAATGTAACTAGAATTCCAAGGTTCATCAATATGGGTGGCTCTTGTCATGAGTGTAGACAACATATGGAAATATTGTGCAGTATCTTCTTATGGTGACAGAATGCTGGAAGAAGAAAAGAGAGTTAAGAAATATATCCTAAAAAAATATTTCCTTTCACTTAGGCTCATAGCCAGCTAATCACATAAACTTGAAGGTAGGAGAAGGCTGTATCACTAGTGCTCCCCTCTTCCATTACTTCATTTCGACCATTACGGAAAATCTGGACCGACGTAAAAGCAAATGGGAGGTCCTTCCTGGGGAAATACTGAAATATTTCATGTAATTCCCTGCAATTTAGATGAACTTCCTTAGGGACATTTCTAAAGAGGGATTTTCTGCAAACTCCAGGTATTCTGTATTTACCCATTTTCCACCCAGAGGAAGAAGGAATTGGAGGCTGGTGGTGGGCAGACCTTCTTATAGTAAAGTAGAGGAACATGTGGTCTTCCTTTTGGGAAATCTTTTCTTCTCCTAGCAGGAGCTGCTGCTGCTGTTCCTCAAATAGCAAGGCTCCTCCCATTTCTATCTCCCGTTTGATATGTCTTCACACTTCAGACATCCATGGACGAGTGGAAGTCCTGAAGGATCTATAATCCCTCAGATCAGGGAGAAGGGGAACTTTTCCTCTGATTTTAGGAATGGAGAGTACCTGCCCCCATCTACTTTGATCCTTAGCCTATGTGGACAGTAATAAAAAGAATTAAGTCCATCAGGTAAGATCTTTGAGGCAGGGACTGTCTCTTGTTCTGTGTCTGCACAGTGCCTACCATAGGGGGGTAGGAAATCTTTTTGGCTAGGGAGCCACCTACACTAAATAGTGGGTCACGTGGTAGGAGAGGGGTAGGGCTTGTAGGGGAATGGCCACCTCTCCCAGCCCTGTTGCTTCCCCATCCAATTACAGCTAATGTATGCATAAATATAAACAAACAAACATAAATAAATATAGATAAACATAAAATCAACTAACTCACCGTCCACTTTTTCTTTTTGCACTGTCTGCATTTTTGCAGTTTTTTTGCATTCTTTTATGCACTCTTATTTCTCTTTTTTGCAGTC
>ML685765.1:11480864-11601454 GCA_007922175.1 Pelusios castaneus | reverse complement strand
CCCTTTGGAACTTTATTATACAGTCTTCTAGCTGTGCTTTAATGTTTGGTAATGACCGTCACTACTTTAACCTCTTGACAACTAGTCATTTTAATTAAGATTAAACGAGGAAAAAATTGTCCTACCTTGCAGAAGGCTGCAACCTAGAAGGGATAATTATGGTGGTCTTGCTCCATAAAGGTCAGGAAAGATCTCACCTCCATCAATGTCTGTTGCAGATTATTGATAGTACTCTGACAGTCTGCTCAGCCACAGTTCCCGCATGCTGATTTGAAAGAGAGATTAGATTGAGTGATTTAGAGAAATTTGCATAGTGCTTCCAACATGAAGGAAAAAATTATACAAATATCTTTGTGCTCCTTTTGCTCACACTCAAAGCATTTGTTTTACAAATATTTCCCTCCTCACAGCACAGTATCTCTTGACTTGATTCTGCCATAAAATATCAATCCTGAGTTTATAACATCTCATGTTGGTATGGAAATGATAAGGAACCCAATTCAGTATTGGCTTCGCTGCAGATCAAATTGGAGAGTAAGGCCCCACCTATATTACAAAATTAAGTCCATCTAAGTTAGCTTGACATACAGGCACTCCAGTAATTACTGCCGTTTTTTGTGTCCACCACTCTCCTTCTGCTGGTGGTGTGCATCCTCACCAGCAGCTTTTTCACTACCTTAAATGGGAGAGAGTGGGCTGCCAGCCACAAGCCAGGCTCACAGCTGGAGCCTGCCTGCCTTGGGACTGACAACCAACTACATCTCCCTAACGACATTAACCTAAGTGCTAAACCTCTCCTGGAAGTGAAGTTCTGTTGTAGTGGACGACTTACACTGGGGGAACAACATCGTAGTGTAGACCAGGGGTCTCAAACACACGACCTGCGGGCCGCATGTGGCCTGCGGAATTACTTCCTGCGGTCCGCAGACACCCAGAATTTGTAAAATAATTATAATTTATAATGTAAAATGTTAAATGCGTTTATTTGCTTACTCTTTGTCTTTCTGATGATCCTGCCATCTTGACGTTTAATAGCATACTATATTATATTACTCTTCATTTTTTCCATTTTTGACTACTTTCGTATCATTGTATGAAAAGGTTTCAGTGCCGCAGCACTCGGGCCTGTGGCCTTGTCTTCATGTGGTCCTCATGGTGATTTGTGTTTGAGATCCCAGGTATAGATACAGAGTTAGACTGACCCAAGCTGCCTTACATTGACCTAACTCTGCAGTGTAGACCAGGCTAATATGCATTGTGCATTACAGAAAGACATGATTCAAACTGAGCTTCCATAATTTAAGAAAATGTATACAAAATATGAATCTAATAGGTTTCTGATCTGTCTGAAATGCTTTCCTAAAGAGGAAAATTTCTCCCGGCTATTGTTGTATGCACTAATAAGGTGCTGCAAAAGTACTCACAAAATGATTCAAAAGAATTACAGTATTTGTATGCTGCCTACGAATTCCCACTGGAGCTGATCAGGTTGGAGAGGTCTGTGGGGGGCAAGGGATTGGTACCACTAACCCTTGTAGGTATTTATTTTAGATACAGAAAATAATGCCAAAGGTTGTTGGGTAAGTAGAACGAGATGTTGGTGCTGAGGATATTTTAATAGGTGCTGATGATATCCTAATCCTTTTCTATGAAATCTGGAACTTTATGGGAACTTAAACAACACTTGTTGAAATGCTTTGGTGTGAATGAAAGGTTACTAGGTGTGTCTAAAAGGAAGCACAAGGGAATACTCAAGAGGAAATATTTCTTTGAAAGAATAGATTTTAAATAATTTACTAAAACTGCCTTGGAGAGACCAAACTGCATGGATTTAATTATTGGCATATTAAGGGTTTTAGATTTTAAAATACTAGAGAAAGCAAACCATATGTTATGATTAGTCTTCTACCTTCCAAGTCACTTGAACAAACTGTTCACTATATTTTCATATCTCTATTTTCCCCATTTTAATAATCTGAAACATTTACTCATAATGGTGTTATGTGCTTGATTTTCCTTTTGTGTGGAAGAGTGGTAAATGTGTCAATTAATGCTTTTTCAATACTGCTTCTTTTAAGAGCAGAAGAGGGACATCCAAGGAAGAGCTAAACTTTCAGCTGACTTTGAAATCCCATTCTCACAGTCTCAAAGTTATTTTGGCTGCATCTATACAAAGATTTTCACTGACATTTCCTACAATTGCTATTAATATTTCATCATCACATATGGTAGCAATAGTGGGAAAATACTGGTGTAGGATCCAGGGTGCTGATGTTTTAAGCACCATATTATCAACAGATCTATATGATCTTATGCTTAACCTGCTATTGGCCATCAGCACCTTGCCTTTACTAGCACGCCATCATTGATAGTGGCATTGGGAGCTAAAAAGATAGCAACAGCAATGGGGAATTCTATCAAAATTTTTCTAATGCAGGCAAGACTCATGGGCTAAGTCTACACTGGCAAGTTAGTTCAAATTAAGGAGGCTTAATTCGAACTAACTAAAGCCATGGCTACACTAGGCTTTAGTTAGTTCGAATTAAGGGCTTCCTTAATTCAAACTAATAAGTTCGAATAGGGTATTCGAACTAAGGAGTTAATTCGAACTAACTAGTTAGTTCGAATTAACCGGCCATTGAAATGAATGGGGATTGTTAATTCAAACTAAGCAAGTGCTTGCTTAGTTCAAACTAACATTCCAGTGTGGCCATGCTAGCTCGAATTAAGCTAATTCGAACTAACTAAAATTAGTTCGAATTAGTTTGAATTAATTCAAACTAATTTTATAAGTGTAGACATAGCCATGGGAACTGGCATAAAGTATGGAAGATCACAAAGACCATACAGAAACAGTAAAGTAAATATATAGGAATCACATATTCCTCACTTACCTCCTTACCCAGCTCCAAATACCTTGCTGTCAGATCTACATTCATAATTAAAAGCAAGTGGAAAATGATTAGGTATCTTATTTAAAAAACAGAAACAGGAATTGAAGTATGGGGAAGAGAACATTTACACAAAGACCAAAGAAGGTAACTTATACTTTGTGTTTTCTATTTAGAATGACATTTTGTTCTCAAAACATTGACAACATACACCTACATCCAGCCCAAGAGAAAACTTTTGTGAGATGTGCAAACAGATCCCGAAGACCAAGGAGAAAATTCAGATGAGCAAGAACATGAACACAGCTGCCCATCAAGAATATGTAAAAGCTTATACAACTACTAAAATAGTTCAGACAGATTAAATACACTAAGTTTAATATTAATGCATGCCCACAATTGAATACAAAAAACCCACAAAAATCAAAATTTTATTTTTGGAATACATTATTATACTGAAATATGCATTTTTATTTGTCCTTAAAGCTGTTCCCAAAGATATCAGCTTGCAATTTCTTAGTCAATATCATGTGCTTAGATCTAAATTACTGTGAAACACAAAGATAAAACCTGCTTAGTGGAAATGAGAACATGGTTACTTCAAAAGACTTTTGCTAAAAGCTGCCTTTAGACACTGGACAGATTTCATATTGCTAACTCTTTGCTTTTCAAATAGACAACTTGGAAAAACAACAATTTGCTTATTGCAAGGAGGACAACAATTTTATTAGTCACAAAACAAGGAGTTCATTGGGGTGAAATAACTCACAAGCTTTATGACTCAAACCTGATTGCTATCAGCTAAAGCATAGTTGAATAATTTACTAATGAATTTATTGCAAAAGTATTCTTATTGAAGAGAGAAAATTTTCTCACCTACAGGAAACTTATGAGCTTTAATCTTAATAACCTACTAACATTCATGAGCTAAGGTGTCAGGATCATCCTTCTTGTCTGATACTCAGTAGAACTTACATTGTTAGGAGCCAGGTAATTGTATCTTTCATAACATGCTTCATTCAAGTTTATTCTATTAGAAAATGCTTTGCTGTTCAGTGTAGTGATAAAAATATTTTAAACTAATTTGCTTTAAAGAAACGCTTAGTGTACAAAAGCAAATTCCAGCTGACAGTTCTATTTTCAGTCATGTTCTGTGAACTGCTGCATTTAAATCCTTTTCACCACGCTGGTGTAAATGCTAAAGTTGTTTTTAGACTTTGAATTGCCATAGACTAACATGATTTACAAATGAAAATTGTAAAAATTTTAGCCATCTTCATTACATTCAGAGAATTCTGAAATGCAAGTTTACGTATTTCCATTATTCCTTGTATCAACAGAAAATATCAATACATTTTCTCAGATCATTTTTATTTTCCGCTTACAGTTGCATATATTACTCAGAATACATGTTGACACTATCTTTGTCATTTGGTTATGCCAAAAAAATCCAGATTTATTATTAAAAGTTTGTTTTTACTACTGTGATGTTTAATTTTATTAATTTAAAGTCTTGAAGGAATCTGAAACGTTACTTTCAAGAGTTGGCTTAATTTTGGAGCGTCAGATCTCTGAGGACCGAGACATTAGTGCTGAGAAGCAACTTACTGCCAGGATCACAAAGCCCATTTAGCCCCTTGGGACAGACTTTTTCCTTTTAACCCAGGTCTTAGGGTATGTCTACACTGCCATGGAAGCAGGGATTGATGCTTCAGCATCAACTGAGTGAATCTGTGTAGACCCACTCCATCGATGGGAGAGTGCTTCTCTGGTGGACTAATCAATTAGTCCACCTCCTCAAAAGGTGGAAGGCAGTGTCAATGGGAGAACATCTCCTGGTCAATGCAGCACCCTGAAGAAACCACCGTACATCAAGTACTTACTTTTACTGTGTAGACCAGCCCGTATTCTTAGTAGTTATTTCTTTTGCCAAATCAGTTTCTGAGCTTGGTGTGTCTTCAAGGAAGGCAACTGGTGCATCATTCACTATGTAAGTGTGCTTCAGTTTATACCCTGCCCATCCCCATTTCAGTTCCTGAATTTAAGGTCACTGCTTGTTTTAAATTAATGGCAACTATTTTAAGATAGAATAATAGAAATGTAGGACTTGAAGGGACCTCAAAGTCTCTAGTCCAGTTGCCTCCTAATGAACTGTCAAGCAAACATTTCCACTTCAACATTCAGTAAAAATTGCTCACTAGTTCAAAGATGGATAGATCTGACTAAATTGTTGATTTCCTACATCTTTCAACAACTTCACTTTCAAAGAGATTAGCAATTTCTGTACATTTTTATTGTTCTTACCCATAACTACATTCCATTCTCACCATAACTGGGGTCATCAAAACATCTGATGATGTGTCCCTTGGCAATGAAAAAATGTACCCCCAGACATTTTAAGGATAACTTGCTGTTCCCATCACCATCACCTATGTGCAGCTGCAAGCATGTCGTGCATTTTGGCTTGTTATGTGCTAATGTATGCAGAAACTGAGGCAGCTGCAAGGTTACTCAGTATTCTTGTTCATCTTTACCAACTGGAAGATGCACACTACAGGGGTCTGAATAACCAGCAAGCAGCTAAAGCTATGCAATGCCTGCAGGACAGTGGGCAGGACACTCAAATTGCACCGGGCCTCCAACAATTTTGGGGGCAAGAAATCTTCTGTTGAAGAAGTCAGTATAGCTGTCCTGGATACCAGTAGTTAATGCACCTTTGTAGGTGTTCTAAAACTGTCTAAGAAAACTAAAAGCAAAATCAAGTGAATATAAGGTGTTTTAACAAAGAATGGTATCTGCAAATATGCACTAGCATGGTTATTTTCCTTTTATTCAGATTTCCATTTTTTACAAATCAAGGTCTCTGTACTGTGCAACACTGCTTGTCTTACAAGAGTTAAAATCTGGTAAGTTCTAGCATAAAGAGAAGTGTTTATAAACCAATACTCTTAAAGTCAGTTATAAACGCAACTAGTTCCATTTAATGCAAATGTCATTTCTGAATACTTGTTAGTGGTGCCTCGCTTTCTGTTCACTGACATTACTGCTCTCTCTCAACAGCTAGCATTTGAAGCCAAATAAAAACATATTCATGTCAAAGTATACTTTAGACATACAAAAGCTAAGTGCTTTTAATCACCTTAAGTGAACTAATGTTTCCTAGTTCTATTCACCTTCCTTCAAAATTAGGAATTCTCTCCTTTGCTTTCTTCATGTAAGTTGAGAACAGTAATAAAAAAGAGACTGTGAGCCACTGATTTCTAGAGTCTTTGCTGCTTTGATTAACTAGATAAAATGTCATATTAAAGAATCACATGGGGCTCTTTTTTTTTTTTGCACATTCTCCCGAAAGGAAAAAAATTAAGTTTAATGAATGAAAACATTTTGTAAGTATGAACACAACTGAGTTCAACTGGCAGCTATATCCCAGGGAAATCAGATTAGTTACCAAAAATACACTTTATACACTTGTAGGTCTACAAAGATTAGTTTTAAAGAAAACATGAACTAGTCTTTTTAAGTGTTTGCAAGTCAATTCCTCCCCCGCAATTCAGTGCATTGTTAGGCACCTAAATCCCTATTTAGGCATCTGAAAAGGTTATCAGGCTTCCAGAGGTACAGGGCACCCACTGATTTTTCTAATTGTTTTTGCACCCTACTGTTCAATTTAATTCTAAGATTAATCAGTGATGTCAAAATCAAGAAAACCATATTGCTAGCAAGTTTCTGATCAAAACACACTCGGGAATTCAGGAGGGAAGATTGACAAAACGGGTTTGTTTAGTCTGGAGAAGAGAAGACTAAGGGAGGATATTACAGCAGTTTCAGGCACATAAAAGGTTGTTTAAAGGAGGAGGGATAAAAATTGTTCTCCGGAACCTCTTAAAATAGGACAAGAAGCAATGGGTTTAAATTACAGAAAGTGTGGCTTAGATTGGACATTAGAAAAAGCTTCCTGTCAGGGTAGTTAAGGACTGGAATAAATTGTCTAAGGAGCCTGTGGCCTCTCCATCACTGGAGATTTTTAAGAGTAGGTTCAGTGTTTCCCAACCAGTGTGTCACGGCACAGGGGTGCGTCATCTGGCCTGAGCAGGTGTACCACCAAATTTTTTGAAAACTACTGAGTTCTGAATTGGCTCGTGAATATTCATGAGTTCATCTGGAGACTGTATAGTAGTGTGCCTCAAAACAATTAAAGGTATCAAGGTGTGCCATGGTAGAGAAAAGGTTGGGAACCACTGGATTAGACAGACACCTGCCAGGAGTGGTCTAGGGTAGATCATGCTTGGTCCTGCCACAAGTGCAGAGGACTGGACTAGGCAATCTCGTAAGGTCTCATACAATCCTATGAATCTATAATTCCTCAGATCAGTTAGGGAAAGAAAAGCTTCAAGCATATTTTCCTTAGATTACACAACATTTAAATGAAAAATGTGGCTGGCCTGGCAGAGCTTTTAAAAAGAAATAAAAATCTCAGTCCAACTAGTTTAAAGATATCAATTTTTGAACATCTGGCCTATAAAATGAAAAGCTACCTATTTTAATAGAAGTTTTACTAGATAGTATAAATCAGATTTGCATAACATGTTTTTAATACAACTACTGTACAAGTTTTTTCAGTGAATTTTATAGATAAAATGTTAGACAGTGAACTTATTCCGTAAGATCAAGTGGACAAAAAATCCATCTTAAACACCATGGTAGTTACTGGCTTAATTTTGAAACATAACAGCAGAGAAGGATTTTAAAATACTTGGATGAGAACACAGGAAAAAAAAAAAAAAAGGTAACTTTTAGTGCTTTGTGTGTGTTTCAATGGACAAATTGTACTCTCTATATTGTGTAAAGTTCAAATTAGGAGACGAACATAACACTTTCCAGTGTCCTGACAATGCAGTCATTCTTGTTATAATGGCCTTTCTGGAGAAAGACAGAAAAGGTAGAAGGAAGCAGCCTCTGTACACTCCTTTTTTGCTTTGAGTTTAAAACACAAATGAATCTTCAAGATAATTTCATCAAGACTATTTATTAATGCATTTCAAGTTTCAAAAAATCCATCTTTGCACGATACTTTTTTTTTTTTTTTTTTGCACTTTTAGTAAAAATTTCCAAAGTGAACAAAAAAGATACTGTATAAAACACAGTGGACATTAATTGACAGTAGTATTAGATCTAGTATTTCTTGATCTCTTTTGTTTGACCACATCTTGACTTGCAGTGGAGAGTTCAGTGCACATTTCTCGTCTCAGAAAACATTTAACTTGGACTCAAAATAAAATAGGGCAACAAGTATCTGCTGAAACCCTACCACAGGATAACACTACAAGCAAAGAATTTACACATCTCAAAGTCTATCACATTCAAGAAGTTATGAAGACCTCTTGCTGAATAGAGCCACCACTTTAGAAATGCAAACCCAATTCCAATCTTTGCACAGTCTGAAAACAAATGTATTTAAACGGATTTAAAAGCAACTACATACATTTCTAACTTGATAAGATTATTTAGAATTATTTATAGTCTAGGGGGTTTCATGTACAAAATTTGTCTCTAAACCATGTACAAAAAGCTGTATTTTGAAAAAAGTCACCACATACTGTACAAGTTTACAAGGAAGCGATCCCATTATATTCTGTAATATTTTTGGCCTTGCTGGCTTGCGTCACATTATGATAATGATTGTGTAAACTTTATACTCTTAAAAAAACAAAACCAAACCAAACCCCAAAAGAAAGCCTGTCCAGACCCTTTCGTATATTTTCTCCTAAGCAAAGCCAGGAAAATTATAGCCAGTTGCCTCTAATTAGCTTGGAGCTTTTTAAAAAACAAACAATAAATATGTCACAAGCTTAAACTTCTGTAATGCCCCTTTCATTTCTGCATAGCAGTAAGCATGTTAAGACATTTTGTTTTCTTTTTAAAAAATGCCAATTATTTACATACGTAATACAAACTTTGGAATGGGACATTGTGCTGTTTGAACTTCACTACTGTTATAAAAAATATTTAAGGGAAAATCAGTTGGCCTACCTACAATTTTAACTCAACTATAGTAGCTTGAATATTACAATATTACTGTACTTTAGTGGTTATCCTTTAACAGTATCATGCTGAAAAGATATCTAAATATTTGATAAATAAAAATATAGAAACTACAGCTTCTCATCCTTCCTTCTTCTGTCAGAATCATGAATCTAATTATCACACTAACTATCTGAACACCCAAACAACCCAGTTGCAGTCCTTAAAACAAATTGTAAAACAGGCATATTTCTCTACTGAAGCATGGAAATATTTCATCCAATTCTTCATTATTTAACCCATAATCAGATTAAAATTAAAAAGGCTTATGCTGAACTACAAGAAATCAGACATTTCTATAAAATGTAATTTTGAAACATTCTGGCATATGTGAAGTTTGCACAACACTTGTTACATGTATTCCCACAAGGGCTTTCAAACTTCTGTGCTATGTCTTAGCAGCTGTTTGATAAAAGATGAAATGAGTACTTGAACAACTCAGATCCTAATAAAAAAAAAT
The DNA here is from genome assembly GCA_007922175.1 of Pelusios castaneus. NCBI lineage: Eukaryota > Metazoa > Chordata > Testudines > Pelomedusidae > Pelusios > Pelusios castaneus. The sequence goes on along the minus strand of ML685765.1, from coordinate 11,592,022 downwards.
TGAATTGATTCAAAACTGCTGTGTAAAGCATTACAGAATCCTTGACCACTATACACCTCCATCCTCTGTTATCCTGAGTATGTCAATTAAACAGTAATTTCTTCATTAAGAGCGGAAAAGTTTTATAATACAAAGAAACATCCATATTGCAATTCTTTTGTTTACAATTGCACACAGAAGTACATTAGAAATACATGTCTGCATATTACAATTTATATACATTGGCAGTTTATGTCTCCAATGTTGAGGTGGTCTATCTTCCTAGCCTTCATTGGCGGTTGAAAAATATTTACATATATATTTTTGATTTATGAATGAAAGTTTTACTAGAGCCATGTTTGCCTGCAAGTGAAGAAAATGCAGCAATGAAGAGCAGAAAAGGGGAAAAAATCATGATAATCTAGGATTTTGTGCCATTAGGTTAAAAATTCCTGTAAGAAAATTACGTCGGTCTCCTTTTTGAGCTGGATGTTCCAATAATTAAAAATTAAAGTCCACTCATTTTGAGGACATAACATCTTGCCTTTTTTTCTTCTGTTTTTGTTTGAGAGTTAGACTGGGGACAATGACTTAATAGGTTCTCTTTGGAGTGAAGTTTTCCCACTGTAGGCACTAGGAAGAACCAAGGCAAAATATGTAGTTAACGTCTCATGTGTCCCATCTGATAAATCTCCCGGGGCCTCTGACGTGGTGGTGGTTGAGTGGTTTGTGGTGGTCTCCTCCTCTTTAAAGTGCCTGTTGTAAACAAAGAAAAATCATGAATTGTTAGAAAAAAAGAATGCGTTTTTAAAATGATTGCCAATAAAATGAAGTACCATGCTGAGTAGCCAAATTAAAAATGATGAGTATTTCCAAGCTTTGCAAAAAATACGCTATTTAAAATTGCAAGAAGAAAAGTTTTAATAGACAACCAGCTATGTAGTGTGAACAGGTATATTGAAAATAAACTGATACATACAATAAGTTTCTGACAGAAAGGTGGTGTGGGAGAGAGGAAATAAAAGGAAATCTCAGTTAGTAATTGCAAAAACTACTGCTACTTTCATATGAATGTTTACCGTCAGTATTTTGTCTAGGATGAAGTGAGATGTAATTTTCTCTCTACACAGTAGCCTGGATTTCAGAAGCAGTTCTATACTGCCATGAAAAAAAGCACATACCTAAACCTGTAGTTTCACAATACCAGACTACGAGCTATAGAACCAGTGCTACAGTTTCCCAACACTTTAAAAAGGGAAAGAAAATAGGTGGAAAAAAAAGGTTGTATCTTCTTACTTCTCTGCAGTATTAATCACTTGGATGTACTTACCTGGGAGTGGTTTAGGAGGCGGCAATTTGGGATTACTGCTCGGTGTATGAACACTGCATATTTTAATGAATCCAGCCATTAACATGATCAGAGCAATGCCCATAAGCAATACTGCCCACCAGTGAGCCTAAAACACATTATAAAACAAGGTTTTACTTTTTTTTTAAAAAAATCACAGTACATGGTTAAATTTATTAGGCTGAATTCTGTAAGGTTTCCCATACCATGAAATATACTAAAAAGTTACATAAAACGAATTAATGGCATTTAATGAATTTATCTAATAATCTATTCAATCATTGTTAGAAACTTATTACATTTAATTTAGTGAAAACAGATACTAAAGTTTCCCAACTTGATAATGGCTTTCCTGAGCTCTAAGCATTATTTGACTTTATGATTAGCTCTATAGCTATCTAACTGCAGTAAAATTTACAGAAGTCACAAATCTGGCAGTGCCAGCTATCTATACAAGTCAGCATCTCCCATGGATTTAGCAGAAATATTCCAAGGCAGTGAATAAATCAATTGACAGACTGCAAGAAAAATCAAAAGCCAAAACTGCAGTACTGCAGCTTGAGGCAAAGCAGCTACTTGGTAAGGATTTGCATATTTTTCACAGCTCCGAGCTGACAATCGGGCCTTTGCTTAGTATGCAGAAAGTAATGAAGTCTAGCCACAAAGGAAAATTCAGCTACAACTAACGAAGAGTGAGAAAACAGAACAGAAGATGCAGAAACTGATTTTAAATGCTGTTGCAATGGAAACAATTATGCCCTATGGAGAATACACAAAAAAGGGAAGATTTAAAACAAGTTCTCCCTCCAATTCCGCCCCAAAATGTTTTTTGTAAGATTTACGTGCCTCACACAGAGCTGCATCTATGCAGTATAGATGAGAGACCAAAGATAAGAAATGCTAATGGGATACGCTCCCTGCATGATGCTGCAACACCTGCAGTTCACCAAGGTTTTCGCTCCCCCTGCGAAGAGCTAATGGCAGGGCTTTCAGGGAGAAGTCCTTGACTCTGGAATTCATTCCTCCTGCCTCCACTTTGGCCCAACTCTGGCTAGGATCTACTACTTTCAGGGCATACCGTAAACATTTCAGTTTACTGGAGGCTTAAGGAGGAAAGTGAAAACTGAAAAGTCACTTGAGTGAGTTATGGTACCTTTGATCTCTTTAGTGTAGTAATATCTGGATACATCTACACTGCTCATCAGGGCTGGCAATGAAAAGCGAGCTGCATCCATACTGGTGTGTAGCTATATGTCACTGAGGGGAACTAGCAGATGCTGCTTTCCCTGCTGAATCCCACTATCAAACCTTTCCAACACTGGGGAATTGATGGAGTCTTTCTGCACCATTCCCTGCTGCAAAAGTCTTTCCATGTGACAGGGAAAGGCTCCAGCAGTGAGACACAAGAGGGAAACGTTGGTTGGGCTGAAGAGAGCTGGGCAAGGTATATACCTGGGTAATGCCCACAGGCCTCAAGACTCTTTACTCAGCGAAGCAGTGCTTACTTATGACTAGTCTACTCTCAAAGCTGACAGCAGCACAACTACATCAGACGGCTGTGCCACTGTGAAAGCTTCCGTGCTCTCACGTGTCGATGGGAGAGAGCTCTCCTGCCAACATCATAAAGCCACTACATGAGTTGGTGGGAGATATTTGTTGTGCACACGTGATTACGCCAGCAAAATTTATGGCACTCAGGGGTTTATTGTTTTTCATAGTTTGGCCGGCATAAGCGCTAGTGTAGACAAGGCCGTAAATTGTCTAATAACTGCTCACAGTTACTTCACTCAGACAAAGTCAGCATTCAGACTGAAATCTTCCATGTTTTGTCTCTGCCACATAACTGAAATTTTTGTAAGTCTGAGCAAACTGACTTAGCCATTTTCAAGAAAGCTGTTCGTGAAAACAGGCACTTTTGCCTATGTCAAATTACGACATTTTAAAAACTGCTCTCATGCCTCAAGGATTCTTTGGCAGCAAAGTTGCCTGAGGTTGGAGAGGAGTTGTTCAATGCATAAGGTGTCACAGCCCCCTAGGGGGTGGGGCCCTGTGCCGTTCCAGCGGGGAGCCGGGGCAGGCTGGTGGGGGCAATAAAGCCTTGCGGCGCCCGTGACAAACTGGCCAGGAAGCCCTTGGAGGGGCTGGGGAGCCTGGGGGGAGGGACGGCAAGGGCCCTTGGGGACCAGGGAGCCAGGCAGGGTTTTGGCAGGCGGCCTTAGGGGCAGGGCAGACCGGTGGTGGAGCTGGGGAGCACAGAGGTGGGTGTTGTAGGGGGGCAGGTCCCTGTGAGGCGGGGGGTCCTGATGGGTGTGGGAGGTGGTAGGCAGAGCGCCTGGTGGGGGTCCAGCAGGGGACTGGGACCCCTTGGAACAGATGGGGGGGCTGGGGGGGCCCCAGCAAGGAAGGGACAAAAGTCAAGGATGGGGCCCCCTATGTGGCATGGGAGGGCCCCGTCCTTGTTTTTATCCAGGGCCCTGGAATCTCTAAGACCGCCCTGGTTCAATGCCCCCAAGACCTCTATTTGGACAAGCTATAATATGGAGAACATCTGCACATGTGCATATAAGAACAGAGCTAGCCTTCCAGCTGAAACAGGCTGCTTTTTGCCACCTCCCTAATCTTAAAATAGTTTTTAGACTAGGGAAAGGTGCACTGGGCTGGAAGACAGAAGACTCAGTTCTAGTCGCATCTTTCCCTGAATATGGTTAATTGGGTGTACTGTATTTCACAACTGAAGGCAAGCTTTCATACCCTTACATTTGGGGAGAGGCAGGATTTCCCCCCATCAAAAGCAACTGAGGATTTGAGACTCTCCACAGGTTCACTTCTGGCAGAAGAAAGAACAGAACTTAAGTCTCTAATATAGCAAACCTAAATCTTATCTAGTCACACTGTCTCTCAAAGAATGTGCCAAATCTATGGGCTTGGGTTATGTCCTTATATAGTTATCCTGCCTTTGTGAGACGCAACAGCATTAGAGAAAAACCACCACCACCTACAAGTTTTCTTTCAGTCCTCTTATCAAATCAAAGGCCATCCTCCATTGAGTAGAACAAAGGAATCCCAATTCCCAGCATTTTAGTGTGGCACAGCAAAATCCATGCACTTGCCTTTCTTCTTTTAAAAGGGATTTCTACAAAAACTACATTAAAAACCTTGTTACAGTTGAAAAGACAAGCATTCGAAAGTTAAATGCTAGATTTACTGTGCAACTTTAACTTCTGCCCCCTTCCATGTATGCTTTATGACAGTATAATCAGATAACCATGTTATTTTTTCATAGGCCTCTAACATATTAGGAGGTGAATGACAAGGTTTTGTAAGCGGTGAAACTTGACATTGAAAAAAGACAGCATGCAATGATGTAATTAAAAACTGTAATAATGCATTGGCACAAAGAGGCAAAATTTAGGCCACATAGGCAGCTGTTAGCTTTTTGAATGGTTCGTCTGCAATCTTAACCATTTTCATTTAATGTAGTTTTTGTATGGCATACAAATAAGGCTGACAGATGTATTACATTACGTAGCTATATTACTTCATGTACAGCATACATTTAAAATTTTCATGCCCATGCCTATTAAAATACATGAAGTTACCTACCTAATTTGTATATGCTAACATTAAATGTAATATTTTACCAAACACATCTCAGTACTATGTATTTTGACTTATGCTTGGTGTGAATGGAACATTTTTAGTTCAAATAAAAGTCAAGACAGAGCCAATGCACTTAAAAATTCATGTTTAAGCATCTAATTCCACAGAAGTGGAGGCTGTTTCATATTTTTATACAAATCTATAGATTCTGTACAAAGCTTGACACGGTATCTGTCTGGTTAATGTGAACTACTTACCTGTGACTGCAGTTATTCTGGAGGTAGGTTCCTCTAAAGAGTCAACTCTTTGGTCTGGTCCTTGACGCACACTAGCAAGCTTAGTAGATAAAGTTCAGAATCCCTTATGAGGCAGTTAAAGTGTAACCATTAATGCAGTTAGGAAATAGTTATGGACTGTGTTAGATTGTTTTAGAGACAAGAATAATCCCGCCCCCCCCATACCACTGCCACGGACCTGCACCACAGAGATAGCTTTGTGAAAAGCAGGGCACAACAAAGATGGGGTCTAGGACCACCCCTCACGTGGCTGGCTCCAAGCAGAGACGCAGCACTGCTGCCTCACCTCCAAGCACGCCCAGGACAGCAGTCTGAGACAACCCTGACCATACGGGAGTAATAGGCTAAGGTATCACATCCCTGCCCAGTGAAGAAGCTCCTGCCAGAATCTGTGCGCTGTGGGCTGGGAAGAGGCCCAAGCACTTCCCCAAATTTCTTCCCTTGGGTGGGACAAAAGAGGAGGCTGCAGCTCTGATACTGAGCCTTTCCACAGGTAGCTGGGGCCCTGCATCCTGCACAATACCTCCCTTGAGCTCTCTAGGTTGTGTCCTGCCAAGGCACCGGGGGCCCTAAGCATCCCAACACTTTCTTCCCTGGCTGCAGCCCCACAAAACTGCCTGCAGCTGGATCTGCCCTGGCAGCTGAGACATGCCTCTGGGACACACAGTATGTTGTATCCCATCTTCTCAGCCTGAGGACAGGCACCCTACTGGAGAAGGGTCTTCTCCCTGGACTCCCCCAGTAAGTAAATTCTGACTGTGCTCCTGGAGCAGAGTGACATTAGCAAATTCCTTTCACTCATCAAAAAGGATAATCAGGGTTTACAGAGAACTGACTGTATGCAACTGAAACAAATTTATTATGAATGTTTCTTATGTCAAAAGGGAAGCATTATGCATCTATATTGTTTCAGGTGTTCATCAAGCAAGGAGAGTTGTATTAATAAATGACTATGTTTATCAGTGCTTCAATAACCACTAAATTACAGTCAAGTGAGTAAGTCAGTTCAAGAGTGAATTTCAGTAAGATCTGGGTGCTCAATTCTTTTAGTATACGTTGTTAATGTATCCATTCTTTGTCTGAAAGAGCTGAAGAAAAACACACACCACTGAGGTCTGATCACTGGATTTATTCATAATATGAATTCCTAGATGCTAGGATTAAAAGGGACACAGCACATCATGTCTGATTTCCCACACTTAATGCAAGCTATGTCATGACGTTTTCATATTTAAATATTTCCACTGCCAGTGCCTTCAATGGCCTATCTTGTCCTATTGTCAAATTGCTCTTACTTCCCCTCTAAAATTAACTTTTACAATAAGTTTTTGTCCAATCTTGCAGATCTCAATTCCCCCATCCCCACACACAATTTCTGTAAGCTATGTATGATCCTCAATTTTTTCCCCCCACATAACCTTTTTTTAGTTGCTCTTTGTATTCAGTAGTACTGTGACCATACACAATTAGGTCTACAAAGGAACGCTTTTCAAGAAGATAACTAAAGCCAAAACTGAATAGTAAATGTACCCCAAAATAGCAGATCAATGATATTACACAAACAACAAGCTTCAGCTGGCACAGAAGACTTGCCCACCTTCCTTATGGATAAATCCAGCAAGGGCACAAGGAGCCTATGGCTCAAATCCCTCCGCTGGCATGACTGGGAGCCAGTTTAAATCTTCGGTCCTGCTCTTCAAAGCGTTTAAATTATTAAACCCTAGCTACAATAAAGACCAGATTTTAACTTATGAACCATAGCAGTAGTATGCATGAACAGCAGGATTGAAGAGAACAAAGCATTGTCAATCTAGAGGTACAGCTAGAAAACAAGCTACTGGAGCAGAATGGACATATCCAGTCTCTGTCTTTAGAAAGCACCGCAAATTCTTCCCCTTTAGGGAAGGCTTTCCATTATAACACTAACCCCCTTTTTACTCAAAAACCCAACCAAACCCATAAATTACCCTGAAACAAATCTAAAATTAATATATAAAATATACAGAAGCTCTATGCCCCTCAAGCAGAGCTTCTCCTCTGAAGAGAGAGAAATGCCAAAGACTCAAAATCCACTAGGGATTTTGATATTGCTATCAATTTTATGTGGAAGGCATTCAGATTCCTCAGTGATGGATAGCAGTATAAAATCCTAGAACAGACAACTTTCAAACTTTAATACACAGTATAAGAACACTGTGGAAGTTTACAGGCTAAAATTCAGACACCCATTTAATGTGTCAAAGAAAGAATTTTGGTATAGTAAAAGTAAGCAATTAATATCTGACCTCAGAGTGGAGATGACGCCATTCGCAACATCACATGCATCTAATAAAGGGCTTGACAAAATATATTGCTGAATAGGCATTTTAAAACTATGTTGACAGTGTAGTTAAGATCATGAATAGTTCACTTAGGAAGTTTCAAGAAAGATATTTCTGAAGTGAATGGATGGTAATAACAAATTTACTGGTTAAGGTGCGCAGTGAAAAATCTAGTACAATAGATACATATAATGAATAAACTGTACAAACTCTAGATGTACCTAGAACAAAGCTGAAGACAAGTCCTACATGGAAAGCCACCAATGTTTCCTTTCAACCTTATCTGCTGGATACTTTACTGGAAAAGGGACCAAAAGATAGGAGCTATTTGTCTATGCCCATTTTTCTGAGGAACTAAGCATCCACACAGAACAAAAGATTTTAAAACTGCAAGAAATTCTCAGTAGATTTTTAAAAAATTAAGGTATGACTCAGTAAAGGGAAGAGACACTAGTATGGTTAGATGCAATATCATATGAGACATATCATAAGCCATTTGCTTCAATTGTCTCCAATGGATATTGAACTTTACCTGCTAAGCTTGCTAGTTGGCCTATGAGTGTGATGAAGCAGACCAAAGAGTAGGGATTGAGAATGTATGTTAAGGATATATCTACACTGCACTAAAGGACCTGTGACTGTAGCTGGCCTGGGTCAGCTGATTTGGGCTCATGGGGCTTGTGCTGTGGGCCTATAAAACTACAGTATAGACATTGGGGGTTGGGCAGGACAGGCTCTGGGACTCCCAGAGACCCACCCTGTGCCCGAGTGTCTACACTGCAATTTTATATCCCAGAAGCCTGAGCCCTACGAGTTTGAGTTGGCTGAGAAAGGCCAGCTGTGCGTGTTTTACTGCAGTGCAGATATACCTTAAAGAAATACTGCATATAATATCATATTTATTATTAATCACAAATGCTGAATTTATTCAATCCATTTTACAGGTAACACATGCATGAAAGATTCCAAACCATTAAGATACTTACCACAATCCATTCTGCAATATTTTCATACAACTCTGGATTAAAAATTGCTTTCTTTAGCCTGGCTAGAGGACCATCAGCATCTACTAACCGACACCTCATGAAGACATCACAATAGCCTTTAAAATCATTGCAGGGAGATCCAGGTTGCAGAGTAATGGTTTTACCACTGAAAAACTCTTTCCACTGACTAGACCCTGTACTTGCACAACTTGCTGGATCCACTGAAAAAAATGAACATAATTGAAGAGTGAATTTTATTTCAAGATGCATTTATAACAAAGACCTTGTACATGCAAGGATGTGTAAAAAATGATATCCAACCCACTACTAAAAATTTACTCTCATCCTATTTAAAAACTGATCAGGAAGTGGTAATTTGTTTTTCATGAAGATACTAACTACCTGAAAAACAAAAATATTTGTGACATATCAGTGGCCTGTTACATGGGCATTTTACTATTAAGGCTCACTGAGCATCTTTATGGGAGATGCACATGTCTATAATAGAATATAAGCAATAAACACTAAATTATACTCTGTGCATTTACAAAAGACGTTTTTCCAAACAGTATGAATAAATACTTTTTTCCATGGTAATTTCTTTGCTGCAATGTTTACTTACTCAAACCTTGGTGAATATTTCAAAATCACAAAAGGGGAAATTAAACAAAATGAAGGCTAATAAAACCCCCAAGAGATTTGCAACTGTATTAATGTTTAGAAGGTGGGCAAATCTTACTTTTCTTCATGCAGCAGACATGGCACAATTCCTTATCATCCTTTCCATCTGAACTAGCACACGTACATTCCTCCAAGCTATGCTTCTCACAGATAGAACCAGCACATTGCTATTTGAGACAAAAGGAGGAAGAATAATTCAAAATAATCTTCATATCCAAGTGCACATTTTAGCAGGTAAAACAATATAAATTTTAATAGCCAAAAAGCAAGTAGGGTAGCTTTCTAAAAAAGAAAACACTTCAAAAGCAAATTTAAGTTGTTTTTTTTTAAGTTTAAGAACAATAGACCCTTCTCTCCCAGAAAAACTAAATATTTAATTGAATTAGATTCATTTTTATGAGAATTTAAAATAGGATGGTTGAGGTACAGAATCTTGGGTTCTGCCTCATTCCCAGGGAATGGGAGAAGCATGCTAAAAAGCAGTTGAAACAAATACATAGTACTGCAACAGGTACAAAACATTCTAAATCAAGAACACAGAAGTGGAATACCCGATCGATGAAAATAAGTAACTCAAGAGAGTGAAAGACAGCATTTCAATATTCTTTCCCTTAAAGAAAAAAAATGAGTAGCAGGAAAGACTATGATACTGCATTTAATTCAATCTTTTGAAGATCTCAAAATAAAATTCAAGAACAAGCAAATGAGCAGTGCTTGAATTATGGGATAAAAGTAGAGGGCCATAATACTTTGCAGATGTTCTCTTCCTGGAGTAGATAAGTTGCTTTGCCTGATCCCCAACAATACTAGCAGTTTGCAAGTAGTCTCTGATGTGATGGAAATAAAATGCCAAAATGCTAAGTTTAGAAGTGTGAATTTTGCTGAAAACCAGGAAATACAGTAAATTTTGACCATTTCTTACCCTCTTATAACCCCTTCACACTTGCATACAGGATACCAATTAAATGAATACTTGCTTGTCATTTAATTCCCCAGAGTTTTTTTAAACAGAAAAAAAATGTTTGTTAGTAAAAGTTAAGTTTGTCGTTCTCACCTGCTTTTTCAGCTCACATGCTATTGTCGCTACATAAGTAGTAGCAAATGGATCTAATTTTTATATAGTGTTTTTTTATCAGAAGATATGAAAGAACTTTACATCATCTCCATTTTACAGATGGGAAACTGAGGCATAAAGAGATGAAGTGACTTGTCCAGAAGGATAATGGCAGGGCCGGGAATAATCCTAGTTCAGTTATGTGATTCATTCACAGTTATGTGATTCCTCAGTGCTTCCCCATGTGATTCCTCAGTGCTCCCTCATCTCTATATTTTGTTATTGCAAAATGGGGATAATGATCCTGATTTGAAATGTTTGTGATGTATTTATGTCCCAAATCCTTGATAGTTTCATTACATATTCATTTTCTGGATTCCAGAGGTTTACATTTGCGTCACCTTCATCTCTCCTCAAAAACAGCTCACTGTGAGGGGCATGGAGAAGGACTCAGACATCCCAAGAAAAACATGATTCCTCGGAGAACAGAAAACATAGCAAGCTGGGAGAGAGGTAAGCTCCCTTAGGTAGCAGGATACAAATGAAGCATTGAAAGGCACTGCCCACGCCCCCAACTGCCTTCCTCTCATTCCCCAATTCCTTCTTTCCTCCCACTCCCTAACCCCTCCCCTTTCTTTACCTGAAGCCCCAATTTTCTTCCCTTTTCTCCCTACTCCCAAATATTCCCATGCCTTGTTTCATACCCAACCCTTTCTTTCCTATAGCACACCTAATCACCCCTCTCCCAGGATGCTTTGCATGTGTATTTTATTTATTCTCCAAAAACAGATTCAGCACCTTCTGAATTTTCTGCTCTATTCAAATTACATTTCTTCTAAATATATAAACATGTGACAGATGCAGATTTTCCCCAAAGGTTTACAGTTTGTTCTCAGATCCTCTCCCAGGATGGGTTTCAAAATTCAAAGCAGCAGGCTGGGAGAGGGTTAAGTGGTCCATTCATCTCAATGAGTAGCTTTACTCTCCAGATACAAGCAGACACAAATAAGGGGAAAATGTGGGGCTAACACAGACACTTCACTCTATGTCCCCTTTCCAGTGTCCTTCCCCAAGCCCCCCAACTTCTCTCCTACTACTAATTCCTATTTATTCCCCTCCCCTCAGTGCAGCCCCAAATCCTTCACCACTATTCTCCCCCGGCCAACAAGCATTCACATGTTTATTTCACTATATACTTTTTACCCAGACACTTTGCATTCACCCCTCCCCCTACCCCCAAAAGGCTTTGAAATATCTCTCAGAAACTTTTCCAGACTTCTGCAAAAAGGTGGGACTTGATTTGACACTGGTTAGGTCATGCTCAAAGGACTGCTTCTTAATCCCCTTGAGCTATCCAACTAGTGTGAAATTTTGAAAGCCAACAGTTTTCTTAATTCTTCTGTCTATGTAAGCTCAGCAAACCCTATTAGATCATTTAGAAGGGGAAAAAGGTCATAACCTTAACTATAGCAGAGCAAATTTGTGGATGCTCCATGTTAGTGCTTGGCTCTAGTGCGCACACACAGACTAGAATCTGATGATTCTCTCTGATTTACTAGATACGGTGAGCACACCTCTAGGCTGGCATGAAACAGACACCATGGGTTGTGTGAACTACCAGCATGATGTGCGAACATTTCTGCTTGCTGTGGCTGGCTTGCTGTATAGTTTCCTGGCAGGTGTGCAGTCTCAAAACGCCACCTTTCTCTGGCTTGTTTGCTATGAATGCTCCCTAGCCAGGCACGACAGTTTACAGTGAACTGTTTGGAAAAATAAGGGAGCCTCTAGCACCATGGAATAGGAGAGAAATGGGGTAGTTCAACAAATGAGGGCACCCAGCCCAGCATCCTGGTAATTCATGCATTGCAAAAGATTATACTATCAAAAGCAATGTTTAAAAGAGGAGTTGCTCCTCTGTAAGATCACACTGGGTTTTCTGAAAGAATAAAGCAATACTTTTAAACTATCCTTGATCAGTGATGAAGTCACATTGCTTCACAAAATAGTGCTTTGCAATAGTCATTAGTGCAATAATTCTGAACATTAATCTCACCCCATTAATGCAAACTTGTGTGTTTCTATTGCAATCTGTGAAGTTTGGCTTGGGATCAGATGCAGGACAGAGAGCGGTGAAACCATTACACATTCCTTCTCTTGCACAGTCAGAATCATTTCGACACTTATCGGTCCTTAATTTGAAGTTGCATTGGGCAGTACAGCAAGGGCCTTGACTGGGGCTAGAAAGAAAAATAGAAAGTATGCATTAAGAAAAATGCAGGCTTTTTTTCTGGAGCTTTTTATGTATACTGAATAGCAATACTGTTCAAATCTTCCAAATTAAACATTTATTGATTAAAGAAGGTGGAATATAGCAGAACTTGCTAAGAAATATACCTATTTAACTGAAATGCAACTTAAAATGACAACTATGTGCAAAAATATCAGCTTTGTTATTTCCAATTTGTGCCAAAAAAATGTAAACTGAAAAATATTTTTCTTGTGGGTAACAAAAATGTAGTATTCTGCATCCAGTAATCTACTTAGTCTCAACTTTATTGATTAAATTATGAAAACCAACTCCATTTATGTTACTTGCACTAGAAAATATTACTTTTTCATGCATGTTTCATCTGAACACTAGCATAAAAGTGTAAATTAAAGGTGACTTTACAAGTCCTGAATTCGGATGTATGAAGAATTATTTAATTAGCAATTGCTACTGCTACTGACAGACATTACACTAAGGAATAACTAATTTGTCTGACAATACTGTTTTCACTATAAAAATTAAAATTATGAAGATTCTATCCTCCCCAGTTCACCTTTATACCTGTTGGTCTGAGGAGGACCTGTCGTCCTTCTGGGAAAGGGAAAGGCCCTGAAATATAACTGTTTAATACTGAAAATGGCAACAATCTGTTCCCTTCCTAGCCAATCTACCACACATATCTGGGATCACAGAATTTGCATCAGAAGGTGTGGTTCTCACACAGTTTACTCACATCTATTGAGAAAAGAAGATATTTTCAAAGAGGTCATATGATCCAGAGCAGACCAAAGAGCCTGACTGCCTTGTTCCCCAAAAGGCAGTTAAGACTCTTCCTTGCAGCAGACATCAAACACAGGACTCAACTTTCTATTCAGGATTTAACAACTGCAGTAGTAGGGAGGGATCTTATTTTTTCCTGAGCAGAAGCTGTTGCTGGGGGAGCAAAATCCCACCACAGACCTGACTGAGTGTTTCCATCTATGGTAACACAGTACAAGTAAATACAGTGTTGAAGTCAAAATAAGGAATTGTACTTCCTAGCAATGAGTTCTCCCTACACTACTGTTCATCTCTACACCATGTGTACGGATTTTTCTTTTTGGTAATGTTTAATGGACTTTTTTTTCCTGGATAGTTCAGTTACAAGCTGTGGTCATCTAGGTTTAGGATTCCCTTCATCACAATTTTGGCTCGAAACAGTGCCCCCTACCCTTTTAAAATGAATATAGTAATTATAAAAATAATCTATAGATTCATAATTTGAAACCAAGACTGAGTGAAATGTAAAGTATATCGACAAATGCTAGAATATTTCCGAAATAGGAGCAAGCAGTATTCTCAGTATGTTATTTACAGTGCAATTTGATTGCATGGTGTTTCATAGACAAAACAAGATTCCCAAGTGTCAGGAGTCTTCCTGTCTAAACTAACACCATACAACATTGGGGAAGGGATACCACATAGAAGCAAACTGACTGAGCAGTAGTTTGGTGCAGCAGTTCTCAAACATTGTGTTGGGACACATTATTGTGTCTCCACACAGCGGTAAGCGTGTTGCAGAGAACTAGGTGGAGGGCTGGATTCAGCCTAGGAGGGTGGGAGTGGGCTCATGTGTCCTGTAGGGTCATGCACACCGCCAAGCATGTTGCAGCCTGCAAAAAGTTGAAAACCACTGGTTTGGTGTATGCCTTGTTAGCACCAATACTGGGTTTTTAAAATGCTGGAACTTTAGCATGAGCCATGCTGAAAGATCAGAAGTAAGGCCGCGAGCTGTGACAGAGGTCACAGATTCCCTGACCTCTCTGACTTCACCAGCTGCAGTGGCTGACTTCAGCAGTGGTCCCAAGGAAGGCCTTAGCAGCGACCACAGAAGCCATTGGAGGGTGGTTCCCCCAGGGCCTCAGCAGTAGGTGGCTGACGGTGGCACCAGGAGCAGTTAAGATTCGGTAGGGGGTAATTACAATAAAAGCCACGGTACTGGATTTAGACAGCTTCAGTGCCATCTGCATAGATGACACTGAGGTTTTCATCTCAATTAGGGCTCACTGTGAGGACTCACGGCCCTGTTCTTTCATGCCTTACATCTATGGCTCCTGGATGTCTCCTTGGGTTCCCCTCCATTAAAAGAAGAGGGTTGCGGTGAGGCTTTCCATTCTCCAGTGTCTTGGTGAGGCTTGAGTGGCTAAAACACCGCTTCCATGGAGGAGAAGTCTGAGCCTTAGTTCTTTCTCCTTTCTGAACCCAGGCTTCAATTGCTGGCACAAACTACGCTTCTGTTTCTCTCTCCCAGGCAGCAGTTGCACTGGAAGTGTGTGTCAGTTACTGGGATAGATTCCTCGCAACTGAGACAATTCTGGAACCCTGGGAAGCCAGACATACCGTGGGCGTCTATGAGAGTCCCCAGATCTGGGGTTGAGAATGTCTTTTTTCTTTTTTTTTAAAGGCAAAGGCTAAATAAAAGATAAATGAAGTAAAGAGAGATTAGCAAACCAGTTAATGTTCCCTTAAGGCAGCGGTTCTCAACTGTTGTGTTTTGGCACAAAAGTGTGTTGTGAAGAGCAGGAAGGTGGGTGACCAGCCAGAGGACCACTGCCGCCAGCCACCCTTCTCCTGTTCCAGTCCCAGGCTGAAGCAGGGTGGGGGGAAGCTGGAAGCAGCAGCATGCCACTTGGGCTGAGGACAGTCCCGAGACTGCAGGGATCTCTGCAGCCCTGAGAGGCTCCCAGCCCCAGGCCCCGCTGCTGTAGTACCAAAAATTGCGTTTCGGCACATTTTGTTACTGTCCAACCAAAGTAAAAAAAAAATCTGCCAAAACACGGTATTCAGCACTACATCAGCTCCCCGCCGCCCTGCTCAGCCCCAAAGCAGGGCGGGGGAGCCTTCGCCATGGAGCGGGGCAGCTAACGCTACATCTCTAGTCTGGGTGGCTGAGAAGGAACCGAGAAGGGTTCGCCTGCATAACCCAGTTAGCTTTGTGGCAGAGCACAGGGGCCAGCACATGTGCGAGCTGTGCAATCAGCAGTGCAGGGATGAGATATACCTATAGCAGAGCAGCCATACAGACACTACTCGAAGAAGAATTTCAATTTACTTTTAGAAATTTCCTTTATTTTTGACAATCTAGGCCAGAGTAGTCAATTTCTTTTTCTGGTTCTCTCTCTCTAGGGGGAACAGTGACATTCCACTTTGAAATTTTAAATGTGTAAAAATAACACATTTATCCATATTGGTTTTATATCAAGCAGATTAGGCCTAAGTAAATAAATATAATATTTTAAAAGCAAAGTTTTAATATTTACTAGAAATATCTACCATCCTTCTCAATGTTCTTGGTCACTTTAATAGCATGCCATGTGTGTTGCATTGCCTATATACAAGGTAACTTAAAGATGCAGTTTTTTATGTAAAACACAAGTATCAGAAAAATCAATGTGATATCAAATGGTATCCTTAAGTCACCTTGCGTCTAG
The DNA here is from genome assembly GCA_007922175.1 of Pelusios castaneus. Classification (NCBI taxonomy): domain Eukaryota; kingdom Metazoa; phylum Chordata; order Testudines; family Pelomedusidae; genus Pelusios; species Pelusios castaneus. Next base: position 11,576,018 of record ML685765.1, on the reverse strand, counting down.
GAAACATGGCACATATGGCGCTTTATGAAAGTGCTGAATTTAGAATAAATGTGGCAGAATATTTAGTCATCCACAGCAGATAGTTAGAGGTCTTATTGTTTATTTTAACAAAGCAAGAGTGTCTTCTGGGCTATACCAGCCTCTACCTGGCAGTTCTCTTATAAATATGGACATTTCAAGATATCCTACTATTGTACACAGGGTTTGGCTTAATCTCACCAACATCACAGACCTTTATAGCATTCTTGACTATGCTTTGCTAACGTGTGCATGTTTACAGAAAAGAAAGCTTTGTGTAGCACTGCTATCTTAGGCATGCCAATTGTACTGATGAACAGAATGATACTAATGTTCTTTTTACTATCAGGTAGGATGCATAAGTGGAATGGGCTTCCAGTGCCAGTTCTTGATTTTTATCAATGCTACTTCAACATCGCTGTTTGGCAAGCCATTGAAGTTTAACGTATTCACAGACTCTGGCAGCAGAGAGGATGATAAAGGGTATCATATGCAATGGGGCTAGAGAACAAAGCAGCCTTGTATAGCTGCGAGCTAAGAAAAGCTCATGCTGCTCTTCAATTAGGTCTTAGGCACATTTATTTCATGGCAAAAAGGGTATAAATCTACCCTGTAGAGTAAGTTAGTGTGAACCCAGCTACCTCATGCTAAAAATTCTGCAGCGCATTTTAATGTACCTTGATTCGAAAGAAGGAAGATAAAAGCACACTAGGGAACTTTTAGAACAACAGCAGGGTCCACGTGGAAAGTCAGTGTAAGTAGGCCAGGACAGTATAGATTTACACTTCAGTTTGCTGCACATTAAGGCCATGTCTACACTAGAGAACTTGCAGCAACACAGCTCCATCAATACAGCTGCATCGCCGTAAAATCTCTTGTGTAGCCACTGTACGTTAACGGGAAAGAGCTCTCCCATCAACATACTTAAACCACTCCCAATAAGCGGCAGTAGCTATGTGAAGCTCACCACTGACACAGCACTGTCCATACCAGAGCGTCTGTCAGTGTAACTTACATTGTTCAGGACGGTACTTTTTTTCATACCCATGAGCAATACAAGTTATTCCAACAAGAATGGTAGTGTAGACGTAGCCCAAGTCGGTGGTCCCCAACCTGTGGCCTGAGGGGCCAAAAGTGGCCCAAAGAGGCTTTTAAAGTGGCCTGGGGCTCCCGTCCTGCTGGCTGCAAAAGGCAGCTGCTTTCTAAGGACCTGAAGAAAGTACATTTCCGCAGGGCTACAAGACCCAGTGAGGGTCCCTTGCTCCAGTCAAGAGGATGGGAAATCAGAGCTCCCTATCCCATCTGTAGCAGATAGCATGGCAAAGTGCTCCATCTAGGTCCATAGGCACTGGGGGCCCTGCTGGAGCCAGAGGGAGGGAAGTACCGATCTTATGTGCCTCTAGCTACAGAAGGGAGCCACTGTCAAGGGATCCCAGTTGAAAGCACAGGGCTACAGGATGCACGTGCTTTGCCTGCTGCAGCCAGGGAGATGGAAGATCAGCAAGGAGGCAGCCTCGTCACTGAACTCCTTTTGTCTGGCTGCAGTGGGTGGTGGGGCCTGATGGCAGAGACTGGTGGCCCTTCAGAGTTGTAAAAATAGTACCTGTGGCCCTCAACCAAAAAAGGTTGGGAACCACTGGCCTAAATGTTCCTGTAGATAAGCCCTTACACAGCCTTTTACAACTGTTAGATTTATCAAGATTCTGATCTTGCATTCTTTATTTTCTCTTCTACAGTAATCGTCAGAGAACAACAGGCAGGGATCCAGTTGATTTACACCCCTACACCCCCTGCCCCCAATCTCTACTACTACTTAACATTAAGAGCAACTGAGACCTAGGGAGTCACAAGGGATGAATAAAGTTTATAGCCTTTCTTAGCTTAAGATCACCAGAGAAAGCTGAGTTCCAGAGTAGCTGGCATGTTAGTCAGTATATAGCAAAAACAACGATAGTCCTGTGACATCTTACAGACTGAAATTTCTTTGACAAAGTGAGTTGCAGCCCACAGAAGCTTATGCCCAGAAATGCATGAGGAAGAGAAATCTGACTTATTGAAATCATGTGATGACAATACAGTTAGCTATGCAAAGTGTCTCAGTGCAGGCAGTAGCTGACAGACGTTCATAGCTTAAAATTCTTAAACATATTTGACAAAAAAAAAAAAATCTTCATGGCAGTTTTAGTAAAAAAGCCAAGAACTGAATTAATTATAGACTAAAGTTATCAAGAGAATTAGATCTAACCATACCTGATTTAATCCATGTTAAAGCTGCATGGGAAAGTCCTGAAACTGCACATTTGCACCTTCTCTCTGGTTAGAGAGAGCTTCAGTCTTAAGAGCACTTAATCTGACTCTTTCCACAAACACAAGACAAACTGAGTAGAGACACTCAGGGTCTGCTATATAGCCAAAATAGGTTAGACAAGCAAGTACAAGGATTTATAAAATTTGGGTTTCCTTTAAAATCATCTCTACAAAGGAATGTGTTATATTTCATGTTATAACTAATGTGAAATATGATTTTTGCCTTCCGGAGAAACAAGGACAGTAATGCTTAAGTGTGTTAGCTGGTTGGGTTTAAGTCAAGGGAGAACTACAATCAACCAACCTTTTAAACATAATTTGTCCCTGTCTACATGGGATTCTACAGTGTCCTTAACTTAGTCAGAAACAGTTTTAAATGATAGATTTTCCCAAAAGACTAAGAACAGATAGTCATGTAGTTGTTGACTAAGAAAAAGTTACATTTAGCACCAAGTAAATTAGAGAGTGAAATGTCCATTAACTATTACTACTAAAATTGAGACATTCAAACAATATGAATGAAATTAGACTTCATACATGAAACAATATACCTCTTAGAAGATATTTTTAAAATAAAGATTACTAGCCTATCCTTAAGTCTGAAGAATTAAAAAAGGATAATAGAACTGAAATATACAATACCTGCAGAATTTGCCTGGTTTTAACTTGCATTTCTGATTTTCTGGTTGATTTGCATCATAACAGCATTCATCTTTACACTGGTCACTGTAACCACAGTCACACTGCTCTCCTTCTTCTACCATTCCATTACCACAGATGGGCTGTCCAGACTCTGAAAAATGTAAGTATACATTTATAACACTACAGAATACAAGAGACATACTTGGTAACTTGAAGTTAAATTGTCATATGGCATAGTTAAGCTTGATTAGCAATGTCTGCTCAAGATGGGGCTAGTACAGAAGCGTAGGCATGTTGCAGGTTAGGATTTTATAGTGAAACTTGAGCGTTCTTCAACGTCCAGCTTGTTGATTTCTACTACATATTCTCATTCTGTATTCAAAACTTCCACTTAACAATGGGAATTCCTTGTACAAACGAAAAATGATATCCGAGATCAGATCAGAGAACTTTTCCTTAAATCTCCAACTTAGCATCCTCTTTTTCTGTACCGTTCCCCTCTTTCTAAAACATTTTGAAGACCAAACAGCTCCTATGGTGAGAAAGAACTAAAGAGGGCTAGGGCTGAGGTTCTTCTCATACCAGCAGCTTCAAAACCTTTGCTGGAAAAGCTTTTGCGCATCCCTTCACCAATTTACAAAAGGCCCAGACCCAGTGTCATAAGCAAGGTTCTACAGTGACAATTCTCAGAGACCATGCAGGATGAAGACCCTAAAATAGAGAGCGTGTGTACACCCCTTTTACATATTGTTTGCAGCTTGTGTGGATAAACAACTGAATATGTAATAGTTAAACATCACCAAGTTTTCAGTGAAGGGGAAAGAGCATATGCTAGTATGAGAAATTAGTCTATAGTCTACCATGCTGACCAGTATTTTTTCGTTGTTACTCGTACTCCGTCTGTCCATCTCTCATCAGTTGTCTCTTGTCTTATACTCAGACTGTAGACTCTTTGGGGTAGTGGCTTTTTGTTCCATTTGTACAGCATGAAGCTCAACTGGATCCTGGTCTATGACTGGGACTACTATTATAATACCAATATGTAATAAAGTTAGCCCTTCACTGTATGAGAACAAACAAAATACATACCAACAAAACAATTATTTCTTTTTTTCTCAAGAACTTGGCTGATATTTCGAACGCTGCAGATGGAGAACTTATTGTTGTTAAGTTTGTCGCCAGATGTAGCTCTTGCATACATAATATAATTGCCATTTTCTTTCTGCCCCAAGTTCTTAGATTCTCCTGGAGTGCATTCTGTTCCAGAATCATGCTGCAAAACAGAACATTGCAAATATTTCAAGTGGATCCATTTTTTTTAAGTTGCTATCTTTCTACCTATGTATATAACAGAGGTATGCGGTAGTAGGGTGAGAAACAAGAGTTCATATAACATTGTTCCCTTTTTAAAAAAGCACGTACCCAAAAAATAAAACTTTCTACACAGGATTTTTGTACTGAAACAAATAAATGCTGTATTTTTCTATTATGTCTCTAAGCAGAATATAACAAAATAATGGTATCTGGAACTGAAAGTGTCAGTGGAAAATGATTCCATGAAGGGAAATTGTTCAAAATTCTGAATGAATTATTTTTCTTCCCAATGTTTTATCTATTAATAGCTAATATAATTAATGTTTAATCCCTATCCGCTGCCTTCTTCTCTATTTATCTATCTGAATACAGAAGTCCAAGAACAGCTCATACTTAATTGTATTAAGGTCAATAAAATTCTGTAACTAATGAACCTCTACTACCCCATAAAAATTAATTGATTGACACTAGGCTACTCTAGTCTCACATCCACAAGCAAATCCCAAGCTAGTGAATGCTGCTCTGGTATAGCTAAAGTATTTTCATATTACACCTGGAGTAGTCTGGATAGGCTCAGATAGTTCAAGGATAAACAAGTTATGCAGAAGAAACAACAATATTCTGTCTGAACAGATACACACCACGGTTGTTAGTAAACCCAGACTGCAATAAAATCCTCTTCTGAAGCACTGAGCCAAATAATTATCACTTGTCAATTTAAAAAAGTAAAGACTATCAGAAGCACAATGTAGGAGAAAATGGAACATAACTACTTTTAATACAACTGATTTTCCCAGACCTAATATGACCTAACCCATCTGTGTTAACTATATAAATGTGCACTTTTGAGATGGGATAGCAAATTTCCTGACAAACATATATGCTGACTACCCTAGATCAAACATGCGTTTCACAGGCAAATTCAAAATGATGTTCCAACTGATCCAAGAAGATTTTCACTCTCTCATTAATTTCGTACTGGTGTAATCAACACATACGATTCACATTCTGAATTCTTGTTCCAGCCAATATGAGCTTAATGACTAAGTTTCTTGTTTTCTAAACTTAAAACTTTAGAAGTGACATCTAAAGGGGAAAGAATTCTCCACTTTTCACAACCATACAAAAATAAAAGAAAAACAAATAAAACCTCCAATTTTTCAGCTAGTCACAAACAAAAGGTTTGAAAGTAGAATGCGAAGACAATTGCTTCAAAATCCTATTACAAGTGTAACTCAGACAGCAGCTTCTCAAAATAATTAAAAATCTTAAACATATAAAAAATGCAACAGAGTACAAAGGAAAGTTAGTTTTATCCCCATTGTTCAGTGAGAAGACATAACCAATCAAAGTTTTGCCCCATGAGCTGAGACATTTGTCTTCACTCTACCTAAAATAAGAATTAGTATTCCACTCATCACTGTAGCACAGAGGCATGCTTTTGAAGAGATATGAGTAAGCTTTGCCCTTCAAGGAAGTGGGAAGACTTTTTTTTACAGAGAATAGTCATGAATAAGTGCAGCATAAGGAAGGCTAAGTCTGTAGTTGCTGTAATCAGCTAAAAGACAAATTAAGAATATTCACAAATGCCCTGTAGTACCAAATTCTTCATTTTGTAGAACATTCAGAAAGGGCTTAAAACATTCTTTTATTTGCAAAATCCTTGTGATTTTCTTTTGCATCCATACCTATAAAAAATTTGTTATTAATATACACAATAATAAAAGATGTAAGTTACAAAATGTTTTTATCATAAACAAGCTATGCCTCTAAAAACACTGAAAATTTGTAATGGAGCAACAGTTAATACTTACAGGAGAACCAAAATTATGTCCAACCTCATGAGCAAAAGTGATATGAGAAACCTTTGGAGGGACATGAGAGCCATAGTTCTGAACAGTGATGATTCCAGTGTTTAAGGACTTCTTTTTACCATCAGAATAGAGTTTGCTCTTTTCACATATTCCACCAGAGCTGCCTGCATTTAGAACAAGAGTTAAACAGCTCAAAATTAAAAAATGTAATAAGAAAAAAGGTGAGTTGTATTTCTTGTTCTATATCTTAGTTGAAAACTTACTGTAACTGTATTACAATATTGAAAATGTACAATGAGTTACATCAAGGTTTTGTTTTTAAATCTAAATCCCATTTGGTTCTCATTTTCAAGTAAATAGTATACTATTCCTGAATACAGAAAATTCTTTACAGAATGAAGGAAAAAAGGATAACATTCATAATAGTCAGCTGGACATACTTGAAATACCCTTTTAAGAAGTACCTTCCATTTTTTTCCCCAAAAGTATTTGTAAAAGACCTAAGATTAGCTACATACTCTAGTGAGCAGAAGTGACTCATTTCTTCACAGTACAATTTAAAACTGAAAGGTGGTTAGTCATCTATATGTTTAAAGGTCAACAACCAAGGAAGTCACACCCAGTGTTTAAAAACACCACCACTAAATTAATTTACTTTACTGTTAAAGTATTTCCACAACCTGGAAAATGCCATCTAAACAAGTTTTATCTTGCTAAAGTCAAATTGCAGGTCAGTAAAATGTGTCATATCAGAATAAGTACTTCCAGGAACAGTCTTGCATGGAAAAGTAATAAAAATTCCTATTTTAGCACCTATAAGTCAGTAAGTAAAAAGTTCAAAGTGGAACCTTATTATATACCCTAAGTTCACCTCTACATTTCAATACAGCATGTCTCATCTTTCATTCATACTACTTAAACTCTTAAAATCCTTAAACCGACTCACAAAACATCCTTTAGCTACATATCCAAAACCTGTTGTCATGCACTGCCCCCCACCCCATGGTTAAAAAAGCATATACAGCTGTGAGATAAAACCTGAATGCTAACCAGCTAACAGATTCTCATGCATGAAGGGTAAAATTCACCAGCCAAGAAGGTAAAGTTCTTGTGAATGGTATCTGCGAAATCTATGTTCCATCATCCCAACCCTACTCTGATGCCATTCTTCCCTAGCCAATGGACTGAAAGAATGGTCATAGGCCCCCTGTACTATTTATGTGAAATATTAGGGCCATTAGATCCACGTATTGAATTTCCTGTGATTCTTCCCCAGGACAATCATCAACATGGCACCTTCCTCTGAAGCATCTGGTGAGGGCCACCGACAGAATGAGGATACTGGATTAGATGGATCTCTGATCGGATTGGTATGGCAATTCATATGTCTGTCCTACCTATGGATCAGGCTAAAAGATGTATATAGATTGAATGGGAATAAATGTTAGAGAAATTATTGTGAAGGAGATTTTATGCAACTATGATGTCCAGTCTAATCCCTGGAGAGTACTGGGATACAATCCATAATCGAATATCACAAACCACTGAGTATTTATTACCCAATGATCTCTCAGTAATTGTCCTACGGCTTTCTAATGGAAATAGTCACACAACAGGAAATGAAGAATTAACCTCTCATCTGGCAGTAACTCCTGGCTATTCATTGACTCTCACAGAAAATGAAAAATACTCAAAACATAAAGGTTAGGTTAAAAAAAATCCAGTTTCTTTTAAACATTATTTGACAGACATTCCTGAGTTGTTAAGCATGTGAATTGAGATTTCACTCAATTAAATCAACAGAAATGGCATACTATATGATGCCCAATCTGTAACATAGTTACACCCTATCAAACATATCTGATGATTATATTCTTGTACGAGAACGAACAGTAAGAACAAGGAACAGTCATCCTCAATGTTGAATTCAATGCTATGTACTGAACAAGATTAACATTCACATGACTAGCTCATATACATAAATTTCTAGCAAATAAAGTTCTAAATTTCATCCACTCCCCTCTACTTCAACTTCCAGTTTGATTCTATTTACTAGCCACATCCCTGCTCTCAATTACAAAAGTAACTTCACCCACTGTTCTTCCTTCTCTCAGCTTCCACCTACTTCTATAGAAATTTCCTAATAAGCCTAAACCTTGAAAAGAAATCTGCTTTAAATAACTTCTCTTAACTCTATTCTGTGTTTATTCAGACTGAAGTTAGAATCTGTTTCTAATACAAAAATATCATGTAAATATTTCAGTGACTTTCGGGGGGGGGAGAACCCAGTTTTTCACAAATATGAATTTGAAATAGAAGTTTTCATTCTGAATAAATTGAGTCAGGTTGTTATAGCAGTATTTCTAGTTGCTTCTAAAAATGAGAACAGATTATACATTAAAAATTATAGTTTAAATTGGTTCTTTTCATATTTTATTTCACATATTATCTAATTAGTTTGTGAAGATTGAAGACTACCAGCAATTACTTGTTTATCATCAAATAGGAAATTTTCTTGCCACTGAGTTTCTAAATAAAGGGATAATACCTACTAACTTGTGGCTTTTAAAGCATTTAATTATTTTATTTTAAAAAGTTATCAGTTAATACGGTTTCATGATTCAGGGAATCAAAATGACAAGTTTAAGTTAACATTTAAAAAACACAAAGAGAACTACAAAAATACTGAAAAAACTAACCAAGATATAAGAAGGCAATTTTGTAAATAAAATCCACAGCATAATGAAAGCTCAAACTTCATCTGCAAATTCATTGATTGACCCAAAAAAGTGTAATCTAGAAAGACCATGAAAAGGCAGTACCGCAGAGACGCATCATCAGTCAGAAGTGTGATGAGTCAGTCTCAGCATCAGACTACTCTAAAGAAAAATCCTTTGAGTATATTGGAGGACAAACCAAGCATCAACTTGCACAAGAATTATACTTTCTAGTCAGAAAAAGGAGATGAGAACAGGAAAGTAAGATAGGTCATCCATTTGGCAACCTGATACTGTAGAGTTAAGTGTGGCATGATCACATAGATTCAAAGACTGTTACAATTAGTTTTTTCCATAGACTTCTTTTACTTTCAATATTCTTCAACTGTTATTTTGCATTAACAATACTGCCTCTCTTCTGCAGCGGGAGCTAGCTGTCTATCCACACTCATAGAAAGACTTTCCTCAGCAAGTGATAAATATTTGTCCAGTGAACAAAGTCAGCCTCTAAATAAATTTTCTCTTACGTTAGACTTGAGGAGGCATCAGAGACTACTGGAATAGCAGATGTTTATTGTTCCAATGCAGGATATCATGAAGGTTCTGTTAAAAGATTCTCCAGATGAAATTATCTAAAAAAGCTCAATTAGGAAATATTTAGAACTTGAAAATTAACACATTGGTCAAAATGAAATTGTGAGCGTCGCAGTGAAATTTAAAGAAAAACCATCTAGAGACGACAAGTATATCACTGCATTGGTACATACTCTGTTTAGTTTCCAGGTTATTTGTAATCCATACGAGTTGGAAACCAGAGATCCTGAAGTACAAATCTATGGCATGATGTGAATTTTATAGCTTAGAGCTGTAGAATACAAGGAGACCTAGTGTATAGTTCATTTGAAGCACTACTTCTGGCTCCTTCTTCCTTTCATTGGTCACTCATAGATATTCAAGTATCTGCCCAGAGAAGTAAGATGCTGTTATAAAGGAAAGCAATGAAATGAGGAATTTGTCTGACTCAAATCATTAGTGGCACAAGATTTATTGCTGTTTACATAATTTCAGCTCATACATAATCAAACTGTGAAGAGTTAAACCTACAATGTTAAAAGTATTTCAGTAAAGTCAATAGATTATACTTTTTTTTCTTGCTCCCACTTAAAACATTTGTCTTCTGTAAGAAAGTACTCTAGTTATGGATTTTACCTGAAGGGGCGCCAACCCAAGCCAGACCAAGGACACCATCATCAAAATCACGATCAGTAAATACATAGGCCAAGCAATAATCATCATGATTCTGCTCAGAATTCAATTCCAGAAACTTCTCCACACCAATGTTAGGAAATCTGAAGGGATTGGAAGCATCTCTCTCATCAACAGTTGTGTTGATCTAAAGGTAAATTCAAGTGTAAACTGAATCAGACATTTCATTTTTGTCTGGCTAATACAAGCATGCTAAGAAATACTTCCTATTACCAATTTATTATGATGTCAAATAATTACATCAATATCTAAAAATTTATAGCCATTCTGTATCAATTCATACTATCTGAGAAACCCTGAGTCCTAATGTGAAATTGTTTAATAAGATCACATAACGGCATTTATGTGGCAAATTACCATCCCTATCTCTTTGTTCAAATGCTTCCTTAAAACAAACTTCATCAACAAGATCACAAAAAAGATTTTATAACCTGACTTCTACACTTCTGAGACTGGGCTTTCATCTGGCTATCCAGCTAAGGAATGTATTTAACTTTAAAGACAAGTTTCTGGAGCAAAAAGATTGTACTACATCCTATAATGTTCACTGATTGCACTTGTTACACCTTAGCACAATCAAAGGTCAAAATGTTTAGATACATCTAAGAACAAGAAAGATTTCTAAAAGTTTCCTATAGAGTAAAGTGCATACTCAGATTAAATCCCCAACATAAAGGTAAGAGCTAGGTTTTAGAATTATTGCTATTCATAAAAAAAATCCATTTAGATCATTGTACTATGGAAGTCTCTCAAAGGTTTTCTGAGTACGAACATGCACTAAGGCAGAAGCTGATCAGTTTCTTTTTTTAAATTGAACTCCACAGTGTATGTTACTATGCACAGAACAATTTTATGTTAATTGAAAAGCTGAAGCCTTAAAGGCAACTTGAAAAAGGGTTTTTTTTAATTGTGCTTTTGTTTTTTGCTTTTTTATGATGTATAAAGGCAACCTTTTAATGAAAGGTGTGAATATGGGAATAGCCATTGATGTGATATACCTTGACTTTAGCAAGGTTTTTGATATGGTTTCCCAGAGCATTCTTGTCACCAAGTTAAGGAAGTATAGGTTGGAAGAGTGGATCGTAAGGTGAATAGAAAACTGGCTAGATCATCAGGCTCAGCGGGTAGGAATCAATGGCTCAATGTCTAGTTGGCAACCAGTAACGAGTGGAGTGCCCCAGGGGTTGGTCCTGGGGCTGGTTCTGTTCAATATCTTTATTAATGATCTGGATGATGGGATAGATTGCACGCTCAGTAAATTCGTGAACGACACCAAGCTGGGGGGAATGGTAGACATGCTGGAAGGCAGGGACAGGATTCAGGGAGACCCAGACAAATGGGAGCACTAGACCAAAAGAAATCTCATGAGATTCAACAAGGACAAGTGCAAAGTCCTGCACTTGGGACGGAAAAATCCCATGTACTGCTATAGGCTGGGGACCGATCGGCTAAGTAGCAGCACTGTAGAAAAGGACCTGGGGGTTATGGTGGACAGGAAGCTGGATATGAGTCAACAGTGTGCTCTTGTTGCCAAAAAGGTCAATGGCATATTGGGCTGTATCAGTAGGAGCGTTGCCAGCAGATCGAGGGATGTGATAATTCCCCTCTATTCGACACTGGTGAGGCCACATCTGGAATAGTGTGTCCAGTTTTGGGCTCCCCACTACAGAAAGGATGTAGACAAATTAGAAAGAGTCCAGCAGAGGGCAACGAAAATGATTAGGGGGCTGGGGTACATGACTTACGAGGAGAGACTGAAGGAACTAGGCTTATTTAGTCTGCAGAAGAGAAGACTGGGGGAGGAGGGGGGATTTGATAGCAACCTTCAACTACTTGAAGGGGTGCTCCAAAGAGGAGGGAGCTAGACCGTTCTCAGTAGTAACAGAACAAGGAGCAATGGTTTCAAGTTGCAGCTGGGGAGATTGAGGTTGGATATTAGGAACAACTTTCTCACTAAGAGGGTGGTGAAGCATTGAAATGGGTTACCTAGGGAGGTGGTGGAATCTTCGTCTTTGGAGATATTTAAGGTCCGGTTAGACAATACCCTGGCTGGGATGATTTAGAGGGAGTGGTCTTGCTTTTAGCAGGGGGTTGGACCAGATGACCTCATGAGGTCCCTTCCAGCCCTATGATTCAGATTGGAATAGCACTGAAGAAATTGGATAAGAAGCCATTTATAACAGACTGTTTTTAACATGAAAGTATCATAATCAGCAATAGTTAAAAGGCAATAATTCTTATGAACACACACTTCTCACATTCAAAAGGCATGACAGTAACAGAATTACTTACTCTTATTCGTTTCACCATGAAACTGATGTTACGGATACCTGCGAAATCTGTCGACTGGTAAATTGTATCAATTGCTTTAACATGACTGGATATCTATTAATCAGAAAGAGACAAGCTAAAATGTTTACGGTCAAAAATGTTTTCTACATACTAAACTACATATCAAGATTTCAGTGTCTAACAGCAGGTGACTTCAAATGCAAGTTAACATGCAGAGTTAACTTTTTACTAATATTTATAGGGATTTTTAATAAAATACCCTTAATGAATAATTAGTGTATATATAAAATACATAACATAATTCAAACCACAAAAAGCTTAGATAGTAACCATATCCCCTACTGTTAAATTAATTTTGTTCACCCAATGCAAGTAACTGGAAATAATTATAATACATTTGCTTGTGACAGCCATTCAATTTACCATAACAAAGTACTGTGAAAAGTATCCTCAAAAGATTGCATTATTTTAAAGAATGGTATCCTAGAAATGTTTTAAACAAAATTTAATAGTAAATTCTGATAGTATATTATTCCATTTTTACTAGAAAGCAAATATGAAAAACTGCCATTTGCCTTAAGAATACAGGACAAAATTTTCAAAAGCACATAAGTTACTGAAGGGTTTAATTGACAAAGGGATTTAGGCACCTAAATGCCACTTTAAGTGCTTATGTCCAATATTTAGGAGTCAAAGATCCTCAAAAAATACCCTCAGCTGGTGCCTAACATTGCAGTCACCTAAATTCCCTAGACACACGAGTTCCTGCTAGTGGACCTGTTCAAAGCTGCTTAAGTCTTTATGCTACCAAGCAGCTCAATGCCCTCACTTGCATCTAAATACTGGTAAGATTTTCAAACTAGGCATTCCCCTGGCTCTCTCACCGATGAGGCCCAATCCACTAGATGTGTTCCAAGCACATCTAATCCACACACAAAAATCTGCTGGGGGTGACCAGATCAGGAATTTGAGTAAAGGGTGGATATGTGTCCAGGAGTCCAATGGCTAGGGTACTCACTTGGAACGGGAGAGACTCGCCTTCAAATATCCACTGTACCTGACTTAGAGTAGGCACCTGAACACGGCTCTTGAACACAGCTCTCCTATGCATTCCAGGTGACTGCCTTAATTCAATTTCTCCTGTTGACCGTGTTCCATTTTATATAATAAATAATTAGGCAGCCATTTGATCAAAGTGACTGTGAAGTTCAACACTTAATTCTACAAGAGTATTCATGGCTATGAATGCTGAGTTGCCTTTGAATGACAGGCCTAAAACCCTACTCCTCTCCTTGGCATGTCCTACTGGCTAGCCTTTTTGTGACTCTCATTCTTAGGCACCTCACTCTCATTGTGCTTTGTATAGGGAGTCAGGGTGCTTAAACTGGGGCTGAAGATTCCAGTGGGCAGCTGCGTATCTGAAAGTGTTGCAAAGCTTAAGTCCCTTTGTGGATCTAGCCCTCAGAAGTCCAACACCCATTTCAAAAGAGACATGGGCTTAAGCCCAACTGACTTTCAATTAGTGCTGAAGTAACTAAGTCATTTTTGAAAACAGGACTAGAGCACTTCTGCAAATGTTACCCATAATGAATTGTAGTTGTACCCGACAATGAACTAATAATTTTCATTAAATCAGATGTAAAAGTAGGCTGTGAAGCTATGCACCACTTCAAGAAGAAAATGTTCATTTGTTACCTAGATTTTTCAGCAAACAGAAGAGGAATTCATTGAAATAAGTGAGGGATGTCTACCTTTAGTTTCTTCCTACTGCTTCTCTAACCAACTACTGAACTTGCCTCTATAGGAGCAGGTCTTACAGGGCACATCTATACCGCAGCTGGGAACACACCTACAGGTATATAAATTCAGGCTTGCTCTACGCAAACCAGCACACTAAAATAGCAATGTGGACACTGAGGCACAGGCAGTGAGGTTCATGCTAGTCATTCAAGTCCCACTCCTCCTGACATCCTGGGCTTGTGCTTGGATAGCAAGCCTAAGTCACTGCCTGTGCTGTTGCAGCAACACTGCTATTTTCAAACAGCGCTAGTATGACTCTGTCTACTCAACCTAATATAGCACTAAAAATGAATTTATATCACAGAAAATCTAGAATAATGCCTATTATTGATAAAAATGCCATGCTCATTCATTCGCTTTTTCTTTAACATCGTAACCAATGTCAGTCGTAACTCCATGTTGGAACTAAACCTCCATTTTGAATTGTTCACTTCATTTTGAATTGCCTAGTCTAAGTTTTGCTAAAACTTCATTTAGATATGTGAACTTAGTTTGGATGTGTGAATGAAGGGTGTGTGTGTGTGATGGGATCAATCTCCAACGCCAGCCTGTCCTGATGACAAACTGCCAGCACCACCCTAATAGTGGAAGAACAGTACAGACAAACCCTGCAAAAGCAAGAAGAAACCACCCTCAAAAGAAAGCGACAAAAAGCTCCATCAAGAATTGATCACTCATGGTCATACCTTGAGGCTGTATAACACAGCAAGATCCATGGACTAAAAGATATAATGAAACTGCAAAGCTTTGGGTAATGTTCTGCACAGCAGCGAAGAACATCAGTGCACAGCTGTGTGCCCTGTGCCTGACAGAGATCCCACCCTTCCTCATGCCCTGCTTCCCTGGCCAGGTAGCCACTAAGCTATGATCACAACATTCGGGTCTCTCTCTCTCTCGTGTGTGTGTGTGTGTGTGTGTGTGTGTGTGTGTGTGTGAGAGAGAGAGATATTAGCTATTAACATAATTGTATTTTTCTCATAATAAACATGGCCTGTTGCCTTGTCCCCTGAAAAAGATCCCGCTAGTCTTTTCTTTTTAAGAACAACAGTAGAAGGCGTGCTCCCTGCTGCCTTGCTGACATATCCACTATCATTAACTAAAGTGCTCAGAGCTTACAATGTGCAGCTTTCTTCCTGAAATGTTAACATGGTATTTTTTCAGACTGACATACAAGTCTGATGTTTTCAGAGGTAACTATTTTCCTAACAAATTATAAGCCTGTGGTCTGATTTTCACTGGGTCTAAACCAGAGTTCCCATTAATGAGAGGACAATTGCCCAGCACCTCTGGATACTGGGCACTTCTGTGGTGGAGCAATGTGGAAGCTGCCTTAATAATGCCAAGATGGCAGTAGAAGATGAAAAAAATATCTCCAGACCTGAAAATGAAAAGCACCATGATAAAAATGGAATGATTGGTCTAGACTGTTCCCATTAAGAAAGAGAAAAGGACAGAACAGACTCTTGAAATAGTGACTAAAGGCTTAAAAATACCTGTGCAATCACAGCTTCCCTTGTTCCATAATGCTTATAAAAGAGATGGTCAGTTTGAATGTAGAGTTGACAAGTATTTTTTTCAGCTTGTGCTGCACGTTTTTTTCTTAAAAGCTCTGGGCCATTGATGTTATGTTCTTTGTAAGGTTTCTATATATAGAAGAAAGCAATGAAGCATTAATTTTGTACATATTCTTTTAAATTAAAATAATTTAAAAAACAAATGTCTAACATGCGTGCAGTATGCTTCAGATGAAAAACAAATGAAGAGCTATCTATCCTATTTATTATATAAAAGTTTCTTAAATCTTGTATACTTTCTAGTCCTAAAGTATGTCACCCACTTCATAAGCACTTTTAGTCAACTCTTTTGTGACCGTATCCCTGTAATTTAGAATACAGCCAATGAGAAAGAGAAGCTTTGGTACCATGATATCACAGTATCACTTTGTCTTTAAAACCTGGGAAACCATAATAGAAAACTATGTTTTTTGCAGCGGTGGATGAACATCACAAATCAAGTTTGCAGATAAAAATTCTAGAGCTGATTTTTATGTTTCCTCCCCATAGCAAAAAGGTTGTCTCACTTCAGATCACAACTACCTTAAGAGTCATCAACTTTAACAAGCTGAAATACTCCAACATGTGCTTGAATGAGAAATGATCTAGAACAGGGGTAGGCAGCCCCCGGCACGGCTGCCAATAGTGGCATGCAAGCCTATCTGGAGCAGCACACAGCACCTTCTGTGGCACGATAGAAATTGTCTCTACTGCCACTAAAAGCCCCTTAGGAGGGAGCAGGGGGGAACTGGCTCTTTTGGCAGTGGTGCAGGGGGTTTCCGCCATGCCCATGCCCCAGGCATGCTGCAGAAAGAAGCTGACCAGAGTAGCTCCTCTCTGCGGCATGCCACCGCTAAAGGGAGCCACTCCAGGTGGCTTCTTCCCACAGCATGCCTGGGGATCTCAAGTGGAGCCACTCTGGGCAGCTTCCTTCTGTGGTGTGCTGCTGAGAGAAGCTGCTCCAGGACCCCTGTCCCCAGGTACACCGCTACGAGGAGCCGCTCCAGGCAGCTTCTTTCTGCAAGTGGCTCCTTTCAGCAGCATGTCTGGGAAGCGCCCTCTCCACTCCAGCTATGGCTGCCGCTGCATTTTCAGGTGGATGCTGCTTTTTCAGCAGAGTGGGGTGCCAGCACCCGGCTGAAGGTTGTGGAGGAGGGGGTGGCACAGGATGCTGATTCCTGGCTTAGAATAACATATCCACTATTTCTGCCACTCAGAGCACTGATAGCTGACATATTTGCCATAGGGCCATTTACTACTTTATAGCCCATCACCCCCCTGTAGGCCCTGTCTACACAAAACAGTTTGGGGGACCAGGGGGGTTCTGCTTTACAAACACTGGATCCGAATGCATTGGCTCAACTGCACTAATGTTAATTTCTTGTGCTCCAATGTAAATAGAGATTTGGCAGCCAGTGCTATTTTTGGCACAGTGCCATTTAACTGCTGAAAGTAGATATAATAATAATAATAATAATAATAATATAATAAATCTGAAAATAGTCATGACAGTTGAAACTGTCCACAGTAGTGATCACAACATTGCTAACACTGGAAACAAAGTTTTTGGCTGGAGACAAAGACCTAGAGCAAATCCAAAAACTTGAGGTTATTTTGCAATACCTGAGCTGAATACATCTAACTGTGGAAGACTATTTGCCAAGTTGGAGTATTAACAAAGATAATTAAAATAAAGTTGAAAGTACTGTAGTGTAAGGGACCGTGGGTACAATTTTCAACAGCATCTTAGTGACACAGCACAATTCTCATCCATATTCAGTAAGACGCTTGCTCCTAAAACACAAATGCACTTTGCAAATCCCACCTGAGCAGATATGTTGAAAGTAAAATTAATGTAAGCCATCAGCATTTGAACTAGGGCCTAGTCTACACTGGGGCACTTTTCGGCATCAGTCAAAGGGAGATACGCAAGGTACATAAAATACTTTGCATATCTCCCTTTGATTTAGTAACTCCCATTTACCTCCCTGTCCACACCACGCTAAGTCAAACAGAAATGCCATATGTTGACTTAGCATGACTCTTCTCATGGGGCTGGAGTTACTATGTCAAATTCCAGATCAACTGAGCGCGTTCTGAGTGACCACTCAATCGAACCCGGAAGAGCCAACTGATGGCGGTGAATTTGCTGCTGTCAGTGTAGACAAGACCTAGGTTTTACCTTCAAGGACAGTAAAAGAATGCAATTTGCTTTGTGCCTTTTCCATTTTCAGAAGACGTAAGGAATGAAAGAGAATGTTTCAGATATCATTAGCTTTATTTGTTAGATTTCCTTGCTGAAAGCTCCAAAAATAGATTAACATCTGGGGGAAATATGTTAAAGAAAATTGTTTAAAACAATTAGGTGAATTTTAGTGTTTATTAAAATGAGACACAAACCGCTGTCCAAGGCACAGTCCAAAAGAAGAAAGCATGAGATTCCAAAAGTAATGGTTTTTAACATTATACGATCATGTACACTTTTATGGAGATTATGATATTCAGGTACTAGTGTGCTGTTTTACCCTGGGGATGAATCAAGAATTTTTTTTTTTAAGGCAGTGTCTTATTTAAGGAGTACCACCTCATCTAATTTCTTAGCTTTCTAAAAGGTTCTTGAAAGGTATTACTCATATGTATATCTGCAGCCTTAACAGTTTCATAACCAATTTTCCTTCAGAACTAATATCTAGACCAAAGAACTTGGAATGATTTTCTTTTTTCCTGAGGTCTGCAACACTGGAAGCCCTCAACTGTACTTTTCTTAAGATCCACTAAAGCAGGAGTGGGCAGTAATTATGATTGGCGGCTGAAGGGCCAGCAAAGAGCTGGTGGGGGTAGGGGGCTGCACAGAGCCGGGCCCTGAGATCTGGCAGGGGATGGGGGTGGCACAGTGCTAGCTGCGGCAGGGAGGAGGGGCACAGAGCCTCCCTCCCAGCTTCAGCCTTCTCTTCCCTTCCCTCCCTCCCTCCAGGGTTGGCTCTCAGGCGCTGTGTGGCCCCGCAGTCAGCTGGGGGCGGGGGAGGGGGCAGCGCACTGATGCAGAGCAGGCCCCAGGGAGCCGGCTGGGGCCATGGCACAGAGCCAGCCCTGGGGAGCCAGCTTTGGGGGTGGGCCGGCATGGCACAGAACTGCCCCGGAGCAGGGAGGCAGGGAAGGGAAGCAGAGCAGTAGCATTCTGGCTGCACTGCAGCTGCTGTGCTCTGCCTTCCTCCTCCCAGTTCCAGCCTGAGAGGCTGAAGCTGGGAAGGAGGAGGAGCAGCTCTCTGGCCATGGGAAGCTGCTGCTGACTCTGGGGTGGGGAGGGGCAGTGGCAGCTCATGGGCTGGAGCACAGGCACTTGCGGGCCGGATTCAGCCCGTGGGCTGCAGTTTGTCCCCTCTGTACTAAAGAGTAGTTTCCCTTTGGGGCAGATATTAAGGTCACTAGAAGGAGATCCCCTCCTCTCTGCACATTCTAAGATCTGTAGGCGGTGAGGAGAGAAATTAGGAGACTAAGAAGGTTATGAGGGACAGCAAAAGGAGGGGCAATTCTCCCCTCCTTCCTGTGCATAGGTTCTCATAAGGAACAACTGAACTCCTGTGCATCCTAGGAGAATTAAAATTGAAGGACTCGCAGAGTAAATTTAAATGCCTTTTCACTCAAACTTCCATTACTTGCAGCAGGCATTCTTTGGCTCACTGTGACCTTACCCTCTTCCACTCATGTTGCTTATTTCGCCTCTGGAAGATGCTCAGATTCCAGATTCCACAGTGATGGATACAGTACCAAAAAAGTACCTGTAACAAACCAAGCTACCTGCAGATGTGAGAAGACTCATGGGTCTCCTGTAGCCTGTAAGCAACAAATTATTCTTCCGTCCCCCAAAATCTTAGGAAGCTCATTTGTCTGAGTTAAAGCTGAATTGCTAGTCACCAGAGTAAAACAAAATAGAACTGAAAAATTAGTGTCTCACACTGAAGACCGTAAGACTGACATGACTTTGTATGCAGATTTTAGACTGTGCAGAAGCAAAGTCCGATTTGTAATGGATACTCATTTGCAACCTTGTGGCTACTGCCACTCCAAAATACTGTAGGATCACACAACCAAAATGTTGAGTTAACACCTGGCCAGACACCGGTTCTGAACCCAAACAATATTCTAGTTGTGTACCACCTGAAATGCAAGTAACTGCGCACAGAGGAGCCATCATTTCTCTGAACCTAACACACCAACTGGCATATATACTATACATGTATGCATACATGAATTCTGCAATGTAGACATCTGTATCTACATTTAAATAACCCTTTAAAATATGAACAATTTAAAGATGGGGAAATGATTTTTCATATACTTTTGCTAAGCTGGAGAAGTTCCTGCAATTGTATGGGCATCTTTGAGAGCTGATGAAATGGGCCATGAAAAGAGTGAAGGCACACTTGTCACGTGCAGAGGAGCAATACTAATATTTAATTTTTCATTTTAGCAATACAATCGATTATAGCATATGCTGTACCTGTGTTGTTGGTTCCTCTACACCAGTCCTTTGGTACTTTTGCATTCTTTCAAACACGGAATGATCTGCACAGCCTCCCTGTGGTCCATATTTATGAGGATATTCTAAAATGTGGGGAAAATTAGGTTATTTTGACTTCTCTAATTTTGAATATTCGTTCAAATTTTACTTTTATGTATAAAAAATGAAAGCATCATATAAACTTAAATTAGTGCCCAATGTTTCTCATTTGATACTCCAAGGAAAAATCTCTAATCTTCAGAGATTGCAATTTGAGTATGCAACATAGCATCTGAATCTCTCCCCGCTCCCACACTCATCAAGAAGCATTCCCAAGAAGCCAGCAACTTAATTTTTCTTAGTTTCTTTCACAGATAGAGATGGATTGAGATACTTAAAATAGTAGGTTATTTACACATCATTAGTTTAACAACAACAAATAAGATGTGGATTAATAATGAATATAGCAAGGTGGATAAGGAACGAATTAAAGGGAGGCTACAGCAGGTCATGCTGAAGGGTGAACTGTCAAGCTGGAGGGAGGTTACTAGTGGAGTTCCTCAGGGATGGATCTTGGGACCGATCTTATTTAACCTTTTTGTTACTGACCTTGGCACAAAAAGTGGGAATGTGCTAATTAAGTTTGCAGATGATACCGAGTTGGGAGGTGTCGCCAATACAGAGAAGGATCAGTATATCATTCAGAAAGATCTGGATGACCTTGTAAACTGGAGTATTAGGAATAGGATGAAATTTAAT
This sequence comes from Pelusios castaneus, assembly GCA_007922175.1. Taxonomy (NCBI): domain Eukaryota; kingdom Metazoa; phylum Chordata; order Testudines; family Pelomedusidae; genus Pelusios; species Pelusios castaneus. The sequence continues at coordinate 11,555,035 of ML685765.1, read as the reverse complement.
AATAGGAAGTGCAAGGTCATGTATTTAGGGACAAATTTTTTTTCCCTATAAGTTGGGGACGTATGCGTTAGAAGGGATGGAGGAAGAGAAGGACCTGGGCGTACTGGTTGATCACAGGATGACTATGAGCCACCAATGCAATGTGGGCGTGAAGAAAGCTAATGCGGTCCTAGGATGCATCAGAAGGGTATATCGAATAGATATAGGGAGGTGTTAGTGCCGTTATACAAGGTGCTGGTAAGACCTCATTTGGAATATTGCATGCAGTTCTGGTCCCCAATTTTTAAGAGAGATGAATTCAAACTGGAACAAGTGCAAAGAAGGGCAACAAGGATGATCTGTGGAATGGAAAACCTGTCCTATGAGAGGAGACTTAAGGAGCTTGGCTTGTTTAGTCTAACCAAAAGAAGGCTGAGGGGAGATACGACTGCTTTCTATAAATACATCAGAAGGATAAATACCAGGGAGGGAGAGGAATTAAGAAAAACAGCACCAATGTGGACACCAGAACAAATGGTTACAAACTGTCCATCAAGAAATTTAGGCTTGAAATTAGATGCAGGTTTCTAACAATCAGAGGAGTAAAGTTCTGGAATAGCCTTCCAAGGGGAGCTGTGGGGGCAAAAAACATAACTGCTTCCAAAACTGAGCTTGATAAATGTATGCAGGGGATGGTATGATGGGACAGCCTAGTTTGGTAATTGACTGATCTCTGACTACTGGTGGTGGATATGCCAGTGGCCTAAAAAGGGAGGGTAGATGGGGTGGGTTCTGAGTTATTACAGAGAATTCTTTCTTGGGTGACTGGCTGGTGAGATTTGCCCATGTGCTCAAGGTTTAACTGATTGCCATATTTGGGGTCGGGAAGGAATTTTTCCCCTGGGGCAGATTGGCTAGGGCTCTGGGTTTTTTTTTTGCCTTCCTCTGTAGCACTGGCAATGACTCACTTGTTGGCGGATTCTTTGTATCTTGAAGTCTTTAAATCGTGATTTGAGGACGTTAATAACTCAGTCATTGGTTAGAGGCTTATTGCAGGAGTGGGTGGGTGAGGTTTTGTGGCCTGCATGGTGCAAGAGGTCAGACTGGATGATCATATTGGTCCCTTCTGACCTTAGAGTCTATGAGTAAGCTTTTAAAAAAAAGTAAACTGAAGCGTTTACCAGATAATGCTTAGAATTTTGATTCTACTGCAAGAGAGCTGATGACATTGAATTTTAAAGCAGCATTCCTGGCATTACTTTGGCTCTAGTGACGTTGTGAATTCTTGCTGAAGAAAGGAAGACCTTGAAATCAAGTCTTAAGAGGAAATTATCTTAATTACTTGTTTTATAATACTGGTGATTTTTAATTCTCTCTCAGGTATTCTGATAAAGTGTCTGATTTTTAAATCCTTCAGTTCACTTATGAACTTTCTTGCTTTATTTGAGCAAAAAATTATTCTGTCATCAACTCAAAAATTTACACTAATATGAATCTGACAACAAACATTTAATCACTAGTGCCCACTGAGCACAAGATTAAAAATAAACACTCGTTTTCACTCTCTCTCTCATACATATAGGCCATACTCAGAATAATTTTTGAGAAATATCAGAATTGTAGGTGTGGGTATTATCTCTTTTTTACAGACAAAAAAATTATAGCACAAAAGTTTAGTGAGTTGCTCACAGTCGCACACGAAATCAGTGGCAGCAATGGGAAAAGAATTCCTGTTTTAACTCTGCCTCATTTTCCAGCAACTTGACCATGTTGCATGAAGATTGTGATATTGTGTCCCAAATTGAATAATTTGTAGAATATTTATAGGTTACAGGGGTTGTATTTTATAACCTCTTCTGCCATCTACAAACACAAAACAACCTACAAGTCATATGATATTTTAATACTTCAAAAGACTTTCAAAGCTGTTGGGGATCAATTAAAACATTGAGGACCTAGACTGAATAAGTACCTCAAATTGTAACAGTAGAAACTGATTACAAGGATTTTCAATGATTTTATGAGCACTGAGGCCAAACAGAGCAAAAATCTCCAAAAACCCACATTTGGAAAATAAGAATATGCTGACATTCGGGCATGTTCTTCCCTATAACTTTTCAACTCAAACAAGAAAAATAAAGGTAAACAAATAATTCAGGATGCAACATACATACTGAATTTATGATACTAAAAGATGGAAAACTATTGAATGGTAAAAGAATAATGAGTTGTGCTGATGTAATGTTAATTATTATAATAGAATGAAAAATGAAAACATTCTATGAAATTTGGGTGAATAAGTAACTGGGTATGTAAGATGTCAGAGGATGTAGAAGAACACAGTGTATAAACACACAACTGAACAAAGGCCCAAATTGGAGAACACCAGTCCAGGCACTGAGATGACCACCATGAAATGTAAAGTTTCCTGGAACCCCAAAACTCGGTAAGTTGGTCCTCTATCTGTTCCATATTATCCTAGTTTTTGATCCCATATAATACATAAGTGACAATTACAGATGAAGGAAAATAACTGATTACAGCCAAAAATCTATTAAAACTGCAATAATAGTATTCCATATTGATTTGCTCCAAATTCCAACTCAAATTTGTTCAGTTTGCAAGTCAAAAGGACCTTTTAATTGCCAGTGTCACAGCAATTTAAGAACGGCATTCGAAGTTGTGATTGTTTTGTTCCTCACAAATTCAACACTAAATTTCTAAATTTGCTAACAATTTTGTTGGTTAGGTAAAAGGCAGGATAATAAAAGCAAACTTTCAGTAAATAATGACATATGATTAAAATGGAAAGGGGTATACATATCTTTGAACAAAGGGGCATTTTTAGACGATCACTTTTGCCAAAAAATTATAAATTAAATTTTGAAATTTACTATATTTTAAACCAATTAACAAATTTCTATCCATTTGCATTAAACTTCTATACCAAAATCTTAAATAATTCATTTCAGTGACACGCACAATTTCCTATTCAATTGAAGTGAATATAAGATGGGAGCTTTCTCTTAAATCCCAATTCCTGCTGTAAAAGCATCAAGTTGGAATGAATGCTAAGAGTCAAATGGAAGTATAGCATACAATGAACTATAGGTTTTAAAGATATAGTGGCTAGTATAAACTGTATTTTTAAATTAAATCTCAAACTGACATGAATGTGAAAAAATAAGCTTTTGATTACATTTAATAATTAGCAAAGGTCTTCTTATAGCTATCATATTCCTGAGTGAGTGAGATATTTGCTGCAAGATTAGTGCACTACTGAACAGCAGGGTGAACTTTGCTTTGAGTAGTCTGTTTCAAGAAATACTGCTTTTCAAAGTTACGTGGAGAAACAGTATTTGTTTATTGATATACAAATATCCGTTAATTTAACACAGTTAATACTGTAGAATCTATTGTCCATATGTCTCTGGAAGATACAGCTGCATTACAAGAAATATCCGAGCACTGCTATCTTCTTTTCAACAAGTATCACAGAACAGCAAAAATAGTTCATTCCATAGAAAAACTCATTAACTAGACTAGCGTACAATATTTACACTTCTATCTAGCCTAGGCAATAGTCTGCCTGACTAAGACTGCCAGTTGTTTATTTGCAAAACTGTGGAATTGAATTTACAGGGAAACTTTAAATAGGCTGTGTCTTAAATCCAATTATGTTCATAATCAGCTTTAGTCACATGATGCAATGAAGGTCACAAGTTAATTTTTGTTACAAACCTAGTATGCAACTGTTACAATTTGTTGCTGCTTAAATGACCCAGGATTCCTTTTACTGAGGAATTGAAAAGATATCTAAAAGGTATTTGTGGAGAATGAATAGGTTGGAAATAGGTGAGGGGATAATTTAGAACCAGCAAAATTACATCATTAGGTTCTTTCCTCCCCCTTGCCTTTTGTTTACCATCAGTCCAAATATTATAAGGGCTATCAGAGGGGTAACGATTCATAATATCTCCTTTTGTTATGAAGTTAAGAGATGCTGACCCATGAACAACACTGATGTTTATTTTTGTGTGTGTTTATGTAAAAGGAACCCTGAAAGGAAAAAAGTCCTTCATAAATGCTGAAGTACAAGCTATTATTTAAGGTCAGGCTCTGGCATTATGAAAGAGTGAACCACAAGAGCAGGTGCTTCCACTCTGACTGCTCCTTCCTGCTATACGAGTATTTTCTAGGGATTTTGCTTAGGAAAATGCAGGAGAGTCAAATTTTGTTGAATGGCTTAAGCGCTATAAAAGATAATGAAACTAAGATTATTTCAGTACTAAAATTTCAAAAGCAATGAACTGAGCCTTTTCAGATTAAGAAATAAACAGTCTTAAGACTGTTTCTAGGTATCTCAAGAAATATAGTATAAAAAAAAGTTAACTATTCTAGTATCACAAAGCTAGGAATTTACCAGGAAGCTAAAAGATGATGACCAAAAGAAATTCCAAAGGGGTAGCCATGTTAATCTAGGTCAGCCAGACAAACAAGGAATCCTGTGGCACTTTTAAAGATTAACAAATTTATTTATCATATGAGCTTTGGTGGGAGAAAATCCCACTTCGTCAGATGCTCTGAAGATGGGAAACTTTCTGTAAGTTCTGTAAGTTCCCCATCTTTAAAGTTTCTGACGAAGTGGGAATTTCTCCCACCAAAGCTCATGTGATAAATACATTTCTTTGTCTTTAAAAAAGTGCCACAGGGCTCCTTGTTTGTTTGGCTGACCAAAAGAAAGTAACCAGTACATGTATCAGCAGATTTTACAACCACTTAACAATGCTGACTCACCCACTGCAAGGGTAGCAACAGGAACTGAGAACACCCCAGTACCTTATTCTTTCTTAAAAAACCCCAAAACCACACATTGGCCACCACAAATCCAGATCAGGATTCCTTTTCATACTGTTCAATACGAACTTCAATGTGGCCTATTCAGCAGCATTGAAAGAAAATGGTGTTTGGTGGGATCTATCAACAATGAGCTATCTTGCTAGGAAAAAATGTCACAGCTGAAGCAGATAAGAATGCATGAAGGGATTTCCTAAAGTCTGTTTCCTGCAATTTAGATAAATATTTCCCATTTTCGAAAGAATCATACAACAAGATGTTGGCATCTCAAAGACTTTTAACAGAGCAGTTTTAAAGGATCTCAAAATACAGCAGACCTACCTTTCACTGAAACCATGTAGCAGTGTATTGAGACAAGTTCCTCATCTTCAAGCATCTGGGATTTTCTCCCACAAAAGCACAAGTGATGCATAAATTTGTTAGTCTTTAAGGCTATGTCTACACTTACTAAAATTAGTTCGTATTAGTTAGTTGGAACTAACTAATTCGAACTAGCTTAATTCGAACTAGAAAAAATTAGTTAGAACTAAGCAAGTGCCATTCATGGCACTTGCTTAGTTCGAATTAGTGAATTGCATTGAGTTCAATGGGCCAGTTAGTTCGAACTAAGAAATTCGTTTGAATTAACATGGCCACACTGGTTAATTCAAACTAGTTAGTTTGAATTAACCCTTACTTCTAATACCCTATTCTAAGTTATTAGTTTGAATTAAGGAAGCCCTTAATTCGAACTAATTAAAGCCTAGTGTAGCCATGGCTTTAATTAGTTCGAATTAAGCTTCCTTAATTCGAACCAACTTGCCAGTGTGGACATAGCCTAAAAGTGCAACCAGACTCCTTGTTTGTTTTGAATAGCTAAATAGCTGATGGTGCCTAACATCTCTAGAAGGGAGCTTGCTTCAGATTTCAGCACAAGAAACAACATATTTGCAGTCAGGAATTTTTCAAGCTGTCTTTAGTATAGCAAATGCTACTAAAAATGAAGGTCCTTCCCATGATTGCAACTTTTCACTGAGATGAGACAAACTTTTCTCAGACCTTTATCTGCAAGCTGTTAATTGTTAAATCAGAATACTGACAGCAAATGAGTTGGATTAATGACTATCCTTTTGATAAATATAGGTACATTCCAAAAACTAAACATTATTATAATTTTGGGCTATGCTAGTGTTCAAGGTAATTATAACCCAAACAGAACCCATATCCACTACAAGAAAACAAATGGCACTACACTTTTCTTCTGTGTAAAGACCATGACAGCAAAGAGTGTCCTTTCATTTCAGTATGGGCATTATTCTTGGGGATGAGCAAGAGATGCCAGCATAGCCCGTGATCATAGTACTAAAGCAATGATGCTGTTCAGTATCACAACTTAGGCACCACTTTTGTGATGCTTTTAACTCATGTGTGAGTTTCCCTGTTCTCCTTAAATAGCCCTTGATCGCTGCCTTAGTGCTCACAAAGCTGACCAATAGAGAAGCAAGTGTCTTCACCAAAAGGCTGAAATGAGACACCCTTTCCCCCACCACAACTCTCCACTAAATCTGAAAAAGGGCACCTGGAGGCAAATACGATGATCTTCTGCTCAATGAGCTGCAAACTTTAGGGAATCACTTAATGCATTCTTACACTGAGAAATCATAAAACTATTTTCTCTATTCTTTTACAAGTTTTAGATATTTGAAACAGAGGCTAGAGTGGGGAACTTCTTACACATCCTTACATATGATCCCTACTCACCACACAGAACATTTAGTGACAGCCCCAACTCTTTTGACATGCAACTAGGAGGCAGAATAGCCAAGAGGTGTTAACGACAGGCAGTTATCAGGGATGGTTTAAATAAGAAATCCATTTTTACTCTCTCAGAAAATCAAGTGTAGTAGTCTAGAACAGTGGTTCTAAACCTTTTCTGGGTCATGACACGCTTGATGGTGTATCGCAACTCTTTAGGACATGGCAACCCACTGCCCCCAAGCATCTTCCTGGCTCTTTGCAACACACCACTGTCTGGCGACACAGTAATGTGTCCCGACACAGTGGTTGAGAACCACTGGTCTAGAAAGCAAGAAACAAGATCACTTATGATTTTTTTCTGTCTGTTAGTAAACTCTTATCAGCTAAGCAATGTCTGGTTAAATAATTAAAAGTACACTGGATTTAGACACACTGTTCCTCCACTAGAAGTGTTTTAAGAAAAAAATTAACAATTTTTAAACCTATATTTATAAATTAAACCTGTATTAAAGGATTAGCTTTTTTTCTAAACTATGAAGCACTGACCCAGGGTTCCCATAACAACTTTAAAAAAAACCCCTGTATCTATAATATGGTGACCAGAAGTAGCGGGCACAGAAATGCAAGATGTAATTAAAAACACAATTTGTAAACATGGGTAACTTTATTCGTGGTAAATAATGCTATCTTGCCAAAACAGGAACTCACCAAAACAGATAAAGGATTTTATTTTTTAAAAAACAATTAAAGGTTAGTATACAACTTCTCTAACACCTTAAGGAAGCCACTAAAATTTCCATTTCTTTTATGACTTGCTGTAAAAGATCTACGAGCAGGCTTTCCCTTTCATACCTACCCTGAAAAAAACCTGCAACTCATTTTGTAATTAATAATCTGACTCAAGAATATATTACATAGTTCACATATTTAAATAAAGAATTCCTTTGAAAGCTTTACGGTGTGGAAGAAATTGGTTTCCAAAACTAACCCATCAATGAATGTAACTAATTTGCATCATATTGGCAGAATTATAAAATAGTTTGATTGGGGGTGGCTCAGGAATCTAAAATGGGTTATCTTGTGTTTCAAAGTCATGAGCTGAAGGCTGTCTTCCTCTGGTCACCAGATCCACTGTAACAGACAAGAGAGCCTCCATATAAAAGTGACAATATAATCCCCATTTACAAAAAACCTTTTGTTTGACTACTGAATAAGACACTGTAGAAATGCTAATCATATGCTGCATTGTGGTTCTTAAAAGGCACCAAAAGTACATTATTTCAAAAAGCTCAAAATATGGCTGACCAAAAAGATTTCATCTTAAAGCAAAGATTCTTTCTCCTCCTTCTTTCTCCTCCCACACAACCTGCTGAGGATTTTTATTGCCTCTCCAGTGAGAGCTGCTATCTAATACCTCACTCTGCATCTATTAGTGTTTTCTGTGATTCTGCAGCAATAGACCCTAATCTCAAAAAAGCCAACATTTTCAAAAAAGAATATGATTGCTCTTTAGAGTTTGGTACTAGTAGTGACTTTGGGTGCATCTACAATACAAAAACTGTAGCAGCGAGTTTCAGAACGCAGGAAATCTTGACGTGAGCAGTATAGCCATTCCTGCTCAGGCTAGAACCCAGGTTCTGAAACAGGAATGTCTACACTTTATTGTAGTGTTAGCCCCAGTCAGTTGACCCGGGACCTGAGACTTGCTGCTGCAGGGTTTGTTTTGTGGTTTTTTTTTGCACCACGTAAACATACCCTTAAGATGCCTAATTATGGATCTAGGAACTAATTTTAGGCAACCCTTTTAAAAAATTTTGCTCGTGTTTGTAACCCTGATGATTTTTATGCCCTATGGTTGCAAAGACTGCCAAATGTGAACCACCTACAGTCATCTAGCTACAAAGATCACTTCTATAAGAGAACCACACCAAATCATCCATTCCTTTTTACAAAAAGGTCATCTCTCCTTTCCACTGCTTACAACAAATGAAGGATCCATCACTTCCATACACCCAAATTGCCAGTGAACAAGTCCCACCTGCCATTATAAACAGTCTCTAACTACTTGCAGTGTGGTTTTCAAACTTTGTTTTCTTGGGACCCAGTTGAAAAGAATCATTTATGCCCATGATCCAACAATTACGTCTCTGAGCAATGCAGTCCAGTCTTTTGGCGGCGGCAGCAGGGGGTGCCATGACCCAGTGCCTGAGGGTTTGTGACCCAGTACTGGGTCCCGACCCTAAGTTTGAAAACCACTGGTATAGTGGACAGCACTACCTGGGACTTGGGAGACGCAAGTTCTATTCCCAGCTCTGCCCCTGGCTTGCTGTGCAACTCTGGTAAGTCACTTCATGTCTATGCCCAAATTTCACCATCTGTAAAATGAGGATAATGAGTGTCCTTTGCAAAGCACTCTTAGCTCCATCGATAAAAGCGCTACGTAAGAGGCAGGTATAGTGTCAGACTGACAATATCCTGTAATATGCTGAACACACTGCATGGAATTAAAATAAAATGAGTTAAATTAAGCCTTACTGAATTAGGACCATCACTGTTGCATTATGCTGTATTAAAAATGTAACTGTATTTCTGTTATTGTGGCACTGTATGTACTTCCAGTGGGTACAGAGGAGGGATGCAAATGATCCTCCTCTGCTATATACCACGCTGCAAATAATTAGAGACTGTTGATAATGGCAGACAGGACTTGTCCCCTTAAAAATAAAGTAGGCTTTTTTATAGAACTGGTAACATTCATAGCAATTACACTTATCCACCTTTGAAGAGAACGCAAGCAGGTGTCCTAGAGGATACTGTCTGCGCTAGGAATGACACAGCAGAGGCTTCCCAATGTGGGAAAACGCCTGGTCAGAAGGAGGAGATGCATGTGTCTACTCAAGAGAGGTGACAGCTGAGAATGGGAGTCCTTCCTGAACTGAATTCGTGTTCTTCAGCATATGCCAAGAGGCTCACAGAGTGACGGTTAATGGAATGTTATGGGGCTTCTGCTCTGACTTACATAATTTAGTGCTTTTTCCCGTTAATTATTCCTTCTTTCCTTCTTTACAACAGCTGCAAATGCTGTAATACTCAAGCTGCTGGAAAGGTACGCAGCTTTCTCTGATTTCAATGTTACTCTGCAACAAACCATTTGTTATGTGAAAAAGATACCATTTCTTCTCCTGCTGGAGACCAAGAGTAGTATTCGTTATTCTGCTAGTCTATGAACTTAATTTTTGAACATGGACCTCCTATATGGCAGCATGATATGCCTCCTGCAAGCTGTAAGGGTAGAAATTAAGTTAAGCTACCAATCAATATACAAACATGTAATTCACAATATACTGTATAAACTGCATAGACAGCTAACTATGAAGAGTATTGGGTGTGAGCCCCTGAAAATTATCCATTTGCTTTTAATTGATTATGTGGAAAAGAATAGGAGGAGAGGCTAACACTGTAAGTGACCGTTCATAGACTTGAGCATGCTGGAAAATAGCAGACTCTATTTGTAAAGAACAGCCATATTCCAGAAACCTTATTGGAACTACAACTATAAAATGAATGGAATTTGTTGAGCTGTTAAGAGTTAAAGACGACATTATTCTCTTCAAGTGTATTAATTGCATGGTGAGGAAACTGGAGAAAAAGGTTAATCCAATGATCCTGAATTTTTATGCTGGTTCCTATGCCACAAAAGAGCATATAAAGTGACTTGAAGCAGTAACACTAAGCCTATGGCCCTGCTGGTATCTTGTCTGTTATCCTGTTCCTGGTTCTTCTCTTTATAGTATATTGATGTGGCTTAGAATTTGTGTCAAGGCTTGGCTTAACGGGATAAAAGAAGTGGTCCAAGAGACCACGCCTGAGATTTCTCATCCAGATTAGAATCAGACAACTGCTTTCCTCACAACAGAATGGCTTGAGTTTTCTTAACCTGCAGGTGTGCTGTGTGTCTGTGTCTGCATGTGTTTTTTTATTTTATTAAGAGCACCACATGACATTGAGAATTCCCATCAGAGCTGTGCCCTAGAATGCCAGCTGCTGGCTGTTACTGCACTTTTTAAGACAAGTCTGAAGGCATCTTGGACCCGTAGGTGTAGGGTAAGCTCCTGCTTTCCACATGACTAAACAGGGTATCTTCCTTATATAATTATATGAAGCTAGCTAGGAGCACATGAATGTTAATTAAGCTTACTCATCCCTCCTTTTGGTAACTATAAAACTTGGCAAGAAAAAACATTACATGCTGGCCATGATGCTAAGAAACTCAAAGAAAGGCTTTACATTAACTTTGCAGGAATGAACGCCATTAATACACTGATCTGGAAGCTAGAATGCTAGCCCAAGAGGCCAAGTAGAGAGAGAAAACCCAAAAGTTTGAGATGGGATAAGGTTTGTGCTCGCTCTAGATTCCTTTCATATCATAATTGCACATGTATTACTTCATGACATCAGGACCCATACTGTTCTATAATGAGACTCTTGGACTAGATTAGTCTCCAGAGACCCCTCAGTTTGAACCTTACCAGTGGCTTAGGCAGTTTGACATTTAAATGAAAATATTTTCACTTTGTCTGCCTCACAACATAGGAGTACTTACTGATATCATCTTCATGGTATATGACAGAGTGAAATGGTAGGGTTCCGTCCTTAATATATCTTTCTGATGGCTCCACATAAAAAGTGCCACTGCGAGTCTGGATGAATCCTTCAAATCTTCCATCAACAACAGATCCATGACTAAAGCTTCCCTGCTCACCTATAAAACAAAGCAGCAAGTGTGTTTTAGCATTTATATCCATCTCAAAACTTTCTTATGGTTTATATACAAAAACATATCCAAAGAATACACTTTGAAATCAATATAGGGAAACAATGTGTGAATTAAGCTTTTGTCTAAGTACATCTGAATATAAATTCAAAAAGGATATCCTGAAGAACAGAAAAATGAAAATTCCCATGATGACCACAAATTTTTTCATCACGTGGAAAACAGCTAATATACAGAAAAATAACAGCCACTCGGCAGTGCCCTGTATTCATGCTCTTCCAGATATGAGACTAATTCCCAAAATTCAAACACTGGCAAACCAAGAAATGCAGAGTACGAGTCCTCCTATATGTACCGTAAAATGTTGGTATTACAAGAAAAAAATAAGTGTTAAAAAGTATTAAACACACTGGAAAAAACCCGTTAAAACAAAACATTCCCCCTATGGGGATGGCTACAGGAACTGAGAATGCCAAAGTATCCTAACACACCCCCTTCAACCAAGCCCTGCATGTCTCCAAATCAGGACTCCTATTCTATCTTCATTGTATTCTACAAATCCTCAGTGACTTGAATATTTGATAATGGTTGGAAAAAGCTACGGGATGACTAAGACTCCTCTGTTCAGACATCAAGAGGAGTTACATTTGTGGGAAAGTCATTGCAACTTTGCGTGTGCCAATGCTTAACGTGGCAAATTAATCTCATGTTTCGAAATAGCACGAGGAACAAGGCAATGAGGGAGCACCTATAAGCTACGAACATCTTTTTGCGTGTGAACTTCCAGTTTTCAAAACATTACAGAGAATGAGGGGTAATGTGGGACCAAAGGGGTCCTGTTGGGAGGCTCTGTGGGCACTTCTCACATGCCCTCAATTAACAGCTGGAGAAACTTTCAGGAGTGGTGAGCAGAGCCTCAGTTTGTCTACTCTGTAAGGACACAGCAGTATTTTAGAATGGCTCTTGATGCCAGACAAGATGAACTCGGGGGCAAGGGTGGTATAATCTGTGCATGGATTCTAAATGCTTAAAACTAATCACAGGAGTCAGCTGAGGAGAGAAAATGAAATCATGGTCACTGGAATTCCAGAATAGCATTTCCCTGCCCAAGGAACCACCTGAGGTTTTTGGCTGGGGGGGGGGGGGGGGAAGGGTGCTGTTTAAGGTAAATTATTATAACTGCCTCTTCGTTTCCCTGAACTTATACCCCAACCTTACAAACTCTTTAGAACCATGAGCCTTGCTTGCTTATTCTCAGCTCCCCACCCAAGTTTCATTATATACCTGATTTTAGAGCACTTAGAAAATTAAAAGCTGTTCATTTGTGGGAAGGACCCTCCCATTAACTATTTAACCAAATAACCCCAGATTTCCACTACAAATCTCACCCCAGGCCCTGACCATGCATAGCTACTTCAAGACATTCTGTCTACATTCAAGAACTCTGAAATGCAAAAGCGGGTCCTTTTGTAGGGGCTGTATCCCAAGACCATGACAAAAATGACTGCAAATTTACCCCCAAAATTTGTGCACAGAACACAGTTAAGGAAACAAACTATGTATTCTTAAACATCTTCTGACCTTCACTATAAATGGTACTCTGTGATGGAGATACACTGTTAATGGGAACCAAGATCTCTTGTATATGAACCACCACTAGTGGACGGCACTGTCCCCTCCTTCTCCCCCTCTTTACATCTCCATTTTATATATATTTTAGAATGGAAGCAGTTGGAGCCAATGACTGGGTTAATTGATTTCCCTTCACCATTCAGTCATCAGGAGAATTTTTAGTTCACGGTATATGAACTCTTGACCAAAGGCAAGTTTGAATAGGCATGAAATTGAATATTTAATAATCGATCATCACAATCCTAAATTTCAACTTTTTCCAGTAAGCATTATGAGGAAGGTCAGGAATAGCTTCCATGCTCAATTTGTCACAAGCACCAACCTACATTCAAATTTTACAATGACCTCTTTTGTGATACAGGTGCCACATTGCTTGTGGGAATCCCCCATATACCACATTCCTTGATAGTGTAGCTGGGCCACTGAGCAGTATAACTGAAAGGGGATGAGATCAAGTGTAGCTCATAGTGAAAATACAGACTGAAGTCACCACCTGTCTGAAGGAAATTGGGGAAGGCAAGAAGGACTATGTTCAGAAGAGCAGTACCCACATTCTTGAACAGTCATTTAAAATAAGGGACATTGATAACTTTTTGAAGTTCTTGAAAGTCTAAATCATTTTGCAATAACTCCACCAAAACAAAGTTAGGAAAAGATTAATCAACTGCTCAGGTATCATATTTTAGGATTATTTTCAATTAAGGGAATTTTAAACTAATATTTTTGAACAAATTGATTAAGTATGTTCCAGTTCGTAAACCAAAGAAACATTAAAAATCAGTGCACTTTTCAATCAAGTTGAAGATGTTGAACTTACCAAATATGTGTCCAGTGTAAATATGGGAGGTATCATAATCAACTACTTTATTTGATATTTCTATCTTGAAGTCATCACTAAAGAGGGCTGTATCTCTCTTCATTCGAAGGTTGAAGTGCCTATGACAAACAAAAGACTGTAAACTGAAATATAATTTTAATTACACAAGCACTGCTGAATGAAGACTACATTCAAATGTGGGTAATAAAACAACACCTTGCAGATCCTTTAAAATTACTAACATGGAAACATTCCTCATACAGAACAAGAAACAGGCAAATGTATTACAAGAATGATTTTACTTCAGGACATACTGATAGTCAAATGTTTCTGATGTAACTATACTTTATGAACGACAGAAATGATGGCTAGTAAAAGTTCACAAACCTAATCTTACTTGCGCAGCCTTTACTATGGATTTGGTTCCACACCTCCATAATGCTGGAGAAACTGAAGGAAGAGCCATCTTTTCTTTGATAAAAGCATTATCAGCTATTCAAATTACTAATCTCTTCATTTTTAATTTATTTTACTTGCAAGTTCCAGCATAGAAAAGATGTGAAGTATAGATATTCTGTTGGCTTGATTTGATATGAAATTCAAAAGTAAAATGGGCACCAACACTGGATTGTAGAGATTTACTCACATTTAATTCTGCCTATATTCAATCCCACTAGTTATATAAATGCTCTCTCTTTGGAAAGCGGAAGCACACCTTTATGATTCAACCTCGAATATTTAAGTGGAAGAACAAGTTATCAAGATGTAAAACATTTGGACTCAGTTGAATTTTATTTTGTTTTTTAACGTGACAATTTTTACAGACTCATTTTATAATTCATGAATAAAAACAGTCCTTTTACTATGCCAAGATAAGGTTATGGTCTGAAATATCATGGAGTGTTGCAATAACGAATAACCACTAGCAGTCCACAATTACTAAGCCCAAAATTAATTTTCACCCCCATCCTATTATTTGTATTACATTACAACAAGTGACACATTACTAAAGTATTTTTTTAGAATCAACTACTGCATAGTCCAACTGAACTTAAAACAAAAGTGTCCTTTATTTGGCTACCTCTATATTCATCAGGACTGCAAAATTTAAACTTCGTGTTTTGCATGTAAAATAACCACACCACACTAGCAAACTCTTAAAATAAAAAAACAAAATCAACCTGGCTTTTGTTTTCAATAAAGTTTGCAATACGAGTTTCCTTTAGGTCTTATGTCTGTTAGATGTCTCTTCCTCATTATGGAAGTGCTTGCATGTGCAGTAAGGTGGAGTCAGATGCTGCCGCCAATGCTAAACAGAAAGATGCAAATGAAGTCAGCCACCTAAAAACTTGTCTAACACAGGACACACAGGGAAGTTAAGGCAAATAAACTACAGATCCACACTGACTTTGCACCTTCAGTTGATTTTAGTTTTCTTGGGTCTCCCCAGCTAGACGGACAAGCTTTGGGCTTTTGACCTGTTCTCAGGAGGCTCTAGTAGCAAGGAACCAAAAACTCCCTCACCAGCAGCAGAACCTCCCCAGCTCTCGGATCACACAGAAAAGGAATATGAGAAATAGTTGAGTGGCAGAATTTATAGAAGAAACCCATTTCCCTCATCGCATATGTGCCTTATAACACAAGGTTCCAATGAGAGCGTCTAACTTGAATTTATATGTGCACCATTCATCCCCCTCAAGATACAGAGACAATTATCCTTACTGAAGGTTGGCTGAAGAATGAGAGGAATGGAAAATAATATTTTGGGTAACACAGAGACAACTGAAATAAGGGGCTCAATCTTCTAGCACTAAACAAATATAGCAAAAGATGGCCATGCTCTCAAGAGTTTACCCTCTAAATATCCAATACAACATAGTAATACTTCCATTCTGTGAACAGGAAGCTGAGGAACAGAGATTAAGAGTTGTCCAAGATTACACAGGAAACCCATAGCAAGATATTACTTCTAATTTCTCTAACCCATCTGTACCTATAACCACTAAACCATCCTTCCTAATTTGTTCTGAAGCAAAGAGGCATAGCATGCGCCTGTCTCTCTAATATCCTGGGCCAATAGGGCTACAACACCACTACATACATGTTGTTTTAGGTATAATTAGTAAGGGTGATCCCAGATCTTGACCTCATCCAGGAAAGAGGAGGAATGCAAATAAGATCTGAAGTGAAACTGGAAAGCAATTTCCTTTTTAAATTCTAGATCTGCTTTTTTTATTTTTAAATGGTTTTTCATATATTAATACAGTTGTTGGCTTTTTAAAAAAACCCCACAGCAATAACTGAATATCAGTAACTTGTAAATCCAAATAACTACAATGGTTGTTACAGGTACATGCCAAACTGGAGAATTTCATTAGACAGAACAGCTAAGAATATTACTGTATTTGAAGAATAACTAATAAGTCAGATAAAGATGAAAGAAGCATATATGAAAAGGGTTTTACTCTGCTAGTCATTTTCATTTCTGTAGTCATTACAATAAATATTCTTGATTTTTTCCACTTTTACTTTCCACTTAATCTGCTAACATGGAAAAAGTTACGACATCAATATTGATTTCTCTTAAATCCATTGTTTAAACAAACATGAAAAAATCAACTTCCCCCCCGACACTGAGATGTCCACAATACATAAGACACTAGCATTCATAGTTTATACAGTGAAAGCTACTGTCCATTTGTGCTCACAGATTAAAAAAGAGAGGATAATGTCTGAAGCCAGTTACTTTCAATCCAATTTGACTCCAGTATAGCCTCAATTACATAATACACATCATTTTCTTGATATTAAGATTCAATTTCACTTAAAATCAGAAAAAAAGCAGAGTGAAGCCTATATCCAGGCAATTTTTTCCTTGTTAAACGTATTAAGGGATAAGGCACTAAAGTTTCCTGTTCTCTACCCCACACTTGTAAAAAAAAAATAGCACACATCTCTCCAACAACAAACTGTATGCTATTTTATGTATTAATCTTGTGGGAAAGTAGTCAACACACAAAGTTAACATCTGCTAGATTAGTTTTAAGTAAACAGTAATTTGTGGAAGGATGAGAAATGCAAACCACTATACAGCCTACTGAGATTAGATAGACAAATGTATCTGGCAGTAAGAAGAACAAGTGTTTCACTGAAAATGTGTGTCTATAGGATGTCTTTTAGAGAGGTACAATTTGCTTGACATATATACTATATGTAGCCATAAACTATAAATATTTAGAGATCAAATGACAAATAGATGGAAAATTTAATCCAAGGTAACAGAATACAACTAAAATACTAGATATTACTTTGTTTTGATATTATACTGCAAATTAGACAACTGCCCTGGTCACCAACTTCATCCACTGAAATGATGAGGTTGGCCAAGCTGATCATTCACAATATGCTCTTGCTTAGGCTTAGTCTGTGCACAAAGGGGTAGTTTTAAATAGATTGTTAAAAACTTTGTGTGGACATTCTTACCAGATTAACGCCTGTAAATTAAGATAAACTGATAAAACAGGTTTAAATAGACATAGGTATCCATACACAAGATTATACCAATTTAAATGCATTTTTAAACTGATGTAAGTCAACCTGTGTGTAAACAAGCCCTCGACTCTATCCCTCTGCTGAAACTCTAGTAACAGATATCCAACCTCACACTTAACAAACCGCTATCTTCATCCAAAGCAAGATGGATATGTGAAAGACTAATTCGGTGTCCTTGATTTATTGGTGGTTGCTAAAAATCACAGCAAGATCACTAACACAACTGACAAGTGAATGGTATTTTTTTCTAGACGGAAACTCAAGTGTTTTTATTCTGCCTGCAGACCATTAATTTAGTCTATATACTCAGAAAATGAATGATCCTTAATCTCTAGATTTCACGTGACACAGTAGCATGTTTTCCAGTTCTAATTCATGTTCCAACAGAAGCTAATTCATATACTTGAATTCAGGAGGAATGATAGGAAACAGTCTGCGATATAAATCTGAAAAAATCTTAGATTAGTGATAAACTGTGGTGCCTTTCAAAAACTGTTTTGAGTGTACCTGTAATATGAGTTAGTTATATGCAGGTGTAGTCATATGTCCTCAAAAAGCACTTGAAAAATCCACTTGTTCACTCACCCATGGTGAGTAGCAATCTTTCCCAGGGGAGTGTCATCAATTTTTGCAGAATCTATGCAGAGAAGGGGCTAGTGGGTATGGATGGCAGAATGATGGGACAATTTAGGAAAAAAGGGTAAGGAAGAGATAATGAATTACATTTTAAAAAATGCATTAAGTAGAAAGCTAATTGACAGTTCAGTTAAACAGGAGACGGTTTATTACTACTTTGAATTTTCAGGGGTGTTGGATGTATCTGTATTTTTCATTGAGGTTGGCAAACTTAATTCTGGGACTATGAGGTATCAAGTTTTTTTTTAAATTCTGTCCTCAATTAAAATAATCAATTGCTAGTTAATGTCTAGCACAATAAATTCATCCTATAATAGAACTTCCGAATTACCTATTGAAGATTATTTTTGTTCTGCAGTTGATATGCTGGCAACGTCTATGCTGAGAAGAGTCTTTCCCTGAAGGACAATTTATCATTACACTACAATTTTTGGGCCAGTTTTATGCTTTGGATCAAAATTTCCACCTTTTTCAATGCAAGGTCAGGGGCCTCAGTGGAGCAAGAAACTGAGCAAGCATAAGAACCGAAGCTATATAGTCCAGTTTGAAAGTTACAAACTCAGGAGCAAACATGAAAATATACAGCTTCCTAAATTTCAGTTGTAGACTTCATGCAAGAGTCAAATCTTCTACTCAAGAATCCTGAATTACATTGCAATGATCATTTGAGATGGCAGGATAGATTTAATTTACAAGATTGCTATAGAAGCCTACCTTTTCTGTCAACCTTAAAATGAAATGTAAGATTATGAAAGAAGGTTTTGAAGTTACTGCTGGAAGGTTTATTAAAGGAATGTGACCATCAAAAGAATCAGGTAATATTTCTGATTGAGGGGAAAAAATCTGTTTGAAAGTAAACCACTACCAATGAGATGGAGACCAATATCCCATATTAAGAGGTACGGTGTATAATGGAGTAAGTTAAACTTTTTTACAATTAAACTCCCTTACATGTTCTTTCACACATCAGCAAATCAACATAATTTACACCATATTATAATCCCTCTAGACGTGCATCACTCCTTCAGAATTTGATCTGAAGAAAACGGTCTTTGCAAGAGAAACATGATTCAATTGGAAAACAAATTTCTAAGTTACAGAAAGATTTCACTAACTTCCCAATAGGATAATGAGAGCAATAGGGCATCTACCTGCATGAGAATCAGATGGGTTTGCAAATTCTGGGCATGTAAAATAACTGTAGGCATGTTCATTTCAAGTATAACCAGTATCTCTTGCACATGGATCTTTTTATTTTCTCCCATTTCAGATCTTGTAAAACTAAGATAAGTTTTGTACCATCTGAGAGGCAGCCATGTCTACTTATCTAAACAATAAGGTTTAGGACTCTAAAAATGAAGACCATTAAAATATAACATGGAAACCTGTTAATTTCCCTATAAACTGGTGTTTTGGTATGTGTGGTGGCACATTAATTTTAAATCTTAAATCTTAGCAAATGGCAATAGGTGACTATCCAACTGTAAGAATTCCTATAATATCTGGTTTTGATGTTGTAAAAGATGTTCTTTATTTGGTAAACAACTTGAGTTAAATACTTTGCGTGGTTGTGGTTTACTGTACATTTTGTTTTTGTACAAATATGGAAGTAGTAAGTTGTGGAAAAACTCAGCATAATAGTGACACAAAAAACATATTTGACACTACTACCACAGACTGCTTATCTAAATACCAATGCAATTAAAATGACTTGTAAAAAAATTTAACAGATGGTTCACGCAGAAGACAACAAGCCATACTTGAATACTCTAATTCTTCAGACATTGTTTTACACCAATGCCACCAGAAAGTTTTCTGGACACTGAGCTGAAGGGTATTGTATTAAATCAACTGCTGATGCTTAAAAGTAAAGTAATATTACAGTCTAGCATGTACAAACATTTCTGTAAAGAAAACCCAGCTCCAAATGCACCAAAAGAGCCTAAAAAAGCACTTAGAATATGAGGTCTTCTGCACCTTCGCCCACAAACAAGATCTTTTCTAAGCAGCAGCAGCAACCGATTCGCCACAAAACCTTAGAAGGAAAGAGAAGTCCCACCTTCTAACCTCAAGTCTTCTAGGTGTCACTGGAAATGTTTAGTTAAGTTTATGCAACACTAGTCTGGTATTGTTAGAATTTTGCTCTGGGAAAATTACAGCAAGTTACGGCAATTAATTCATGAATGTGTTCCAAGAGTTCAAATATTTACAAAGAATTATTTTGCCTAGTTTCTACTTTCATGTACATGTAAATATATAACCAAACTAACCAAAGAAAATGTAAACATACCAAAGAATTATTCTAAATTGGAATATTATACTTAAATTTGAACATGCTGATAAATCAATTTTGTTTTCTATATTTTGAAATATTCATAAATCTATTAGTATTCTATTAATATTTTTAATTTTCAATAGAAGTCTTAGGGTACACTTACCATTAGCACAGGTGAAAAATGCTTCTTTTCTAAAAAGAATAGCTTTGTTCTCCTTACAAAAATATTTGTGGAGAAAGTCTTTGGATAATAATTGATTAGAACAACAACTTCTCATCCTTCTGCAATATTTGAATGGTATGTTATAAAAGTCACTATGACTAAGATATAAACCAAGATCTTCAAAGCCAGTTTAAAAGGGTGAATTTTCTGAAATGGAGATTAAAGCACTGCAATAAAAACGTAAGATGCACCGCACTTCTATAAAAGCTTTTGTCTCATTTTAACAGGCATTTTGTTTTGCACACAGACAAGAGTTTTAAGAAGTTTAAAAGTAGCTGTGCTCAGCGCAGTGCTCAACAAAACTGCTGCCCAGCTAGGTGCCAAGCTTCAAACTAAGGTGCCTCGCTGGGACACCATCATTTTTCACAGCGGCAAATGGCTCCCTACTGCCGAATCGCTTGAGCACCAGCAGCACTAGTTTTAAGTGCCAACGGGTGCACTGCCACTGCAATTCCACAGTGGAGCTAAAGGCCACACTACAAACCTTGAGCACCATGGTGACCTGACACACAGGGTTTGTCAAGCCCTGTCTTAGTATCCTTGCAAGTATTACATTAACCTATGTTATCAAGTGTATACAATTGGGCCACTAAAGTATGCTCTGGTCTACAAGCTAAGAAAAGCATTCATCCATGGAAAGAGATTTTAAAATGTAATTTCTACCTACTAAGGCCTCAGCCTTAGAAACGGCTCCAGGCACACACAGGCCACCACACGCAAGCAAGACAAAGTATACCTATCCTACCAACACTTCAGCAGCACAGCTGTGGTGCCGCAGTGTAGACCCTTGCTACAGCAAAGAAGGGTTTTCTGCCACTTAAATCTACCTCCTCAAAAATAATAGCTAGGTCAATTGAACAATTCTTCCATCAACTTAGTGGCATCTATAACAAGGGTTAGCAAAACAAACAGGGAGTCTGGTGGCACTTTTAAAGACTAACAAATTTATTTATCCTATGAGATTTCATGGGAGAAAATCCCACTTTGTCAGACCAGGTCTGACAAAGTGGAATTTCCTCCCATGAAAGCTACTGCGATGAATAAATCTGTTAGTCTTTAAAAGTGCCACTGGACTCCCTGTTTGTTTTGCTGAACTAGACTAACACAGCTACCCCTTTGGAACAGGGGTTAGGTCACCTTAATTACATACCTCAGGGGAATGGATTTTTCCACACACTTTAGAAATGTCGCTGTAGTGGGTTGATGTAAGTTTTAGGTGCAGACCAAGTCTCAATGACTTGTTTGGGTGCAGCCCCTTGCAGACTCAGGGTTTATGTTTCAGGACATTTCAACTAAACCCTCAAAAGGGTCTGCATTCTTGAGATGATTTTTCGAAACAATCATAAATGCCATCTTTTTGGTGGTGTTTTTAAGTGCAGTTTACTGTAGTTAAATGGGTGCAAGGAACGTGCAGTACTCTCCCCCCTCTACAAAGTGTATTTACAATCTTTGCCAGTATGATTTATTAATAATCAGTGCTTAAACTTTTGAAATACCCCAAACAGTAATTTTTAACATGTATTCACAACATAGTTATGACTGAGTATCAAAGTCGTCAGTTCATAGAATACCAAATATGAACTGTAAACAGATTTTCTTCCATACTACCATAAAAATAAGTTACGCATAAAACAAAAGCTCTATTAATAGATAGGTACCTGAAGGCTGAATATCTGTCCTTAACCCAACTACCTATGCCAGATATTCCTGTTTACAGTAAGTATGAATTGTTTCTTAATCCAATATCTATTTACATATGCTGGCAAATGTCACCCACAACACTGCATTGCTTACTTTTGTGATTGAGCCACCAGCACCATCAGTTTTTAGGAGTGTCATATCTTTTACACACTATTTCTACATTGAGCATTTTGGGTACATTTAATCTTTTCTGTTTAGTTTAAGAATGCTTTCAGATCAATTAACAGAAGATTTAACAGGCCAGATACATTTAATCTACTACTCAGCCTCCAGTAGCAACAAGTATGTCAAGGGGAAGTGCAAAAACCCCAAAGTGGGCAACTATGTACAAACCAATTGTGACTACTTTGCGATCTACATACCACTTATGAATGGTGGTTGATATGATGAAATTGCTGTATCATTGAATGCCTCAGCTGATGCAGAGTCAGTCATCTGCCATCAGGGCTGGTAACATGTCCCTCCAAGACCAGGGGCAGTGGATAGTCAACATCACCAATAGCTCTTACTCAAGAGGGAGCACTTACGACAACAGGAAGGCTGAAGTCTGTGGGAATCAGTTCAACCAGGTCTGTCTGGAGATTGGGGCATTTGGCGCAGCAGCATTTCTCCACAGAGGACACAAAAACCAAAGAATGGTCTACAATGAAAACTTATGTCTGCGTAGATGTGTATCTCCTGAGAAATATAGCTATACCAACATAGACAGCACTAGATCAATGGAAGTATTCTGTCGACTTTGTTACTGACGCTAGAGGAGTGGGGTTAACCACACTACAGTAACAGGAGAACCCTTCCCTCTGCTTTAGTGACTGTCTACATACTGAAGCACTGTAGCATTAGGTGTATAGCCCTTTAAAATCAGAAGCTGAGGAGCTTGGGAAAGAGGAACAATGAGACAAGCTTTTGACTGTGGGACATCAGCCACAACTAGAGGAGACTGAATGCACAGGTCAGACAGTGACTTCTGGATCTGCAAGAGAAGCCTGACATGGAAGATTGGCATCCTGGAAGCACAAGAGGACACTGAGTACAATCCACCCCCAAATGCTGGAAAGTGGTGAGGAAACCAAGGTAAGGATTTTTGAGCATGTTTCTTGTTTTGTCTAAATCTGTAGCTCTAATGCCATCAACAGTGAAGGAAACCCTATGCAAGTTTATCTGTTTGCTTCAGCTACTAGATGTCTCTGAAGGGACAAACTGTAAAGCAAAATGCTCACGATGGTGGAGTTCGGGGATTGATGTTCTTAAGCTACTGGAAAATCTAAGGAAGAAGTCACTAATCTCAGAGCCCAGGCAAATGGGCGATAAAGTCCCACCTCTCAGAAGGGGCCAGAGTTAGATGGAGAATCTGCATCCCAAAGGATGCCTAGAGACCCAAAGCCTGAGGTAGTTCCTGGAATCTGCTCAGAAAAGCAAAAAATAAACACAGCCCAGTGTTGAGATCCAAACCCAGTAGTCTGGTGAGCATCTACAAGGAGCTAAAGGGCTCAGCCTGTGATGTCTGCATATATAGAAATTTTCCTCCTAACCCCTTCAGTGAGAAGTTGACTTATATCCCCTGAAGCACATGGACTTGTATCCCTTTCCATGCTTCTTTGAAAAAAAAAATCCTTTCTAATGTAACTGAAGATTTTTTCATTCAGTCTTTTAAAACAACTGTCAGAGGTTCCTGGACTCAGTTATTTTATAGCAATTAAGCTCCACTAGTTTACAGTAGTCTTTCAAAGATTACTATCTGAATTTTATTTAGCTATTTTCATCCAATGGGGCTTTATAAGTAGCATGGAGATGAAATTATATTTGACTTACACACCACTGAAGATATTTGCTGGGATTCACTGAAGTTAACTATCAACACACTATAGTAATATTTAAAACATGGGATACTGCAGCACCTAAAATATTTAGATAAGCAAAATGTAATCGATGACAATCTGTTTTCAGTATCAATATTATACCATTACTTTTCTGGAGAGTGTCATGGATTATTTACTGACCGCAAGTGCTCAATGTGAAACAGTCTATGTCAGTAGCAAATTATGTAGTTTCAGAGGCTCTACTTTCCACTAACAATTTTGGAGTGTGATCTTCATGCTGCATTACAACCCCTTTGTTGATTAGAATATCCATTTAATAGCTTGACACCTAGCAGAAAGACTATCTGAGAAGCTATGGCACAGCCATCAGTGTCAAATTACTCTCTCCTACTGAAACAATGGGTTTTCTTCCAGTAGGGCCACTGACTTTAAATGTCTCTCTGCACATAAGAGGACAGGATGGAGAGCTGAAGCACATAGACAACAGGGGGGACAGTCTGTTTTAAAAGAGAAAGAGTCCTGTGGCACTTTTAAAGACTAACAGATTTATTTATCGCATGAGGTTTCATGGGAGAAAATCCCACTTAAGAGGAATGCTTTTCTAAGCAAGGGCCCAACCAGCAAAACATGCAAGATATCCAGGCAA
Source organism: Pelusios castaneus (assembly GCA_007922175.1). Taxonomy (NCBI): domain Eukaryota; kingdom Metazoa; phylum Chordata; order Testudines; family Pelomedusidae; genus Pelusios; species Pelusios castaneus. Next base: position 11,530,386 of record ML685765.1, on the reverse strand, counting down.
AGAAGGCAGAAAAGGGCTACCAGGCCTAAAGGAAGTGGTTCACAAACTTTTCCAGTCATGTTCCTCCCTTTATCATTGACTGGATTCAGTCAGTGCCCCCCTTCCCATTATTCCACAGATAAGGCTTCCTCAGCAGCAGAGACTGGGTTGAAGGAGGGGTTGGAATTGGGCCTAGAGGTGGAGAGGTAATGAGGGCAGAACTGGACTGAGGATTTGGTGCTTCCTCCCAACACCCAATGGAAGCTGAACTAGGCCCATAGGCAGAGCAGGACTGGGGGCTAAACAGGGTGGGGGAAGAGTGAGGCTGGGGGTATTGATGATCTGGAAGTGTGGTGCTCCCTCTTTGCCCGCCATGAAGGCTGTCCTGGACTCTGCCACATGCCCAAAGAAACAAACATTCCTCATCACCCCACTGGGGGGGAGTGGAGGGGAAGAGAGACACACCCCACAGTTTGGGTACCACTCCTTAAGGTCTTTAACCAAACCCAGGAGTCTTGGAAGCATCAATATCAGATGGCGGGAGGGTGGTGGGCGGGAGAGACAGATAGTGCTCGTATTTAATTTAGTAGATCTGTAATTCTACCCAAACATTATTAGAAAGTGGCAGAGATTAGGAAATGCCTTTGCTGAGCCTGTGCACTCCTTGCTTTCATGACATATTGTCCAGGCAGGCTTAATTAGTAATCTTTGGTTCTCACAGCCAGGTGGACTCTATGGATACACATCTAAGCAACTACGGGCTCAGAAGATCCGGAACTATGGTCTCAGGCACCCACTGATCCTCAAAAGGAATCTAAGGCAGCGAAAACCACCCAGAGGAACGCGAATATTCTTGTGCCTTTTTTGAGAAGCTCAAAATTTCTCAGCAGCAAGCCTTTAAAACACCGAAGGGCTATATACTGCAAACACTGAAGGGCTAAAGCAGTAGAATGATCTGTATTCCATGAAATCCCATATGGGTTTTGCTGAGATATAAATAGCTGAGAACTGCTATTTCTTTTTTCATGCTTGCGTTCCCCTGAAAGATGCATAATGAATGAGGCAAGGGAATGCAGGAAAGAACAGATAGCCCCAGAGGCAAGGCATAAAAACTAGGATCCAGGGGGTCTGGGTTTTATCTGTCCTCTGCCACAAGCTTCCTATATGTTGATATGTGGCTACTAATCATTCCTTACTTTCTGGATTCAAATTATGACACCTACAACTCCTGCTGAAATAACTGAAAGCTCCAGATGGTCAGAACTTCTGAAATACCAGGTCCTCAAGTTAACTTCAAGTTAGGCACACAGTCACAGAGGCAACCAAAATGCGGACATTTGAAATTTGATGTTCTACATGTAAAATTAAGATAATACTTTCCTACATCAAAGATCCATATGGCTATATCAATATGCCTAGATTCAGGCCTGGTTTACACCTGAAACCTATGTTGATCTAGCTAGATTCACACCTGAGACATAATTAAGGTGACCTAAGCCCCAGTATTGACACCATTAGTTTGACGGAAGAATTTCTTCCATCAACTTAACTACTACTTCAAGAGGATACAGCTGTAGCCCACACAGAGCAAGCTTTAGCGTTTTATTTCATTTGGCAGTCATGCAAGGAACCTACAGGCCTGTCTCCTGTAAGATATTAGCTTAAGCAGTTAGCATAAGGCCTGTGAACTCTGGCAGAGAGAAATGGCCAACAACTGCCCTGAGTCTTGGGATCTTGGAATAAATAGCGTGCTTAAGGGAGGGGACTGATTAAAATGCTACCAGGTAACCAAAGGAATGCTGAACTGATATTAGGCTTGGATATATTAGGGTAGACTGTCAGCAGATGCTTAACCATACATTTGCCTGGCAACGAACTGATACATCCGGTAATAAGCTAAAGTCATTAATATACTCATCTGTAGGATAAATTTGGATACAGACAAGAGAGTCTAGGCATTTGAGTAAGTATTCATGCCAGCCCTTAGGCCCTACAATAGGTCAGACCACCATGAAAAGGAGATCATTGTTATCCATTGATCTGGACCATCAAATTCATTTGGCATGCCAGGGACAAAGCTGGTTGTCATTTACCATCAGAGCCCCAAGGAAAGATATGAGTATACATGAGAGGAATAGTACAAGAGACTGCCATAAGTCTGTATTTTTGCTACATTTTTATGTGGTTTGGAGTTTCAGCGACTTTACTAATTGTGTTAACAAGAGCTGTTACAACTTTGCTTTGCCCTCAGCATGAGCGTCTTTGTCGTGCACTCTGGGGTTCCAAACAAGATATTGAACTCAGTAGCCTTGATTCTGTCATGCCAGAGTCTAGGATTAGAACCATACATTCTCCCAGCTCTTTTAATTAGCACTGACTGGAATTCAATAATAATTAATAATTACTAAAGAATCAGGCGACTCGGTGACAGAAAAACCCTTCCTGTTGCCTTAGACTGTGTACAGTGGCATACTTGTATCATAGCTGTATAGCTGTGCTGCTTTAGCACTTGTAGGTAGACATAGCCTCAGTCTAATATCCTACATTAATGCCTTGTTCATGTTTCAAATAACTGGACTAGAAAAATCAAGAAGTGCAAATGTTAGAAATTAAATGGAAGAATTCTCTTTAAAAAGAAAACATTACCTGTAGACTAGAGTTTTTCAAATTTTTGCAGCAGAGTGCTACATGAAACACTCTGGAATTATCTAACTCCACTGTGCTACAGGAAATTGGGTACCTGAAAACTTAAATTATATTTTCATACAGAAACATAGAAAATACATTTTAGTTGCTTATGAAATTTAGCACTTGGTCCCAAATTGGAGCATCTTCTTCAATGAAGACTACTCACAAGAAAAGTTCAGTATATAGCTTTGTGCTATCCATGTCGAAAAATGGATTACAAAACCAGGAATAACTAAGTCACTCCACTCTTAATATAGATAAAAACAAAAAGATATTTAAACTTTAAACTTCAGTTTGATGTTCAACAAGAAAATCTGAGGAAGTCAAAGTGAACATGACAGCTAGTTGTAACCGTGTGATTTACTCTCAACACTTAGTTAATTCACTTGCATTATGAAAGCCATCTAATTTTTTTTTTAACATGTTCAAGTTGTACAAGAGGATATTCATAAGTACTTCGCCACGCATTTGTATTTGGTTAAAACAGATGGAAAGTATTCTTAAGATAAATAGCTTTAAATAAAAATTACTCACCTTCCATGGGCATGAAAATCTAGAAGCAGAAACTGGCCTTCTTGTGACACTGCTCTTTTGGCACGCTGGTGTTTTTGGTGTAATGAATCTACGTCATATGACAATCCTTCATAATGTCTAATGTATTTATTTAACGGATTTCCATACTGGCCTGTGAAAAGAAAAAAAATAATAATTAAGACTCAGCATAATTTAAAAACATCAGTAAGTATAACAACTTGACATTTTTATTTTGCATTCCTAAAAGAAACACACTCATTCTGCACTGGTACCATTAAAGTTTCTACTCAAAATTGAAGGCTTACTTCTATAGGTCAATTATTGCAATTAAAAGCACTTGCAGTGGACAGATATTTTCCCATGTGATAACCGTGTTTCCAAAGCACTTTTCCCTTCAAGCAAAAAAATGGTTGAACAAACATTCCTGAAAGTTTAGCTTGAATTCAAGCCTCCTGGCCTTGATATTTCCCTGTATGAGAACGTTTTTTTATTCACATTGAGTACATGAGAACGTGCACATAAAGAGAGATCAGGCTGCCCTGAGGGTGGAAGAGAACACGAGGCGAGCTGGCCAGGAGCATCGGTATATGAGAGCTTTGTCTTGCTCTAAGATACAGTGCAGACAGGGCTTTAAAGTTATGCTAGACCAGGGATGTCAAACATAGAGCCTGCAGGCCCTATATGGCCTACCAACCTCAATGGTCTGGCCCACGTAGCACTCTGCGCAATGACTCCCTCTGTGTGTGTGTCTGTGTGTCCAGGTCCTGCGGCAACATGTGGAGTGCTGCGTGCATGAGACTGCGCTCTAAAAGGTGGAAGAGTAAAGAGCGAGACCTTCTGGCATCTTGGGGGGCGGGGGGGGGGGGGGGAGTGAGAACTACTACTACTACTTCACACTCTTCTCACTTCCAAACACAAGCTGCTTTCAGCTACATAAACCTTCCCTAAAGTTCATCACACTTTACCATGTTGTCCCACTTCAGTTGCTATTGCCACCCATACATCTTTCTAAAAGAACTGTCCCAAAAATACAGCAGCAAATAGCTTAGGAAAGACAGAGGCCAATTGTCATTAGATTTGTTCAGACTGAAAGACATATATTCCTTCTCTCTGTGGTGCCTAGTAAAAACATCTCTTCTGCTGCTGGGATGACTCAATTCTCCTATGCAATAAAAAAGAACAAGTCTTCAAAATATCGTTGTAGTCTTGCAAAGTAAAATACCATCAAACTGTGATGGTTCCAAACACTGTAGGAGCGTTTTACAGCTAAGTAATTGAGACTATACCTTGCGGCATTGCGGAATGCTGTGTCTGCCAGACTGTTATGGTTGTGCCTAGTATTTCAATGTATGGGATGTATGGCCCACTTGAAGGACACTTAAGTCAAATCTGGCCTGCCACAGCAAATGACTTTGACACCTCTTTGCTAGACATTGGGTACGTCTGCCTTAGCACAAGACTAGACATCTGAATGGTCATCTGCCATAGATAAGGTGGTGATCTGACTTCTCTATTGCCATGCAGACATCTGCCGAAAGATAAATTAACGGTATGTGCTAAATTTGACTGTTGAAGCAGCATACTATACAAAGGATGAGAGGAAACAAAACAAGGAAAACAAAAGGAAGGGGCAAAAGATGTTAAGGTGTGGGGGAGGGCATTAGGAAAAAGGAACGAGAAGAGCATGGATATCAAAACTGATGGTGAGCCGTCTGTGGGATAGCAGACAGAATAGGCTGGAGCAAACAGCATGTCAGTGAAATTTCCTAAGCACACTGAGGGTTTGCTACTGTTGCTACTACCATCTCGAAATTGAGGGCACCCACAAATTGCAGCAAGTGAATCTAAACTTCAAGTGTCGATTGAAGATCAGGTCAAAAAGTTATGATATTGAATTTGAGAGATAGTTTTAATGCCCCCATTGAACCACAGTTTTGGTTGTTTTCTTTAAAACCTTATTAACAGTCTTTTCATTGTGTACTCTGTTACAGTGGGGCACTAAACCCACAGCATGTTTAGGAAAATTAAAACAAGCTATACTAATTAAAATACGCCTTAAAACACACACATTTTGACATGCAAAATGTGTAAGTACTTAGTATGTAAATAAATATATATAACTGGAGACAAGAAGGCCTTCCAAGCTTTGTCACTAACCCCAAGTAGAAGAAAAATGGCCAATTTATAATTCTTCCTCTTGCAAATCTATAGATCTAGCTTAATTTGAATTTGCTGTATGTGGTGAATACAGTGGAGCAGGCAGTCAAATGCATTAAGACAGCTTTCTATAGCCGAAAATAGTTCATAACATCAACTCTACAGCAATGTACAAACACTAATTTGCAGTTTATTGTGGAAAAGTCAAACATTTTTATAAGTAAACCAATACACCTAAAACAAAAAGTCATTAGTATAATTTTTGTGAACCAGACTCCTTAGAAGAAATGTTGAAACAGTAACAATATTTACTACTCAAGCTTTGTTCAATGCCTTGCTGAGTATTCTCCCACACCATCGTTGGGTAGACTATACCCCATGTCTTCAAAGGTGATTTGGCAAAATACTCTGGTTCTAAAGGTGGCACTGCAATTGTATCTTTGGTATGCAAAGGCAGTAATGAAATGAGGTAAAAGCATCACCTTTACTTAAACCAGCTACAATCCAGTTACTAAAAAAAATCAGGGGTTCCTTTGCCATATACTTCACTCAGCACAAAGTGTGGATAAAAGGAAATCGTTTCTTGTAAAAAGTGCCCAGAGGGTTTACCATTGATTTGCACCTCCCTTTATCTTCCAAATCACCCAAATTCAACTTAAGATTCATTGTTCCAGAATGAGGACACTAGAGCACAGAGAGGCCTTTGTGTATGTCTTAACAGTGAGACATTTGGACATTTAGATTAATTATAGATTGTTACCTTCCGGGGTGTGTGTGTGTTGTGGGTTTTGTTTGTTTGTTTGTTTTTAATTTTCTTTGTTCTTAAACCAAGCCATCATTGTGATCTGATCACTTTACACAATAAAACAGACTAGCATTTCATTTGAATTTTCTTTTCCATTTGCCTACCAAAATTATGCATATTTTAATTATTAAAGCAAACTGGTATTCTATGCACTGCTTAGCGGAAGAGCAAATGTGGAGCAGTTAGCTTTACATTTGATTGGAAGAAGGCAATGTTTCTTCAATTAAGACAAGGTTTGGCACAGCTTTCAGAGAAATGACTTCACAGCTTCCGATAACTGAAGCTGGGCTGAGACACCATCTTTACGAAAAAATTAATTTCAGCACTTTCACAGTTTTGACCCCCATATACAAGTAATGCCTTGCTGCTGCTGTTGCAACAAGGGAACTATGCCACATGCTTCATCTTCCACAAATACCAAGAAAAACAATACGAGTGTTCTTATAACTAGCCAATCACTATACTTTATTTAGAGTTAGACAAGAAAAGATGTCTACCCCCCCCATCCACTTTGATGCTCCATCAAAGGATGACCACCAGCATTAAGTTAAGTATAGGAAACAATTAACTCAACCAATACATCAAAGCAACAGAAAGGCTTCCCAGTCATAAGAATACTCAGTCTTTGCTCCAAACTGTGTCTTTATGCAATATTTTATTTATATATATATATATATATAAAGCAGAAGTAATTTTAGGACTACTCTCCAATTAAGTACTGCTGATTCTTCAGGCTCTTTGGCAGAGCAGTAATTAAATTTTCCTAAGCGTAACAAGTTTAAAGGATTTAACTGGAATGAAGTGCAAGATATCAAAGAATTTTCTAAATCACAAAGTTGTTTCATACCTGGCTCTTATTAATGTCACAACTATATAAAGGTCATTTTTTATTCTCCCGGGTCAAACATCCAAAGGAAAATGAACACAAGTATCTATTTTCAAGCTACCCTGCCGAGATCTCATTTAAAAGTTCAAAGCATTTATGCTATAGTACAGATACAACACCTAATTTCCACCTGCCAGCACAACACAAAGTATTAAAGCTAGTTTCTATTTATGCTGAATTTTCCTTTAAATAGACTTACTAGAGAGGGGGACGAAACCTCACTTGTACATCCCATCACATTTCATTCAGCTTGGTAAGACAGTAAACCCAGCAACGGGGTAAGCAACATCCTCCAATTTAAAGAATATTCAGAGGACTTGTTGAGCTAGCAGGAGAATTCTTCAGCTACTTTGGAACATGCATATTCTGCGTGATGATAAATAAGCTAACTGCCCAGGATAAAGGATAAATTCCTTTTAAGATTAATCAATCTCTAATTGGAGGTATCAGAAGCCATAGTCTATGGGGGATGCAGGAATTCAGACCAAGTTTGTTCACTGGTCTCTTTGTAACATACTAAAAATATCAGGATGGAAGTGCACCATCAAAATAATTGTTTTAAAGCTAATAGCTCATAAGAAGTTTCCCTAACAAAGTCTCACCCAGAAACATTTAGGACAATAAATAATGGAAAGTAAAGTGCAGACTGGCATACATACATCTGATCTCCACTCCACAATGCCAATTAGTAATTAAAGTCGGGCTCATCAATATACCTTTCTAAAAACTTAGACCATGATAATCATATGCTACTTTAAATTATGTAACAATGAAAACTTCAAGTCAGACAAGGTCATGAGAACATTCAGAAATGTATCATCCAATTTTTTCAAATCAGAACAGGCAGAGGTATCCACTTTCCAAATAAGTGCAAAAAGAGATAGGACTACATGTCTAGTAAAAGGTTTATTCCAGGAACATATTACTGCTGTTTTCCATGTATTAATGAGAATAATGTCCCAGCTTTTTGGTCCAGTTAAAAGTTTAGGAGGACTATCGTTAGCATCTGGTTAGTAGATGTTGGATCTTCCCCCTGCAAATCCTGTATCTGAGCCCAAACACTTGATAAACACTAAGAATTACAAAGCAGTGGGGAAACACCTCACCCAGATAGCTTCAATCTCCAGCTGACATTCCCATGCAGGGAGGGAGGGAGGGACACCCCCAGAAGCAGACCAAACTACCTGTACCTAACCTTCCATGAGTGGGCTCAGAATTTCCGGGAGATAGATTTCCTATGGCACCTGCCAGAGTACTTGTAGCGGCAGAAGGAGAGTGCGCACAGACCTGTGAAGATTTGGGAACCATCTTCGAAAATTTTTATAAAAACAGTGTTGATGTCAGCAGGTCCCTTCTAGTCACCTTTCTCCAAAGACAGAAGCTATTTCTATGGAGTTAGCTGGCTGAAGAGAGATAACTGAGTTAGGAATTGTGGAACAGGTCAGCTGGAATAACTGTAGAGAAGACAAGGATGTGAAAATGGTTTGAAGAAGCTAGTAAAAAAGCAGAATGAAAGCTTTTACAGTTTGTTTCCATGTTGGCTTGTCTTACTATCTGGATTAAAAAGTCTGTCTCACACGCTATGACTATGCCATGTCAAGTCTATTTAGAACACTACTTCTATATAGGGAGAGAGGAGAACACTTAAATCCACAATCCAACATCCAGAGTGTAAAGTACATAAATGGGTGTGCATTTAGAAGATGACCACAGCACTGAAAAAGTGGTATTAGAAAACAAACATTAATGCATTTCAAAACACTGTCAAGCAACACGCTGGCCTTACTGATTTCAATTGGACCAGGTTTTCACCCTTTGTTTTGCTCCAGTGATGGCAAGAATATTGCCATTAATTTTTTCTGTAAGTTCAAAGTACAGACAGGTAGTAATTGTATCTCAGGGCCCTTTTCACAAAAATATACTTAAAGTATCAGTTGCCTGAAGTACTACAAGACTGATTAAAGAGGAATGCAAACAAGTTTTCCTTTATAAGAAGGAACAGTAAAACAATATAAATAATGCAGCATTAGGAATTGCTAATGGCACTTTTAAGGATGCAGTCAACTAATGTGAAGCTAGGAGACATGTCTTGTAACTAAAATACCCTGATTCTGTACCTGTCCATTCAATTAAATATTTCATCAACTGCTATAAAAATTACATCTCATCATAATGCGATTTCAAAATATGGAATGCCACCTTGATTTATTATATGCTAAAAGCAGTTTTTCAGAATTCAGAATTTACTATTTTGGTTTCGGTTTCTCACAACATAAATACAAGTTATTAGCCAGGCAGTCACAAGAGTGCTTGCAGTTACCCAACTACCAGTATAAAAGCACTACAGAACAATCAGGCATTCATGTCCCATTTGTTCTCCCTTATCACCTGTTCTATAGAATATTATTTTCTGATGAAGACCCTACTGTTAACTATCTGACCAACAGGAATGATGATAAAAACTCAAAGAGCACCAGTGTCTCCTCTAGATGAACATCCCATTTTTGAAAATGATTTTAAAAGTCAACTGACAGGCTATAGCCAGGGAGCCAAGCAGGAAATACCCATATCAAAACTCCTGTCGTACATGGGCAATTAAACCTCACAGCAGTCCTTTGTAAATGGTTCATAAGCTTCCCTGAAGCTCACGTTACTCAAGGCCTGCATCTCCCACAAAAGGTCGGGGAACAGACTTTGGAAGCAACTGCTTTGATGAACACAGAAAATTCAAAGCATATCTTCCTATTTACCTTGATTCCACATTTAATGAAAAAGGCAACTGCAGACAGTTTGCTCAGTGGTCAGATTTCAACTCCATTTCTGCAGGAAATTAAAGCAACAAGAACAGGATAGGGGGAAAAAAAAAAGTACTTCTAATTCCTTCCTCTCCACAGTTGGGAAAGTACGGGAAGAAGAGAGAAGAGCCCAGTAATGCCCTTGGTCCCGCCACCTGATCTTTGGACAACACCGACAATACAAGAAAAACTTTATTGTAAAGATTCTCTAACAAACATTAAGATTCAAGAATTTGTAATATTCTTGTTCTATGTTTCGTTAAGAAACAGTTCTGCATTGTAGAACAGGCATTTGCATCATGTAATTTATGCCAGCTCAACTTAGTATGGTCCAATAGTTACAAATAATGGCTGAAAACAAGGAAGATCCACTGCCTCATTTTATGATCTAAGGAAAAGTACAAATCATTTGTGCTTCAGCCAGCCGATTTGTGAACTTAAAAAACAAACAAACAAACAAAAAAAACCCCAGGTATTCACTGAACAATAAGTATTTCAGATTAAACTTTGACTAAATTAATCACAGAAAAAATACAAATCAGTCAAGTAAAAATAGTAACTTAAAATCAGTTGCCACACCAGTTCATCCCTTGGAGAATATAATCCGTATTTAACCAAAGCTTTGCTTCTGAGTAAAGACTTGATGTTTCTACCAAACCTTGTTTTGCAAAGTACTCAGACATCTTTAGTACTGGAATGAAAACACCCAACACTGAAAGAGAAGTGCATTCTACTTAACCAATTTCCAAAGAAATAACAAATATTAATTCCCTGGTCCAATATTCAGTCCAATCAAAAGTGTTGCCATTTCTTCACACAGGACTTGAAGACTAGAAAATTTCTAGCTCATAACTGGTCTACTATTGAAAAGTGAAATTACAACAGATTAAAAATGTATCAGCGAAGAAAATCATGAACCTTCAAGAATCTGAGCATTTCATTGTGATTAATTCACATGGAATCCATTTGTATCCTAGGTAACATAATGGTGTACTTACAAATAGAGATTAAGAACTATTTTCCCTCCAACAGATTTCAGAAGAATCACCTTGTTTCCGAAGAAAACAAGACTGTTATTTAAAGTTCTTCTTAAAGATTAACACTTAAAAATGTCAAATTTTAGAAGTCACTAAATCAAAAGATTTGTCCAAATAAATTCTTGTACTGCCCAAAAACTGACATCAGATTTGATTTTCTGAGTAAACAGATGTTTTCAAATTATCACTCTGAATTTAGCAAAGCAGCGAACAGTAGTATGTTATTGCTTCATTGTTTTAAAAAAAGTAGTAATGAGCAAAAAGGCAAGAAAGCACACTTTCCCATTTTCTGAATGTATGTGGATGTTAACATTTATTGGAAGTCTTCATTGATTACTAGACAACAACTACAGGTGCTTTGTGATATCTGGGAGATCAACAGAAAGGAAACTTGAGGACTTCAAGAAGCCTTCCTGGGCAAGTGTGTTCATTTTCTGCAGAACTTGAGCTCTCTTCAAAAAAAAAAAACCCCCAAACCTCTAAACTTTAACAGTTCTGAAAACATTCCAAATAGGAACTGAATGTAAAGCAATACTATGCTGTCTTTCTAAATCTAAAAACAAGACTATTAAAGTGTTCCTCCTGATCAAAGAGAGAGGAAGTTACCAGAGACAGTTTTCCTTGTTTTTTTCAAGACCAGGCGAGAAGCAGTGAAACTAATAATTAGGTCAGTTTCACCTTGTTACTGATTAGGAGTTAGGAACAAAGCCAAACATTTGAGCCCTTCACTGGGAAACACTCAATGCTGGCTACCAGAGGAAGCAAGAAACAGCCTCTCATTAACCCCCAGCATAAAAATAGAGGGGGAGGGACAAAGAGAGAGAGAGCAGCAGACATCTCACCACAGCAGCACTGGAAGACTGAGGTGAAATAAAGAAGCAGAATTCTCATCCACCTTCATAACAACCAAGAAGCTCTAGATCAGGGGTGGACAAAACTGGCTCACAGTGAGGCATCAGCAATTTTACTTTTGGTAGCCAGAGGGTGCTCCTCCATTACATTTCTGCAGTGAAGCTAGGCAACAGGCTATTAAAACTGTTCACCCTGTTCACCATGGTGACCAGAAACATTGATTTGTTAAGACCTGCTCTAGATGTTTCTTGCTTCCTCCTGTAGCCAGAATTGAGTGCGTTTCCCAGTGAGTGGCTCAAATTTTTGCCGTTGCTCATAACTCCTAATCAGTAACAGAGTGAAACTGATCTATTAGTTTCACTGCTTCTCATCTGATCTGGAGTGAATGAGAAACAGAACACTCTTTTCTGTTCCAGGGGAAACTGCTTCATATTTATCAGATTTCATATAGCAGGAGTCCATTCAATATGAAAACTGGAACCCTGAATACGGGTCCTGAGACAGCCCCTTGACAAAATTTTCAGCATCTTTTTCAGCAGGTGGGAGGAGAAAGAAGACTGATGTGTCATTTACAATTTGCCCCTATTCTAATCCATTCCTGACAGTTGTTTAACATGTTCTTAAAAAACTACCGAGTCCACCACTTCACTAATTTGTTCCAGTGGGTAACTACCCTTACAGTTAGAAAGCTTTTCCCAATGTCTATCCTAAGTCTCTCTTGCCGTAATTTAAATCTGTGTTGTCCTCAGTGAACGAGGAAAACACATTGTCACATTCCTCTTGATAACAAACTTTCACATACAGGACTCCCCTGCCCAGCCTTCACTTCTTCAGACTAAACAAATCTGTCCCTCCCCCACCTCAAGATTTCCTCATAGATCATGTTTTCTAGCACTTTAATAATTTTTATTGCCTTCCTCTGAACTTTCTCTAATTTAAGCCTTATCAGGAGTTAAGAGTGGAAAAATTACTTCTCTTGTCTTGCTTACCACATTCCTGCTCCAATGGGTTTCATCCCAGAATGATGCTTTTTTTTTTTTTTTTTTTTTTTTTTTTTAAAGTAATAGTGTTGCACTGTTGATTCCCATTTAATTTGTAATCTATTATAATCACCAGATCCTCTTCTGCAGTTCTCACTACTTAAAATCCATCTCTGGCACAATGGCTATTTTGTGATAAAACAGCAAGACTAATCTGCCTTGGCAGGTCTTGCATAACTATTGGCTCTGCTAAGCAGCAATGTACATACCCTTTGCTGAACCTTCAGCAGTTATTTTCATATAGTGTACTGTCAGGAACCAATAAGGCTATTTCACCACACAAAAAAGTAGACACTGAAAGGCTTTTAGGTATTTTCACTAGTTACACATTCCCTTTTATGCATTTCAACAGTTCCATGTTCCTAGCTAGGTTAGTGTTATCGAAGGATCTTCTCTTGCCCTAGTAGGAAATAGCAATCTTCATATCAGAGGGTCTCATGTTAGACACCTCTCGTGAAAAAATGCAACAGCACTATCTATGGGATATACTTTTCATATGTAGCTTTCCTAGATTGAATTTCAATCATCAATTACTCTATCAGTAAATACCAGGGCTTCACAATGGGTACCATCTTACATTTCCAAAACCACACAAAGTTAACATTAATATTACAACCGCGCCCAAAGGGCCAGATAAGGATTGGATCCCCATTATGACAGGTGCCATACCACATAGGAAGACATAGTTTCTGCCCTGTAGAGTATGCGGCCGAAGGCTGCATCTACACTAGTGAACTTACAGCAGCACAGCTGCAGCGTGGTATGATTGCTCATGATGCCACTCTGTGCCGACACATGAGAGCTCTGCCATTGACATAATAAAACTACCTCCATGAGCAAACGTAGCTATGTCAGCAGGAGAAGCTCTCAGGCTGACATGCTGTGAAAAGTACCACTTATGCCCGTGAAATTTATGTCGCTCAGGACAGAGTTTTTGCCACACTCCTGAGTGACAAATTTTGCTGACACACCTCATATTGTAAACATAGCCTTATTTAAGAGGATATGACTCAGATGGGGCGAAGAGACCATCACTGTAAGTACACATAGTTACACTGGTTGTGTGGGTGTTGTGCATTGTTTGGACACCTGGAAAAAAAAAATCAGTGACTAAGGCCTTATCTATACTGAAAATACCGCGTTGCTCCCCACGGTTCAATGCAGAGGAATCGACTGAGCAGCCAGTGCAGAGCTACTCAATCGATCCCAGAAGCACGCTCCTGTCAACTCATTAACTCCATCTCTTTAAGTGAAGTAATGCTGAGTCAACGGGAGAGCCCTTGAAGTTGACGCAGCCAACTGAAGACAGCACAGTAACTAAGTCGATGAGAGATAAGCATTCTCAGGCATGCAGATTGAGTATCTCCCATTGACTTAGCCCCGCAGGGTAGACTAGGCCTAGGATTGTTCTATACCTCTGAAAGATATAGCAAACTCCACACACCAAGGGGAAGGAGGTGACAAGCTCGCTTTGAACAACCTTTGCACCCTGCTAATTATGAACTACTCAAGTGTAACAGACATAACTGTGGGACTAAGTTACAGAAGTCAGGACAGTGGTTACCTATGGGCACCATGACTACAGCACTATATACTACAGCCTCAATCTTTTCTTTCAGGATTTGCGGGAGGCGAGGACATCAGTGGCTGTCTTCCTCATTTCCCGGGCTGGGGGGAGTTTCTCCCTGGCCAGATCCATATTTTAGCGCTCCTTTACACCACACTGGCCCATTTACCGTATATGTGTGGGATGAAAAATCTCACCTAATGTGTTTATTCATCTGTAAAGCTCTTGGGAAATAATACATTACAATACATCATGGATGCTTGGCGGCCTATCCAAAATCAGCCAGTACTTAGTTTATTCCTAATAAATAACCCAGCCACACCACATACCGGTAATCCCCATCACTGCCACTTCTGGAATCAATCTCAGAAAAGGGGCAAGAGACAGACTATGTCTGGAGATGACTTTCATCCCCTACAAGTACAGGATTGATGTACCTTAACAGGGTGCTCAGAAATTTGCCCTGCTGCTTTCTATGGCACTTCTTTTGTAGCTCTATCACATATCTCTCCACTATTATCTGCCACCTATCTGGGACACTAAACTTACCACTTAAAAATGTCTAAAATAAAGTGAATCAAGTGAGGAGCAAGTTTGCCAGATGTCTGAGGAGAAATTAGATGTGAAATTACTCCCCCTTACTTCCACCAAAGAGTTACTTTATGTGGCAAGTCTTGCGATAAACTTATGTTAATATTACAAGTGTTTTTTAGCCCCAATTGTTTCACTGAAAGAATGCAAATGTCACATATGAGGGTGTGAATGCAGTGAAAAAATACAGCATTGTGCACCGACATATTTAGATTAAAAATCTGGCCTTTATGTTCCACTGAGAATTAGAGTGACACTGATAACACTGTTCTCTCCTACTTGAAAAATTTGCACTCATCAGTAGTTTGTCTGACACACACCATATATGCCCACAACATTCAGTGAGGACTAGGACTGCAGATTTTTCATGGTATTTTTTAAATAAAAAAAATCAGTGGTCATGATAAATTTAGTAAAAGTCACAGTTTTACATTTACTGTGACTGCTTCCTGAGTTAATTAAAAAAAAGCCCTCTTCTTTGCCCCACTGAGGGGACAATCACCCTCCACAGTACCCACCACCCTGGCATAACTCTAATATCTGCCCAATGTGGAGGCAAAGTGTGGGGCAGGAACTGGAGAGTTAGATCAATAAGTGGGGCTGGCCCAGGGACAGGAGCTTCCACTACAGGATGAATCAGAGACACAGAAAGAAGCAAGGGACCAAGCTATTTGAGACTTTTTTCATGGTGCGACAAGCCTGCAGCCCAAGCACTGACCCAAATCTGTGCGATTTCTGAAGTTATTTTATACCTTAATACTATATAGAATTAAAGACAAACTAGTATCACAAAACATTTTACTATACATTTCAGATTCTAATAATGAACATTTTTAGCTGGTATGATCAGACTTCTCTAACATCAGCATACAATTTCATAGTTTACGTTACAAGACTAAATGGAAAAGTTCCTCACCACTTTCATGAAGATGTTGTAAAACATTCTTGTGAACAAAATATAAACTCAAATCCCCATTAAAAACTACATTAAAGACTACACAGATTGCTTGATAGTAAAGTAAGTTTTACCTTTAAATGAGTACTTCAAACCCAAACCAAGTTTGTTAAAGTCAAAAGTTGTCGTTAAATCTGACACATGATTGACAGGCTATTTGAAACTGGTTAATGCTCTCAGCCTAGTTTCTACAGGACAGCTGTCCACATTGGAAGAGTCATCATTGATTGGCAGCTTTCTAAATGACAGCACAGAGAATGAACTATGCATTACTAGAGATACTCTTTCCATCTGAAGACAGAGGGACATTAGAGTAGACTTGAAAAAACATTTTATGAATATTTACCAGTCCAGCTACAAAACCTAAGTCATCATATGACGATAACATTTAATCTTCTATTAAGGTGAAAGGGGGAACAGAATTGTACAAAGTTGCATTAGGTGGAAGCTTGCATTTCTGGTATTTTTTTCAAAGCTAAGGAGAACTTCAATTCTCAGCGGCATGCTGATTTCTTCAGTAGAAAAGGTAAGAAATCTCTGGAAGGGACACAAACATTTCTTTGTATTGTCTACTGTCACAGTTAAAGTCTAACGGCACATCTCCGCAGAGTTTGCATGCAGAAAGCTTTTACAACGCTCTAGCGCGTCATGCAATAACTGGCCATGCGGACCCTGCTACTGTGCACTTAAAGTTTCTTATACACTTTGATAAAGAGCACTGTAGCTTTACATCCCATGTTGCTGTACATGAAGGCCTTATTGAGAAGTGCTCAGATTACTATCACTGAATGAGAAAAATATATTTTCCATGTGCTTGCTTCATACTTAGTGTGCTAACAAATGTAGTGTCACTGTTTTGCTGTTTGTGTAAGTTTTGTAGAGAAACCAGAGAAAAATAAAATACAAAAATGTAATTTTAAATTAACAATTGGCAGAGAGCAGACACAGTACTTTTAGCTACTTTTCATTCATTTGAAACTGACTAGTGATTTCAAGTTGGCAGTGTTTCCTGCCAAGAGCTAAACCTTTTAGACAAAGCTTGATGAAAAATATTTCATATTACCCCTGCATGGAATAGTTTGCATCATGCTAGGCTTAAAAAGTGAGTTTTAAGACCATTTGCGGCTTCTGCACACAACTTACTGTTAACAAGTATTCTGAAAAATACAGAGCATAAATATTTTAGAAAACCCTGGCTCAGTTACATGCACTGGAAGTCATGCAGTCAAAATAAAACTTACTGACAAAATTAGGAAATAAATTAACAAAAGTAAAAGACACCACTAGAACTTTAATTTTAAAGAGACATCCAGCTTAAAAAAGATCACATTTATTTGAATTATTTTATATAAGAATGAGAGTAAACAATGCTTTTTTTTTTTTTTTCTGGTTTTAAAAAAAGGTGCCAGTACTCAGCCAGGAACAGGGGCCGCCAGTGGTGGGGGCAGGAGCCAGGACTACAATGCTGTGGAAAAAAAAAGGTGCCAGAACTCAGTACCCCTGAGTACCATCACAAAAAAAAGCCCTGAGAGTAAAAGAATAGAACAATTTTCCTCCTGTGAGTTTGGTGCTTAGCAAATTTCCTTGGAGCCACAGTCCTTATTTGTGTGGGTTTTTCATACAAGGGGAAAGAAAAACAAAAGAACGCGGTTTTAAACTACAAAAAATGGCAACAGAAAGCAAGGGTACATCAATATACAAAAGCCCTTTAAAAAGAAAACTGAGGGAATTTCAAATTCAAAATTCTTTTATCACTGAGATATAGGAAGGAACTAAACGTGGTAGTACTACAAATTAACGTCAACACTAATCTACATCCAAATTTTTAACTCAGCTAGAGATTTAGAAACTACTTGAATTTCACCACCCACTCACTGCAGTTTCCTCAGTCTAATCCCTTTCCCCACCACATACAAAAATTGTCTCACATGAGCTTGGTGGTACCTTTAATCCTAGCTATCTGGTTTCACTGCGGGTATAGGTTAGAGCTCAAGTGCCAGTTTCATTTAGGCCGGTAATACACCCACTTTACAGTATGATGCAGGCTAAATCACTTGAGTTCCAATAGTTCTCCAAGGCCTTCCCACAATTCCCCCCATATACCCACAAGAACAGACAAGTTCTCTCTCAATTCACTGAGAATGGATCAGAGCAGCTCCACTTACCACAGCACAAAAAACCATGGGATATACCCCTAGAAGTCCTAGTGATACACGAGTACTAGTAAGGACACAGCTGTGCAGTATAGCTCACCACTGAGCTAAGCTAACTCAGATTGTCAAACCCTGGTGCTTATCACACAGGTTAACGCTGCAGTGAAGAGACAGTCTTCAAGGCCAAAAGTTCTCCCAGCCACATTTTCTATCCCTCAACTAGAAGGCCATGCACTATATCCACCTTCTTTGAAGGCCAGATGCAACTGCTTTTGGAACTCACTAATACCATTTAATATTTGTATTCTCTCTCCTCACAGAAAAGTAGTACACAGGTGTGTGCTAAATGTTCTCAATAATACCCCAGTACCACTGACTATTATAGCTTCACTTGTGGATGCAAGTAGTGTAAGTTACGAATAGACGCTGAACCAAATGCTTACACAGTACTCAAGGAGAAAAACTGGGAATCCATTTAACTTTTGAACTGTACATTAATTACATATTTTACAGGCTAGAAGGGTAGCGGTAGCTATGTCAGTATCATGATATTAGAAAGAAAAAGTGGGTGAGGTAATATACCTGAAGAAGAGTTCTGTGTGCCTCAAAAGTTTCTCCCCATAGAAGTTGGTCCAATAAAAGATATTGCCTGAACCACTGTCTCTCTCTTTTAGGCATTAACTAATTTCAGGATTCTGGTTTCTAACTTGTAAGTTAACAGAGATGTACCTTTGAAACAGCTGTATGTTCCAGAAGCTAGCAGGTTTGCAGCTCTTTAAAAATAAATCCCCAAATGATTCCACCACTTCCAATTCTGAGAAATAGCTGTACATGCTAATTACTCTAATACTCAAACTGTAGAGCTGGATCATTTGTTTCTTTTAATGTTACATTGGCTCAACTTGAACATAATTTAATTTGCTAACCAAAAGTGGTCTAACTTCAAGACTTAAGGTCTGTCTATACTTACAGAGCTTAGTGAAGATGCTATGTGTATTGAGGTATTGATTGGTACTGTTGAGGTAGATATTCCACCTCCTCAAGAGGTGGTAGCTATGTTGGCAGAAGCCCGCTCATCAACAAAGTGCTTTCTACTTAGGTTGGTAAATCTGCGTCACTCAAGGGTGTGGATTTTCCACATCCTTCAGCAACATAATACTGAAATGAGTTTGTAGGGTAGACCTGAGCTTAGGCTCTGATCCTTGAAACCAGTGGTTCCCAGTCATTATAACTTGAGGACAACAAATACCATTTTTACTACCCTGAATGGCTACCAATCTATCAACACAGAAAAAATGTATTGATATATACACCATTAAGGACTACAAATCACTATATATTTAAAGTAAACATTTTTAAGCTACTGTGTTCATTTTTGCATTCACTATTTTACACCTACAATTAACTCGCAGTATGTCACACACTCAGAGACAAAGCACTAGTGTAGATGAAGGACTGTCACTACGCCAGGCCTCGACAAAAATGCTGGATACCTAGGGGCCAGCCCAAAAACTTGGACACCCCTAGGTATCCAGCAGAGCCACTCCCTCCTCCGCCCCCCAGCCGAAAAGCCACTGCCAGGGGCTCTTTTTAGGCGGCACTCAAGGGGGGGGGGGCAGGGGACAGATGGCGCTGGAAGAGTGCTGCCCACCCCCACCCCGTGCCACCAAAAGAGCCCTGGCGGGGAAGAAGGGTTCTTTAGCATGCTGATGACAGAAATCCCCCTCTCCCCTACTGCCGAAAAAGGTCACTTCCAGGGTTCTTTCGGCAGTGCTGGGGGAGGAGGGAGGCTGCAGGGGAGAAATGGCGTCACTGCAGGGGAAAAGCGCCGGCCTCTCTCCCCAGAGGCCACGCCACTCAGTGCTGCCGAAAGAGCCCCAGCAGCGGCCTATTTTCGGCGGCAGGAGGAGGGGAGTTTCCTTTCAGCAGCACGCTAAAGACCCTCCCTCTTCTGCCACCGAAATAAAGCCGCTGCCGGGGCTCTTTTGTGGCACAGGGGAGAGGGCGGATTAACGCCCTGTCCCCTGCCTCCCCCTTCAGCGCTGCCAACAGAGCCGCTGGCAGCGGCTTTTTTTCAGCAGCGCTGAGGGCGGAGAAGAGGAAGAGACAGCAGCACTGGAGAGGGGAAGCGCTGACATCTCTCCTTCTTCCTCCTGAGCTGCCAGAAGAGCTGCCGGCAACAGCTTTTTTTTTGGCACCAGGCAGAGGGTCTTTGCCACGGCACACTTAGGCACCAGGGGGAAAATCCTAGGCGCCATGGCGACCTGGTGCCTAGGATTTGTCGAGCCCTGCACTGCATACTGAAGCATGTGGCCGGGCAGCTAAGTTATGGCATGTGGCCTGCTAAGTTCAGGCCAAACCAGAAGGGACTTATTTTTAGAGTACTGTCCCTCCTCAAGCATGGAAAATCCTGGCTGGTCCACCACCAGCACTGCTCCCCACACCAACTCCCTCTCACTGCAGCCAGACAGAAGGAGTTCAGTGAGGCGGCTACATCCTTGCTAATCTCCCATCCCTGAGGCTGCAGCAGGGAAACTGCATGTATCTGGTAGCCCTGGGTTCTCCACCTGGGTCCCTAGGCAGTGGCTCCCTTCTGCAGCCTTGTGACACTCCCCCACCCCCCTATGTAACCTGGGCATCTTTCCTGTTCACCCTTAGAAAGCAACTGTGTTTGGTCTAATGCAAAGTATGTCCTGTGTTTTTTGAATGCTCATGGCTTGTTCTACATTATTGTTATGGTAGCATGTTCCCTGCAACATCATACATGTGTACAGATATGAGACTCTGCCTGGTCATGTTCCCAAATGTATTCCACATGGCTCAAGTGGGGGCAGACAAACAGAGCTGAGTTCACACACCCCCAATGAAGGTACACATACAAGAACAACGCAGATCAAGTACCTTGGCTAGAGAGGGAAGAATCACCTGACCACAAGGAGGAGGGCTGAGGGGGTTTGAAAAGAGAAAAGACACTTTGAACTGGTTAGGGGTCTCCTCTGGAAACCATCTTCTAAGCAATATCAAGCACATATCTGTCCACATGTGAGAAGAATCTGGCTACAAAATCATCAGTGGCCAAACCTATGTAGTAAGCTAGACATAGATTGCAACCATGATCTTAGTTTAGAATGCATGTTATTTTTTATTTGATTGTGGTTGTCTCCTTGACTGATTAATTATCTGATTATATATTGATTTCACATATACTTACTTAAAGTCAGGTTTTAATCAATAAACACCTTTGTTTTATCTAAAGCTGTGGAATGTTAGATGAGTGTGTGTGAAGGCCTTAAGAGAACACAAGCTGGTGCATATCGAATTCTTTGTTAAATAACAGACTGGTGTAAATGAGGTTGCAAGGCACAGTGACTGTGCACTGAACCTTGCAAAACCGAAGTTCCCGAGAGTGCACCTAAGAGTGCTTGCGTGGGGACTGTCCCATGAGTGGCTAGTAAGAATGCACTTCCACTGCCTGATAAACCGATTATATGCTGGACGCTGGGTGTGAGCTGACGGAGGAGTGGGAATTCACTCAGTAAGTCGGGATAAGTTGTGGCTCAGGAGTGAAGAATCAGGTTACACAGCAGCACACCAGACCAGATTGCAGGAGGGGACTCTCACAAGCCAGGAGGATAGGAAATCCATATTCTTCTTCTCTGCCTTCAGCAGGGATCCCAGCACCTAGGGACTTAGGCAGAGCACTTTGCTCTCTGCTGGAGCCTGGGGAGCACTGATGTTCTCTCACTCTGGCTCCAGCAGGGACACAGAAGGAGCACTTTTCGCTGTCCCTGCAACAGACAGGGGGAAGGGAACACTGATCTCCCATTCCCTTGTATGTAACAAAGAGCCTGTACTGGTCTTGTACCCTGGGGCAAGATGCTCCCCCTAAATCCTTAGGCAGTATAGCTCCCTTCTACAACAATCAGGAGGGGAGCAGCAGACCACTCAAAGACACCATGGGCCACTTTTGACCCCCAGGTCACAGGTAGTAATGATTACATAGGATCGTAAGGACATTTCAATAATCATTTTGTCCAGCTGTCACTAGATACTGAACATATATCCAGTTTAAATGGTTTTCTAAACAAACTGTGTCATACAGGGTGGAGCCATTTAACGCAAGGTGATTTAAAAAAAAAAATTTTTTTTTTTTAAAAAGATTGTTTAAATCAGTTGAGGCTTTGTAAAACTGGTTTAAAAATTGTGCTACTAAATTTTAGATTACAATTTATAATTAACTGAACTATAAATGTTCCTTTTGATGCAATTATTGATATATATTATGAGCAAAACACTCATGTACTGAAAATTAAGGACCTAATCCTGCACACATGTCAAAAGGTACATAATTTTACACACATTAACACTCCCATTGATTAATGCATCAAGGCTGAAGTATTTTTTTACTTTAAAGTACTTTATAATGGCATAAGCATTTGTCACTTCAAAGCAAAACTGTCTAAGTTATTCACATATTAAACATATTAACAAAACTATGAGCTTTTAATACACACAAGTCAACATTTTAAAAAGTATTTAGGCATTCCAATGATGGGGTTTTTCAAAAGCACTTAAGTGACTGAAAAGCAGAAGTCCTAATGACTTCAGACTGTAAACAATGATGGAGGACGACTACCTGGTTGAAGCATTTGTTTCTCTGTTTTGTATGCATTTGTGGTGTTTTACTGTAATAATGTTAATAAAGCTGAGATATGTCTTTTTTCACTATTGATAATATTTTAATGTGAAGTTTTAGTAAAAAAACTGGAGTTCTATAAACTACAACAAAAATAACTACAGCACATCCACCCTAAAATAAGAAGCAAATAAAACATGTAAATAAAATAACTAATTTAAATAAAAATTGATGTTTTAAATATTTGCATCTATTCTGGTGCAAAACACAGACTTCTACACCTCCCATATAACGTAAAACTGAGAATGACACCTGCTCCATGTCAGGTGTGTCATTTTTTTAAAAAACAGGCAACACCAATCCCAATATGTTGCTTACCCTGTTTAAACACAAAAATTTAGGCCACAAGTTTGATACACCTCCCATACGTATAAAAATATGTAATTAGGATGCCATTCCTCTTTTATTGGCTAATTTGATTGTGAATTTCTGAACCTAAAATTGGCATCCTGTGATGTGAATTTGTTTTTGTATATTCTAAGTTTACTTTTAGTCACATTGAAAACATTTTATTGTTTAAAATAAGTAGATCATCAGGAGAATGTGGGAATTTTAAGTCTAGAGGATTAACCTGTTCAAACGTCCCTACTGTCAGGGTAATCTAATCAATGTAGATGAAGTGTTGAGGAAAAATCCCTGAAGGTTAGACCAATACATTTTTAAGCAAGAATGTTATGTCATAATATTTGCAAACTTACAAGAACATTATAGAGGAAGAGTTTTCATATTAAAGTACTAGATACTGCAATATCAATGTGTGTTTTGGCTAGATAAGTTGGATTGCTTTCCCAGCTCCATCTTAGAAATACTTTTCTGTTGGCTTTGCCTAAAAACTGTGTTCTGAAATTTTCATATAGTTACTTCAGAATGAGTTTAATACAATGCATCCAAAATGCCAGCTCTTTTGCCCAGTCCTATTAATATTGAAGTGTGCAAAAACAGAGCTCAGACAGAGTAAGTGCCAAATAAGCAAAAGAAAGTCCCTTATCAATGGCTCCACCCATCCGTTTGAAACACAAACCCAACCCTTCACATTAACAGAATTTGTAGCTATACTGTATTCACAATTAAAACAGATTTGCAGTTCAAAGCATCAGCTAATTAAACAGAGGTACAAGCTGCACAGAAACCACAATACTTTTGTGTTGAAGGAAAATCTGAAGTATTTTACCTCTATAAATTAGAATATGCTGCTATTAACCCCTCTGTTTCCATAGTTATCCAAATACATCTTAATAGCTTCTTAATGCCAGAGTGCAATTCACAGTTAGGAAGTCACTCTCAAGTTGTTTCACCAGCAAAAGCACTTTTTCCATGGCTTGGGACAGAGTAGAGTCTTTCTACTCCCGCATCAGAAAAGGATCTCTCTTCTTTCATTAACCATATTTCCTCTTTTTAAAACTCAAGTGACCTCAAAAATAGGGAAGTTGTTGCCTAGAAGCTGGAGTTTTAAGGAGATGCTAACAAATGGCTAGTCACCTTCTCAGACCTCTAACACACAATAGATTTCAACTTTCAACCCCACTGCTTTCTCTTAACGGTGCTCAGCTCTCTCTCTTTTGCAAAAGGGAGATGTTTCTAGTTTCTTTGTATCCTTTATATGCTTGAAAGTGGTTTGGTGAGGTTCACAGCACGCCTTGTTGTTGAGGGAAAGAAGATACACCCAAGAACCTCCCGCCCCTTGCTCTGCTGTTTATGTGCATGTGCCTTGCTCGCTCCAGCACAGACCATCTGATCGCTCAAATCATACAACGGGCGGGGTAGGAAGATTGAGGGAGACTAACAGGGCGATAATGAGCCTCGGCAATCCCAGCTCCCGAGGCCATAAAGAAAATCCCAAGGGATGGGCAGGGAGGCCCAACCTAGGAACCGCTGAAGCAGAAACCGAAACACAGAGGTCGGGTTTCGAGGAAAGAGGAGGAACCGGAAAAATTGATACCAGCCGGGAGGACAATCAGCGGGAGGTGCGGGGACTGGACAGCCCAGTAACGGAGGGAAGCCCCTGCAGGAAGGTCGGGAGCCGGCCCAGAAACGGGGGAGCGGGAAGAAGAGCCCCCCGGCTCTAACCCAGGCCTGACATGTGGATAACCGGGAACAGCCGCGAGGAGCGGGGCCCCGGAGCTGCAAGAGGCCCCAGGCTGAGCGCCCCCGGCCCCGCACCCCCCAAGGGGAGGCAGAGACACCGCGCGGTGCCAGGCCCC
Organism: Pelusios castaneus; assembly: GCA_007922175.1. Classification (NCBI taxonomy): domain Eukaryota; kingdom Metazoa; phylum Chordata; order Testudines; family Pelomedusidae; genus Pelusios; species Pelusios castaneus. The sequence goes on along the minus strand of ML685765.1, from coordinate 11,505,450 downwards.
GGCCTGTCCTCACCTCCGGCTCCGGCCGCCCAGGAGCTGAACAGGATTATCGCCCCTACCAGCACCATCTTCGCCTAGCCCAGGCCCCGCCGCCGCTTCCTCCTACCCGCAGCGCATCCACCCCGGCCAAGGAGCGGGAGGGGCGGCGAAGCGCTTCCCTTTGGCTGCCGCGCACGGAGAGGCTTCCGCTTGCTCCTCCGACTCTCGGCTCGGCCGCGGCTCGCTCGTTCTGCCTCGCCGCCCGCCCGGCAGCCGCGCTCCCTTCCCCACTCCCTGCCTAGAGCTACTTCCTCCACCGCCCTCCCCCGCGCGCGCGCGCAACTCGTCGGCGACGGCACGGAAGGGCGGAGCAGGCGCAGGGTCGAGGGAGGGTACACCCCACCACAGCACGCGATCGGGTACGTCACACCCGGGAACCACCCCGCGCTCGAGGCCACCGCCTCCCACGTGATGGGCGTGCTGGAAAATAGCGTCCCTGCTGCTTGTCTTAAAGGGACAGCGTCCCCGCACGTTTCATTGTTCGGGCCGAGGGCGACACGTTGCTGTGGGAGGTGCAGGCTCCTTACGGCGTAAGACAGCTAGACTGGGCCCGCCGCTGCCTCGACAAAGTGTACTGCTGCCCCACGCCCATCCAGGCAGCCTCCACCTCTCGCGTCTTCTGCAACCTAGAATGTTTGGGGGCTTTCCATCCCCGTTGCCTTTTTAACTCCGCATGTAGAGACCATAATAGGTCGGAGAGTTAAGGGCCCCCACATGTTGCAGTACATTATTAGGCAACATGGTTATATGAGGTCAGACCTAAGATGTCCTCTAGTAGCCAGCATCCTATGCTCCGTAGAAAGATACAGAAAACCAAATAGAATCACAGAAGATTAGGGTTGGAAGGGACCTCAGGAGGTCATCCAGTCAAACTCCTGGCTCAAAGCAGGCTCAACCCCAAACTAAATCACAACCAAGGTCACTGCTTATTATTCCTCTTCCCATCCATCACCTCTGCATTTTCAATCTCTAGCTTTTCCAGAATGTGGGAGTTATCTGTTAATTTTGTGAATGTTATACATATATATCTGTGGGCTCAGTAGTTAAGGTAGTGTTGGCAAAGGGTAAGTAATCTCAATCAGTTTTAGTTAGTTTTGCAAAGAACAAAAGTCAATGGCTGTAGCCAATTCCAAGATCCAGTATTCAAACAGATGAAAATTCCTTTGAGATTTACCTCCACTAATGTGGAATCAGGGTATGATCCCACAGAGAGGTAGATTCCAGCTTGAAACTCTAGGGGTTCTGAGGCAGGAATTTTCAACAGAGCTCAAAAGTGGTTAAAAAGCTGAGCCTGAGAAGACAAAGGATCTGCAGAAAAGCAGGCTCAGTTTGATCCCCAGGAAAATGAGGGAGAGGATACCAATACTAAGTCAGGTCTATCTAAATGGATGTAGCAGGTGCTAAATTTAGGTACAAGATGTTTGTATAAATAAATAGTATATATTTTAAACAAGCTGTTCTCTGTCATTGCATTTGCAAACTGGTCAGAGCTCCACAAGAGAAGTCTTCAGTAGGGGTCAAAGTCAGTTGGATCTGCTGAAGAAATATGGTTGGTAAATAGGGTGCTTGCAACTTAGTGATTGCATTTTTAAGTTAGGTGAGTTGCAGGCTTCCACTCAGAGAAATTTCAGGCCTGTCACTTGAGAGAGGTGCTCAAAGACAGACCAAGAGAAGCTACAGCTCACCCCTGAACATTAACACTCAATCTAAACATGCAACCTACTGTCAAATTTCAGTGCTAGTCTCAGGTTTATATGTAACCTCTATTGTTGAGTTACTTTGCAAGTTTACATCCAAATTCTGCAATCAATTTAGAATGCTCCTATAAGATCAGTGACAAAATACTGGATTACAGTGAAAGGTTTACTTACATTTCCTGCTTTCAAGTTAAAGTGTGACTATCACCATTGCATGAAATATCTGTTATCAGGTTACAGTATTACTATCAAATTTAAATAAAACTCTCCTCCCTCACAGTTTACTGTACCTTGTATCTGACTTCAGAAATGGTGATGCTTTTGTCTGTAATGAAACTCTTATTTTTTTGACCCAATGAGAAAAGTATCTGGAAAATTCAAGTCAACAATAAGCAACTTGTAAAAGTATGCAATTGTTTGTTATGCACTCCTACTGAAAAAGCATTTTTTTAAAAGGAGGGAACAAAAAAAAAGCTTTATAGTTTGTTTTTCATAAATGATAAACTCTATTAAATTACCAGATTAATATTTAAATCTTAACACTTTAAACACTTGCTTTAAGTTACTGGTTGTCTTGGCGAACTAGTATTTTAGAGTATGTTACAATGACTGAAATTACTTTTGAATCAAATGGAAGAGCTGCCTGTAAGAATTCTTACATGAACATACACACAGGAAGGGCGCTATATCAGTTACAAGAGCTTCCATTGCTTCATAGAAAGCTACTTGCTACATCAAGAGAAAGGGAGGGATTTTGAGAGGGAAACAAAGACAAAGGAGAAAGAAGTAAATTCTTATCTGCCTCTGCCTAACAGGCCTATATCAACCTTCATTTTAGAAGCTGACATTTTTATTTTAGTTGTGGATTTTGCTTCATATTCCCTTTGAATCATAAAGTGACATTATTTTTTAAGGGTGGATTATATTAAGCACATATTTACAATATTGTAAAAGCATAAATTGTTAGCAAACGGTAATACACACCACTGAAAAATATACAGAGAAAAAATAATTTCCTAGAGCTGAGCTGTTCTTTAGTATTTTGTGGCTGTCCCCTGCGTTCCCAAGATCACCGATACTGATGGGAAGCGATAACTTGCCAAGGTTTCCATCTTGTTTATGTTATACCTCTTTCCAGAGGAACATGAGTCTTTTGCTACTGTTCACAAGAAGTAGCTGCACTGTTTCTTTAAAAAGGCTGCGGTCGGAGTCCTCTGCGCAGGTCCCATACGGCGGCCTCAGAGTGTCCTGTCAACTTCGTGCAAATAGTGAGATCAACGTGTTTTCCGAATAGAATTGTTGTGTGTACAGCTGCTTGTGTTTGCTTCCTTTTCGCAGCTCACGCCTTGTTCCCACCGGTGCAGGGCTAGCACTGGATAGAGGGCTTACGAAGTATCTGGGCACACCTCCTATTTATAGTTGTGTTACAGGAAAGGGAAGTGCCTTCCATTTATTCTCAAACATTAGCAAATTCCAAAGGGATAGCCGTGTTAGTCTATTGCAGAAAAACAACAGAGTCCTGTGGCACTTTTAAACACTAACAGGACTCTGTTATTATTAGCAAACTAACAGGGTAACTTGAAACAGAGAAGCAAAAGGGCCGTGATGTGCCGGGGAGAGGAACGAGGCCATTAGGCGTGGAAAGGAAAATATGGAGCCGAAAGACACGCAAATACTTTCAGTGGGGGACCCCAACTTACAACTCAGTATGCCACGTCGGGATCGCCTCGGGCTAGGGAGCCGGCTTTGCGGTTGTTTATTGTGTTGAGAGACAGGCGCCTGCCCCGCGCGCGTAGGGAAGGCACGGGATCACATGCCGGATGGCGCACAGAGCATCGCCATCACCACCTCCGCGTCCGAAGCTGCCGAGCCAGGCTCCGCGCGCCACGTTCCTCGTGCCGCTGGCCGGCGCGCGCGCGCGCACTGCTCCTCCTAGCCCCTCCCCACCTGCTCCTTCGGGCTCGTGTGGCTCCCCACACAGTCCAACCGCTGGGCGGTGCTGGACCTGCCTGGCCTGGCCCCGCTAGCGCAGGGGAAGACACGCCTCGTCCGCTCCCCAGGCCCGGTGGAACCGAGCCTAGCAGGCCGCACCTACACCCACTCCCCGCGCGCGTTCCTCGTCCCCGCCTGGGGGCGACCAAAAGCGGCTCCCCCTCCTGGCAGCAGCCCCTCCTCGGGGCGGGGCGGAGCCGCCCGTTGCCGTCGCCGCTGCTGTCATGGCGTCGTGGGCGCTGCTGGCGAAGGAGCAGCCGCTGCAGGGCCAGTAGAGAGCGAGGCAGGCGGGCGGCCAGCGGGCCGGGCATGGAGAGCCTGGCGCAGCCCCCGCCGCCGCCGGCCGCGCTGAAGATGGGCGGCGGGGGCGCTGCGGGCCGGATCGTCCCGGAGGAGACGGTGGCGGAGAGCGGCAGGGGTGGGCCCGCGACCGCTGGACAGCGGGCTCCTTCCCCTCCGCCTCTTTCCCCCTCTGCCGCGGGTGCCGGGAAAGGCCCTCCATCCTCGGGGGGCTCTCCCGGGCCGGCTCTTGAGGGCCGCCGGCCCGCTGGGGAGTGCGCGGAGGCGGCAGGGACGGAGAGCTCCGAGGCGGCGCCTGCCGCGGAGAGCGGAGTCGGGGAGGCCGGCAGCAGCGGCGACCCCAGCCCCCCCGAGGAGGAGTCGCGCAGCCTGGACTCCCTGGAGTCTTTCTCCAACCTGCACTCCTGCTGCCCCAGTAGCTCCGAGCTCAACAGCGACGCCGAGGAGGCGACGGCAGAGGGCAAGGCCCCGGATCCCGGAGGGGATGGACCCCCAGCGGCGGCGCAGCTCCTAGCCGCCTCTAAGGAGCGCTTTCCCGGCCAGTCGGTCTATCACATTAAATGGGTCCGCTGGAAGGAGGAAAACACGCCCATCATCACCCAGAACGAGAACGGGCCCTGCCCGCTGCTGGCCATCATGAACGTGCTGCTGCTGGCTTGGAAGGTACCGTATCCCTCGGCCGCCAGTAATGACAACGTCCATAGCCGCAGAAACACCCCTTCCCGCAGAGCCGGTTACCGCCTATGTGGTCGTGGAGATGCGCGCAGCCCTGCCCTGCATGCATCCCTCTCGGTCTTATGACTTGTGTAGATCGGGAACCGTACAGGATGCTTCACAAACTGAGTAACTACTCCTGTAGCCCTGGAAACATGCACAGCTCAGCTGCAGTCACGTTGCAGTGTAGAAAAAATACACACAGTTATTTATGTCAGAGCTATTACTACTGCGTTAGGAATCACACGGCTTGAAGGAAAGCCTGTTGTTGAGATGCTTTCTATAGCGCAAGTGTGCACACTTCACACTCCAAGTGCTGGGAGAATACCTAGCATCTTGCAAAACAGTTGTATAGCTCTGTCAATATAGGTAAGACTGTTTTGTGAAGTGCTACTATTACTTTTTAAATAGCCATAGTAGTGTAACTAATACTTTACCAAACAAAAGCATAACAAAGATTTGTTACTGGAATTTTGAAAAGGAAATAGCTGTTAAATGCTAAGCAGTAATGTGTGTGCCATTTTCAAATTTGACAGAGTGGGTCTTCCCTTTCAAGAAGAGTTAATTATCTAACCTGAATAGATATACTGTGTCTTAGACATATACTGTGGGATATTGTGACAGCTCAGGGCAATTGCAGCTGTATTTCCCCTTATTGGTCCAGCAAGGGCATCCATTCTGAGGCTTCTAGCTCTTCAGCAATTGCCTTTGTGGGTGGAGACATATCTCTCTCTCTCCGTTCTGACGTTATTCCCAACACAGACAGGTTGCTCGAGGACAACTGCTTGCTTTCTCTTCAGAGATGGTTAACAGTTGTAATTGCTATAGTTGTACATTACCACACAATTCTGTCTATGCAAGCCCGTTACAATCTTAAGGTAAAAAGCACTACAGAGAGAACACATTAAAAATAATAAAAGAACCTACACGCATGCTAATTAACTTACCATACCTCACCTTTATGTGGATTCTCGGAGGACCAGTCCTTCACTGCCCCCACCCAAGAGGATTCCTTTTGCTTACAAGTTCATTACAGCTTTGGCTCAGAAGAAGCACCCAGCCTTATGAAGCCCCAGCAAGCCCAGTTCTTCTAACCCTATGCTAAAGATTTAGGCCCTCTGTGGACCAGGGGATCTCACTGCTTGCTGGATCAAGAATAAGGCCCTGAGACAGTTTAAAATAAGGTTGTTTATTCAAAAATCCTTTTCTTGTTTGTGCCTGCAGAATCCATTTTGAGCTAGTGTGTGCATGCTTCTCCAGGTGGGTGTCTTCAAACGGTTGATAATGGGAGAAGTATATTAAAACTCCCTGTTCTTGCTAGTGAAAGTATAGTGCTGCAATAACACGTGTTCTTAATACCAAGGTCTTAATGCTAATTCAGTAAGGTTTATCTTTATTTCATACGGTTTGTTCAAAGTGTTGCCAGTCTGTCACAAATATCACTAAGGGAGGCTTAATGCAAGAAGCAGTTTTTTGAGTGCAAGAAGTGTAAGAAGTTTCTTAGTGCAAGAAGCAGGAATCTGAATGATCAACAGAAAGATAGGTGTCACTGAAGGAGTGAGAGGCTCTTTCAAATGTATCAGGTAACATGAAAAAGGTTTCTGACTGACTTCAGGCGGTTGTGGGTCTTCCCTTCAGGAGTCTGTGACTCGCAGCATATGGTGATCAGATTTAAAACTAATGTATTGTTTATTTTAGCAGGAAGAACAAAGAATTTAGAAAACAGGATTTTAAGACAGTCAACACCCATGCCTAGTTTACCTAAGGGCTTGCCAATGCTATCATATTTTACAGTTCATCACAATCCTGAGTCTACCATGACTTATTGAAGACGTTGGGTAGTTCTTGATCTGTTTGTTTCAATAAGTTATGTTATGCAGAAACTGCTGTAATTGGTAGAGTTGAGATGGGTAGTACAGCAAAAATATCAATAAATGTGCTTCGGTATATTCTTCAAAATAGATTTTTTTTCCTAATGGTGATGGATATACAATCTGTTATTTTTTAGATTCTTTTTTTTTTTTTTTAGTTCTTACTCAAATTCAGATAAAAAGTCAGATTCTAGCCTCGGTATTTTTGAGTAGGGCTACAAAAGAAAGATTAGTTACAGGTAAGTGACTCTTTGAGAATTCTGCCTCTGTTTAGTCACTTTTCTGTGGCACTACCCTTGGCAGCACTTGAGTTTTGGGAACCTTCTTGGAAAGCAGTACTCGTTTGGACTGCACAAACGCCTCACATATCAAATGTTTGTACTGAAACTAAGAAAGTTGTGGTCCCCAACTAGCACAGCTCCTTCAACTAACCCCAGGATCTTTTAAAGAGACTAGAAGTTTGAGGAAGCAGGAAAGATGAGCAGATAGTGTGAATTATATACTTTCAAAGAACAAAAATTACTGGTGAGTAACTTTTTTTTCTTTGGTTGTCTTTGAAGTGGTTCTGTAGATTCCAACTTGGAGTCTAGCTTGCAATGCAGGCTCTGGGCTGAGGCGTTTTGGTTAAACAAGAACTGTTCTCCCAAAGCAAACATCAGGGTAGGATGCCAGATTTAGAGAGCAGTTCTGTGCAAATGAGCACCAGATGACAGCTGTGCAGACTTCTATGCTGAAAATGAGACAAGGGCAGTCCATTGAAGTAAGACTTTGGAAGGCCTGGTGCAAAATGTGGTTGTCCTTTCAGATTTAATGTATAATGTCCTGAAACACTGAATAACATTATGAGAAATATTGAGCAGCAGTTACGAGAGTCAGACTCTGCAGGCAGAAGAGAATGGAAATATACACTTAAACCCAGACTTGTTCTCTGTATTTCTTGGGTTGGATATGATGGCTTGAATCAAAACACCTGGGAGTATAAGCTGCACAGCTGTGCAAAAACTACTTAAAATTCCTTATCTAAAATTCTAAACTACTTATCTAAAGACTAAATTACAAGAAGCTAAAAGATATTTGATCAAAAACTAGAAGCTTTTCTAGGCCCAGAGCAAAAATCTCTAGTCACTTGCAGCTAGCCACAGAAAGGAAGGAGTCCCAAGGCATTTAGGGACCGTAGTGTCTCCTGAATTCTTGGTGCTGTAAGGGAGTGCTTGTTCTAGCAGGTAGAGCTCTGCAAATCCACGGATATCCGCATCCGCAGATACAATGCAGATATCCGCAAACCATTTCTTGCACATGCAGATTGGATGCGGATCCACATATTTGTATCTGCGCAGGGCTCTACTGACAGACACCGTTTCCTTAGAAGGTTATATGCCAAAAATTGTCTCTTTCTAATTTATCTTCTGTTTTCTCCTACGGTGGCACTATCTGCCCATGGTGCCAGCCTTGACCAATGTTTGTTCATTTTTCCCATGACCACTGTGGTGGTTCTCAGGGCACCCAGAACATGAGTCACCTTGTTACACTATGCCTCCCCTGTAAGGTGTCTTGCCTGTGCCTGGCTGGGTGTCAGCTACCAAACACCACCAGCCCATTAGCCGTTCAAGCACTCTATTCTGGGCAGTTCCAACACTGTCTTTGCCTCCAGGTTAATAATAGGTGCAACCCATGCCCAAAGTCCCTTTGAATCATTGCACTGTGATATCCAGCTCCTGCCACTGGCTATTCACAGAAATCCCAGATCCTCCCAAAAGAGCAGTATGCCCCAGTTTCGCCTTAGCTCCTCCTCCTGTATAACAGGCAACGCTCATAATAAAACTTGCCTCTGAAGGCAAGTTGAATGGAAGGATGCAGAGCCCACCTTAGTATGGTGGCCTTGGGAGAACTGCTCCATGTGGGATGATCTGGAATCTTCCCAAAAAATCAAGACATTTTTGACTCTACATATTTTCATACCAAAAAGGACAATCTATGAATAAAAACTAGGAGTGAGAAGATGTTCTACTAGTTCTAAAATCTTGACCAGAAACAGTCAGTGCAGATATTTCTTCCTTTGTTTAATAAATCAGTTGATTTTTAATTCAAAATATGTTTTAATGACCTCTATTTCTTATGGATATGGCACATTTAAGGTAGTTGTTGAGTTCTGATGATTCAATCCTGCCAGCCTTTGGTGGGTATATTTCAACAAGGGGCATTCATGATGCAGAAATTTTCATAATGGTAACTTCATAATGTCAAGCCAAATTTGTAAGTTATACAGAAAGTTCACCCAAACAAACGAGGAGTCCTGCGGCACTTCTTAAGACTAACGGGTTTATTTATCGCATGAGCTTTTGTGGGAGAAAATCCCACTTCCTCAGAAGCTTTGAAGATGGGGAACTTACAGAATTGGAGGAAGTGAAATGCAGCGAAATATAAGACACAGGATCAGGTCAGGCTGTAACAGCAAATCAGAATAGATGTTGGGATTCAAACACTGGGGAATAGTATATAGAGGAAGATGAGGTCATATCAACTGTTGTAATGAGAATAAAATCCGTAGCCCCTGTTTAACCCCAAGGCAATGGAGTTGAATTTACATATAAGTTCCAATTCTGCAGTTTCTCTTTTGAAGCTGTTATTTGTTATTCATTTGTTCGAGCACCGCTATTAACAAGTCGTCAATGGAGTGAGCAGGGAGATTGAAATGTACCCCTGTTGGTTTTTGAATGTTGTGATTTCTGATGTCAGATTGGTGTCCGTTTATTCTTTTGCATAGAGACCGTCCTGTTTGTCCCATATATAAGGCAAAACCAATAGGGGAACACAGACTAACACAGCTACCCCCTTTGGAACAGAAAGATCATGTAACTCAGCACAGGTAGGCTAGTTCCAGACTATGCAGGGCATTAAAGACAATCACAATTAGTGTGAATTGTTAGGATGTGAACAAGAAGGCAGTTCAGAGACTTGAGTGCAGATATAGTCCTATATGCTCACGTTGCTTAAATGGATATTTGTACCTTATAATAGCTGTAGCTTCTGCTTGGATCCCTTGAGTAGGACTAAGAACTAAGCACATTTTTGTAGGCAAGTTTGAGGACAGTACAGACAAATAGCTGTTGGAAGGTCTGCCTAATGGAAAAATAGCTATAGTTTAATGGTTTGCTGTGAATTGTGAAAGACAATGTGTGTCACCATTGCTACTTGGGGATTTAAGGGTTTATCTATATAGGGGAATTATTATAAAATAGGTAAGGTGCAAATTTAGATCTCAAAACCTATTTCACTCTGATGCTCTGTGTGGATGCTCTTACTCCACATTGAGTGTCTTTTGGTGGTTTGGACTAATCCACTTCTAAACTTAAAATTCACAAAAGCACTTTTATTGCTTTTTCCCAATCTAGACAAATCTTTAGAGCAACAGTGGATTGAACAAATTTGGCAAAAGTCTTGTATACACCCTTGCCAAAGGTTTTGAAAATCATTAGTTTATAGACTGTTAGTGATGCCTGATAAAAATAGATTTGATTTGGAATTAAATTGAGACATTGTCTAAGTCTAATAATTTTAAGTAGTTAATTTTTAAAAGGTTTAAAAATGGCTTGTCTAGTTGAGCACTACCCTGTGCTTCTTGAGAATCTAAGCTTTAATTTTGAAGTCTGAAGGTTTTTCATTCCTTATGAATTTGAAACCTTTCCAAAATTGTACGTGTTACCTGATGCTATTCTGTCTTCCACAGGTTTAAGAGCACTCCAATGTTGCTTATGTTGTTTATAGTTTTGCCACCATGCAGCAGAGTGAAAACTTTCTTGTTAGTTTCCATTTCTGCTTTTTTGAATCCTACTGGAAACAGTGAAACTGACAATAATTAGATTTCATTTTCATCTGTGGCAGAAGTAGGCACTGGAACTATTTTCCAAGGAGGATGATTCAAGCTGAAGTTTGGCATTTGGGTTCAGAGTTGGTAAAGAAATAAACAGAGAAGACTCACTTCTGTTCTAGCACCCATAGAGGTGTGGGAAATGGGAGAGAGTTTCATGTTTATCAGATACCTACTAACTGGAGGCTGAGGCAAAGGATGGTGCTCCAACCAAGATTCAGGGATCTCAGCATCACTTCTTTCTTTGTGTATATATATATAGAGAGGGGTTTCAGGTTGGTACTTTCAGAGAATATTGGCCTGGTGTTTAGTATCTGTTTGGATAGTAAGTTTATTCCTTTTGCTATCAGGTATTGTCTTAAAGAAAATCTTAGATGTATATTTGCATGATGGCGGGGATAGAGGAAAATCTTGATGGGATAATTTAGAAAAGTGAAACACAATAGAGAGAGAGGGATGGACCTAGTAAGAAGGAAGGAAGAATATAGACAAGGAAGTAGAGAAAATACTGCAGGGAAAGATCAGGAACTGGAGGTGAAGAGAAAGTAAAGAAAACAGGTTTGTGAAGGAAGGAAGGAAAAAATGGTAGAAAAGCAAGAGATGTATCAAGTTAATTTTGTTACATGTATTTGTTGGAAATTTGACCATTACAGTATACAGTGTCTTCTAGCTTATGTTGTAGCAGACAGATCTTTCACCTTTGTTAGTGTGCTTAGTTCATGTACTAGAAGGTATTCTCTATTTTCATAATAGATATATAATATATAGCATGATGTCTCTTTGATGTATCACTTAGGGTTTGGGCCCCTTGTGCTCTGTGTTGTATAAACACAAAGTGAGACATGGGCTCTGCCCAGAAGAGCTTGTAAAATCACTTGTAGATTGTAATCTGATACAAACTTTCTCAAAGATACTTCTCAATTTATTTATTTTTAATTTTTAAAAAAAAAATCCTTTTCTTTCACAGGTCAAGCTGCCACCTATGATGGAAATCATAACGGCTGAACAGCTGATGGAATATTTAGGTTAGTAGTGATCTGGACTAGATTTATACTTGTATATAAGAAAGTAGTTTATCACTTGATAGTATTACATGAGAATGCAGGCAGACGTGGTGGCTGGGAGCTGTGGGGCCTGCTGTTGGCTCCAGGGTCTTCCTGTGGTGGTTTGGGACAGCAGGGTGTCTCTGACACCATGGAGAGCTGTGGTTGAGAGCCCCTGTGGTGACTGAGAGCTCCAGGGCCTCTTCTGTCAGCCATCCCATGTGGTGGGTACCCCAGAGGTCAGAGCTGCCATGGGCTGAGGGATCCTGGATCTCTCAGGTCCCCCCACTGCCTGCAACTCAGAGCCATGGGGTTTCTGCCTCCAACAGTGGCTCGAAGCCGAGGGTCCTGTCATCCATCATAACAGATAGCATTAGGGATCCCTGCTGCCTGCAATTGCTTGGATCCACTAGGTGTCTGCTGCCTGCACTGCTAGGAATGCCTGCCACTTGCTCTGGCAGACAGCAGTGGGGCCCCTGCAGCCTGCAGTGGCTTGGAGCTGGCAGGGGAGAGTGCGGAGGGAGGTCCTGCTGTCGCTGAGAGTTGCTGCCCTCTTTCTGCTCATCCCACTTCCCCAGCTCCATGACTCTTACCACCTGTAGTGGCTGAGAGCTTGGGTCCTGCAGCTACCAGGAAAATTTTATCCTTATTGATGACCATTAGGTGAAGGATGGGTTGAAGGAAGCAATTTCAAGGGGAGAAATAGCAGGGTCAGTTACAAATTGTATGTGTATGTGCATATAAAAATCCACACACTTCTGGTGGAGGGGAAATCTTTAAAATCTTCATGGAAGAAGTAATTAAAATGAATTATATATTTGATACAAAATAATACTGCAAAAGATCTAACATACATATTTAGTACCATATTTTTAGAGACCTCATTACGAGAAGCGGGAGAGAAGGTGAAGTGAGCAACAGAAATTAAATTATAACTTTTAGGGGATCCCATAACTTGAATATTTTCTGAAGATAGCTCCACTGATGTGATGCAGCGACAATGAGGGATTGAACTGGAATACAGTATTTCAGTTTTCTGTGCAAGAGTTGAATAAAATGGTATTAATTCTTAAAAAGACAGTTCTGTTGCACAAATCTAAACTTCATAATCAAGTGTTCTGCTAGTCATCTATTCTAGAACAGTGGTTTTCAACCTTAGGGTTGGGACCCAGTACGGGGTTGCAGATCCTCAGGCACTGGGTCGCAGTACCCCCTACTGCTGCCGCCAAAAGACTGGAATGCATTGCTGAAAGATGTAATTGTTGGGTTGCGGGCATACATGATTTTTTTTTGACTGAATCCCAAGAAAAAAAGTTTGAAAATCATGGTTGTAGGAAATAAACAAGGTTTTGAAATATTTACTATCTCTAACTTAGATATGTAGTCAGTAAATATTCTTTTCTGTGGCATTAACGAGTTTTCTTTATCATGATCTTACTAGTTTGCCATTAACATAGTGGTACAAAATAGGGTGACCAGATAGCAAGTGTGAAATATCAAGATGGAGCTGCAGGGTAGTAGGTTCCTATATAAGGTAAAGGTCTGAGTATCAGGACATCTGGTTATCCTAGGGAACAGTGAACATTGGACCCTCTCATAATTGAAATGGGGGAGGTATTACACTTTTGAATAGTGAGACATAGGTTATTTTTGTGACATAGGTATAGTAGTGTTATTCTAATAGCTAGATGCCCAACTGAAATGTTTACCTATCCTTTGGGTTTCATTGCTAAGAAGATTGTGTATTAACTTTTCTCTAACAGTTATGATTAAAGTTGTGAGCAATTGGGCTCTCATCAGTTTATTAGTAAACTTACATTCATAGATCCTGTGGTCAGATGGGATTATTCATCTAGTCTGACCTGTTCAGACTAGTGTTCATCTAGTCTGACCTGTTGTGTAACACAGATCATAGAATTTACTCCCTGGTAATTTCTAGATCCTATTTTTTTCTAAAAAATATCCAATCTTGACTTAAAAATTGTAAGTGAGGGGGAATCCACTATGATCCTTGGTAAGTTGTTCCAATGGTAAGTTACTTAAAGATGCCATCATGCTGTCAAAGAGTTTCAAACATACAGATGTACTCTTTAAAAGCTGTCTAAAGCTTTCAATTGTGAAATAAGCTATAACTTGAAAACATTTTTTTTAAAGGAGACTATATTCTTGATGCAAAACCAAAAGAGATTTCTGAAATTCAGCGTCTGAATTATGAACAGGTAAGAAATAGAGTTTCTAAAAATAAATTGTTTTTGTTTTATTTTTTGCCAAATTACTTTTATTGAGAATTTACAAAACCTACCAATTTATAGAAAATAGTGCCTTTGTTCATGTTTATTCAGTATTAAATTTAGTTTAACAGTACCTTACCTAAAGTGCATTGGTTACTATTGTATGAATGACTTTTTTTAAAAGAGACAAGTTTTTTTTTCTTGTTTATAGTAACAAATTGTCCTTGGGCTTAGTGTTCAATCTGACTTCTAAGTCTTTTCCTCTCTGCTGGGGAAGAAAATAAAATGTCTCTACATGCTGTTATATCAGCCATGGCAAAATGAGTTCCTTTATCTGCAGCAAGTATAATGACAGACTCCATTGTATTTATTTTAAAGTAGTTCATATTTTCAGTGCAGATGTCCCTAGAGTGCTCATAGCAGGTACTTATTCTGAGATCTGTGATAACCAAAAACCATGCTTTTCAGGTTAGCCTACCCTATATAGCTAGGAAAAGAAAACATAATAACTTAGCGTTTATCTATATCTGCTGCTATAACCAGACCTCAAAAGTAGTGCAGAAAGTCTTGAGTTCTGTGAAGTGTTTTATAGCCATTTCTTCTGACTTCAATCAAGAGTATAGTAGCTGATCTAGTAATATGATATATTTATTCCATTTTAAAATATAACTGAGATAAAGGCATGTCTCCCAGATAGGGATAAACACCTGTTGTGGGGTGCTGCTGGTATAGCTCCTTTCATCTCAGAGGGAGTGATCCTACATGTATGTTTGAAAAGAGCTTTGGGATGAGTCACTATAAACATTTTATATAGTATAAAATAAGCCACCAGGAGAGGCAATTAGGGTATGTGCAAAAGTTATTTTATTACTAAAACCAAAAATCACAAGGCATAACCAAAGTAAAATAACAGGCTCTGCATGAATTTTTTGAAACTCTATTCTTTGACATACCACCAATAATACATTCTGAATTTTTAAAAAGTCCTTTTGAAAATGTATAGCCTTTTCTGCTTCCTATTGATGTTTAATTAGTGACTGATAGCAACACCATTCAGGGTTCTCAGGCCCGCTCTTCACCATTGTTTCAGTACACACTTCTGTTTGATGTCTCTTCATTTTTGCTTTGAGATTTTATGCTTGTGGTCCTGGCAAACATCCTTTTGTAGGAGCTGGGGAAAGAAGCATACTATCCACAAAACAGTGAAACTGACCACAATGCAAATGTTTAGGAATACAAGTTCATGATTTCAATCTGGTATCTGAAAATCAAGGGGGATATTCCTTGGTTCATACATCATCCTCACTTATAAGCTGAATATTACACAAGTATAATTGAGGTCACAAGTTGGAGATGAAGGGTTTGCACAAGTTAAGGCATAATTTGATATTTGGGTCTTTATTCTTGTATTGGCATGTTAGTCAGAAGAAAAAAAAAAAGCATGGCAGTGCATTAGAGACTGCACTATTATCTGTGTGGTATGCCTGATTCATAGATTAGTCAGGGGCTTCATTTTCTATTGTTCTCAAACACATTGCACTTCAGGTCTTGAAAAAAACCCAAAACCCTTAGATTAAAAATGTTTGGGAAAATAAATTAAGAAATCTGAAACTAAGGAAACTGATTATTCCTCCTGACTTTTCAGGCCAAGGTCACTGACTTTTCAAGAAGAGGTGCACTAACCTGCCATGCAGACCTTGCCACAATGCACTAAAAATTCCATAGTGCACTTTGAGGTACACCCTAACCAATTGCCTTGTAGAAATGATGAGCCTTCATGTCACTACAATTGTTGGTATTTAATTGCGTCTTCTCAAGGAACTGAGTCTTTAAAATCTTAGAACGCTATTTTCATCATTTGTATTGTCTTAAGTGATCAAGAGAAAACATTGAAATCATGCAGAGATATTTCCTATTATAGGTCTCAATAAATTTACAAGATACACTAGTCAATGGGAGGTATAAAAAATGAGGGGGATCTGTGCTGTCATGCTCCAGTAAAAAAGATCATAACACACACATTAACAGAGAAGATAGGCCAGCTACTTCTATTAATCTTTTCTCCTACTACAAAAGTAAAATGTACTTTTAATGAACTGATTAGCAACACATTTCAAACTAATAAGGAAACAGCTTTTCATAAAAGACACAATTAACCTGTGGAACTCATTGGCACAAGATACCAGTAAGACCATGTGTTTTGCAGAGTTCAGCAAAAAGGTTGACATTCATGTTATATTGGTAATGAGAACATCTAGAATTACAATGGAAAAGGCTTTTCCTGTGATTAGGCTATTCCATAACTGCTTACTGTGGCATTTCTTACCTGTTCTTCTGAAGCAGCTGGTATTGGCCACTGTTAGACATAGGGTACAAGATTAGATTGACCAATGGTCTAGTAAGGCATTGCCTGGGTCTTTCCTATCCACCCTAAAGCCTCCTGCCTGCTGCAGAAGAGAAGAGCTTTTGTTACTCTACTCCTCTCCTTAACTTCCTCGTTACTATAGGCTGTGGGCATAGGAATGGGAAAGATTTCTATTCTTTGACTTCTTGCCAGAGCCTCTTGGCTGCTGGGAGTGTGTTTTAAGAACTTCCTACTTTATTCTATCTCTAGCTTCCACTTTTAGAGCTTGTCTCCTCTGTAAAGTGCCTGTTTTTGCTGCTATGCCTTCTTGCTTTTGCTGCAGCAATGGTGTAAATTTGACATCATTCTGGAGTTTCATTGCTTCCCTTAGGGTTCTGAATAGCAGCAATGAAACACAGCAGAGTTAATGCTCTGCTGGTGCTTGGAAATGCTATGTAAAAGCACTGAAACTGACTGCAGAAAGACAATGCTAAATTTGTTTGCATTTTGGAATGTTTACTTTGGAACCATAAAGGATAGAAATGTGTGTGTGTGTGTGTGTGTGTGTGTGTATGTATTCTAATAAAATGCTTAATTTTTGAAAAAACTGGTAACATATGTCCCCAAATAGCAGGGAAAGCTTCTTATTTCCTCCACTGAGTGAAATTTTCAACCTCCATCTATATGTGTTTATAGTTCCTTCACAGTACGTAACTTTTTTAAAGGAGAGAGAGAAGGGATTTCATTGGATGTAAATAGTTTGAAATCATACTGTATACATTTTTATTATTGGGTCTCCTTATTTTGTTTGGGAAGTTGTATACATCTTGTATTTTCTGTGCTGGAAAAAGCAAAGTGAGTGATATTGTGGAAACTCAAATTAACGTGGGACATGGTCTTTCAAAATCATATAAGATGATTGTGTTGTAAACTTTGATTGCAGTAAAACTGACATAAAATGCTTCATCTATCCAAATGAGTACCAAATTATTAATAGTTACAAGAAGTCTTGTACTTTACAATGTTTTTCCAATAACTATTATGGTGGTAGGTGCACTCCACTCCCTACACTCCACTGGATAGGTTTACCATGTAATTGTCAGACATTTTTTTCCTTTTCATTTACAAATGTCCTTGTCCTTTACAATTGTCATACAATTTTTTCCCTTTACTTCTTTAAAGAGGCTAGTGTAGGTATATCTTAAATTACATGCCATATTGTTTTGTAATTATATTAATAGCCATGTTTATCCACTATTTTGTAATCTTACTAGTACTCACTTTGCAACTCCACAAACAATAATTCTTATGGAGACCCATTCGTGCCATCCACTTTCACAGCAAATGTTTCATTGTGCTCTGGTGAGGTATTGTATTTCTAAGAACAACTTATAATTTGAGAAAATATATATATATATATGAAAGTTATTAAAAATCTGTTTAATATAAACTGGGGTTGGAAACACAATTATGCACTAATCATAATTGTGTGGTTACCGCATGATGTCACTACAGGGCAGAATTAAGGTTTTTTGGGTGCCTTTGCTGTACATTTCCTTACCTTAACTCATTTGGATTTCTTTTGAGCGTAACCTTATGTGTAAACTTTAATCCAGCCAAAGCCCTTCTGTAATAGTGCCTATCTCTCCTACAGCTGGGAGCAGACTCCTGCCCCCCCAAGAGAATAGTATTTTAATTTCTGTATTTCAATAACCTCTCTCAAAACACACCCACCTGCAATGCAGCCAGCAAATCAGGGGAAACACATTAACATATTTTATCCCTAACTATTGTCTTCCTATAGCAACCTATTAGCTCATTCCAACAAATCCTTCCCCAACTGCTTGACAGTGTCTTTCAAGCAGGATTCCCTAAAAGTTGGGGATCCAAAATTCCATCCATGCCTATTTATAAACTTAATCCAGGAATTCTCAAACTTTTTCACATTGCAACACTTCGTATAGGTAATGTTAGCCACCTCAATATTAAGTTTGCCTAACATTTCACAGCTACAGTTGTACGTAACAGAGTTTCACCTTACCTTTAAAAAGTAAATGGAAATTGTTCATGAGAAACCATATGACAATGCAAAATTTTGTTTAAGATTGTAGAATCAAGCACTTTGTTAGGAGATACAGGTTTCTGCTTCATTGTGTGAGTAAGTATACACAGGGAAGATATCTGGGTTTATTCTGTAGTATCAAAAACTGCATCCCTGTCTGTTTCTTTCTTCCATGCACACAATGAAGCAGAATCAAGGCAATATGCAAATTAAGGTTGCCTGTATCTCCTAATTTTTAAGTGCTTGATTCTACATATGCTTTAGTTTAATTTAGTTTAGTTTAAAGTTTAGTTTAGTTTAAAGCATATGTAGCTTTGAATTAGACTGATGACATAACCATGTTTTATCAACAAGTGTGCAAACGTTTAAAAATACCTTATCTATCGCAAAGGTATGTGTGATCTGCTTTTTTTAAAGTCAGGGTTAACATTAATCAATAACATATAAGTAGGCTTATTCAGCATGTTTAAAATATGTTTTTGAGGTCCCCTGTGGTTTAGTGCTTGGCATGTTGCCAGTTTTTAATTTTGTCTTTCCAAATAAATGAGAATTTGGAGTACTTACTGAGCATGTTCATTAGTCCTTAACATAAAAGTTGGCTAGATGTAATTGATAGCCTGCATAAAGCTCTGGCTTAAACATGAGTAAAAGGAATGTGGAACCTTGGGCTCATTTCTCAGCTTTGTGAAGTTACTCGTCAGACAATTTGAGTCATGAATTGTGGGTCAGTCACCAGAGGTGCCAGATTCTAGCGCTAACAGTTCTACACGAGTAGCATTTTTAATAGGCTTTTTGAAATAGACTGGACATTGTTAGTTTAAATTTATATTAGTGAGAACTTAATTAATTTAGATGTGTGATTCCCAGCCTATGGCCCAGGCACCAAAAGTGGCCTGTGAGGGCTTTCAAAGTGGCCTGCGGCTCCCCTTCTGCTGGTTGCAGGAGGGAGCCACTGTCCAAGGATCCAAGTAGAGCACGTTTCTGTGGTGCAGGCTCCTTCCTGCAGGCAAGAGGATGGGAGATCAGTGCTCCCTACCCCCTAGGTATAGCAGGAAATATGGCAAAGTGCTCTGCCTAGGTCCATAGGTGCTGGGATCCCCCTGGCTACAGAAAGAAGCCACTGCCTAGGTACCCAGGTGGAGTGCACAGGGCTACAGGATGCGTGTGGTTTTCCTGCTGCAGCCAGAGAGATGGAAGATCAGCAAGGAGGCAGACTGCATTGGGGGGCCGGAGCCCTGCTGGCAGAGATTGGTGGCCCTTCAGGGCTGTAAAAATGATATGTATGGCCCTCAATCAAACCAGAAAGGTTGGGAACTACTGATTTAGATAATGAAGAAATTATTGTTCATTATCAGTTTGTAATTAGCAGAAATAAAAAATTCATGAGATTATTACATTTAAATCAGATTCTAAAAATTGTTATTGAAATTCATCAGTTTAGGCATAAAATTTACTTATTTACCCTCAAAGCGATAACAATTATATAGAAAACTGTAATAAGCTGTTAGTTGCTTAAGCTCTCAAGTCACAAAATGCCAAAATTAAAGACTAAGATGAAACTTTGTTCCCCTGTGTGTATGTTTTACTATACATAGCCTTTTTGATTGCCAATTTTCTAGTACTTTAGTGATTAGGGGTTGAAACTATAAAATTGGCACAGATGACTCATAAGTCAAGGATGTGCCCTTAGGAATTTCAATCAAAATACATTTTGATTTGAGAGTTAAAGGGAAAAAAGTTAAATTGTGTGCATGTACCACTGACTTTTAAAAAAAATTTGGTCTTTAAAAAAACCCCAACAAAACCATATCCTAACACAAAGACTCAGGTTTGTCCCTCCTATCTTTCCCATTTATTGATTCACTCATTAACTTGCTTCAAAATTAACTACTAAACTTAGAAATCTATTGGTAATGCTATTGTTTAATTGTTCCAGCTGTCTGGGAATTCACTTCCACTTTCTGTTCATTTGTCAGGTCATTTCACAGCATACTCATTTCACTACCTTATTAACCTAGTTGTCTCACTAATAATTGTTTGCCCCTTATTTCTCCTTGTTGCTTATAATATTGGCAATTAGTCACTGTTCCTTTTTCTTTCCTTTTGCTATCTCCCTTTCCTTTCACCCCACTCATACTGCTTCCATTAACTCCATGTTCTTGTACCCTTGATTCCATTTCCTCCTTTGCTAACTCTTCACAACATCCAGTGCTATCTGACCCTTTTAAAATCCATTCCCATCTTTTTCCATTCCATTTCCATTTAAAATCCATTCCCATCTTTTTTTCCTGTTACCTTAGCAGAAGTGGGAACTGGTCTTCTGATTCTACTATCTCCACTCTGATTCCCCTCTTACCTGTCTTTCACCATCTCTCGTCCCCTGATAGAGCTTTTAAAGTTTTTAGTGATATCTTAATAGTCATATCTCAGGGCCTCCTTGAACCCTTTGTAACTTTTGATACTACAGTCGTAATCCACACAAAATCTTGTCCTCACTTGATGGAAAATATTGCCTTCTCCTTTTCCTTGTATGTGTACTTTTATCACTTTATATCCTTTCCATAAGAGATATCTACTTACATACCTTCAGCTATTATCTTTCCTTATGAGCATTCATTTCAAGTGAAAAATCTGGGGGGCGGGGAGGGAGGGATTGTGTGTTTGTTTTGAAAGTCTCACAACTTCGTCAGTTCAAAGTCAGATTCCTCTAGAACTAAATAGGACGTGTCACCCTAATAAGGGTTACTTCCATGCCGTGTTTCCTACAGCTGAAACAACTATCATTTGAAAGCCATATTTGGAATGTTGTACTTTTAATATGAAGTGTGTTTTCATATGTTTAGTGCTGTTGAACCTTTTAATATATTACTCACTTATTTTAACAATTAAAACTTCCTTCCAAGTTAGTGAGTAAATAGAATTTTGTAAGGCTGACTTATCGTTTGATTCTTTAATGCTCTAATCTTGTCTTTTGTCAATATTAAGCACTTTCAGTGGCTACTTTTCACTGTTTAGATTTATGGTCAATTTTCATTTTCCAAATTACTTCAGTAATTACAGTTTATCAAAACTATTTGAGATTTTAAAACTCATTCTGTGTAATTCTCTTCCATTTTCTTTCTGGCTTTTGTCTCCAGGCATTGTTCAAAAGCATGATGTTGCCCTCATGTCTGGGTTAGGACTCAAAAGACCATCCACAGAATGCTAGGACTGTGTCAATGGGAAAAGAAAACATTCCTGTAACCACTTTTTCTCACGGGTGTCTGGCGTGGGGCTGTTTGGGGTGAGACTAGAGAAAAGAGGAATTACTCAAAGCATCCTTTTTGCACTTTGGAGGGAGGAGTGATATGCAGCATGAAGTCAGATAGAGCTGAGTGGGGGAACTGTAGATGACAGGGTTCCACTTCTGCAGAGCAGCTGTGGCAGTGTTGTGCAAAAAGAGCACCCAGGATCTTTCTAAGGGGGGAAAAGGCAATACGCTGTGTTTATTATTAGGAAAACACAATTGTGTTAATAACTAATATTTAGAGCACACACACGCATGCACACAAGTTAAAAACGCATCTAAACAAAGTTTCTCAGCAAAACTTAGGCTGAGCAATACAAAATGAAGAAAACAATTTAAAATGGAGTTTTTGGTTACAGTATGGAGTTACAAGTGAATGAATGAGCATGGTATTTTTATCAATGAATATTCCATATAGAAATTTTTGTTTGAAGCAATTCTGTGGTATAAATTCATTTTTAATGCTACATTATCTCCCTTTTGACCCTTCAAACCAAAAGGTATTGAATGGGTCACACTTTAAAACAATTACATAAGGCAACATATTTAGAAAAAGTTTGAGTTCGTGGTTTTAACTTAAGATGCATGCGACACATTACAATCAACATTACACCAATTACAACAAAAAAGATGACAATGGGATGTAATATAACATTTAAAGAAGGATGTTCATGATGGGGCTTATTCCCTGAAAATATCATACCAATGATGATACTTTATTATTTGCTTTGTCTATGCTGACATCCTTATAATTTCTGACCCTCAATGTACAATAGCTGGACCATGAATTTGTACCTGGTTTTGCATGGTTGCTATCAGTTAGCTAATTTGTGTGCTTTTTAATAACAGTTTATATGAAGCTGTCCAATTAACTTTGAAAAGAAAAATTGAAATTAACCATATTACCAGCATCTAAGGGGCTGACACACCAGGTACTTTATGTGTTGGAAAGTAATATGTCAGGATAGGGGTTTGCAATATAGTCATATTACACCCATAACATATTTTTCTTGCCCTATGATTTTTTTTTTAAATTTAGCAACACAAGCACAACTTTTTACATCATCATACAACTTAATGGTTCTATTACCTAACTTATCCCAATAAGAACCAGACAGACTTCTATTTTGTCATTCTGTTACACATCTGGTAGTCTGTAATTTCCCTTTGGTTGTTCAGATATGACCACACTATTTCTGGAAACCAGAGATGTTTAAGAAGGTATCTATGTTGCTGAATTTGAATCACCTGTATAGTAATACGCCCTATTAAGGAGGATACATATGGGATTTTAAAGATGACTTATACTGTTTGGGGATGTATGGGAGACAGATATTGTCCTGATATTTGGTTAGCAAAGAGGATGAAAACTGTCATATGTTTGGCTCTGTTTCAACCCATTTTTCTTAATACAATACACAATAACACAGTAATGCTAGCAGCAAGACACACAAGACAGAACATAAAACACACACACACACACACAAAAACTTTTGTTGTGACAGAAGACTCATGGTGGTTTGGTTGCTCTTTAACTCTTTTGCTGGCGCCAGCTTTCCCTGAAGTTCTGAAAGACCAAAAAAACCCCAAAAACACTTTTCTATCCCCTTTAGGGGATGGCATATTATTGCTTAAATACACCTTCCTTTTACAAATCTCCTTATTGATTGCAGGTAAAACAGAGGAATTACCCCCATACTTTACTGTTTTTGTTCTATAGACAGCAGGCCAAGTTTCTGATGATGTTTATTATTTTTAACAACTTACTCCGATGTTGCTTTAAAGAGACACTTCTTTTTTATTGTTTTTATTTTACTACAGCTCTGATCTGCTATTTTGTTATTAGAAATAAAAATAACTCAGAATCTTTTTTGGTTTTTTTTGGCTGCCCTTTCACAGCTGTGACCACATTCTTTGCTCCTTATTTAAAAAGATTAAACATATAAAACATTGGGATACCTTTTAAGGGTTAAATGCTGAATAACAAAGCCAAACAGCACAAATTTGCCTATGTCTGATAGAAAAAGAAAAAAGGTATACATCAGTTTTGCAACTTTGATTGCCAAATCCGATTAGCATTTAGTGGCTTTATTTTAAATTTACAAAAAAAAACCCGGGGGGGGGGGGGATTTCCAAACCAAGCATGATGATGGTTTAGGTTCTTAAAACCTTATAGATTTAAATAACATATTTGCATACAAACATTTTCTTTTTCTAAATTATCTGTTTTTAATTATTTTAGTAAGAATTTACAGACCATTCCTTCAGGAAAAAGGGCCCAGTTTGCCTTCAGATTGACTGCAAAGAAAACCAAGAATATTTTTTTTATAATACTTCCCACAGTTTTTAGTTCCTTTTTTTAAAAACAAACAAACCAGTTTTTACAACTTTTAATTACCGTTCTCTTAAATCTTTTTTTCCTTTAAATCACTTACTTTTTTCTACAATTTATTATATCTTAGTCTACATCCAAAGTTCCCTTCACAGAAGTGCAAAGGGAGCAGGAAGGAAGAAAGAGAGAGTGAGGGAAAGAGGCAGTAGCAGAGGAAGAAGGAAGATCTAAGCCAAGGAAATTAGACAGTAACAATGAATCTGGAAGTGGGGCTCTGTGAGCCAGAGCATTTGAATCCACATCCCAACCTCTATCCTGAGTTAAATGTTAGTGGTTCTGGACTGCACCCTGACTCTTGTGAAACTTGTTTAAAGGGTGTCAGTTCTTGTTCAAAAGGCAACATTTCATGCTTTTTCTTGGAGATATTTTTAGAAAATGTTTTCCACAAAATAAGACAAAAAACAAACAACAAATGAAACCTAAACTCCTGTATTCTTCAGAGTCAGGTGGGCAAACTCGTATATCCTTCAGAGTCTGCCTGGTTAACCTGGTTGCAACAAAGAGTTATTTTAATATCAGTAATAACACAGAACCCTAAACTCCTATGTCCTTCAAAGTTTAGGTGGACAAACTCCCATAATCAGTCTGGTTATTCTGATTACAACAATGAAGACACCTAGACTCCTATATCCTTCAGAGAAAGGGTGGGCAGCTCCTATGTCCTTCAGAGTCTGTTTAGTTAACCACAAAGAAAGAAACAACACACACACACACACACACACACACACACACACACACACACACACA
>ML685765.1:11397057-11480854 GCA_007922175.1 Pelusios castaneus | reverse complement strand
ACACACACACACACACACACACACACACACACACACACACACACACAATTACACTCTCAGTAGAGCTGGTATCCTAAATCTGCCCTAATTCCGGCTATCCCTACAACCGGTGGAGGCACACCAATATTTTA
Source organism: Pelusios castaneus (assembly GCA_007922175.1). Classification (NCBI taxonomy): domain Eukaryota; kingdom Metazoa; phylum Chordata; order Testudines; family Pelomedusidae; genus Pelusios; species Pelusios castaneus. The sequence continues at coordinate 11,480,723 of ML685765.1, read as the reverse complement.
AATTGCGCCCCATGGCGTCTTACGGTTTTTGTGCTCTGCGGCAGTTACAATCTCAAGAGCTGGAATCCTAAACCTAACCCTAATTCTGGCTATTCCTACAACTGGTGGCGGCACACCAAATGTCAATTGCGTCCAGTGACATCCCAAACTTTCTTACCCAGTGGCAATTATTCTCTCAATAGAGCCGGTGTCCTAAACCAGGCTCTAATTCCGGCTATCCCTACAACCGGTGGTGTCTCACCAAATGTCAAGTGCTTATCATATATACATTTTTAATAACCGCAGCAATACTCCACACCCCCCCTTGCATTCTCCACCACTAATGTTGCACAAAAAGAGCACCCAGGACTTTTTTAAGGGGGAAAAGGCAATACACCGCGTTTATTATTAGGAAAACACAATTGTGTTAATAACTAATTTTTAGTACACATACACACACGCACACCACATTCACATATTCAAACTAAGTTAAAAACACATCTAAACAAAGTTCCCTAGCAAAACTTAGGCTGAGCAATACAAAATGAAGAAAACAATTTAAAATGGAGTTTTGTTACAATATGGAGTTAAAAGTGAATGAATGAGCATGGTATTTTTATCAATGATTATTCCATATAGAAATTATTGTTTGAAGCAATTCTATCGTATAAATTCATTTTTAACGATACAGCGGAATGGGGAAGTTACCATCACATTAGCAGCTAACGCTGTTTAATAACTTTTATTTCCCTCTCGGAAGCATGTCTCTGCAAGTCCTATCCATCCATTCTAATCCCATAATATAGCTCCTTTGTCTGTGTAACGTGGAACCAGAATCTACAGCTATTATTGATGTGGGCAGTATAACAAATTTTATGCCTCAAAGGCTACTGAAGACTTCTTTTGAGCATTGCTCCCTTCCGTTCCTTCATATTAACAAACTGAAGTTGGGGCTGGAAGCTGGGAAAACTGGTCTTGTTTAAAGATAAATAAATAAACTGTTTAAGTCTTCTGGCCAGGGAATGTCTTTGTTATATTGCTTGTATAGTGCCTTGCATGTGGGGCTGCGACCTCAGTTGTACCACCTCAGTATATAAAAATAGGCACAACTAACTTTAATTGTTGTTTAATAAAGGTAGATGATTTGTTCTAGATAAGGCCTTGTTACAGAAAATTGTAATTGAATTTACATTTTCTTGTATTAGAACACATCTTAAGATGTCATATTTTTGTAACTAATGATGAGAAACTGTGTATTGAATACACCGTTTAGCTAATGGGCCCTTTTCCAAGTTTAATATAAAATGCTAAACTGAATGAATGATTAACTTACAAGAGTAGCTACCAAGAATACAAAGTTCTCTAGTGCTGTACATTTGGCTCATCTATATTTTTCTTTCTGTTATCAGAATATGAGTGATGCAATGGCTATCCTACATAAGCTACAGACAGGTCTGGATGTGAATGTGAAGTTCACTGGTGTACGAGTATTTGAATACACACCTGAATGCATAGTGTTCGACCTTCTTGATATTCCCTTGTATCATGGATGGTTAGTGGACCCTCAGGTAAGCAAAGTAGTTTAGATGATGAGTTCCCCAGGGTTTAAATCCCAACACCTATTCTGATTTGCTATTACAGCCTGACCTAATCCTGTGTCATACATTTCCCTGCATTTAATTTCCTCCCATTCTGTAAGTTCCCCATCTTCAAAGCATTTGATGAAGTGGGATTTTTTCCCACGAAAGCTCATGTGATAAATAAACTTGTTAGTCTTTAAAATTGCCACATGACTCCTTGTTTGTTTTGCTGACCTAGACTAACACGAATACCCATTTGGAACTTGGACACGAATAAGTTAGCGAATATGATGTGACTGCCCTCCTTCCTCCAGTTCCCACCTGCTTTTAGCAGCTTCTGTTTCAAGAACTGAAAGCATTAAAGCTAATTTGAGAAAATGAAATCTTTATTCTTATTCTAAGAATTTTTTTTAAGCTTTAGGATCCTCTGGAACCGACATGTAAATGATATGCAGCACATTATAATATATTCTAACAAGCAACAAAGAAATGTGGCCTAAATAGGCCTGTTTTGATTGATTTATATGGCTCACATGACACATTGATTCGGCAGAATCTAAATTTTCATGGGGGAGGAGGGAGAGTTTGTAACACGCATAGTTGCAGAGAATCTTCCAGATGTGCACCAAGTACAACCAATGCAGTATCATCTGCCTGATTCTGCAAACTGCCTGCAAGAGTGGCTCTGGGAAGTGTGAAGGCAAAATACAGAAAAAAGGGAATGAGGAAGGAAGAGGAAAAAATAGTCAAAAATAGCAGCATGTTCCCCACAAAGTGAAGCTGTACCAATAATACATAACTGAAAAAATAATAAATAACTGAAAGCTGAAATATTACCAAAGGACTGATTTTACCCTTGATCTTTATCCAAATCTCCCAGTGACATCACTGAATATTCTGCAGTGTGAAGTATTAAACTTAAACCATACGTTGTAGACCATAATTAAAATTTTATTGTGCACTCTCCACAAAATGTGTGCAATCTCCTTGGGTTAAGTCTTTTTGAACTAGGGTTATATATATTGACCTTTATGTGGTGTAGCCAGAAGACTAAAACTTATTGTTGAGAAATCATTTTTAATATATTTTATCCTATGTTATGAACAAGACTATTAGGCATACAGGAATAAACAATGGATTTCCTGTTCTTCATAAAAAATAAAGGAATGATTTGTTTTTCCAGATTGCTGACATTGTGAAGGCAGTTGGTAATTGTAGTTACAATCAGTTGGTGGAGAAGATCATCTGTTGTAAGCAGTCGGACAACAGTGAACTGGTTAGTGAAGGTGGGTGAACGCTGCCATTTTCCTTTCATTACTGGAACTAATGAAGTGTAGTATCTGTATATACATTTTAAAATATATTTAACTTTTTAATATATTTTTGTATATTGGTCTACTGTCTATGTAGTCTGTCACGTGGTGATTACCATCCATTTAATAAACTGCAGATGTGTTGCTCGTGTCCATTCCAAAACTGACCCGCCTACCCCACTATTGGAATTAACCAGCAAGAAGGAACTGAAGAGGGGAGAATTGTCAGAACCCTATATAGAGCTTGGTGGCATGATTCGATGGGACTCCACAGCCAACCGTATGGGCATTCTTGGGGAACACTTTCCAGCTGACTGTGCACAAGCCGCGTGCACACCCACTTGGAATGGACATGAGCAATACATCTCGAAGAACAACAGTTACCGAAGGTTAGTAACTATTTTTTACATACCATTTGGAAAAGGGGAAAATCCCTATTACAAAGGTAAATTGTACTTCTGTGCATGTTAGATTTCAAGATTTTGACTGGAAAAATAACGAAAAACTATTGTAGATTGTTGAAGTGAAATGTGTCGGCTGTTCTTTTTCTGTGATTTCTGCATTTGGACTCAGTAATAAGGGAGCCTTCTTTTACTGGTGAAGGGATATGAAAAATAGCATGAGTGGAACTTGCTAAATCAATGCACATGTGTGAATGGGAATGTGTTTTTGAAAAGTACAGTATATTAAAATCCATTTTTGTTGTAAAGTTTGATTCTTAAATTATAGTTGGATGAAGTGGAAGCTGAAGTTTTGGTGGCATCATTAGTGGTTCCTTATGTTTCTTGGACTGTGACAGGCAGAGAGCCTATTCAGGACTGGGGGTTGTCAGTGATAATGTTCTCCAGAAAACAAAAAGCTTAGAATTTTCCATTCAACTTTCACTTACAGCAAGGTTGAAGTCTGTTGTGTGCTGAAAACAAGTAGGCATCACCACATACTCAGTTTTCTATACAACTTCAAGAAACAGCTAAAAATTACTTTTGAAATTTCAGGATTAGTACCAAACTTTATTCTGATTCCTGTATTTATAAATAGCCTTAATATTTTTAAATTTAAATAGATCCAATCAAAATTTCATTTATAGACTAATTTTTAATTTTAAAATTATTTATTAATAGTCTTTATCATACTATTTCTAAATATGAAGCAGAAGCCATTGTGAAAATGTTGTTTATCAATGTCAGAAGGGGTGTAGCACAAACCTACGGAGTGTTTAGTTCCACTAGGTTTGTGACTTTTGCAAACTTTCTAGAATCTTCTGTTCCATAAGGTTTTATACATCCAGCGCCAATGGGCTCATCCCTCTGCACAGAAGTCATGATCAGCAACTGCAGCCCATAGGGACCCAGAATGCTCAGTCATTTCCACCAAACGTGAACCGTGTAAGTGCAGCTCAGAGCACACATCATACCTGCCTAAGAGAGAGGACTCTAGATCTAGAGAGAGACCACTGAAGCCCTTGTATCCGGGGGTCAGTAACAAAGCATTAGTGGTGTAGAAGCTGAAGGAATCTATAGCTTTGGTGCCAACATTATGTAGCAGTTTCGTGCTGGCCCGCTTGCTGATCTGGTCTTCTGCTCTCCAAATAACACACAGACTCAGCTCTGTGCTTCCACGACTGTTCTTTATTTACATAGCTTAACCCACCACCAGCTACTAATACATACACAGGATTAGCAGCCCAAGTGGCCTCACTGCCCCAGCCGTGCGTGAGTCAAGGGAGGCTCACCCTCCGCTGCAGCTTCTCCCTAGGCTGGCTGTTCCCCCTTCCTCTGGGCTTAATGGATCCTGGCTTAACAGGCCCCGCAGCTGCTCCTTGGTAGTTCATCCCCTGCAGGGTTTACACAGCTTCCTCCTATGCCTACTAATTAGGGCAGCAGTGGCAGGGGCTCAATCAGCTTGGCTGCTCCTACCACCCTGTCACATGTTGACACTAATAGCAGTCTGGTACCAGTCTCAGCTCTTGAGTGAAGAACCCATCCCAATATAAGGATTTACATTGGAGGATCTTCTGCTATTTCTCCTGCCACTGACCCAGATGCCAGTATTGAACTCGGAACTAGAACCAGTAACAAAGTTGGTTGGCACCACCATTCTGAGTGGTGCTATTCTTTCCTCTGCCAGACCCCTCTTTTGTCTGAATTTCCAGCAGATTGTCCACTCCAGACAGACTAGAGTGCACAGTACCCAGGTCCATTGCTGAATTGGCAGTGTATGGACTACCCACCCTGCTGGTACCCTGATGAGATAGATGCCAGTGAGACCCTCTGCCCCATTAGTCCTGGAATGGAGCTCCATCACATTTCTGCTAGAAGAAGGAGCTCCTGCTTGCACTAGTCATATGGAGCTGATGGAACAAGTGTTGGAGGTACACAAGCTCCCGCCCTACCTTAGGAGTCATCCTCTTTCCCTGAAGAGAGAACATGACCAGACCAGCCCTGGCACCAGTTGTGGGAGATTCCCAAAAGCTTCTATTCAGTATTGCAAAGACATCAGATAAGTGACCATTTTCATTCAGGAGACAACACACTAGTTATCTGACATCTTGAGCTCCTCTGCACTGATGATTTCCCTGCCAATAAATGAAAGCCTGATAGAGTTAATAAAGAGCTTTTGGTATACCCCAGCCTTGCTTAACCCAAAATCTGAGGGCAGGTCTACACCTAAAAAGCTGCAGTGGTGCAACTGTAGACTTCAGTGCAGACATTACCATGCCTGCTACTAGAACTTCTCCCATCAGTATAGTTAATCCTCCTCCACAAGAGGTGGTTGCTATGTCAATGGGAGAAGTCCTCCTATCAACATAGTGCCATCTATATGGCGTGGTAAGGTCAGAAGATGTGTCAACCCAATGAAATGGACTATCACCTGACAGGAAAAAGGGTGTAAGTGAGAAATCTACTGGCAAAGAAACAGTTGGAGGTTCCCGTCTCCACAGATTTTCTGTCTCATGAACCTTAGCTGGAGATGATTTTCAAAGAAAGAGAACTATAAGAAAGGGGACCAGATGGCCCAAAACCTTCCTCATTTTTTCTCTACCCATGGTAACTAAAAACAACAGAGTCCTGTGGCACTTTTAAAGACTAACAGATTTATTTATCGCGTGAGCTTTCGTGGGAGAAAATCCCATTTTGTTTTACGAAATGGGATATTCTCCCACGAAAGCTCATGCGATAAATAAATCTGTTAGTCTTTAAAAGTGCCATAGGACTCTGTTGTTTTTCTACAATAGACTATCACGACTACCCCTTTGAAACTTGACTACATGGCAGCTAAAACACTGAGGAACAAAGGAACAGCTCTGGATAGAGGAGGGTGGGGGGAATCTTTCTGAAAGGAAATTAGCTAGCTAGTAAGACTACTAGAAGATGTGGTGAGAGAAACCTTTTGTTTTAAATTCACTTAGCTTGTTAAACAAAGAGTCCCATGGCACTTTTAAAGATTAACAAATTTATTTATAGCATGAACTTTCGTAGGGGAAAATCCTACTTCATCAGATGCTTGAAGATGGGACATTTGTATCTTCAGGCATCCGATGAAGTGGGATTTTCTCCCACGAAAGTTCATGCAATAAATAAATTTTAGTCTTTAAAAGTGCCACAGGACTCCTTGTTTGTTTTGCTGAACTAGACTAACACGGCTCCCCCTTGGAACTTGTTAGCTTGTTAAGTTGGTTATTAGTTGTGTTCTTACCTTTTATTTCTTTGTAACCAATACTGACTTTCATTCTCCATTACTTGTAATCACTTAAAATCTTCCTTGCTGTAGTTAATAAACTTGTTGGGTTTTTTTAATCTAATCCATTTTGCTTGGATTGAAGTGTTTGGGAAACTTCATTTGGGATAACAGAATTTGTGCATATCATTTTCTATTAATAAAATGATAGATTTTATATGCGATTGTATTGCCCCAGGAAAGGGCTGGGCAACACAAGATGCAGATTTCCGTGGGATAGTCTGGAACTGGGAATTTGCTGGTGGTTGGCCTGCAATGTAATTCAAGAATGGCTGGCCATAGCACTCATGCAGTATAGCGAGGAGTAATTTACATGCTGAAGGCTGAGAAAGAGCAGATCAGGAGTGGTTGCTCTCACAGCGAAGCAGTGTAAAAAGCACCCCAGGCTGGAGAATTGAGGGGACACAGCTGCTCAACGGTTCAGATTGTTCCTTGGGTAATATCATGGTGTCAGAGCTGTAAATTGAAAAGGAAAGTTAATTTATTTTCTTGTAATGAAATCTAACGTGATAAAAGCCTTGAGAGCTCATTTCCTCTAGCTGGCAGTGTGAATTTTTGATGCAATTTTTTTTACACACTTACGTATGCATTTAGATGTGTATGATGGACGCATAGTCAATAGTCTGCATTGCTTTTATAGGATTTGTAGCTGAACAATTTCTGAACAACACAGCCACTCAGTTGACATACCATGGGTTATGTGAGCTGACTTCAGCAGTTCAGGAAGGAGAGCTTTGTGTGTTCTTCAGAAACAACCATTTTAGCACCATGACCAAATATAAGGTATGATTATTAACCTTTTCATTGATTTTTATTGTTTGCACAGATGTATAGTGACAGACTATAAAACACTGAACTTTTTTACTGAATTTAAATGATGCAGAAATATGCACCATTCCTAAATCACTACTATAAAAGCAGTTGTTTTAAGGCATGTGTTATATCTTGATTAAAATATTGTTTGTTATAACTTATCACTATTTTAAAAAATTATAATAAATATTTTAGCTTATTATTACAGTGTTAGAAAAAACCTCTCTCCTGTCCTACCCCCTCCCCCTCAAAATTGTTATGCAACATTACTGGGATTTAATTATACTGCTTTGAAACAAGACATTTTATTATGGGAATATAGATTGTACTGGGATTTTTCCCTTTCCCTTCATATTGTATTGCTGAATTTCTTCGTTTTGGGTGTGTTAAAGTTTAGGCGGATACTCTAACAGAGCAAATGCATTGGACAGTGGGTGAACTCTGGATTACCAATACTAGTTAACATGTTTAAAACACAACTTGACCTATCTATACTAGAGTTTTAAAAGGTGTTAGTTAAAATCTTCTAATTAACTTATAAAAAATAATTTTTACCCTAAGCTAGACAAACTCTATAAATGTAGACAGCTTGACTAGCATGTAATTAGTGACAGGGTAAATGAGTTCTGTGCTGCTTATGACAATGTCCCAACTGTTTATATTTGCAGAAAATTATGAGAACTATGCCTGGGATATAGCTCCCTCTGATTAGTCAGCAACATCTTAAATTGGGGAAAAGCCAATGAACTTCAGAGATGAGAGGGCTTTTACCTGATGACATCTCTTGAAATAATTTCATATCCCTATAATTCTTTCTTTGTGTGTAGGAAAGGATAAACTCTTTATGGCCCAGAGAGCAATTACGTAGGTTGGAAGGTAAACTACTTTTATTGGGCATTTTGTGACATGAGGGAAGAGGTTGACATTAAATTTGTGATCAGGTAAACAAGGCTACCACAGGAAACCATAGATAGACTCAGTGACTGTAGGCATCAGCTGCTCCATGGATGGAAGGATCTGTCTCATTTAGGTTCAAGGGCACTTGTGGAGCACAACTGCTTTAAGATAATTTTAAATATCCTAAAAGGCTCATGTGATTGAATTAGCCATATGGCTTAGCCAGAAAGGGGTCAACTTTTAACTCACTCAATCCTCTAGGAGTGAGGGGGTGTTTGGAGACAAAAGTAAAGAATAAAGAAAGCCACCCCCAAGTGTTTGGTGAGGCTGAAAATTCTGACCTGGAACTCTAGCTGAATTCACTCAATGCAAATGTGAGTTTAGTAAGCACTAATCTACATGTAAAACTTACAGCCGCACCGCTGTTTTGGTACAGCTCTTCTGCTGTAATAGTGCTTGTGTGGCCACGTTATGTCAAAGGGAGAGAGCTTCTGCTGGCATAATAGAGCCACCAAAATGAGCGGAGGGAGAGTATCTCCTGCCAACATAGCCCTGTCCAAACTAGCACAATACTTCTCTCTCGGGGTGATGGGGGTTTTCACACCTCTGAGCAACGTTTGCTGGCATATATGCTAGTGTAGAAAAGGCCTAAGTTTTACCTTTCTATATTAAAGCTTTGCAGCTGTGTGTTAACAAGATTTTAGTAAAAAAAACAAAACCTTTTTTTAAAATCATGTGTATTTATTGTGCCTTGTAAATAGTGCTAATAATTGCTTTAAAAATTATTTTTGACTACTTTGTATTTACGTATTGTATTTGTGTATGTGTCAGCTCTTGTAGACAGGGAAACCATAAGTAGGAGTACGGGTTAATTGTACAGTGTTGGACAGTGTAATTGAGGGCAGAATTTGGTAGGTAGAATGTTTAAATGTTTTGATGTTTAGAACACAAGCAGTATTATAAATCAGGGGTCGGCAACTTTTGCCAGTCCCTGTGCCAGCCCGCCTCCCACACCCTCAGAAGATGCAGGGGAGGGCCAGGGACTCTGGGTTGGGGTGGGGGGGCGGCGGGGTTCCCAGGCTGTTCCGGCCTCCCCAAGCATCGCTCTGTTCCCCCCGAACTCCCCGCCGGCCCCCCTGAGCCATGCCGTGCTGGCCCCCAAATCCCACACTGGGCCGTACCTGCCCCAAGCCGGCCCCTGGGCCGTGCTGAGCAGAGCCCCGAGCTCCCGACCCGAGGACTGTTGAGAAAAAAACATGCTTTGCATTAAGGTAATGTGGACTACAGCAACAAACAATTACAAACTTTTTTTCTCCATCCTAAGCCAACAAGGGAGAAAGCTGAAATAAGCCAGCAGTGAACTTGATGGGGGCTCTGAATACTGGGTAGAAATCTGGATAGAAATGGAGTTGAAGCAAGATCTTCTGTTGAATTTTAGTCTCTTCCTGCAAAAGCCTTTTCCTTCTCCCCCATTGTGGGAAGGAAAAATGGAATTTGTTCCTCAGAATTTTATCATAGTCTAATTTAGGCTTTGTTCATATCCAAAATGTGGACAGAATGCAATCATCATCATCTGTGCACAGCCTTAGGCCTCTCTGCTGAGATGACAGTATTGGCTAAAACGTTTTTCAACAGTAGATATTTAGAATTTCAGCAGCTAGAAATAAAGCCAGAAAAATAGGAATTTCTTTCATGAGATGAGACAATACCTATGGCTATAAACATATTGTCTCATAATATAACCTAATATTCTAGGAGATTTTATAGGTCTTCAGTTATGTTTCTGTGGCTTCATGGTCAGTGAAATCTCTGAAGAACAAATAAGTGTTTCCATCATTGTTACTGTTCTGTTACTTTCAAAATGAAAGTAGCACTGAATAATTAGTGACCTAAATGAGATGTGCAATTTTAAGACTTCAGATGCTTCTTTTATTTTATTATTAAAAAAAAATCCAAACATTGCGGGAAGGGAGGAGGGAGTTTCTTCTTTAGGCAGGGGTGAGAGAAATATTAAATGATTTTTAAAGAAAAAGAAACTATTGTGTGTGCACCAACTGTTTGAACAGCAAATGGATGAGATTTAGAGTAGTATTCCAAGTAGAATCAGCCAATCACAATGTAGAAAGTGATATTATTGATATTCAAAATAATAGTAAAAATGCATTACATTCACCGAGGGTATTATAATTTAAGTTCTTGTGTTTCTGCTGTTCAGAATGGACTGAAATGCTTCACATTTTTTAACTAGTGAAATATAATGTGTCAAATTCTGTCCTCAGAACTGCACTTGGGAACAATGTTGTTTTTATCCAGAGACCAATATTTGGATCAGAAGTCAGAACTTGACTTTTCATTTCCATCCTGGGTGTTTACCAGTTTAGGACACTTGAATATAAATTATATAGTGAGATGACTTTAATATCATAAAATGCTGCACCTCTGGGATTAAACACAACACTTTTTAAGCGACTAACAATAATACAGTATGGTTTGAGAGGAAATGAGTGCATATTACTAAATATACATTTGTAAGAGTGAAGACAAATCTTGTTTTAAATTGAATTTAAAATATCTAGAAAGTGTCTTATGTTGTCAATCAGTATATTTAACTCTGATCTTATTATAGGTATCCAGCAAATGAAAGGTACTGTAGAACTTTGAAAATTCTAACATCTAGCAATACAGTAGAATCTCATTGATTTAGACTTCATTAAATTGCACACAGTCCAGTAGTTTATCCCCACTTTGCTATGGAGATTTAACAGCTGGCTAGCAAAAACTTGTAAAAATGAAGACAGTATTTCTATTGTTCAGCACATTGAACGTTGGTCAATAATTGAATGTCCAACAGTGCTGTACATATACTTTAATTTTAATAATTTGTAAGAATATTTATCTATTTAATGATCAAAGTAAATTTTCTGGGGCATTGTCCTTGGCTTTAATTACTTACTTTTTCCAGATTCACAAAGGACCCTTCCTAGTCATTACTGTGCCTGAGAGATTCTGCTGTATATTTTTGTATATTTTACATCACTTTTAATTTTTGCTTTTTCATAATAAATAGTAAATTACTTTTTCTGAGTGAAGTGCGACTGAATAATTTCCCAGCATGGGTTATTAAAGACTAATATTCACACTTACAAAACAACATTTTGTTTTCACGTTTTAAAACTGTGAGAGCTAGTAAGAGTTATCCCAGTAGAACCATTAATTTGTTCATGAAGGAGCCCCATGTGATAGAAAACTTCATGAATAAAATCTTTTGGATTTCTAAGGATTTCTTAACTGGGAACAGGTTCTTTATCACATATTTATAATACTGTGTACATACGTTCAGGCAATAATTGTGTATTGAATAGTTCTTAAAGATTAAAATTTGCCTGTTGCATTCAGTTGTGCATAATATGAAATATTAACTATGAAAATATTAATATAAATAGTAATATTAAAGTATTCATAGACATACCTAATATACGTGTCCAAATCAGGGTATTTGTGTCAGCTATATGTCTGATTAGTTGGGTAATGGACAGGTATATACATATAAGTCCTGCATATAAATTTGGTATGTGTAGGTGTATTGTGCATGCATAATTTTAAAAATCTGACTCAAATTTTTATCAAGTATGTTAGATAAAAGATGGCATGCTATTTGATTTTTTTTGTTGTTAGCTGTTTGTTTATCTTGATGGAGAGCAGATGTTAATTTCCAGATTAAAGATTTGAAGTTTGAGGGTTTTCTCTTGGATTGGTAGTCTTGAATTAAGAGTAATTTTACAGCTTTGATGGCAGTTGAAACTCATCTACTTTATTATTTCTGTCAAAAAATGTAGTTGGAGTAACTCCCCTCTGTATTTCATGTACTATTACCTATTTAAGTTTTCTGCACAATGAAATATTGTGCACATGGCAACTCACCTACACTTAAAAAAAGAAATCATCTGAACTTTGTTGCAACCTATACAGAGTAATGCAGACACACTACTGTTTGCACCTCAGTCTTAATTCAAGGCAGGGACATAATAGCAGAACAAATCAGAAAAAAAAATGTGCCTTGACTGAGATTTTTTCCTGCCAAATAAAATGACTGAAAATCCTTTTTTTAGATTTTTTGGAGAATTATTATTTGTATCTGTCTGGGTATTTATTAGGTTTATTCATTATAGATTTTTTTTTAAGGTAAAAGGATATCCAAATTTGATTGCAAAAAAATTGTTTATTTTGGTTCGCCAGTAGGGAAGAATCTTTGTTTTGATTCAAAAGCCTTGTAGGGCTAGTACATATCCTGTTATTAAAACTACATTATTTTCTAGAAAAATATTGCAGTGAATACTTAAAACCAAAATATAGCTGTAAAATAAATGAACAAAGAGCATCTTGATCCATTATAATTATTTTGTTTGTTCACTCACTAATTCCAGAAATCAGTAATTAACAGCAGGTTATCAGTTGTTATTATTGTCAGTGACCCTCTAGTACAGTGAAGTCGAGCTTCAGTTTTAGTTCCCCTAATGTAAATTTCTTAGTAAATGTAATGTAAATGTAAATAATATAATAATAAATAGCATGACTTGGAATGTCATATAGGCGAAACATTTCAAACGAGGGTGTCAGTGACTTTGAGGATGTTTAATTTCAGGTACATAATGTTGAAAACTTTGGCCATAAAGCTCATACAATAAATAAATTTGTTAGTCTTTAAAAGTGCCACAAGACTCCTTGTTTGGTTGGTTTTTTTGAAAAAACTGCAGTTATTCTTTTAGTCATTGTTCACGTCCATTCCCAATTAGGTGTCTACATGCCTTTGTGCATGATCACCAGAAAACTTGCTGCACTTAGCATATCCCATAAGGCTGGTCTTGGCGCCCCCCGGAGTCCCCCACACATGTAGTACCTGAGGCACCGTTGGTCCTATGTCCCTTCAGTTCCTTCTTTCCACCTGTGAGGGTCGCTGGAACTGCTTTCCTTATCTTGCTAAGAGCAAGTGTCCTACAGACTCTGTTGTTTGAACTGTTATTGTTTTGTTAAGTAGCGTAGTTAGTGAAAAATAGTGATAGTTAGAGTAGTTGATAAGGACGGTTAATAAGGGACTTTGTCCCTGGGGCCTTTGCCTCAGTTTCCAGGTTTCAAGCCCTGTGCGATGTGTGGGAAGGCCTTCCCACAGAGCAACCCCCACAACAAGTGCCTGAAGTGCTTGGAGGAGGCTCATAGATTGGATAAATGACAGATCTGCAAGTCTTTTAAACCAAGGATGCAGAACGATAGAGACAATTGGCTAAAGGCACTGCTGATGGAGGCATTGTAGAGACCAGTGTCCGAGCATTCGGCACCACCGCTGCCCTGGCACTGTTCTCTTCTGGCACTGGCCAGAAAGAGAGAGCCACAGATTGATCGAGGTCGCTCCCTAGTACCGGCCAAGAAGGTGGTACCAAAGTGAACAGCAACCTCACCCTACAGGAGAGAGTGGCCTCACGGTGTCATCCCTGAGGGAATCCATCTCCAATAGCGGACAGCGTAAGGGCACCAGTGTTACCGACCACATCAACACCCAAGGCATTTGAGGTGGCAAGAGCCTTGCTGGCCTGGCTCCTCCACCTCCTCTTCTCACAAACCCTAAGAAAGACAGAGGCCCAGCACTGAGGGGCTCTCTGGTATGGTGTGCCCATCACCATAGCAGGAAACACCAGTACTGCTGGCCCATTCCCCTATCTGAGATGGAGCAGCTCCAGTGCTGATGGCACCGCAGCCCTGGCATCAATCCAGATTGCCCTCTTTCAAAATCACTGGCACCAACTAAGCCTAAGTGTCAGCAATAATACTTGTTGATCTCTTTGAGCAGTGGGCAAATGCAACGCTGGCATTGATTCTCCTCTTCTTTGGTACCATTGAGTTCGCCTGCAAGAAAGAAGTGGCGCAGAACCCAGTCACCGCCTGGAGAGCACCCTGTGGGCAGACGCCACCACGGATCATCTGTGCTGAGAATACATTAGAGACATTCAGGTTCCTCCTGGGACCATTCCTCAGTCCACCACCAGTGACGTTGGCACCACAGTTCTTTGTCCTTGGAATCTGCCTCCAGGGACAGAGTGAGAAAGTCCCACCACTCTCCAACACAGTGGCACCATGTTGAGAGATAAGCCAAAGTGATTTTGATGGGATCGTCTTCTAGTGAGCTAGAAGAACCTAGGTGAAGGGCCACAGAAAGAATGCTGTGGGGCCAGGCCCACTCCAAGCCTCCCCCCTGCTCTGCCTTTGTCTCAAGGTTTCGCAAATAGGGTTTTCCATCACTAGACCTGTTCGCGACCTCAAAGAACCACAAATGCCCAAAATACTGTTCAAGGGCGGGGTTAGGCCTTGGATCTCTAGGAGACGCCTTCTTCGTCTCATGATCAAAAAACCTCCTATATGCCTTTCCTCCCATACCCTTGATTCCCAAAACTCTTCAGAAACTCAAAATGGAGGGAGCTACACTCATAATGATAGCCCTAGTATGGCCCCAACAAGCTTGGTTCATCAATCTAATACAGATGTCACTGAAACCACCAATCAGACTACCTCCATTATACAATCTCCTATCACAGAACAACAGGAGCACATTTCACCCCAACAAACTCCACCTGACGGCGTGGTTCCTAACTGGTTTCACAAAGAAGAGCTCCAATGCTCTGACGCTGTCCAACATATCTTATTAAATAGCTGGAAACCTTCCATGCGCAAAACTTACCTTCAAAAGTGGAAAAGATTCCATCGCTGGTGCCTCCAAAACCATGTTCATTCACTATCAGCAACGATTCCTGATATCTTGCAATACCTCACTCACCTGAAATCAACAAAGCTTTCCATTAGTGCCATCAATGTACACTTAGCAGCTATCACAGCATTCAACGAATATCCTGGTTGCAAGTCTCCCTTCTCACATCCAGTAGTTAAAAGATTCCTAAAGGGTATTCAAAACCTCTACCCAGAAATTAAGCCGCCCACTCCGGACTGGGTTCTCAATATAGTCCTTAAGTCACTAATCAAACCACCCTTCGAACCTCTCGCAACTTGCTCACTTTCTCACCTTTCAATGAAGGTCGCCTTCCTGGTCGCGATCACTTCTGTTCGTAGAGTAAGTGAGCTGGCAACACCACCATACACAATCTTCCACAAAGATAAAATATCCTTGAAATCACATCCTAGCTTTATCCCAAAAATTTCTTCTGCATTCCACCTAAATCAAACCATACACTTACCTGTTTTTATGCCGAAGCCTCACGCAAACCCGCAGGAGGCTCTCCTTCACACGCTGGACGTCCATAGAACTCTCGCCTTCTACCTGCAAAGAACAAAGACATTCAGAAGTTCAAATAGACTTTTCATATCTACAGCAAATAAGAACAAGGGCAAGCCAATTTCGAAGCAGAGGCTTTCTAAATGGATCTCAAACTGTGTCTACACTTGTTATAGTATTGCTCAACTACATCCACCAGATCACATACGAGCCCACTCAACTAGAGCAGTTGCCACATCAACAGCTTTTCTCCACAATGTACCGATCATAGACATTTGCAGAGTGGTCACGTGGTTGTCCACGCACACCTTTACCAAACATTATGCTATTGATCAAGCCTCTAAATCTGACACAGCCGTGGGCTTCTCTGTCTTTTCTTCAGTTCAAAATCACCACTCCAAAGATCCTGCTCCCCTGTGAGGGCACGCTTGGTAATCACCCGTAGGTGGAGCATCCAGGGGGACAGGTCTTGAAGTAGAAAGGAAGGTTACCTACCTTGTGCGGTAACTGGAGTTCTTTGAGATGACTGTCCCCATGGATGCTCCACCACTCACCCTCCTCCCCTCTCTCCTTTGCAGTGTTTACACTTTTCATTCTGGGGTTGAGAGACGACTGAGGGGGACGAGGGTCGCGCGCTCGCTGACAGGGCACCAATGGCAGCGCGAAACAGCGTTCTGCGCAACCCTGACGAGCATAGCTTGAGAGTCTCCGAATCGAGCCGCAAGGACGCGCCAATACCCATAGATGAAGCATCCACGGGGACAGTCATCTCGAAGCACTCCAGTTACCGCACAAGGTGGGTAACCTTCCTTTTTCAACTGCTGTGCCTTGAGAACTGTCCCAGTGTGCTGTGAAATTTTGTACAAAGGTAATGAAAATCAATGTAAAACAAACATTGTTTCATCTTAAACAATATCCTATCCAATCAAAATTGCAACTCATAAAACTCGTGAAAATTAATCATCAAATTATAAGCCAGGTATTGGTCTTTCGATTCTAAAATGTGAACATTCTAAACGCAGGTGGCTAAAGGGCAAAATTGAGATGACGTATTTTTTTCCAGTGGATTTGAAACACTAATGCATTTGATTTTTCTTTAGTTTGTTGTATGCATTATGTTGCAACCCTCTCTAGTGAGACTGTAACAATAGTAAATGTAAGTAAATGTGACATTTATGAGCAATCGGTGCAGCTGAAAAAAGTGGATGGGCCATGGAATTGTTTGTCTCATTGAAGTGTGAGTGTTACTGAAAAGGATGGGAACCACTGATCAAGAAGGACAAGGCGGATGTCATCCTGATTGCACCAGCACTGATAAATATGCTTATGCGATCTTTTGACAGCCCCCTAACGAGGAGATGGGATTTCCTCACCCAGGACCATGGCCAGCTGCTGCATCTGAACCTGGACTCTCTGCACCTGACAGTTTAGAGGCTCCATGGCTGAGTGTGGAGGAGAGAACCTGCTCGGCACAGATCCAATACGTTCTGCTGAGCAGCAGAAAATCTTCCACCCAGGCTATATACTGGGCCGAGTGGAAGAGTTTTACATCTGAGCCCAGTTATAGGGTATTTGTCTGGGTTCCTCACCCATACAGGCAGTCCTGGAGTATCTAACTCACCTTAAGTTCCAGGGCCTAGCCCTGGCTTCCCTAAAGGTCCACCTGGCAGCCATATTGTTCTTTGATCAGGCCATGGGTGGGTATGAGTCAATGGCCTCCAAATTCCTGATGGATGTGGAGAAGATCTACCCACAGGTCCGTAGCCCCGCGTCCCAGTGTGACCATAACCTAGTCCTTTCTAGACTGATGGAGTCACCATTTTAACCTCTGGCTACATGCCTGCTACTGGTCATATCTTGGAATCTATCCTTCCTGGTGGCTATTACCTCAGCTAGGAGGGTTTCTGAAATCAGGGTGCTGGCCTCAGAGCTCCCTACACAGTCTTTTACAAAGATAAGGTGCAGTTGAGGCCACATCAAGCCTTCCTGCCTGAGCTTGTGTCTTTGTGCCATTATAATCAAGACCTTTCTCCCCCTCTTTTTTCCAAACCCCCTGCAACCGAGAAGGAACAGAGATGTCCATTATGTGCCATCAGAGGAACCCTGGCCTTCTATATCGAGCACACCATACTGTTCCGAAGATCGACTCAGCACTTTGTGGCCATCGCAGACCAGAAGAAGGGCCTGCCAGTATCATGCCAGCAGATATCATAGATGCCAGCAGATATCATAGATATCAGATATCATAGATGCCAGCAGATATCATAGATCACCACCTGCATCAAAGCCTGCTAGAAGCAAGTCAAAGTACCATTGCCCAGATCGGTGACAGCACACTCAACCAGAGCTCAAGTTTTTCTGTGGCCTTTCTTGCACTGGTGCCAGTCCAGGAGATTGGCAGAGCCGCCACGTGGTCATCTGTCCATACCTTCATGTCCCACTATGCCATTGTGCAGCAGGCGAGGGACGATTCAAGTTTTGGGAGGGCAGCCCTACAGGCAGCTCGACCAGAACACCTTCCCACCTCCAAGGTAAGGCTTGTGAATCGCCTCATTGGGAATGGACATGAGCAATGACTTGAAGAAGAAAAGAGCAGTTACTTACCAGCAACTGGGTTCTTCGAGATGTGTTGTTCATATCCATTCCCCCCCCACCCATCCTCCATCCCTGCTTTTTGGAGTTAGCAGTAAGAAGGGACTGAGGGGGCGAAGGGTCGGCAGCACCTCATATACCGCGCCATGCGCTTGGGACTCCAGGCAGCACCGAGACCAGCCCTACAGGATATGCTAAGGGAAAAATGTTTTCTGGTGACCGTGCTGGGAGGTGTTTGCACACCTAATTGGGAATGGACATGAGCAACACATCTCGAAGAACCACAGTTACTGGTAAGTAACGGTTCTTTTTTTTTTTCCACACTGATGATCTCTAAAGATTGGGAAATCCTTTACTGAGTGGCTCGCTTTTTCCAGAAATTTAAACTGGCACTATGGAATATAAGAGACCTTGTTTGATTAGAAGAGTACAGTGTGAATTGAATAGTTTTTGAAACAAAAAAGGCCAGTATAATGTACAGGCTTACAAGTCAGCTGGAACACTTCATAGTCCCTTTGAGCTTTTAAAGGAAGTTAATGTAGGGCATATGTTTCTTATGTTACAAAATTCGATAGGAAAGCATCTTACTTCCAAACTATCAACAAACTATTTATTTTGTAATGAGACTTTTGGGAGATAATGTGGAAAAGGTAAGCATTGTTCTATGTATGCGGTGATCTAAGCAGGATGGCAGACATTAGCGTAAAGGCCTCATACTAATGAAAACTAACCACAAAGTCTTTTGGTTGTTGTTGTGGCCACATTTATTTCCAAAGTATGAGTTTCAGTAATCCATTGAAACAAAATACAAGATGCTATAAAATATGTTTATACAAATCAGTGAAAACTAATCTTCTGCTCAGTAATACAATCTGTTCTTAATGTTTAAGCTTGACCTCCAAATCTTGGCAGCAGTCATTGAGTTGAAGCCAGCATTGCTTTCACACATATTTCTGTTCTAATTGAGAAGTGGTAGAAATATTATCTCAACAATTCCGAGATGAACAAAACATTTAAATATATTGTAAGACAACAAGATTTCTTTGG
Source organism: Pelusios castaneus (assembly GCA_007922175.1). Lineage (NCBI taxonomy): Eukaryota > Metazoa > Chordata > Testudines > Pelomedusidae > Pelusios > Pelusios castaneus. The sequence goes on along the minus strand of ML685765.1, from coordinate 11,461,488 downwards.
CTGAAATGCAATATAGTCAGCAGCAGAATTAAGGTTGCTGGGACTTGGAGGATGTATGATTGATTGTGTATCATTGATGAGAAAATAATGGGGATGTCATTCTTCCTAACATAGATCTTGTTGCTGGTTTCCACAGAATACTTTACAAATCGCTTTGGGGGAGATGGGATTTGAGATTCAAAAATCCACTGTATTACTTACATTGTTTCCATGTTAAGTTTTATGTTCCATTATACTTAATGAGCATGAAGCTAAACTTGCCAATATGCTACAAACAAGCAAGGAAATACACTAGAGGTCTTGAACATTAGAATATTAAAATATTATTCTATTCTGTGGTCCCTGATACACTGACGTGGAATTCTTGTCAGTCATTCTTGTCATGCAAGTGATACAGGGATCAATCAAATTGCTCCAAAAAGTTTGGCCTCGAGTATTCTTGGTCCCATAAATTCTCCAACTTTTGCTCAGAGTAGATTGTAAGAGCACATTTGCTCTGTCATTACTGAAAAATAAAAAAGTTACTCTGAGTCAACATATAAAATGAGAAAAGGGGACAGGAAATGTCTAACTTGCAGAGTGCCTCTTCAACCCACAGCTGCTGGGTCTATTTGCCTCTGTTGCTTTGAGGACTTCAAACCATCAGGTGACACTGACTTGGAGCTTCCTGCTGTTCCAGGACCTTTGACCTCAAGATCAGCCAGGAGTTCTGACAATCCTGTCTTGGCAGCACAGAAACCTACAGAAGAGGTAGGAAATTCTGCTCAGTCTATTTCTAATTTCCAGAAGGGACACAATGCATCTCTATTCTTTCTACCCAATTTAGTTTTCATTGTAGATAACTCAGTTATGGAAGTGAGGTGCAGAAATGACCTCTCACCCAGCCTCCCCTTAAGACAAAGAAACAAGCTTCTCTTACAAAGGCTAGCAATATTTTTGTTGTACCAGCTACCAAGATCATGACCTCAACTTCAGCTCAGCCAAACTCTGATAAGGAAAATCTCATTAGAGACATCTAGGAAGAGGTAATCATCTAATGATAGAAAGGCCTTCTTTTTTCTCATCCTCTGGCATAATCTTGTAGATGAAGATGATGATGATGATGATGACAAGGGTGTTGAGTCTCCAAATCTTAAGAGATACTGAAGGACTTTGACATCTGTTGGATAAATTTCCTGATTATGCTAAAATTATTACTCAGATGCTTAGAAGTAAACCTGCCATTCATATATTACTACAGGTGAGCTCTTATTTATGATAGGGGAAGACAAGCTGAGAATGCAGTTCATCTGTGACTATCAGAACATACCTTTGTAACATGCTGTTGATACTAATTTTGCTTTTCCTGCTAATGCTGCCAATCTTTATAAGCTCCCAAATATTAATGTGAAATGCTGGTCCTCAGCTCTCAAAATAGTGTCTGTGACACCTGCATGGATCCCATTAAGGTAAAAGCTGGCCCCCAGGATCTAGTTGAAAAAATCAATGGAGTCCTTATAAATCTTATGAGTCTGTGGTAACCCATCTAACCAGGTCATTTAATTCTTTCTACATAGCCTTCATACCTAATAAAATGGAGAGCTTTTGGCTTCTCCTGCAAGAGCCATTGCTTCATCTTTCCACAAACTGTCAGTTCACTATCGTTTAGCCTCCTTTTAACTCCATTATATGGATTCAGAATGTTTTCTTTACCATGCGATATTATGGATTTCCTTGTATTGTCAAGAAAAGTCGCCTTGGCTTTTGGACAAGATACTAATTCACTGCTTAATTCAAGCTTAATGCTGTGTGGGGAGGAACATCTTTTCAGGGAGACTTTATAAAGCCATGAATTGATCTTGCTGGAAATGTCTATCATCAGTTGAACAGAAAGTTCAGGCCTTCCTGTTCTTCCAGCCCTTGTAATGGGGTCCAGACATTACTTTTGGTTTTCTTACTTTTTTGTGATAAACAAAGCAGGAATAGTTACTGAATCGTATTCTGTTGTCCCATTTAAACAAAGATGAAGTTGGGAAATTAAATCCTGTCCTTTCTGGGAAATCTGACCATTCAGGTGTTTCAGTGATACATGCTAGGCTTCTTGTATTTCAAAAATCACCTAAATCTCCTCACTTCCAGCTATTGGGCCCTCTTCGTAATGTACTAAGGCTCCTAGTTTCTGAACCTTCCTAACCACTCTACATTTTAAATACTGCTTCTGTATTTAGGAAGAACTTTCAACTATGTTGTAACATTTGCAAGATATTAAAACACTGTCCTAATTTTTTCAGTGGAGAAATTCTTTACTTCAATTGTTATACCCCCAAAAAGTCAGGAATCTGTCCATTCTGGAAATGCAGGGGTTAAACTACTAGATGATTATTCTTCCAATCCACGGTAGTTCAAAATGGAGTTTGTTTGGACTCTAATCCTAGCTAAAACCCCAACATCTGTGGACCTTCAAGATTATTTTCTGTGGGCGCCAAATGCACAAAGTCACAATTATGAAATTTTGTCCTCAAGTTTTGCATCTACCCCAGTGCTTCTCAGCCTTTTTTCCGTCATGACACACCTGACAGATGATGTAGTGACACACTACAGTCTGCTGGTGGCGGTGGCGCTTGGGCTGGGACTGCTTGGGAGACTGCGGCACTCTGGAGGATGCAGCACTCCAGGACCTGGCAGGGGCAGAGTCAAGCCAGCACAGACTGGTGCCCTGGTGGTCTGGTCGATGGGGCCGGGTTTATTTTTGTGAGACAGGGGGTGCCTCTCCCTCTTTCCCCCCCCCCCCCCCAGCCCAGGATCTCTGAGTTGCAGTCCCTAAATCTTTTTACTCATCTGGCCCTGGCTGCTGCCCGTGCTGTGCAGCAGGAGCGGGCTGTTGAGGGCAGCAGAGAATGGTGGGTGGCAGGAGCCCCAAGCTGGCTCCAAGCTGAGCTGCCAATTTTCTGTGACACACCTCCCAGCTCGTCGCGACACACTTTTGTGTCCCGACATCGTGCTTGAGAACCGCTGATCTACCCTACTGTATCCTCCAATTGGCTCTGATATCTCCTTTGCAAGTTCTAATGATTCTCACAGCAGCAGTACTGTAGTAGCTCACAGGAAGAGAAGGTGGTGGTGGTCACACTGCTGTACCCTGAGAGGGGCTCTTTTCTGGGTTTCCTAATATCCAACCCCCAAGTTGTACCCTCAGCTTGCTTTGGTCCCATGTTCTCTAGCTTCTATTTTGAGACCTGGCAACTACTTGTTAATGCATAATAGCCATTTTAAAATCACAGTTGTAGCAAATGGGTAATCTCCCAAAACCTGAAACTGTAGGAATATAGACGAGCATTGGGAAAAGTTCCAGCTAGCTAAGGAAGCACTGAAGAGTAAACACAAAGCTAGGTCCAGAAATAGTGAGCTTCATACCACATTAAGAATTTTGTCATTTTGTTTTTGTTCCATTTCCAAATGGGGGTGGGGGGGGGGGGGGCGGCTATTATACTTTTTCTTTTAAAAAAAAAGTTAATTCACTTAGTCAAAAAAGGAGGGCAGTTTACTTCTCCATTGTATGTAATATATTCTGGAAAATGTGTTGAATTTCAGAATGTTAACCTTTTTGTAAGTTATTAGTACAAGAATTTTCAGTGCAAATCTTTAAAAGAGAACAATTTTGATAGCTTTGTTAGCTTAAAATGTCAACCTTGCCATAAAGCTTTCATGTACGTCAGATGTAGGCACTTGGGTACCTGAGTGTTTGGGTTGTTTCCCAAACTCTGTATCATTCCTGCATTTTGATTGAGATGTTTTTTAATAAGGAAAGCAATTGATTACTGTATTTCAAAGAAGGATGAAATACATGCTAATCATCAGTTACAAGCAAGTTATAAGCTTGGGGAGGATATGCTGTTTTTCATTAAAAAAACAGGTTGACTCTCGAAGTGCAAAATGGAATTCAGCTTTAACTATGGAGTTGAGTTGTAATCAGTATTTCCATAGAAGAATGTAAATATTTGCTGAAAACCTTGCTTCTGCCAACCAGTGAAGGTATAATGTGTTACCATATGAGACCAAAATGCAGGAAATGGTCTGGAATTTATAAATTTTATAGGTTATTCTAGCTAACTTGCATTGCAGACATGGCTTGTTGCATTTCAAGTGTGGTCTATTTTTGCATACACTTGCAATCTCACATCCATGTGAAGTGTACAGCAGTTTACAATTAACTGGCCCAGTGGCAATGGCTCATGCTCAGAGCAAAGCACACCATTAATGTATTCTGCACCAGATCACTGCACTCCATCGCAGTATTAAAACAGTCTGAATGTGTTGGTGTTGGAGCTGCACCATACAACTGTTTCACCAAATCCCCAGTTTCCTGAAGCCTGCTCATTTAACTTAAAAAAATAAGTGTCTGTTTCTGTATGCATAAAGGCAAATTTCAAAAGTGTCCAATTCCCACTTCGAAAAATCATTTGGGTGCTTTGGAGACAAGGGGACTTAGGGTCCTAGGTCACATAGGATCTTCTAAAGACTTTACCCAATGTGAATACCCAATACCCAAATACCCAATATTTATTTACCCAAATAATATACATATTTAGGAACTTTACATTTTACAAATAGAAAACTGGACGAAGCAATGAATAGAGAAGTTTGTGAGGAGCTGTGTGATAGTTTCCCACGGACCAGTGCTAGTGCAACAGTTTTCAGCATATTTTGTTTGTAGACATGGTGAACAGTGATCACCCAAAAGATGTTGAATACATTGCATTGTTGCATTCTGCATTGGGTGTTCATCTGCAGTTCAAGTTGCACTGATGTGTTTCTGTAGTTTAGACACAGCTCATGAGACACCTCTGCTAGCTGATTATTCTTTTTTTTTAAAAAAAAAAAGAGTCCTGCACAGACTACAGAAGGAAGTCATCTAGATTGGCTTTTGGGTTGGGTCATGTTGGGAGAACAAATGTACACTGGAATGCTTACATTGGAGCCTGTAAAAGTAAAGTTGGTTTAGTGTGTGTGTGTGTAATATTATTCACCTGATTTACAGAGTCCTTGAAATATAAAAAGGAACAAAATGTAGAGGAAAACATAATCTTTGCACTGTTGCACTGTTTGCCCTAGAGTGACAAGGACTAACTAGTGTTGTATATTATTGTTTGGGGAGTTAAATGAAATTAAAATATCTTTCTAATGGATATCTTCGTACTTTATGCTTTAATGCAATATATGGACATCTTTTGATATCAGCATGAAATTAAAATCAGCTAAGTTACTTAAACTAGTATATGTATTAAGTGGCCCCTGACTGCAAGAGTATATTTGCAAGCATTCTTCAGTCAGTAATATATGCATTTTTAGTTTTCAGTCACATCATTCATATTAAAGGAAGACAAAAAAAAGTATTGATAGCAAGTGTAAAAAGGGAGCTAATATTGCCTTAGTTTGAGATTTTACGTGAGTGAAAAAATTCTCTTTCCAAAGAACTTAGATTTAGTTTTGAGTTTATAAAAGTGATATTTCACACCCATATCTTTTATAATTTGTTCAAATTTACATATGACACAGGTCATTTCAGAAGAAAACCAGTTCAAGCCCAACTTGATGACTATATGTTGGAACATATAAGAAATGTAGGTTTGCATAAATTAAATCTTTTAGCCAAACTTTAATGTTCCTGCTGTGGAAAAGTGTATGATTAAAATTTAATGTATAGGATACATAATACTGTTACCCGACATTGCTTATTAAGTTAAAAGCTTACATAAGTATTGTGATATGTTCTTTGTGCATGTTTCTGCTTGTGTTCATAGATGTTATGTAGTATATATATTATAATTGGTTGGAAAATTTTAATTATTGCATAAAATAATGTGGAAAATAAATTGACAATTCTGTAAAACTATAGACAGTTTCCTAATCACTTCGATAACAAGTTGCACTAGAATTTTTTGTACATTTGCACATGAGGTTTCATCTCTTCTATCCCCACCCTTAATTTTCTATCAGTCTTTGGTTTTGGGGACCTTTGATTATGCAATAGTATTTTAAAACTGTAGGGTTTTTTGGGGTTTTTTTTTTTTTTTTGAGATTTGCCTCTGCTTTCCATTACACAGATAATAAATACAGCAAATGATAATCCCCAAATCAAGGAAAAACAGGACTGTAATGAGGGGCTCTGGTAAGATATTAGTTCAGTTGGACTGTTTCCTTCTGATGTAACTGTTTACACACTCTACCTGTTTCCTTTACAGAAAAGTAACAGGAAATTAATTTCCTGTCTCAACTATCAGGTGTGTTTTGTGGTGGTTTTCTGTAGGTTAAAAAGATATTTTGTTTCTGTACTAAGAAATCTGCACAGTATTTATCCAATTCTTTATATATGTCATAGAAACACATTTTTCTTTTAAGCATCAGTTGCTTTATCTTAATAAAAGGAGTGAACTATTTGAATCTGAGAGATTGGACACAACATTAATGGAGCTTTGCACTGAATATAATTTAAATTATTCAAATATTTTGCTTATCGATATTAGTACTGCTTTAATTCTTAGAGATCAGGATCATACAATCAAATCCTTATAATACTTTAAAAAATCAAGTACACCTCTCTTATCACAATCTCTTTTAATTCTCTCTGATAGTTACTGTAACTTAGCACTGAACTGTATATTATTCCCAAAATAATTTTGTCCATTTTAACATAGAGTATTTTTATAACATTCAAAAGGGCCTGATCCAGAACCCAGTGAAGTCAATGGGAATATTCTATTGACTTCAAAAGGCTTTGGATTAAGCCTGAAGTGTTCATCTTTCAGTACTAGATTATTAAGATAGAATGTAGTTTTACTTTTCAGTTTTCCAGGCTGATTGAAACTTGCTAATTGGCCTTATAATGTATAAATGAACAACAAACAAAAGAAATACCATGTAAAGTTTTTTGTTAATCACTTTTATAACAATCAGTGTATAGAATTAATTTTTAGAAGTATCATGCAAATCAATAGAACCAGTAGATGTGTTGCGAATCAATATACAAAAGCAAATTCTAGAAGAAATGTGGAAAAAGGATGTTGACTAAGAGTACTTGTAGGTGGTGCATAATTATAATTACATATAATCAAAACATACCATAGTCTATGCTCATTGTCCTTGAATTTATAGGATTTATCTACAAAGGTTATTAGATGGTTCTTCAGACCAATAAACCGATTATCAGAACTGACCTATTTTCACAACGACACTTGAGCTTTTTACATGTGGCTACACTGTGCATATGTCAAGACTATATGAAGGTTTAGACTTTCATGATAAATATTTAATAGTTCATAATTATTGTGAATAGGTTTAGTTTCTACTAAAATAAAGATCATTTGTGTCCATGTGTTCCAAGCTAGCTTTATAGCCCTTGAAATGTGTATTTCTAAAACATTACTATATCAGTCTGTCTTCATCTTTGTATTTATTTTAATCGCATATTTTTATAAACAGGGAGTTCTTAACACTCCATCACAACTCTAATAAAAATATCTATACTAAATAATGTATAATGCATTTTAGCCTCTTAGCAGGTATGGCCCGAAAAGCAGACCACAATCACGTAAATGGATTCATCACATGAACTAGATACTTTTTGTGTAGCTGATATCCATCCTTATACAATCAACAATAGTGTTGTATCCCAATCTCATCATTATTTCTGTTTTCAAGAGCAATAGCTCCAAAATTCAGTTTACTAGTCAGTAAAATTTGAGTTGCCTGTGTACATTGCTCTTAAGAAATTTCAGGATTCTCTAAATCTCTCCCCTTACGACACCAGTTTGATTATAAGAGGCTGTAAAAGGAATATATAAGAAATGACACCCAACAGAATGACAGTGAATTCGACTAATGTATAAGACATGAAAGAGTTTTGCGTCCAGATGCATCCTCATTCTCAAAGAGATTAGACAAACCACTGGGCAGTATTTGCAATCTAAATATTATCTCTTAGTTTGGAAAGAAGACAGGAAGAAAATTACAACACGGGATAGGATTTAATTTTGATTTCATCTATCATATGACACTCTTCTCAAGCATATTGTTCCAGAAGTGTGCAAAGACTACCTCATCAATCAACTGCACAATATATTACTTGTCACTGTATCAAGGGAAAAACAATATTTACACAGGACCACAGGAATTCAAATGCTGGAAAGAGGGATGCTTCATTTAGTTCAAATTATGACTTACATAGGAGCAGGATGACTGAGTACATGACGGCCAAGCCTCATCTTGCTCTTGTGGTTTATGTTCTTTCAGTACTGTTTGCAAGATTGGCATCCATTTCCCTCTTGGCACCAGCGACTATCTGAGCAGTGGTAATATATAAGCAAAGGCCTCTAGGATTTATTTTGGGGTAACTGCAGATGAATTAAAATGCGATCTGATTAAGTTGGACCTGCAACTGATGCTTTCCACAGCCAGTTTATTGGCAGGTGCCCAGAGGAGGACTTTATCCATCTTCCTGCAACCAGTGGCTGTTTATCCCATTTTGTGGTTTGCTAGGTTTTGCTCATGTGAAGAGTTTATTTTTGAACTAGCCAATTGCAGTGGTCTTGCTTAGATGGGTAATTTCTTCCCTTAGATGAGGAAACAATGTATTAAAATGTTCTAGTCCTATTGTGAGGTAAACTGGCTGCAATTGGAATATGATTATGATTTATATATACCTGTTAAATTGCAGTTTTTAAAGCAAAACAAAACAAACAAACAAAAAAGCAAACATTTTCTTCAAGCTTGAAACAGTTCTGTATCCGAAATAAAAATTAGCTTTAAATAAAATAGTGGAGTAGTTTTAGAATAGTGTTAGCCTAATAAGATGCATCTACCCAGAGATAAAAGACCCATGGCATGGTTGTGGCTGTCTTGGGTCAGCTGTGTGGCTAAAATTGATGTGTAGATGTTTGGGATTGGACTGGGGAAGCTCTGGGATCCTCAGCCTTCACAGTACACCAGTGCTTGGGCTTCCGCCCAAGCCCAAATGTCTACACAGCAGTTTTTCAGTCCTGGAACCCAAGCCCCACTAGCTTGAGTTAACTGACCTGGGCCAGCTGTGGGTTTTTATCCCCGTGTTGACATAACCATAGACGTTATAAAATATTCTTTATAATAGGAAAATTGAACTTGTCACAAAAACCCTTTAGCTTTCAAAGCCCCCTAAAATGTATACAAGACAATCGTGCAGTACATATCTTATGCAAATCTTGACAGAAATTGAAATTTTGTGCATCTTTTTCTGAATTTCAGTATTTTGTGTGACTCATCACATTTGAGAGAGATTATGAATTCTTTCCCCCCATTTCCATTGTTTGCCTACACACTTTTCCTTCACCCAACCATTGTTATATAGGACAGCGTTATTTCTCACCATCATGTGCATTAGTCAGGACTCTTGAAATATTACTCCAAACTCTTTTCTAAAGTAGCACTCCTTAGTTATAATATTAAAATGCAGAAGAATGAGTTGCAATGAATTGATTAACTGTAGCCATATAAAACTTGAGTATTGTGGGAGTTTAACCTGCTGAATAAATGCAATTCAAATCTCTATCAACAATGCAGATGCATTGAACAGAATATTCTATATCATTTGAAGATACACATTCCTCTTCCAACTTGTTTTTCTAATTATTCTAACATTGTATATTCTGACAAATTATACTGTATTATTTAAAACAGTCAGCAGATAAAATACAAGACATTTTCTACTTTTGTTGGTTCGGTTTTATCCAGTATAAGGTATAAATTGGAGATTATTGAAACCAGTTTGAAAAAATTCATAAAAATATAGGAGGTACCTGCCTAATGAAGAGAAGAGACCTTTTCCTAACCATTTTATTCTTTCTCTACAATCTATTGAAGATAATGAAGGGAAGGGATTTTGGTAATCACTTAATTTGTAGAAAATATGGACAATGACATTGCTGCAGTTAGTGTTCTTGGTTTTTATTTAATTTTCATAGCTGAGCTGAAAGTTGGATAGCTGGACACAGTGTCCTACAAAGAATTGCACAGTACTACAGCAAAATTACTACAGTTATGGAGAGATTCTTTTTAGGAATAAGATGAAATAGAAATGTCAGATTTTGACACCCTTTACACTTTTTCACATTTGTCTGAGGACCTGCATCTGAACCTGCCCCTAAAATTTTGGTTTTATGTTGGAGCTAAAACTAGAATAACTGTTTTCTGGTTCACATACATTCACAACTAATAAAAGGTATGTAATAATCTAATACTAATAGTGGTTTTCCAAAGATTGTTTAAATTGTGTCCAGTAAGCCCAGGCTCATATTGAAGGCAGTCTGATCCCTCCCTGGAGTTCCCTCATGTGCAGAGAGGGTGTATGCCTGCTGTTGTATTGAGGCCAGATACGCTTTTGTCCTGTACAACCAGCTAGTGTCAATACCCAGTGTGGAGAGTATGAAAATTTCTGTCTCTTTCAAATTTGTGAAGTTTCCTTGTGGCTTGTCTCCCACTGCAAGGCATAATCTGGTCCATAATGTTCTGTCTTCACTGAGAAAAATTTTACTACTGGACATGAGTTTTTAATTTTAATATAGTCTTTTCTAATGGGTAGATAAAACCAAAGGCACAAACAATAGAAAATCACTGAAGGGGAAGATATTAGCTGCGTGTGACATACTGGCTCTAACTCCTACTGCTGTAACAGATTCTTGTAATATTGTCAACTGAATTTGAGTGAGAGGGTTATGCCACCAATTTTGGGGCTAGTAATACTTCAGTTCTAGCTATTAAAAGAATATCTTTTGATAAACATCAGTGTTGCCTATCAGTCAACCAATTAAAATTCCCTGGCACATCACTCTTCTGCCTTTATTTATTTTTACAGAGTGGGGTGGGAGCAATGACAGATGGACTGCCAAAATTAACTGTTGTAGAGAGAATCTGATATGTATGGGCTACCCATAGTATGAGTCAAATTCTGAATCTAGAGGATATTAAAGAGAAATATACAGGAGGATTAGTTGTGTTAGGACACTAATACTAAGATACTGAGTCTTCTAGAAGAGAGACACTTATTTGAGTGTTTACTAAACTGATACTGAGTGAACTCATGGTTCTTTGAGAGCTGCATGAAAACACCTTTTTTCTGCCCAGGTTCTTGTGACATCTCAAAAATACCAAAAAATGTACAATTGGTATCTTTGTTGGCAGACTTAGCAGAAACCAAAAGTATTGCATTTGTATGGAGGTTGAACTACCTCTCTCATTCCTAGAGGGTGGGCTCTCTAGATCAAGTTTAGGATGTCGTTATTTGTTTATGTAGGTACATTTGTAAAAAATTGTTGCCAGTATTGTAATTAGTTTGTTCTAAGGGGAAAAAATAATGGTGATCACACATAGGATGGTCATATTCACGAGATAAATTATACTGTTGACTACCTTATTTGCACTCTACTCACTAATCCATCTCTACTGGCATTACTACCATTTCAAACATCCAAGCAGGAGAAACAGTTGCCATGGGGGCAGGAGTGAATTACATAAAACTGCCCCATTTTTATATTTATTCTGAAACAATAAATGAAAACCTCATTTAAAAATCTACCCCTTCTTTCTCCTTGTCACAAAAGAGAAACTGTGTCAAGTATCCACTCACAGATGGTGGGTGGGGGGGAAAAACATCCTTTATGGAAGACCTTCTTATACAACGTTGTAGAGTTTATGTATGAAACTTCAGAACTTCTTTTGCCATTGGGCCTCAAAAATCCATGCTCCAAAGTGGGATTTCTCAGTGTAAAACTCACAAAATAAATTTGGCTAATTAAAGTTACTGTCCATAAATTGTTATACAACATACTTAAGTTTATGTACAATGCACTTCTAAAAATTACAAATCAAATTAAAATTCTATATGTGATAGTTGAAACCTTTCAGATTTCTTTAATGGTAGTCTGAAGTTAGTAAATGGATGCAATCTTTTAATCTAGTATATTAAAATCAGATTTCACAGGCTTTTTTCTTGCATCAAATATAAACATTAACTTTTTAAAATAAATGTAAATTATAGAAAAGAAAATTAGACATGTTCCTGGTTTGCTGTATGCTCTCCATGGGCCAAAGCTTTGAAGCATTGTCTTTACACTTTTTAAAATAGATAATTAAGTGAATGCACTTTTATATTAGCATAATGTAGTTAAAGGATGGCAACATTCTGCCTTTAAAGAGCAGGTACTTGCACACTTTAATGCTCATAGCAATGTGTGCAGGTGGTTGACCATTAAAGAGTCAGAGGTGTTAATGTGACCCCATACTTGTCCAGCATTAAATAGTTTTAAACAAGGTTCAAGGTTTGGGATACAAATCCCTTAAACTCCTTGGTACACTAGCAAACGCACCTTAAACATCCTTTTAACTTGTTATTAAAGATACAGAAAAGAAAGTTAAAACATTTGCAATATTAAGTATTAAATAATGCTTTCATTTTAACATCCCTTGATCTCTTTCCCTTTAGCTAGAGAGTGTTTTTAAAAAGGAACCCATCCCTGCCACTACCCTTGTTTTCCTGTTGTTTAGGCCATTGCTATGCTGTGCCTATGTGGGTATAACATAGTATAGATATAGTCTACAGTGATGGAAGAATGCCATATCCCCGGTTGATGGAAGCATTCTTTTGTCGACCTAGCTGTATCTACAGTAGGGGTTAGGTTGTCATAGCTACAGCAGTTCAGGGTGTGTAGATTTTTCACATCTCTGAGTGCTGTAGCTAAATTGACCTAAATTTTTAATCTAGGTATTATACCATCCTAGGTATTAAGAGGTAAAAACTGTATCCTTTCTGAGAGAAAAGGGAAGAAGTTAGTTGAAATGGGCTTGAGTTATAGCTGTTAAAATCAAATCCTATTTCCTAAAAGAAACAACAAGACAAATACACAAGTGGAGAGAGAAAAGAACAGCAGTGATAGAAAATGTAGCCTCTGTCTCTGTTGACTCTTACTTTTGCAAGTTCACTGCTGAGAAACACAGGCATAGCATATGGTTTTATCATCTACTCTGACACCTGGCAAACTTGCACTCATATCAGGCTGTTTGGGCCATTGTTTTTATCTGATCACAGGCTTAGAGTAGTGTTGCAAGATACAATTTTAGCTGGTTAGACCAGACTCTTATTAGACCAAAGACAAAAAGAGTATAGGAAAGAAAAAGTAAGATGGGGAAGGAAAAGTATGTGTGAGAGGTTGGGAGTTACATAGTCTCTTATCACAAGTGGTATTTGGGATTGAGCCAGAGCCAGTGAAGGAGATAATGTCATCTGGGTCCCTGTCTTGGCCCAGTCTGGCTAGGACATCTCTCAGGATCAAGGTGATGAAGCCCTGTTAATGTCACAGAGGTTTCCCCTTCCTCTTAAGCTTTTTCCTTTATGGACTCCAGAAGACTAGAAAGCTGCAGTAGGCTTTGTATTGGGCACCACCGAAAAAGACTTGAAAGCGTCAGCTACTGCTGGAGTTAACAGCTCCCCTTGAGTTGAAGTGAGCTCATAACAAAAGTGCTGTATGAGCTGCATTAGCTACTTGTTCACTGTTGGGTGCAATTCAAAGCATTAGCATCTGAAAAGCTAATAATGATGTCTGAGCCACACTTATTTGGAGACCCTCTTTTGTCTCCCACGTCCTGCAATGGGAGTTAAAATCTGTTTTATGTTTATTTTTAATAGGGAATGGGAACTTTAGTTGTAATCTAGGGGTTATATTTTCCTGTGATGGATTTTTTGTATTGCTGTAAGTTGCCAGTGTGTCTTGGCAGTGGACACTAATATAAATCTCAGTACTCTGTACTGGTAACAGAAGTATAAAAATAGTTTTAAATGTAAAACATGGGCATAAATCTAAATAATTCTCATTTGATTTTCTGGGTCACGGAGGCATAGTTAGCAGGAATATCAAGTACATGTTTCTGGCTGTAAATATCCACTTTTATTCCTTTTATAGATTCTATCCTTATCCTTCCATTTAGGGTCAGCTTTATCTGCTGGTGACAGACCAGGGTTTTCTTACAGAAGAGAAAGTTGTCTGGGAAAGTTTACACAATGTAGATGGTGATGGAAATTTCTGTGACTCGGAATTCCACCTAAGGCCTCCATCAGATCCAGAAACTGTATATAGAGGGCAGCAGGATCAAATTGATCAGGTAAATCTATTGCATTTTTCCAGCTGTTTGTAGGGTGGGATTTTCCAAAGTGTTCCTACTGAAGTCAGTGGAAGTTCTACAACTGACTGTAGAAAGAAGGCTGAGAGTGATTGTTTTTGAAAATTCCTCTCTAGCAAAAGTGAACCCATTTTCCAGAGATTCTGCTACACCCCTTCATGTGGGTATTTTGTAGCATGTTCTGTTCATGTACCAGAAGTCAGATTTGACATGTTAAGGAATTTATTAATTGTATATAAAAAACATAAAAAATGATACTCTGGAATTTTCTCTTCAAATGCTTGTCCATTTGCATGTTCCACTCATGGTGTGCATATGCCTCAAAAGCTCAGGACTGAAGACTTTTTGGCCAGTAGTATGCATACAGTGCACATGCACTATGCCAGTCCTCATGATTTGCAGTGAGGGCATATAAGGGAGAAGCTCATCAGCAGCCATTCAGTTCTTCTCACATGCCTTTCAGCTTTGAAACGGAGCCCTGATTGTGTGAGATTCCCATATCAGACATCTGTAAACCAGCTTTGTGGAAATCAATACACACTATAATAAGGCACCATACCCTAATTGAGTCTTCTAGATCTGGTGCTGTATTTGGTAAAGTGATTCTTCACTCATTGTTTAACCACTCTGAACTCCCATCTCCTTAACCCAATTGCTACTTGGGTGTCACCATCAGTGGAACATGTATATGAACGAACACCTTCTTTTTGTTTGTTTGTTTGTTTGTTTTTTTTGAGTAAGTCACTTATTACGTACAGTAAATGGAGTTCTTTGAGATGTATAGTCCATCTGCACATTCCACAACCCATCCTTCTAACCCTCTGCCTCAGAGTTGTCTTTGGGGATTTTGTGGGGAGAAGGAACCAAATGGAAGCTGATGTATTTTGCCCTTAAAAGACCTCACTGCAGAGCACAAAGACAAGGAGGGCGTCTGAATAGTGTCTGTCAAAAAGTCTCAGATCTTAAACTCTATAGGTGTGTACACCCTATCCGTGGAATGTGCCTGTGGTCAGGACATCTCAAAGAACTCCAGTTACTATACATAATAACTTACCAATACTAATAAATTATTCTTAGCTGATTAGTAAAACCTTATTAGCTTATGTTTGCTCATGAATTACAGTATCTAGCCAACTTCATATTTCTTCTCTAAGGACTCAAATTCTGCATGCAGTTGGTAATTTATCTTAAAAACGTGGATTATCCTGTCTGTAAGGGTTCAAAAATTTGAGTAGCACAGTATGTAATTATGTTTTGATATACATTATTTCAGATATCAGTGTCATCACTAAACTTTGCCTTCTGATGTCAATTCTGCAGAATGGAATACAAAAGCATACTAGTGCTCATAGATTCCTGTCTTTTGTTTGTATCCTATTGTATTACCTTCTAGAGGCCCCATCTAAGAGGACCCATTGTGATAGACAGTATAGAAACATAGCAACAGACAGTCCCAGCCTCAAAGCATTTACAGTCTACATAGACAAACCAATTAACGAATTCTTAGTGTATTCAAGAAGCATTTTTACATATTTTAAAAAGCTTACGTGTAGGCAGATGCATTTAATAAATTTAAGCACTTCAGACAAAATCTAAGATTTAAGATGTTTCATCTCCCCCAATGTAATATTTCCCAATATATGTGTCAGTTTTGATCATTATAACAATTTTTGATAATATAAATCAAGACTTAATATTATTCCCTGCAAATACATGAGTTAAATTTAGAAAAATTATAAAGCCTGCCATCTGTGATACTGCCTAGTCAGAGCAGACTAGCCCAAACAGATGACTGTAACTGAGCTGATTATCTGAAAATAATGCTAGCAGATTTAATTTTTTTAGGACCTGCTGAAGTAATATAAAATATAAAACCATGGTATATCAAAATTAAATTTTAAAAAATTGGCACATCAGTTTTTCTGCTAGGGTGAAGTTTTACTACATTGTAGGGAAAATAAGCTTGAGAACAAATTTGGAATAATGGTACTATACTGGTGTTTGTTTGAATCAAAGATTTTTGTGCAACCCCAAAAACTTAACGGGTTGGATTCTCCACTGTGATTTTATGACTCAAAGCAATCAAAGCCAGCAGTGCTGGCTGCTTCAAGATTCTCCTTGTGTAAGAGAAATCCCCAAGTGGAGTATAGCTTGTATAGCGGCTGGCAAGCTCCCATCGCAAGGGGCATTTCTGAGGAAAAGGGAGATGGCTGGGGCATCTTCACCCCCTCAAAATCCCTGGTTGATGCTGTGGACAACTGAACAGATTTTGTACTGGAGATAGTCCATTCCTCTGCAGTTTCCTGAGGCCTATCATCCTCTCCCCAAGGACAGATAGTACCTGAATTCTGTTTTCCTTATGTCAACAACACAGAGTTTCAGCTAATGCTCCTTGAAGCAGCATTTACCAATGTTACTCTGTGCAGTGGAAGGGGAAATGTGCTGCATAAAATAGCTGATTCCTGCCTCTGCACCTCTTTGGCTTCACATGAAACTGAGTTTCCTGTGGTTCTCTGAGGAGAAAGACTTGAGTATATAATAGTTGCGTTAGGGAAGAGAAAGATGTTCTTCTTCGAGTGTTGTCCCTGTGAGTGCTCCACTTCAGGTGTCGGCTTGCCTGGCGCCGTTGATCGGAGACTCCAGCAGCAGTGTCTGTGTGGGCTGCGTGTGCATCGTTGGCATCTCACGTCGCTGAGAGCAAGCCAACCATTGCTCGGGCTAACCCCCTCAGTTCCTTCTCAACTGCCCTTGGCCTGAGATGGACCTCCACAGCACTCCTCTCATCTACATTAAAAATAAAGAAAAAAGACCACTTAGATATACTTTTAGTCACAGTTTTAGTCAGAGTTGTTAGTTAGTTGTTATAGTAAGATAGAATTAAAAAAAAAATTCAACCCATTTTTTCTTCTTCTTCAAATTACCTCTTGTTTTCATTAATATGCCTGGTTCACCAGGCAGGGACGCTATCGTATCTCTGACGGCCACTCTTTATGTGTAAAATGTTTGGGGGAGAGCCATGTGGCTGCAAAATGCCACCACTGCTCCAAAATGAAAGCGCATACCTGATGCGACAGAGAGCAAAGACTAAAAGTCCTTTTGCTGGAGAAGTCTCTACAACCACTCTCTGAGACAGAAAATACAGGAAAGGACAAGAGATTGGGCTCTCAGTCCTCCAAAACCAAAAGAATAAGAGCCTCAGATTCACCTAATGGAGACTTGCAAAAGTCAAAGCAAGCTCCCAACTAATCCTTGGCTCTGGCGCCATCAACATCAAGAGGCGTCTCCAACGCCCTGTCTGCACCTAAGAAAACGGTGCTGAGCTGAAAACTGGCACCAACCCCAGTGTCATCCACGCTGATTAAAATGGTACCTGCATGCCCGGCACCACCCTCGGTACCGTCACTGGCAGTGACGCCAATCAAAACACTAGTCAGAACTCCGGTACCGACTTGTCCCAACACATCTGACCCGGTATCAAGCAAGATGGCACCGACCAAACAGCTGCAGCACTGCAAAAAAGCTGACATCCTCGCGCTCACCACTATATGGCACGGACATATCGTCATCTACACACTGCTCTTGGTTTCCCACACTGACTCTACTCCCCAGTGACGACGAACAATATTCTCAAGCTGCCTTTTGTCCTTCTTATTCCTTTCTGGACAGAGCAGCTTCTATCGCCTCCATAAGATCACTAGCACATATGGAGAAGACCATGAAAGAATGGATACAGCAATTGAAAATCCTGACAGAGAGGTCAGTATGCAACCATTC
This sequence comes from Pelusios castaneus, assembly GCA_007922175.1. Lineage (NCBI taxonomy): Eukaryota > Metazoa > Chordata > Testudines > Pelomedusidae > Pelusios > Pelusios castaneus. Next base: position 11,443,536 of record ML685765.1, on the reverse strand, counting down.
CTCCAGGAAGAATGCTTCAAACAACAGCCTTCATGAACCCAGACCTTCCACATCGGGCACAACACAACAACCACCATCCTCGCCAATCCCAACAGAGGATCGAAACCATATTTCTGAAGGTGAGGTAGTGGAAGAGACCTCCCCCATACACAATTCCTCATCATCTCCTGATGAAGCCATTATGTCTGCACCACGAACTACAGCTGACAACTTCAAACAATTTCAGGCATTGTTCAAGAGAGTAGCAATCTCCCAAGACATACCCCTCCAGAAGGTACAAGAGTCTCAACGTAAATTACTCTGTATACTCCACACATCAACAAACACAAAAATTGCACTACCAATAAATGATGCCATACTGGAACCTGCTGATGTCATCTGGCAAACCCCAGCCTCAATACCACCCACCTGTAAAAGAGCCGATAAAAAATACTATATACTGGCTAAAGGCATGGACTTCCTTTTCACCCACCCACCACCCAATTCATTGGTGGTAGATGCCGTGCACCACAAAACCAAACAAAACTCTCAAAGATCCACCCATACATACAAGAACAACAAACAAATGGATCTTTTAGGCCACAAGGTCTACTCTTCAATGACTCTGCAATTCAGAGTAGCCAATTATCATGCGCTACTAGCTAAATATGACCATAACTATGAAAAAAATCAAAGAATTGAGAAAGTACCTACCTGAGGACAAACAGCAACAACTAAAGTCCATGGTGGATTAAGGACAACTCATTGCCCATACGTTGCTGCAGGCTGCTCTTGATGTTGCTGATACCACGGCTAGAATCACAGCGACAGCACTCACCGTGCGCCAGGCTTTTTGGCTCCAATCCTCAGGGATCCCAAAAGACCTACAAACAAAGGTGGAAGATTTGTCATTTGAAAAGGACAAATTATTCTCAAAGAAGACTGATGAGACATTACATTCTATGAAGGACTCTAAGGCGACTCTCAGAACCCTGGGCATATACACTCCATCCTCCAAGAGATGTAGATTCCAACCCTACCACAGGAGAGAATAGCAACCTCCTAGACAACAAAGATCCTACGATTCATACAGGCAGAGACAGCAACAACGAACACAAAGTAGGAGACAACCTTCCAATAAACCAACCTCGTCTCAGCCACCTTAATCCAAACAAGCCTTTTGAAGGCCAGATCGAGGGTCTGAAAACTCTCTCAATTGCAGGAACAGTAACAAAACTTTTTGGACACTGTCTACGCCCCTTTTTCAACCTATAGGCAGGGGTTACATCTGGCAAATGGGCCCTAGAAATCATCAGCAAGGGCTACTCCATACCTTTCACATCTATCCCATCCCCATCCCTCTTCAGGAATGAGTCTCACGAACAACTTCTCCAACAGGAGGTTATACACCTCCTAGAAATAGGAGCCATAGAAAGGATCCCACCCCTATTCCATCACAGGGGCTTCTACTCCAACTATTTCCTTACACAGAAGAAAAACGGAGGATGGAGACAAATATTGGATCTCAGAGCTTTAAATAAATATGTATATGTTCAAAAGTTCAAAATTGTTATATTACTGACGATCATTCCTGCACTACATCGGGGGACTGGGTTTCAGTCCTCGACCTGAAAGACTCCTACTTTCACATTACTATCTACCCAGCCCATTGAAGATTTCCTTCGCTTTATGCTGGGTACAGAACGTTTCCAATATATAGTTTTACCATTCGGCCTCGCCACAGCTCCTCAAGTATTCTCCAAAATACTTGCCGTGGTTGCAGCTCATTTACAACACTCAAGCATCACAATATTTCCCTACTTAGAAGACTATGTCCTACAGCACCTTGGATTTATGATAAATTTAGAAAAATCAACTATAGCTCCTTCACAAACCCTGGAGTTCATAGGGGCCCAGTTAGACTCCATAACTGCACGGGTGACCCTTCCAATCCAAAGATTCCAAACCATACAACAGGTTATAGAGGAAGTACAGATAAGCCCTTTCACAACAGCTCACAACTGCCTCAAACTACTGGGACACATGTCCGCCACTGTCCAACATGCAAGGTTGCACATGAGACCTCTCCAAAGCTGGTTAAGATATGTATACAAACCAGGGAGACACAAAATGAGCAAGAGGATCATCCCGCCACCTTCGGTCAAGGATTCCCTCCTCTGGCGGACAAATTCAAGCAACCTACTCACAGGTGTATCTTTTCAGAAAGTCACCCCAAATGTAGTCCATCACCATGGATGCATCTCTAAGAGAGTGGGGATGCATGCCTGTCGAGTCACACTGCCCAAGGACTATGGACAATAGATGGGACCCAGTTGCATATAAATCTTCTAGAGCTCAGAGCTGTTCCAAGAGCCTGCCATCACTTCCTCCCTCTAATATGAAACAAATCCATCCAAGTATTAAAGGACAACGTCTCTTGCATGTATTACATAAACAGGCAAGGAGGAGCCCGCTCTCAGTCACTATGTGCAGAGGCAACAAAGCTTTGGAAATGGTGCATCAATCACCACATGACCATAACTGCCTCTTACCTACCAGAACACTTGAACACAACTGCAGACCCCTTAAACAGAAAGTTCAACTCCAGTCACAAATGGGAGATCAACAAAAACGTATTGCACGTCTTCCGCAAATGGGGTACTCCATCCATAGACCTTTTTGCTTTCAGAGTGAATAAAAAATGGCCTCGGACCCCAGTCTCTAGGAGACACATTTTTAATCAGTTGTCAATCACACCTACTATATGCATTTCTGCCCATACCCCTGTTCCCAAGACTGATAAACAAAATCCAACAGGACCTAGCCACAGACATCCTCATAGCTCCAGCCTGGGCAAGACAACTGTGGTACTCAACACTCCTGAAAATGTCTGTCTCTCCACCCTGGAGACTCCCCACGGAAAATATTCTTTTATCACAGAACAACAGCAGGATCTCTCACCCCTAGATCGACAGACTGCACCTGACAGCCTGGAACCTACATGGTTCCAATCACTAGAGACCTCGTGCTCAGATCAGGTTAAAAAATGTACTTTTTAATAGTAGAAAATTAGACACCTGAAAATCGTACCTATATAAATGGAAAAGATTCTCTAATTGGACCCCATTCAAAAATATAAACCTGCTCACAGCTCCACTACATTTCATTCTTGATTACCTGCTACACTTGAAATCAAAAGGCCTCTCACTCAGTTCCATCAAAGTCCATCTAGTTGCTATCAGCACGTTCCACCAAAACAAGGAGATATCTCCAATTTTTTCACACCTGACCACCAAGCACTTCTTAACTAGCCTTCAAAATCTATACCCAGAAGTCAGAGAGCCCATACCACCATGGGACCTACCTGTGGTCCTGAGAGCGCTCACAAAGACCCCGTTTGAATCATTAGCCACCTGTTCTCTACTCCACCTTTTCATGAAGGTGGCCTTCATGGTCGTCATAACATCTGCAAGAAGAGTTAGCAAGCGCCGAGCCTTCATGGCTGACCCCCCCCCCCCCTTATACAATCTTACACGAACATACGTAACTGTGGGATCCCACCCTAAATTTCTCCCGAAAATACCTTCTGAATTTCACATCAGTCAAACAATATACTTACCCACCTTCTGTCCAAAACCTCACAAAGACCACAGTGAGGCAGCCAGGCACACACTTGATGTCCGCAGAGCACTTCTTTTTTACCTAAACAGGACAAAGGAGTTCTGTAAATCATCAAGACTTTTCCTGTCTATAATGGAATAGTCTAAGGGAAAATTAATTTAATCCCAAAGACTATGAAAATGGATTTCAGGATGTATTTACCTGTGTTACGAGAAAGCTGGCGTAATTCCACCACACCGAATTAAGGCTCACTCTACCACTCTGTCATCTTCTGTTGCCTTCCTGAACAATGTACTCATTTCAGAAATATGCAGGGCAGCCACATGGTCCTCTGAGCATAGATTCCTAAAACACTATGCTATTACAGACATGCCTCATACAAGCACTAGATTCGGATCTTCAGTACTATCCACAATTAATGGGCATACTCCGAAGTCCCACCAACCTTAGTTGGTAACTGCTAATCACTTACCTAAAGTGGAGCACTCACAGGGACAACACTCGAAGAAGAAAGGAAGGTTGCTCACCTTGCTGCAGTAGCCAACGTTCTTCAAGATGTGTGTCCCTGTGACTGCTCCACTACACCCCCCTCCCCTTCGGAGATGGTGCTCTCTGTGGTGGAGAAGGAACTGAGGGGGTTAGCAGCGCAAGCAGTGGTTGGCTCGCTCTTGGCAATGCGAGATGCCAACCGTGCACGCGCAGCCCACACAGACACTGCTGCTGGAGTCTCTGATCAACGGCACTGGACAAGCCAACACCTGAACTGGAGCAGTCACAGGGACACACATCTCGAAGAACGTTGGTTACCGCACCAAGGTGAGCGACCTTCCTTTGCCGCCCTTGTTCTTCTTGCCTGTGTGCATGGTTTTTCTAAGGGATTTCTGCAGTTTTGCTTGCTTCTGCTCCTAGTCTAAAGTGACTGTGTCAAGCAATTATTCTTGAATGATATATTGCAACAAGAATATTTCTGAAGGTGTAAAATCACTAGTTCACATAACTTGAGTACTTTGTCAATGTGGAACTTCATTCTCTTACATGTATTCAAAATATAAGTGAGTATTAACATCACTGAGTAATAATGGCCCTCTGATAGATTTTCAAAGTGATCCATTGCCCACAAAGACAGGATGAAGATTTTTGGTGGACAATAGCTTTCTCGTAGTTAATTAGGGAAGTGTAGAACCTTTATATTATCAGAGGTGATAATATAATGAATTTTTAAAAGCAAGCCTGTATATCAACACTAGTTTTATGTGTGTGTTTACCTATGGATAAATTTTTTTAAAAATTGTTGTAGATACACTGAAGTATAGAGTAAAATCAGAGGACGTATTTGTATACAGGTGTTTCTGTCACAACTCCTTCCTTGATCAGACTTCTTATGGATGCTTTCACCAACACTTTTAAGTGGCCATTCTACCTAATAAATTATCCAGTAAGTGTAGATATTGAATCCTGGAGCTCTAATTTTTAGAGGCTTGTGACTTCTGTTATAACTTCAGCTCATCACGAAGAGTGTTTATTAATAATGAGTTTACTTCTTAGGACTATCTGATGGCATTGTCTCTACAACAAGAGCAGCAGAGCCAAGAGATCAATTGGGAGCAGATCCCAGAAGGAATCAGTGATCTAGAGCTGGCAAAGAAGCTGCAGGAAGAGGAAGACAGGAGAGCGTCTCAGTACTATCAGGAACAAGAACAAGCAGTTGCAGCTGCTGCTCAGGTCCAGGTAAGAATATCCTCCAAGATGAAGTTCATTTACTAGCTTTACTTACTTTTGGGGTCATGTCAGTAAAACAGATATTCTTACTGCTGTGTTTTTCCATCAGTGATAAGTGTCATTGAACATGAAAAGGTTATTGCTTGATTTTTCTTCCTAACACCTTCCTTTACCTCAGATTTTATTTACTCATATTGCTTCAGTGCCAGTTGCAGACAACAGTACGCTATGTGTTGCTACCACTTGCTCCAGAGGTGTAACACCAATGCCACTCACACTCCAATGAGTGAATTATGAAGATTGCACAACCAACTTTAGGAAAAATCTTGTTATTGCTGGAATATGCATGATTCTGTATCAATTTCAGTCAGTGTCGTGCTAAATTAAACCATGTTGCTAATGGCCTAGGCTTCTAAATTAAGGTTTCGCTAAGGGATGCTGATAAAAGTTATGAAAAGGACGTAGTGCCATGCAGTTTTTCAGCAATTTTTAGTAAAGAGGAGAAAGTTGATCAAGATTTTTTTTTATTAAGACAATATTATAGAAAGCTGAAACAGGTATCTTTTGGATTTTGATCTCATTAGCGTGCAGAGTTGGGTATTCATTATTCAGTTATTAGTAAGTACAGCAAAACTCATTTTTAATATTTTATTCCTCTCGAACATCATGGTTAGAAATATTGAATGCAGTTCTGCTTATCTTGTCTCTCTGTCCCTAAAGAATCCCATCTTCAATTTTGCATGGTTATTTTATAGTATACACACCTAATTGTATCTGACTTCTGATACTAAACCAACTAAAAACCCATTTTACCCTAACCTACCCAACCTACATTTAACCAATATGTTCTGTTTATTCCTTATTATTCTTTGTTACTTTACTTTCCAAGTCATCCAGAGATAAGGTAGGAAATGCAAAATTTACCTCTATGGATGAATGAATCGTAAAAGCTGAAAAAATATCTGGCTCAAATTTATTCATTAGATTACAGAACTGATAAAGAGGATAGAAAACTCAAAATAGACTGAAGCCATCTCATAAAAAAAAAAAGTAGCATGCATAAGGGAGACTATATTCCAATATAAATCATTTTGATGGGTTTTTTTTGTTAATTAAACAATCATAGCCTGCTGCAATAGATGCTTTGCATTTGGTGTTAAAAATTTAAAAAAAAATAAAAAAGACTAATCCTCTACTTTTATCCTGTTCATTTAGTCCACTGTTGTTATGGAGTTCTTCAGAGCAGATATCCTTCATGTAGTATCTGTTAAATAATATCCAACTATGCTACTTCCCCACAAACCACATTATAGGCGTTTGTGTTCTTGCATTATATATTATAATATCTTTGATAATTGCTTTAATTCTGTTCTTAATTGTATATCAAAATATCAAATTAGCAGTAGATGACGATAGACTTTTCTGTCCAGGCCCTCCTGAAGCTGAATTGCTCTTAACAGATTCTAAGATCACTTTAAAAAACAAAAAAGACACATTTTTAGTTGTGAATATCTTCAAAAATTGAAAGTAAAATATCACAGTGGTGTCAGACTGAGTCTGCAGAGAGAAAGGAACAATAATCCAAAAGTGTGACCTGCACCCATTAATCTAAACAGGATGTTTGTTAACACTGAAGCACAATTATGACAACATAACACTTTCACTGCTCATTATTTTAGCAGAAACATCCAACTACTAAGTTTATCTCCCAGTGTTGGATGCAGCTGCAGCTATTTGGGCAGGATGTGAAGGAACTAGCCAGCTGCATTATAGAGTTGCTGGAGTGCATAAGGAGGAATTCATGTGCCTGCTCTCTCCAATGTAAAATCACCTCTCCCTCCACCCTTACTGGCCCAATAGGGCCTCAGGTAGCAAAAGCATCCACTGCTTCTTGATTACCAAAAGCTAAAACTATCTCCTGCGGCTTTCTTGGTGTCAGAAGTCCCATCTTTTTGAAACATAATAGTCAAAATGCAGCAGTTTCTCTCTGCAGCTTTGAAAATGTAGTTTATTATTTTAAAAAAGAAAATGGAAAAATCTGCAGCATAGTGAAAATGGGAGGTATTATAAAATAAGTTTGATTTAATAGCAAAATAAATCAAACAACAGATATGGCACTGACTGACCTGGTCTGGAACAGGGGCATGATAAGGCGAGGGCTAAAGACTCGGAATTTTGCATATTTAGGAGCTTGGGACTTGGATTGTATTTCAGTTGGGCTGTCCAGGTGTATCCATCTTTCTTGCCAAACATTAAATAATTTTGTATATTAGTTTTAGCAGACCTCAGAGTGAAAACACTGCACCTGATTGCTGTGGTTTGCATAATTAATGAATGTTAAAGCGAGTCAGCAAGTTTCATTTCCCATTAATTACTCTTCCCAGCCATATGAATTTTAGACAATAATGTTGATTCAGAAACTAACTTTAGAATTTAGAATAATTTTTCTCTTTGCATTTTTTTGATTTTTAAAGTCTTTCTTCCAGCAGGTACAAGGAGCTGTTTCTCCAGCAAGTGGGAAACACTCTGGAAGTAATGAACGCAAACGAAAAGAACCTCGGGAGAGAGAGAAAGAGAAAGAGAAAGAAAAGAATAGTTGTGTTATTTTGTAACCGGGGATGGATTTTTCCTGGAGTCAAGTGCATGTCCTCAAACAAAAACAAGGAATAAAAGGAAGACAAACCCGTTACATGCCGCCTGTGCCTGATTACCCCATGGATTTATTCACGTTCAAGGAGTGGATGGGTGACTACTTTGTTACAATCATACAGACTTTCTTCAAAGTCATACAGTGTGTGCTGTGTGAGATGAAATTCCATTGCAGTTGGATGCGACTGTGCTTTGAGTCAGTCATGAGAAAAGATTGCACCTTGTAGCTAAACACACAAATCACTGCAAGTTTTGTGTCATAGTGACATGCATTATTTACAATATCAGTTAGTAAGCTATTTCATCTTCTGCTCTAAACAAAGAAAGGAGGTAATTGGTTTCGCCAGGTTTCTTCCTGAAATCTTTACATCAGCACAACAGAATCCTGTATTACTTTTCATGGTCTGAAAATATAACTTAGACTGGGTATTCGTAGCTCTAGAACCCAGTGAGTGTCTGGGCATACTGCCTGCATAACGCACCCAGGTTCCTTTTGTTCAAGAGCTGGTGACCTATGTGAGTACTGGGCTAGTCCTACCACTGGACCACCTTGACCTTAGCACCGTGCATCTGTTATTTGTTAAACGTCATATTGAAAAGTGTGCATCATGGAAAAATGGGGTGTCGATTGATAAGCAAGATAAAGATTTATTGTTGCTTTTCTTGCAGTTAAAAACTGGGTATCACAACTCAGATCTTATCAGGGTCAGACACAAATAATGTGCTAGATTCTTTTTCTTTGTTTATTATCTTCTGTTGTAGGTAAACTGGACCAGAGAAGTTATTTATTGACCGCTCCATACAACAGGTAAATGATGGTAGGAAACAGAAGTCTCTAATAATGCTTGTCCTGCATAGGAATGCAGAATTAAAACAACTAATTTAATATCTGCCTTCGTCCAGAAGTACCTTGAACCTTAACATGACTTTAGTGTGTCCTCTTGCATATTTAAGCTAGTGTACTCTGTACAAATATTTTTTAAAGCCATGTATCAGTAAAAGCACATTTGCAGGGTGAGAGAATGGTTAAGCTGGTCTCTCAAATTGCTTGGCAAGGCACTCAGAGTAGTATCACTTTGTTTTTTTAAATCACTAGTTTAGAGTTCCGGGAAACTTCTGTAGAAATAACCAGATTTTCTAATTTATGGGAACCAAATAAACATGGTACAGCTTGTATTTATAGATTACAGAAACAAAATATTTGTTGAATTTTATTATGAGGGTACTACAAATCCTCTTTCATTCAGTACAGAAAGTCAATAATTACCTTGTTGCTGATTTTTTATAAAGTTTTTATTTAGCAATTTGTAGACACTTTTGAAAAAAAAAGCTGCTTCTGCTGGAAAAAAGTTCTGATTCACATTCTAAGGCCTGGTAAGTGCATTAATATGTATGAGTCTAGAATAGTTTAAAGCATCCAATTGGAGTATGATATTCATATTTTTGATGTATAGTTTGGAGGGTGTCCATGGATCTCAAAATTCAGAGTTAAAGAAATGCTATAAAGTTGTTTAAAATAGAATTGTCACTATAATCTGAACCAGTCATTGCACAAGTCTGTTACATGTTTTAATAAACAATCAGGTTGATAAAGTAGAAATAGTTTTTGCAATAACTGAAGGGCCAGTCTGGATCATGCTGTTTCTTTCTTCCTCAGCTTTTTTCCTTCTATCCATTTGTTACATTTTTGTTACTATTTCCTTTCTATAATACTGAACTGATAAATGATTCAAGGGGGTCTGTCTTGCAGATACAAATCTTAGTTTTTGTTTTTTATTTCTTGGTAATTATATAGAAAGGTCATATACAGAGAAGTCACTAATATTTATTCAAATGCTAAAATAATGTTGTTCTATGTCAAATCAAACAATTGACCTAATTCCTTTTCTGAAGCAATCCATTTCTTCATACAAATTTATACTAATATAAATGAGGAATACAAACCTAATGGATGGCTTTACACGGACCAGAAAATATTAACATTGTATTAGTTACAAAAACATTTAACCAAATATTTTTAAAAGCAGTCTCTGTTATTGATGAGGTATTTCCAGAATCATATATTTACATTTAATACTCTTGAAAAATAAATGTCAAGTTAAACTTTTGTTACCTAATTATTTCCAGTGACAATACTGCCATTTTACATGCACTTTTAAGATGAATTAACTTAAATTGTTGTTGCTACTATCAAGGACATCTTTTTGTAAAATAAAGTAAATCACTAAAAATAATTCAGTGCACTTGCTAGTATCAGAAAAGTCCTATGTAGTATTCTCACTTCATGTCTTACTGATATCCCTGAAACATAATTTGATATACTTATGGTAATATTGGTATATTCAGTTATAGAGGAAGAAAACAAATTAAATGTCAATGCTTGTTGTAAAAATCTCAAACTTTACAGAGAATGCAGTTTCTCCTTCAATAAAGGAGTTACCAGTTTCAGAAATAGCGTGGCTTGATATTTATATTATTCAAACAATAATTGTCAATTTGTTCTTTTTAAAAGGGTCTCTACCTGATTAAGATTTTGAGAAGGGAATATTGAGGCTTTTACTCTTACTCCTAGGACACTGGTTTGCATCTAGCCTGACTTGATAGTTAGAGCACAATGTGGATACCAAATGTTTATCCACATTTGATCTGCAAAAATGGTTTGTGGATATAAAGCAGATATCTGCTAATTTTCAGAGCTCTACCAATAGTGACCAAAATCATAATTGTATAAACTGATACTCGATATGAAATGAGATTGGTAATCTTAATTAACTTTCTGAGGGATTGGTGTTCATATCGCCAAAACTGCCATGACAGTTGGCATCTGTTGAGCATCTAAAGAATCCAAAGCTTGCATGGTCATTGAGACAGAACTACTCTCACTTGTAACGGTGGTCCCTAGAAATCAATATTGGGGAATATCTGAGGGGCACAATATGAAGATTAATATTTCTAACTCTGGTACTGTATTTGTTCTGTTCTTCAGTGCATTAATCGTGCACCTTTCTACAGCACGAGGCTTATTTTTTAAGTGTTGGAATGTTTGGTTATTTTTACTCTGTTCCATCTATGGCGTCTTTTTGGTCCAAGATGTACTCTCTAGCTATCTCCACATGATATACAAAGTTGGATAGAGAGCTGTCTAAGGAAAATATATTGGGAGTTGCATAGAAACCAGTTCTCTGTTAAATATGATCCTCATTTACATGGACTCCTATTGGAATATACAGTGTTTTAGGAGACAACAGAATATAAATGTAGGCAGAGGAACTTTTTTGCTCTGACAGGATACAAAAGCTAAAATTATTCTTAATTCACCACTTATGCACTGCTACAGCAGAAAATGGTTTTATATGAGGCACACATATATGCAAAAAGCTATTGTATTTTTCTTAACTGTAACTAAACATTTTTATGTGGAATCTGATAAAGATCCATTAAAACCAAGGAAATACAAATGAAGGCTGTAACTGTACATCCTTCTGAGGACTTCACTAACTTTTATGAAATTGTTGTTGTTATGCTAGAATAATATATTATAGAAATACATATTTTAAATGCTTTTTTTTTTTTTTTTTTGGTAATCTGACTTCTATTAGATATTTCACTCCTCATAAAATTGAGACAGGTGATAATTCTAAACTGTTGTCATATTAATACAGAAGTATGATTAAAAAGTCCTGCACTTAAATCTCCTTTACAGATCCCTGCTTTTGACTCACAAGACACAAATGAGTTTGAAGTGGATTATATATACTTGTGCATGAGTTTACACTGGGATCAGCAACCCACATTTCCATTCCTTGTTTGAAATTTGTCAGACTATTCTGGCTTCTTAAGTTCATGCCATAATTGTTGCACTGTTGTACTGGGTTGCTTTTGAATAATCATATTTATATTGATAAAGTTCTTGAAAAATGACTCCCTTATGTAATACAAAGCAATTCATCTTCTGAAGTTAAATCACATGTTATTCAGCACAAACACAAGTGTGATCAATCCTCCTTTAAACCCTGACTTTTTTCCTTCTATTGCTGTGTGTATATACAAAGTGCAGGCATGCCTTTGTGCAGTTCAGTGTCCCAATAAATACTGTGCTGGTGATCTTTCCCACAGATAGTATTTTTGGGGAGAAAAGCATCAAATCAAGCATTAGTTTGATTGTCCTGAGACAGTGTGTTACTCCTTTCTAGCTATGAGAACAAGCTATTTGCAACAAGAAAGGCTTATGGCATCAGTTTAGACTGCATGGCCAATTTTGGTTTATGGTATTGGATGCATTGGATTGTGATGGGCACCAATATAAGAATCTTGATAAATTCTGAACCACCAGTAAGAGAAAATAGGTATGTTTTAAAGGAGAAGTTTCCAGAATTTCCTTCTTAACCTGCAACAATTTAACAGTAGTCCACACCCCCTCCTTTTTGGGGGGGAGGGCCACCTTTTGGGAGAGATTTGTGTGAATGATCACATTGAATGACATCCTTTCCCACTTACCCAAATCTGGCTGTGTAATACTCTACCTGACTGAAGCCACTTTATGTAGTGTAAGCCCTTCTTGTTGAAAGCTTTTTCTTCTAGCTCACCAGGAGAAATAGTGTCCTTAGTCTCAATTGTCAGCTGCTACAAGCACATGCTCTGAGTGGTGGGGAGGGGCCTCCTGATTGGTTGTCCAGGCCCTGTCTAGAAGGCTGTTCTTAGTTTATGCAGCTGGAATGTTCTCCCAAGAGTTAGTCTCTCTAAGTCAGCTGGAGCATCCCCTCCTTTCCCAAGCAATGTGTGTGATATGTCCACTTGACAGAAAGGGAACAACTGATTACTGGCATTACACCATCTCATTTTGTGCAACTTTTGTCCCCTCTTTCTCTCTTGTAATACTTTTGGGGCTCATTCTGTAGCAGGATGGATTGATTTAAATCAAGGCGATTTAAATTACCAAGAGAAAATCATTGCTTTAAATCAAGTTTCCCACTAAGACTTCTTCACATATTTCTTAAAGAATGTTAATTTACAGCTCAGTACAGCATTTTACAACATCTACGAGGGTATACTTCAGGTAACTTTATAGATCACTTGATTTTTATTAATTTAGGAAATAGTACATAATACTCTTTATCTGTGTCATTTTATTCATTTAGGAAACAGTACGCAATACTCATTACCCGTGTCAAGCTGCAGATGCAGCAGCAGTACATTAAGAATGGTAAGAACTAAATCATATACACAAACATAATAGCATTTGTATTTTATTAGACTAATTCTTATGTTACATAAATGTTTCACATTTGCAACTGCAGCAGTCTCCTGAGTTGCCAGCTGACTTAATTTTTTTTTTAATTTTCAAATTTCATTAACACTAACAGACAAGTCATCACAACATTAAACGTACACTGTCCTTAAAACAGTCCACTCAACTGTTCCTTTCAACTCTGCTTCCATCCTTTCTTATATATTGCCTCTGTCTTTGAGCCTTGGACAGTCCACTCCAATGTTCTTATCTACTCTGCTTCATCTTTGCTGTGTATTGGGGCTCTGTCTTTAAGACAGTGTCTTAACTATCTCCTCTGTCTTGCTTGGCCCAGCTCCACCACCACATAAGCACAGAACAACAATCCTATCCAGCTTGTGTCTTCCTTTGCACATGTGCCTTCAGTGTGCTGAGGAACAGAAACTGAAAGCCCACAACTTTCCAGAAGCAAGAGCTGGTGGTTAGGCTGGACAAACTAGAGTCATTGATTCATAAACGTAGGGTTTAGTATGTTTGTGATGAGATTTAATTGTGTTATTTTTGTGTTATTTTTTTTAAATAGTATTTTATTGATTTTTAAAAGATCCAATTTAAATAAAAATCCAATTTTCTTTTTCAATTTAAAAAAAAATTTTTTTTATGCAGCCTGTAGTTGCTAGAAAGAGGTCGCCAAACTGGTAAAACTTGCAACAAAAAATATTTTTTTCTTTGTAATGAAACCTTTCATGGGCCTGTATCTTATTATTGGCCTAACTTTTCCCTTCGAAGTCAGTGATAAAACTAATTGACTTCACAGAATTAAGATAATTGGGATGCGATTTTCAAATGTGCTCTGCAAACATTTTTAGTTTTGCTTTTTTAATATTTTTTTTAAAAGGTTCCTCGCTTTCAAAGCTTTTCAGTTTGAAAGAACTGATTAGTATTAAATGTTTCTGTTCAAGTCTTCTGTCTTGTTCCCTGGTATACCTAGGACGTGGCTGGAACTGTCAATAAAAGAAATGCTGGACAGTATCTAACAGTCCCTGAAAATTGTGAACAACAGCTATTTTTAAAGTTTTCTTTTGTTTCAGTAATTATGCACCGAAGGATGTGCCTTAAATCATTGAGCTCTCTCGCTATGTGCTTTTTGAGAACTCTGTCATAAAATGTGCTGCAACGGATCTCTACTTTGTACCCCATTGGGCTAAATGCTCACGTGTGGCTGGTCATGAGTTAATTTAATCTCTTCTTTGAAAAGTTGCTTCTAAACTTTCTTTTGTGGTCCAGGAGTGTGGATCTCTGGAGATGACAAAGCTGCACTGATGATGCATGTAACCTAGTTTTATTCTATATTGACCAGTTTTCAAACAAGTAATTTTAGCACATTTATTTTCTTTAAAAATAAAAATGGCTAAATATGCCTTAGAGACTAAAAGATACACATTTAATTATAGTTCAAGCAAAGTATCTGATAAATATTAACCTTTACTCATAAGCATTATATACACTAACAGCATAAAAACAGTTTTAGAACTATTACTAAACAGAGACTAAGGATTCTAGACTCATCAGCTGTGGTACTTTTTAAAACTCTGAACTATAACGTTATGGAAAAACTGGAAAGCGTAAAAATATTACCACAAACATCATTATGTAATATACCACTTTAATGTTTTTCCTTTCCAGATAAAAGAAAAAAGGAGGAAGAGGGAAAAATAGCTAGAGGAGAGAAAAAAAAAATAATGATCTTATCCTTTGTCCCTTAACAAAGAAAATGGGTGGGATTTTTCAAGTGCATTTAAGAGTTAAGCAACCATGTCCCATTAAAAATCAGTAAGATCTGGGTGCCTAGCTCCATTAGATTCTCTTGAAAAATTCCACCCTAGATGGAATAATGTACCTAAGATAGAAGTTAGATTTTTCTCTGAAAGACAGCTGTCTATTTTCTTCATAAAGTGTTTCAAAATGGAAGATTTTTTGTTTTTTAATTTAAGAATACTAGAAGGTTTCAGATTGACAGTATTCAGTGCTAAAATCTTTTCTAGCTACAGAACATGGGCAGCAAAAAAATTTTTTTAAAGATTTTTACAATGTTATATCTTCTTTCTCAAAATAAATTAGATTCTATTCCTTATTATAAAGAGTTTAAGTATTTTATTTCATTGTCTGGACCTAGCTTTGGAAACAATTGATCTTTATGCTTTCCAGTCTTTATCAGGGCTGACATCCTTAACATGTTGACAACTATTGAGCCTTTAGTCCAGGGATCTGCAACCTGCGGCCTCTTTGGCTGCCCCCTTGCGGCTCCAGGCTCCCCCCACTAGGAGGCTACACCATTGCGGCTCTCAAAACACTTGGTTATTGAAGAAATTTTTTTAAATGGCTTTTCTTATCGTTTGGGTTTGCCAACCTCTGCTTTAGTCAATGGGGATACTTGGGAATGTAGCAGATCAGGGTATATATTTGTATTCACCCTTCTAGTAAGGGTGCACAGAGGAAAAAAGGTGTCCAGTATTTTAGAGATAAATAGGATATAATTCTGAATTTTTGCAAGTGTTTAAAATATACTTATAGAGTTTCAGCAGTTTTCCTCTGACTTAACTGGTATTCTTTAGCAAATGAAGATGGTTTCTGTAATTTTTCTCATTAGCCTCTTTTAATTTCTTTTTCATTTCATATATCCTTGGCAGAATCCTCTACATGTCTGTAGTGGAGCCATGTTCAACCTACACTTCTTTCTTCTGGCCACTACCTTTTTTGGTTCAAGCTGTGTCTATAATTTCTATGCAGAGGATACACAAATGTACATTCTTTGTTTTGGTTATTTCTTCACTTTATCTTCTAGTATACCGAATTCTTATGTTCGTAATTGATAAGAAAAGTATCTTTAACTAAAATTCTCATTTTGACTCTCATTCATCCCTGCTGTTAAAAGTACAGTGTCTGACTTCATTCACAAATCTTCCCTCTTAGGCATACCAGATTTATTATTTGATTATAATAGCTTCCACTATTTTACTGTTCAAACACACAGGAAGATGTCGTCTCTTCTGTTTTAGAGCTTACAATCAAAGAATTACAACTTCATATGGTCAAAAAAATGTTAACAAATTTTATTACAGAATATTTGTTGCCTCTTCTCTTGATTTTAAATGAAAGTGGAGATTGCAAGACTGAAGGAGGGCATTATTCTGGTGCCTCAGTTTATTTGTACTTGGTATAGTGGCTCATCTCTTAACCCATATTCGTCAATGAAACAGCTCCTTTCTCAGAAATCTACATTGGTTGCAAATATATTTCTAAATGAAGTTTGGTGTTAATATAGAAACAAAGCTTTTCAGCTCCTTTTTTGATCTCTGATCTAGACATTAGTTTATTCTCTCATCTTCCACTTCCACAGTTGTGTATCAAGATCTATTTCAACCACTCCTATTTCCTGTATGTAATAAGCTGTGATATTGTTGACTGCGCTCGTTTCAGATGGTGCTACTGAGTTATGCTCAAGTTTCTATTTTATCGCTTTATTTAAAAATCTCTGTTTTGGAAGACTGGGAGTGTCTCAGCTCTGGTCAAACTCCCTGGCTCGACAGTCACCTAGCTGCTCTGTTTGGACCCCCACACTAGATGTGCATGTTTTTCAGCTCCTCTGGGCCTGGGTAGACTCAAAGGCACAGTCTCATCCCATCAGGGAGACATAACTGAAGCAAATACAGAGACTTTACAGAGAGATTTCTAAACCTATCACTCATTACTTTAGATAGCCCAAGAAAGACAAATCCATGTAAAATAAATCACCTGTATGCCATTCCTTGCCTCAGTTTCCTCACCACTTGAGTGTTCTTTGGGATTCAGTCAGTGTCTTTTTAGGGTTGCAGTTCCCGTCTCCTGACTTCATTCTTCCAGTAGTCTTCTCTTCCTTTGCTGGTTACTGAGAGAGCTTCTTTGAACAGACCTTGCCTTTTTGTATTTTGCATTCCTCTCTGCAAGGTGAGATCCTTGGTTTGCATGAGACCCCCATCAGATGATCCACTTCTTAGCTGTCAGCCTGCTTGGGAGAGCAGGGTTCCCTGGGTAAAGCCCCTCTTTGCCCAAGGGAGCTTCTAGTCGAATCATCAGGATTTAATGATACTCCTCCACACATGCTCATTAGTCCTCTACCCGGAACAAGAATTTTTCTTGACACCCATCTGTTTTGGCTCCAAATGAAGGCCACAAAGCCCAAACAGTTTTACAATCAAAATGGTCTTCACAAACCAGAATGAAGATTGTAGATTGATATAGATACATAACTTATTCTGATCCATCACAAGGGGTAATACTGATTAGAATTGAAATAGTTAAAAGGAAGAAGAAAAATAGTGCTCAAAATTGATATATAATCTTTTACCCACGTATACATCTGGGAAATGTTTGTAAGCTCACACTGTTGTGAGACAGAATTATTACAAAGCACATTTAGACGCTTGGATGCTGTCTGCAGCACTGTTCTTGTGAAATGCAAAATAATGCATAGAAAAGGGCCACTTACATGGGGGGGGGAATTATATTTGAATGAAAAGTAGATAAAATCAGCACAGGTTTGACAAATATTGACATTTGATTGTTTGCTTCTATTGCAATATATTTGTGCAAAATAGCAGCATGAACGTTTACATATTGTGTTTGACTAATACTTTACAGACAAGTGTTCTGCTTCATTACCTGAGTTGATGTTAGCTTTCCTAGTGAAAGTTAGCGATAGTTGTAAAACCACTGGAAGCATTTAATGAGTATAGGGAGAAATAGAAGGTATAGACTATAAAAACTCTTGAAGCCTCAGAAACATGCTCTTGTGTACTCTTTATTTTATGTTTCCCATTTTCTGACCACCAGAGGCTGGTGGTGCAGGGCAAAGTGTCCACTGGTTCCTGGAACTTGAAGTGTAGTTTTCTCATCTTTTGATTGGTTTTTAAATGTATTTTTCCTACTGAAGAATACCACAATCCACTAAATACAGCATTCCAATTCTTAATGCCAATTAGACTGGAGCAAAGCAAGGAATCTTTCATTGTACATTGATGTCAGTCTTGGAATTCAGTCAAAGGTTGCACAGCTAAGAACTAGCACGTCAGTGTTATGTATTTATATAGTCTCCAGTACTAATTGAGAATTTTAAAAAGTCTTGACGACTGGAAGAAGAAAAGCAGGACTCAGAATGTAGACCTTTGATTTACTTAAAATAATATTAGGCTGGATTTCAGATAAGCCTGAGAAGGCTAAGCACTGAAAACACCATTAATATTCTTTGAAAATCCCAGCCATAGTCTTGTAAAGTGGTTTAAAAATGTGAACAATGCTAAGGTATCTTTCTCTAAAAAATTTGAGTTTTAAAAACCTCACCCTGCTTCCACTATTAAACTACAATTAGTTTGATTTTATATTTCATTAAAAATTATTTGGTTTCAAATCAATCACCATTATATAATACCAAATTTGTTTATAATACGGAATGAAATGATTGAAAATATAGTACACGTCCTACCAAATTTCCTTACAAAGGCATTGCCTTTCCCCTGTTCGTTATTAAATTTTATTTTTTAGTCTTACTACGCTGATGTCTGAGCATCAGTTGTACTCCTGATTCAAGGAATAATATTTAACTACTAATAGAGAACAATTAGAGGGGGCATAAAATGATGTTTCAGATGTTTTTAGTTTACAAATTAGGTATTTATATAATATAGTTTGCAAAATCCTTTAGATCCAAATATTTAGCAGTTGGTCACATTTTTGGTGTAAACACTTCAATGGTGTGATTTTTAATTAATTTAAATCTTGATATATTTTTAAAAGGGACAAAAATTAGAAGAATTATGTAGTAGTCTTATTTACTATAGGAAAACCTGCTCTTGTATTTGTAAATGCTTGGTAGCATTCTGCATAAAAAGCTCTTAATGAGCAATGTAGATAGATGTAATGAATCAGTAAAATTACTAACCTATTTCTTTTCAGTTACATCAGACTCAGCACTCACACTAAAAAGTGCAATGTTATCAGATGGATATCGTATTTGATGTACTTAATTTACAGCACCACATTTTCCTTTCTGGGATACTTGGCCATGTGGGCAAAAATAACCTATCAGCCTATCAGAAATAAATTAGTGGCTATGTGTCTGAGAACGAGTTACATCAGAGGCAATTTTATTTTTGTTACAGCGTCTTCGTGCATCTCCAGATATATTAAAGTACGGTTACAGTACTGATAACTCTTGAATTGTTTGACTGGTCCATTTATTACAGGACTGCACATCAATGAAATGAGCTGGACTCAGCCTTAATACAATTTGTAGTTATTAAACAGTAAATACTTCACTTTTTTCAACACTAACATGTTGCTATTTTATCAAACTACTTCTGTCATTGCCCTGTGCTTTTGCCTTTATGTTGCCTGTGTTCTTGATCACTTTAATTTGTCAAATATCTGATAAAAATTAACAAATCAATTCTGTTCTTCCCCTTTGTATTATAGACTGCAACAGACTTCCGACACCATACCGATGTGTGATATCAATGGCTAAATAGCTGTAAACATCCCACCTGATTTCATTTTCAACATATCTTGTGAACTATTAGGTGCCAATTCTTAAGTAGAAAAGGTCAGCTTTTTAAAATACTGAGCTTTTTCTAACAGGGAGGACAACACTGTGCCCAGCTGTCCTACAGCCCAGTGCAGAACACCACCCCATATCCTCTGTAGTAGTTTAATATAAATGATGATGTATGTCAGACTTCCTGTCTTTCAGGTACAGCATCGCACTCACTGAAAGATAGGTTATATCATAATTTTCTTTGGTTAAGCTTACATTGTCTTAATTATTATTTGCAAAAATACATATACTTTTTTTTACCATTGCCTTTCTGGTAACTCGTTTTATATATGCATATGGGCACACATTAACAAAAAGGCATGCTTTATATACTGTTGGTGAATTTCACACTACAAAAGCTGCTTGCCTGTGTAGCAGCTGCTAAAGTTAATATGATAGTTTGAAGTATTTGTTCTTCTATTTATGAATTACTTTGTTTTGATATTGGTAATTTTGTTTTGCAAAAATTATAAAGTAACATGGAGAAAACTGTTCATAAGATAACTGTCTAAGAAAAAGGTCAGTTCAAAGAAATATTTCTGTTTAAAACTAATATGTAATGTATTTAAGAAGTCTTGCCTTAGAAAAAGGTACAGCAAATTTAAAAATAACCTTAGAACTCAGGACTTGAGAAAATTGGCTCCCAGCTAGGCGCCAGCAGTTTTATTTTTGGTCAGTAGGGGATGCTGCTCTGTAGCATTTCCACAGTGGAGCTACGTCCAGGCTACAAACCTGGTCGCCATGGCGCCCTGGCCCCTGGGTTTTGTCGAGTCCTGTTATAACTGCTGAACTACATTGCTTCAAGGCTTCAGTGCTTAATGAAGCTTTAGCTATAAGCTCTTTGTCTTGATGCATGTAAGATTAACAGGTCACAATATGGACATGTTCTTAACACTTCCATATTACTTGCTGCAGATTTCACCTCTGGGGGAAAAATGGTAATAGTGAAAACTATACTTAAAAACAGAATAATGTTAATTAAAATTCAGTCATGCAAAGAGCCAGAAAGATATACTAAATTCCTATTTTACCAAGATTTATGTGAATGATAGAAGGATTTCAGTAAGTCTCATGGCTATCCAAATATTGCATTACACCTGTTTTTGGCAACTGGATCTGTTTTGCATTTTAAGAGCCTTACTGATTATTAAATAAAACAGATTTAATTAATGTTAAAACCATATAAATTAATTTCCAATTCTGAACTTTAAATTTTTGGAGGAATCTAATTTTGTATGAACTAGTTAAGTAAAAATTAGGTTTTTAAAATTTCATACTACTAAAATGAAAAATGTATTAAAATATTAACATCTGAAGAACCACTAGGAACTAGACCTTTCTTTACACTTTTAAAGTACTTAGCCTGCCAAAACTTATACATGAGACACAAGATGGTTGAGGACGCATCTTTTATTGGACAAACTTCCATTGTAGAAAGACGGAAGCTGGTTCAATAAAAGATGGATGAGACTTAACCCACCTTGCCTCTGTAATATCCAGGGACCAATATGGCTACAACAATACTGTATATATACACAACGTAGTGTGCATAAATTTAACTGTTGCAAACTGTTTAATGTAAGATTCATTTTGGTAATTAAATTGCTTCCTAATTAGTGTGTGTGAAAGACCATTTACTAATTATGGGCCAAATCTTTTAGTGTGACTATTTGTCTGTAAAAAGAGCAGAATTAGTCCCAATGTCAGCTTTACAGACACTCTCTCTATATAAATAAAATAATTTTAGCAATTGTGCGTGCTCTCTCGCTCACACACGCACAGCTGATTGGACTTTGGATGTTACTGAGATGCCCAGTTAAAGCTGAAGCCCCCTTCTTCCTTTGATTCTATACCTTTTGCCAGAATAGCTGTATTAATAACGTAGAGACAATGACATTTTTCATAAGTGTTATGGTAGTTTGCAGTGATGTTAGGAAATGCATTTGGGCCCACCTACCCTTGCAATGTAACATATTAGCAATATATTTATAAAGATATTTTTCTTCCAGTTCTCCATGTCTTTGTTCAAACTAAATTTATTGTTATAACTTGGTTGTGCTTATGATTTCATAAACAATAAATGATAAATTATTCCTGTACAGCTGTTAGGAGAATTTTATATGTAAAATGGGATGAAATACTTTTGAGCGATTGTGGATTTTAGCTCTTGATAACCTGTTTCATAATACAAATGTGTTCATACAAATGTTGCAACAATTGAAAAAAATTAACTCATGGCAGTTAGTCCTGCAACTTCCATCTTTTTTTATTTGTGTTTTAAGGTATAAAGTGTGTTTTAAAGCCCATTTAATTTGTACAATATGAAATTGTATAGGGTAACTTGATACATTGCATAATATATATTTAATTAGGCACAGATGTTTCAGGATGACTACATACAGATCCTTTTGAGATTCTGTATTCCATGAGGTCTAGAGCACTGATCCTTCACAGATTTATGCTCATATGAAAGTCTGCAGCACTGGGGCCCAAGTGAGCTATTTCTCTCTACTGAATCCAAAGGTATGATTTTTAATGAGCTTTGAGGGTTTGGGTTTTTCTGAATTTTGTGACATTAGCCTTTAATAGGCCATCTTTCTTCCTTATGATTAGATACAAGTAACAAAAGGTTAGTGCAGATTAAACACTGATTTTATCTTAAAAGTGGTTAAAGGTATAATTTCAACATACAGTGGAATCGTCGTTAAAATAGCTTTGGTCTTTAAATTCACTCCATGGTGCCTAGATATTATAGCACTACTGCTCACTAGTTATCTGTGCAATCCTGCAAACTACTCAAATGGTAACATGTTGACTGTCTCAGGCTCAGCTTTTGTGCCTTTCTGTAATTTAACAGTTTTCAAATCAAAAAGCCAAAAAATCGCTGATTGAAATTTTGCATGCAGTTTCACCCTGAGGAATAGTGTTACAACCCATTATAAATAATAAACTTTATAATTAAATTATTGATAGATACTCAAGACAATTTTCACGAGGGGAGGAGAAAAATCAAATGTCCTTTTAGCTGACACAGCTAAAGCAATGCGGACTTTAAATTTTTGAATTATTCAATTAGTGGTTCTCAAACTGTACCACTATGGGTCTGAAGAAGGTTTGCTGATGGGTCCCAGATAACTCATTAGTTGCATGATGCTAGCTCATTTGCAGCTGTTAAATAGCATTTTTTTAAAATTAAAACATTCCTATTTCTTTTCTAAATAAGCAATTGTAATATTTCCATGGGGATTGTTATTTGATCATAAATGGGAAGGGAGAGGGTCTAATACATGTTGAGATGTGGTCCAAGTATAGAATAAACAGAGTCCTGGGCCACTTTTTATTTATTTATTGCATGAGCTTTCGTGGGAGAAAATCCGACTTCAATGTTACCTCACTGGCCAACTTTTCTGCTTCCCTACACCTATACAATTGATAAGTTGAGTGACCATTGTACATATTTCTTAATAATAATTGGGGGATTTTCTATTTGGTGCCATAGCTTTATTGCCAGTCATTTAGTATACTAGATTCCTCTGTTGAATGTTACTAACCTGTTTTGTTCTTAGTATGGCTCTCTGGAGATGTGTTCAAAGAAAACAGATCAGTGTTTTTCTGATGTTCAAGGTCAGCAGAGTTGAGTTTTATTGGGCTTAAACTTTCCTGCTGTAATGAGATTCATGAAGATTAGTGCATGCCTTTTCTTGTAAGATGTCTAATATAGAATCCATGTAGTTAAGTGGTTCACAAAACCATGACATACTGGATCTGGTACAGCTGCTCATCTGTGATTAGAAAGGTTTAAACTTTTCTACCTGAAAACTGAAATAGTTGGGGGAACATCACACTGCTGTCTGCACCAATGAGAAAGTAGATCCCTCTGTTCTATTGCTGCTTGATCCATTAAGCACCATGCACATTAATATTCACCTCATGGAGAAGGCCTGTCTACCCCTTTGGAATTTCACTAAATTAAGGGTGAAGTATAACGAATGCTGATGAAACCCATTGTAATTTTAACCTATTATGATATTTCTGTTATACTGTTAAGATGATTTAATTATGCACATTCATTTTTGGTAACATTATCTAAATTATTTTCCTCATACAGCTTTATATAGGACCAAACAGGTATTAGCCTTTCAAGACATCTTAATAATGCAGACTATTTATAGACAAGATAAAACTGTCCTGTATAGACAGACAGCACCATTTTCACTGCATTTGATTTTTCTGTTTTTCACAGCTGAAGGATTGGGTAGATTGATTTATCAATGTATCTGCAGATATGCTTATGTAATAAATTTAATAACTTGTATTTTGTTCTCACTGACTTATTTTTGACTGAAAACTGTACTTAATATTCACAGTTTGGTAGAACATTATGGGATAGTTGCAGAAAATCTCTTTCTTGGTAACTTTGAGGGTTTTTAGTTTCTATAGGTCACTTCAGATCCCTGAATTTTTCTTGGTCAGCAGCTGGAGACAGTATAACTGAACATGATGTAAAGCACTTGTATAAAAAGACGCTCACTCAAACAGTCTCTCTTCAGTAGACTCTTCCAATGCAGCACAATGATCGATTTTCAAGTTAGAAAGCTCAAATGATAGTCTAGATTGGTATGAACTCCAAGTACTATGTAAGAACATTGATTATTTTATAAGAGAAGTCCTTCCAATGATGTCTTCAGGTACCACTAACATGTTCATATGTGAAATTCCTTTTCTTTACTATTGTGAACGTTAGAAGTCCACATTTCAACTTCCATTTGCTCCGATGGAAAAAGTGGAGTTCTTTGCATGATACAAATTGAATTCCCCAATCTCTTAATGAAGTAGGCACTAGAAAACATCTGATAATATATAGCCTGATACTACTGGAATTATTTCCTTTAAAATAAGTGGTTCTCAGCCAGGGTTACATGAACTCCTCGAGATATTTGCCTAGTTTTACAACAGGCTACATAAAAAGCACCAGCAAGTCTGTATAAGCTAAACTTTAATAGAGTGACTTGTTTATACTGCTCCATGTGCTATACACTGAAACATAAGTACAGTGTTCATAAAAATGAGAAAGTAAGCAATTTTTCAGCAATAGTGTACTGTGATATTTATTTTTATATGTCATTGTGTAGGCAAATAGTTTAAGCAAGATGACACTTGAGGTATGCCAGACAACTCAGATTCTTGATCAGGTATTTGGAAGGTTTAGAACTACTTCTTCAAAGATCACTAATTATAAGATTCATCTCCTGTACATAAATTGCAGTATGTTTTAGTTTGCTACTTTTTACATATTTAGATAGGCACCTGATATAGACAGCAGTTAGAAAAACTCATAATACTGAACTAAACACAGAAAATAATGAGATCCTCCACTTGCCCTATGCATCCACCCCAATATTTTTCATCAGCAACCCTCTTCAAAATCATAGTATACCCTTAAGGTCAAGAGCTTTAGCCTATTTCTAACCAAGGGAAGAGAGCCCTTTCCTTTAGAAGATGCTTTGGAATTCGCTGCTGGGAGGCCCCCTTCTTCGACAGTAGGGTTAATTATAATGGTGCCTATATCAAGGAGCTCTTACACTTTAAGTAACATATGTTACAGCATTGTGGAGTTGCTTTTAGGCAAGAATAGTGTTATAAGCTAGGCCTCCACCTTAACTGAACCCAAGTGGAGATTCTATTATAGCTAGTCATTTAATCTAGGAACTCTTTAGCCACCTCTAATTCCTTTTCTCAGTCACTGTCCCCCACAGCAGCTCAAGAAAGATGTATTTAACAGGTGGAAGGTGATAAGATTTAGGTTATTTTGGGTTGGGTGGGAATGCTTAGAGCCCTAGCAGCAGCCACCCTTCGCATATCCTCACAAGCACCAAGCCTGCAGCCCTGTTTATGGCAAATGGGGTCTAACTCAAATGCCTTCAATGAGGAGAATCTAGTATTCAGTATTTCTATGTATCCTAAACCGTCCTCTGCCTCTACAGAAGCAGATAGCACTAGGCTAACCAACAGAATTTTACTCACAGAATTAGAAGTTTCCCGTTTCAACAGGGCCTTAAATCAGTCACCCCTTGAAATCATCTGGCCCTTAGAAGCCTACTTGATACTTACTTGTATCTTTAGAAAGCAACAGCCTCTTCTCTCCAGCACATTGTAATTTGGACATTCAAAATTTCTTTAGGACTTTTCTTTATCCCATAGCTTATTTTATCTGGACACCACAGATGAATTAAGCACGAAGGCAGTACCTCAAAGCAACCTTATTAATGGTGAAAATGCTGCCTCACCCTCAGAAGTGGTGTGATCACAGCATAACTTTCCCTCCAGGCCTTCTGAAAGTCCTCATGCTACTCACTTCAAGGACATCATTAATAGGGTCCTTACCTTAACAGGAGACAGGTACCACCACAAAAATGCTGGTGATAGGTCAGTCCATAATGACTTAGAAGCTAATAATTTTTCCCCAATCCCAAACTCTTGGTTCATGGCACTGTTCTAAACCAGGGGTCTGCAACCTGTGGCTCTGGGCTCCCCCAACCACCGGGGTACCCTGTAGGAGGCCCATGCCTGGCTCTGGGCTTCCCACCACCACCAGGGACCCCATGGGCAGCCCATGCCAAGCTCCAGGCTCCCCCCCCTGCATAAGGGGACCCTGCAGCAGAAATCCTGGCTCACCTCCCTGCACCTCCCACCAGGAGGCTACACCCATTGTGGCTCTCAAAACACTTTGTTATTGAAGGAATTTTGGGTTGCAGGCCCCTGTTCTAAACAATCCCACGCTGGTCCTGAAAATCCTGACCTGAAATATAGCAGGTTGTCGTTCTCCTGGATCGTGTCATTATTAGTCTCAAAAGCCTCCAACACCATTTTGAGGAACTGAGTAACATGACAGAGGTATATGTACAGACCTGCCGCACTGCAAAGCCAGTTGCAGTTTAACCATGTTCTTGGATTCCAAGAAGTGAACTTAGTTAAAAGACTGGCTGGGCAGTTGATAAAGACAGTCATCTGGTTAAGGCACTGACACCAACTCTTATGAAATGCATTCCATGCCTTGCCCCAATGCTCTGACACAGACTGATCCACAAGTGGTTTACTCTCTATACAATGAAGTTAGTTCTCCCTCCACCCTTGCTGGAAAGTTGAAGAGAAAAAAAATCCATTCTATTTGAGATTTTCAGATGGTATTGTGATGGAAACCATGCATGTAATAGAGGAAGAAAATGAAAATACTATTCTGTGTATGAAAAGGCATTGGCTTCTTGCATTCCTCCTGCATTTTTTAATCACAAAAGAGAAAGCTCCCAACTATATAGTGTCGTACTTTATTCAAAGGAGCTTGTGAATGAAAGGCAAATCTTCAGTTTTATCCACTGCAGCCTACTTTGTTTCTCTCACATGTGGTTACCCCATTTCTAAATTAGGAAGGCATGCAAGGATTAAATGTGAAGTGTAGATCTTTCCTCCTTTGCAGGCCTTCAAACCTACCTTTAACTCTTCCCCCATGCTATCATGGAGTCAGAGGCTGAAAATAAAAATGGACACTTAAGAGCTAGTGCCGGAGATTCATCATAAATCCTAGTAAGAAAAAAGGGATTCCTCACATTTATGGAAATATAGCCAAAACTTTTCTTTCAATTGCTTGCATAAGAGCTGAACACATTTTAACTGATTTACATCTCAACTTGAAAGTTTCATTCCACCAATGAACTGAGTCTACTGGCAGCAGCGCACAAATTGTGGTTGTGACTTAAACAAGCTGTTTTTACTTACAAGGAGGAGGTCTAGAGAGAATTTCAGCAATTGAAGCCATGCTGCCCCCTATGGTGTCTATTGTATGCCATATAGGAACACAAGGGGTTATGTTCAAAATGTGTCAGTTTTATTCTTTCACCCCAACAGACTGAAAGTTCCAGAAACTTACTAGGAACTATACAGAATATGAAGGTTTATTTCAAAAGAATACATTTGCAAGAATACACATAGATGCACTCAATGTAACAGTACCTTCTGCAAAAATAGGTTACATAATACCCAGAAATGCAAGAAACAACCTTATTCTCTACAAATTAGAAAGCAGGTCTCTAGCCTGAACAACCTTCAAAATGGAGGTTACTGTTGTGTATGTTTTGCTGTAAGTAGCTAACTTTAAAGCGTGACACCACAGAGCTAATGCTGGTAAATTAAAGTACTAGCACACAGCTGCAAACTATTCCTTAATATTTATACAGTGTTAACAAATATTTTGGTTCCAATTTGTTTTGCAGAGCTCTAGTGCCGCAGGGAAAATGCTTATCAAAGATACACAAAAACTATCCAAAATTACAACTCAACTATTAAAAATGCCTCCAAAATTGAGAGGAAAAGTAATCATGTTAAAATTAAAAAAAATTAAACAGGAGTTCCAGACAAGACTTCCTGTTTATCTAATCAGGTAAAGTTTAGAAGAGATTTCAATAAGTTATCTTGAAACCCAGCAGCAGTGGATCTTAGAATCTTCGTGGAGGTCCACCCTTAAACGGCTTAAATCCTGAGCCACTTCCCCTTGGCATGGAATTGCCTGTGATCTGTACAACTCTATTAATTGGTGAAGAGTTACTGGAAACAAAGGTTTAAAAAAAAAAAAAAAAAAAAAAAAAAGTGTTAAAGGGTGTTTGGAGTGGAAGTATGAGTTTGTAAACATGTGTGACTAGTATTAATGCTCATGGAAATCAACTGTGGAACCTCAAAGAAAGGTCTGGTGCAACACAATGCAAGCTTTTCTGACAGAGTAAGTAACATTTTACAGCAGAATACACTGTTGCAGCTGAACATTGCTGCTACTGAATGACTTTGCTAGTAGCTGTGCAGGGAATACTCTGCACTGTTATGTAAATGATCCAGATTCATGACTAAGCCAGCTTGACTCATGGGAAAGTTGAGTTTCATGTTGTGCAGCAGCAACCCCTTCAACCGATTAACAGCCGTCGATTGGTTCTCATCCACAAAGACTACGGTTGCTATGAAGAACTTTGAGAGCTCAACAGTGGGGAACCAAGGGAAAAGAGCGTTTTTTGTACCTTGTATGTGGAGACATCATGCCACCTCCTCCACGGCCATCTCCCATTCTCCTTGCATCATGATACCCACTTCCTTGAGAACTGGGTCCATGCCATTCTTTTCTTGGTCCAGTTTCGCGACTATGGCGTTCAACAACATGTCTGTCTTCATTATAATGCTAGGAAAATATACAGCCATTTACAGCAAGCCTGAAAAGGTCACATGACTTAAACTACCCTGGTTAACCTCCTTGAAGGAAATACTCGCACTCATTTCATGCACTGACTTTGGATTCCATCCACTGTATTTATGATGATTTTATTCATTTCTCAACTCAGTGTTTAAAGGTAAAAATCACTTTACAAGTTAAACCATTTACAACTGGTATTTGAGTCTGATCCTCTTATTTAAAATGTTATTTTTAAATGATGGTAATATAGGAGTTCCTTGGTGGAATTGTTTCTGTGCGGTTTTATTTTCTCAAAGATGGCCTGGTCCCAAGGACTGGGAAACGAAGAAACCAGGGATCTACAACCTGGTTTTTGACAGGGGGTAAGAACTTTCATACCTGCGTAAGTTTCCCCACCTGGAGAACAGCAGCTACACTTTTTTGTCAAGCACTTTGAGTTGGGATAGTTAATTTTCCGAGAAGGAACTGAATTTGAGGGATTCTTGTAATCACAATCTTGCTACAGAACAACACTACACATTGCAGAAGTACCAGCAAGGGCAGGGTCAGAACTCAAATTGTTCTTGGGATTTTTGTTGCTGTTTGCAAACACTTGAGACAGCAAGGTACGAAACTGTCCGAGGCTGCATTATATTCCAGTTAACTACATCCCCAAGTTGATAAGTTGCCAACCATTTCAAAAGACAAAAACAGTTATCAAGTAGTAGACACTTACTTGCCCGCCGCTTCCTCTTTCTCCCATGACTCCCCGTTCTCCCTCCCTGCTTCCATAACCAGAAGTGCTGCTACGGCTCCCAGGAGCAGTGCTTCTTACATGTCCAGACACCTCTCTTCCTGATCTCTCTGGTCTCTCTCCTCTGTAAGAGATGTATTTACCTTATTAGTCAAGTTTTTATTTTACTGGTGCTGGTAACAGCTTTGTGTCTAGACTAGACAGACTCCATCCAATTCTATGTATTTTGGTTCTTGATCACTTGCAAGTAGCTTTCTAAGAAGTAATTTATAGGTCTGTATACTTAACTCCTTGTCCCAAAAATGGCTAATAAAAATAGTCCTCACCCTAGATTTTCTCAGAAAGAGCTATTTACCACCACACTGCTACTATACACGCCCAAAGAGGGCAACAGAAGGCATGAATAAGCAATATAGACAAGGTTACAGCAGATATTAACAGATCACAAGTTCTAAACTTCAACGTCTGGTTATCTGGTTGGTTGGTTGTTTTTTAAGGCAATTCTCAAGTTACATTGATACTATGAACTGGTTTTGCTAGATCACTATCAGTATAGCTGTTTAATATCTAGCAGACTATTACCTGGCATCCCGTTTGTCTGTGCTTATGCCTCCCTCACTCTTCCAATTAGTTTGTCGAGGTGGATTTGAACCAGTCTCTCTTGGATGACGACCATGTGATATTTCAGGCCTATCATGAATTATCACTGTTCTTCTCTCATCTCGGTCTCCGCGCACTTCTCGTCTGTCAGTATCTCGAAGCTCACTTCTTGGTTGTGGAGGTTCATTTCTTCGAGACTCACTGAAATTCTTAGGATACCGCTCAAACCCAGGTTCTTCTCTTCGTGCTGTTGGGCGTGTCTTTTTTCCTTCACTTTGATTTACAAAGCGTTCTCGCCTATAGAAATTGGAGGGCAGGAAAAGTTATTTGCCCAGTCCAATAACTATTCCACAACTGATTCCTCCCACAAACATGGTCCGGTATACAAAAGATTCTAGCTTTTTCACCCACTTGTTTTTTATATCTATCTATCTATCTAATTATACACACACATGTAAAATCTATTTATCCACTTTTCCCATTCTGACTGAAGGAACTATACTTGCTGACTCTAGGACACCAGCTGCTTCCTTGCATAGTTCAGTCAATGTTGTAGCTGCATACATAAAATTACTAAAATGTGAACATCTACATTTATTGTAATGGTATGAACTGTTAGGAGGTTCAACTAATAGCAGGTCTAGAACAATTTTTATAATGAGCACACTTCAAAAACTTCTTTCCAAAACTCTGAAATGGGGTGGCTAAGCTGGAGATCCAACAGAAAAAAAGTATAAAATTTATCTACATGAAGTTTAATCAAAAGGTTTGTAAAAGTCTGCTTGGGCAGATGTTCCCATTTAGCCAAATTTTACATCAATGTCTTATCTAGACTTTTAAGATGCAACTTGGTTCCTCTTAGTAGGTGTGCAGTGCACCTTATATGGCATGTAACCAGGATTTGTCACTGAATGTGGTCCACTCGTTGTACATTTAGTTTCCGACTTGGGTCAGGTACTGATCGGAAATAGATATAAATGCTGATCCTTGCCTCCCTCCCCCACTCTGCTAGCCTGCTATGAATAGTGGAGACACCAATTTTTTTTTTTAATGTTAAACTCAACATCAAGCCTTGTTAAAGGCTACTTCCCTCATATCTTTCTTAAGGACTCAAGTGTAGAAACCTCAAAGACTATTATGAGTCTCAAGCAAGTCTTCAGTATCTCTTAAATATCATCCACAAACATACCTTTCAAAAGAGGATGATGGCACTGACGAACCCTCTGGATATCGGCCCCGCTCTCTGTGGTCGAAGTCATTAAACCTATTCTGCTGGCGACTGTAGTCGGACCCATGACTAAAACGTGCATCTGTATCCAAGGACATCTTTTTATTCTCATTCCAGTAGGGATCATCTCGCCTTTAAAAAGACATTTTATTGAATATTTTACAGTAAGTTACAAATATTTGAACTGTGGCCTTTTTGCTATTGTACAGAAGGGATAAAAAGTTGTCTAAGTGAGTCTATCCATTTAGTCTTCAAGAATTCTCCAGCTCTAACATAATGCTTAGAACTGATAATTTGTTCCAATTTTCCATCAGTTAATTTGATAAATGCATGACTTAGTTCATTCCTTTCTAACGGCAACCGTTTTAGGGAAAAAAAATAAAACCATGATAGTTTCCATTTTATCTCAGACTGCTTGAAGTGAACAAATATTCTTGGTACTAAAACACTATCTGTACAAACAGCCAAAGACTACCTTACTGGCCCACTATTTGAATTCTGCAGAGGGTAGAAGCTGTGGCCAGTGAACACCAGAACAAAATTACAAAAGTTTACATACGTAGACATACAGAGGACAACAAATACACAGAATGCCCCAGTTAACCTGGTTATTGGAGACCTTAAAAAAAAAAATCACAAAACCATGAACTGATCAAGTTTTGTCTATTTGCAGGCTCTCTAAAGTAAGGTTTAAACGAGAGTCCTGTGGCACCTTATAGACTAACAGATTTTCTTCAGCATAAGCTTTCGTGGGCTATAACCCACTTCGTCAGATGTTGTGTAAGGTTGTGTGTTAAGTGTGCTATTAACAGCCTTGAAAATTGAAGTCCTGTTTCCCATGAAATACCCATACCATTTATAGCAGCAGCCATATTTTGACTCATGTGGCACTCATGACAACTTTGAACAATTAATGGGGTTTAATACAGATTCAGTCCTTGCATTCTGAAAATATAACAATGGTGCCTACTGTAAGTTATCAGACAAGTAGTCTTCTAGAGTAAGAGAGTTCAAGCCCCTTGGATTAAACATTTGCCAGCTAATAGCTTCTGTCACTGACCAGTGAACTGGGAAAAAGCTGATACAGCAACCTAGAAGCTAAATTCCAAAGGGGTAGCCGCGTTGATGAAGTGGGATTTTCTCCCACGAAAGCTCATGCAATAAATAGATTTGTTAGTCTTTAAAAGTGCCACAGGATTCCTTGTTTGTTTTGCTAGACACTAAAGGCTCTGTACAGCATTGCTGATTCATCAGGGCATCCAGCTCTCAGGATCTGAAGGTTTAACACCAAGAAGAGGCAGCTGGAAACTTCCACAATAGTTAAACATCAGGACAGTAATATAGCACATACACAAGATATGCTCTTGTTGGCCACGAGGACTCCATCATAAAATGCTTCCTTCCCTAGTACAACACTTGTCTCTCCCCACACTAAGTTAGGCATATTAGTCCTAGGAAGTAGGGCAGCAACACTGGTTACTCAGTTATGAGGGCAACTGCTGAATCCTAGCCACCAAAGTTTCTCTGCATAAGATCACTCAACGATAAGCAGAACTTATTTGATAGCAGGAGCAACAGAAGAGAAACCTGGAAAATACACTACCTGTGATCTACGTCACGTGGCCGTTTCAAAGAGTTCCTTTTTTCCTGTTCATAACGAAGCTGCTGCTGCTGTCGACGAAGCTCCTCCCTTTCACGAGCAATACGCTCTGCTTCTTTGCGACGCTCCTATCAAAAAAGGTTACATAATGAACCCATTAGTGTTGTACTAGAGGCAAACATACAACAGCTGCCAGGAATACAGAATTAATTCCCCTTACACCATCAGATGCAATTCAATTTCTGTACAAATACTAGAGAAACTTGCAATACAAAGAAGTATTTTAGACTGAGATCCAGTAGACATAACCCACAATGTAAAGAAGTAGAGCCAGAGGACCTTTGCTATGCCACCTCATTAGCTAAGGCTGTGTCACTGTGAAGTTTTGCATACTTCAAATACCAATACGCCCTGAAAGGCATTTCATTTTCTGTTTGCAGTAAATTCAGTTATAAAAGAAATACCTGCAGTTAGGTTAGATTTACATGGCCAACAGAACGCTTTAGCTGCATGGCTGTGAACATCCACTAAGATCTAGATAAGTCTCCACATGTTCTACTGAACAAGGAGATCTCACTACTAAACTGTGTACAAGTTAGAGATTACACATAAATAAAAGGTTCTTTAGTTTGTGCTTTTGCATTTTTGTACTGCAAGTTCATCTGATCAAGCTATATTTTCTGCTTAAGAATCACAGCAAATAAATGGTAAAGATTAAGTACAGCATTGTAATAACACTGCAATTTGTGCATACTGACTGCCTTTACCTGTTCAATGCGAATTCGTTCTCTTTCCAGGCGCTCTCGTTCCATTCTTTCCCTCTCCAGTTTTTGTCTTTCAATCTCCAGTCGTTCTCTTTCCCTCTGCAATCGCTCACGCTCTTCACGTTCACGTATGATTCGAATGCGTTCTCTCTCCCGACGTTCTCTCTCCGCGAGTTCTCTTCGCCTATCACATTATTAATTTAAATATCATGGCTTACAATGGTTGCTTATTTGACACCACTTTCTCCTGCGCAATACTGCTACAGTATAGTCAGAAGGGTTCATATTACAAGATGTGACTGCTGGCAGGCCCCCCATCCCCCTTCTTTTGGGGGGTGGGGGAGATTCACTTCCTCTTTTGCCCAACAGCCCAATTAAGTGATCTTTCGGCATGCTATGAAGTCCATTTATTTAAGTAATCTTCTGAGATACATATAGATTGGATGTTGACAGACTGGGGAGCAGGCATGTGTTACTGCATTTTCAATTGGCACCTGGCTGCTGCTGTCTTTATTTTAAATCTGCCAGGATAACAGCCTAGCAGAGATAAGGTGGGAATTGGATTCTTTGCTGTATACAGCTTGGGGCCACTCCAGAAGAGCTAGATGATAACCATTTGGGAGCTAATTACTGCACTCCCAATTCTGACTGACAGTAGCTAGGCCACAAGCCACTGTGCAGCACTGTGGCACTAATAGTTCACCATCCCTGGCTGCAGGGAGGGAAGATGTTGGAGCCTGATGTATTCGCTCTACACCTGCTGGAAACTCCCCACATCACAGGAATCCCAGAAGGTAACTTATAGGTTGTTCCTGCTCCACTTACAGAGCTTGACCCACAGAGAGCAGAACAGGGCAGCATATCTGTCCAGCTGCAAAATACAACAGTTTGGCCTGTGGGCAGCAAAAGAAAATCTCATCCCATGCCCCACTGGCACGAAGGTCTAAGTTAGTTCTTGACACATCTCTTACAGTGAACTGAACTAAAGAGGTCAGTAGTTTAAAGAAATAGCTCGATCCCATGTAAGAATGGACATACCAGAGACCGCTATGAAACATCTGTTCTATCTTATGGACACTGGTTTTCTACAACTGCTGTAAACTTCAGAGGGTATTGGGGAGGGTTAATTGAAACTTTTTGCACCAAATGTGGACTCCAGATATGTGACTGAAGTATTTTCATACTAATTTGACACATGAACATGTTATTTGAGGAAAAAGCTTGTGACCAAATGTATCAGAATTGGATTTCTATGAGTATTATTTACCCAATTAAGTCATAAAATAGCCCTGGCTGAAACAAGAATTTTTTATCACTACCTTCGGAGCTCAACTGCTCGACGTATTCGTTCTAATCGAACCATGTGCTCCCGCATTCTTTGTTCCTTCATCTTCTCAAAAGGCAAGATATCTTTTCTACCTCTGTACTCCCTGAACTTCATTTTATCTTGAATGACACGCTCTTTGTTCCTTAACACTGGTGTCTGTAGAAAGAAATTCCTGTTATTTCCAGTCACACAGGTCTAGGGATTTTTCTGGGTGCCATGCTAGTTTACAATACATCATCTTCAAGAACAGTTAGACTATTCTGAAGCTAACAACTATCTGCAGATAGTCACTTGCTTATTCTCTGGAGGTAAGTTGGTTAGAAAGTAGTGTGGAGACAGACAAGCATTGTGTCGAATTTAGAGAGAGAGAGAGAGACTTACTTTTTCAAACCTTCCCCTTCTCACTGTCCTAGTGTGACTCTGGTCTCCTTTTGTTTGGTCTAGAACTACCATCTGGCCCGGACTTTTTCCACCTAAGAAAAATGGTGGTAACAAGTATGAATCTAAAGATGATCTTCATTTAACATTACAGTTACAAATGAAAATAACCACATTTGATGATGCCTGCTCTGAAAAGTTTACTTGCTAAAATGAAAGCTGAGTCTTAAATTGATATAACTCTATATCAGGGATCTCAAACTCAAATCACCATGAGGGCCATATGAAGACTAGGATATTGGTCTGAGGGCCACGTCACTGAAACCTTTTCATACAACAGTTTTTAAAACCCTGATGGGCCACCAGTTTATTTAATTAAAATTAATTGAATTCAAAGTGACTGTAAATAAAATTAGTTAATTGGGTTTAATTGAATTTGAATGAATTTTTAATTGACATTTAATTTTAGAAAGGTTTTTTAAAAACCTTTTTTAAAAGGTTTTTAATTAAAATTAATTTTTTAAAAAACCTTTTTATTAAAGAGAAGGAAAGAAGGAAAGAGAGAAGGGGGAAAAAAGAGAAGGAAGGAAAGAGAAGGAAGGGACCAGACAAAGTGATGGCAGCCAGCTACGATCCCGGCAGGGCTGTTGATCCGGGACCCAGCCAACCCTGGCAACCGACTGCGGTCCCCACTGGGGCCAGCGATCCAGGCCCGGCTGATCTTGGCGGCCTGCTGCAGCTCCTGCCAGGGCCAAAAATCCAGGACCCAGCTGCCAGCAGAACCCTACTGTGGCCCCCACTGGGGCTGACGCTGGCAATCCAGGCCCAGCCAACCCGTTGCGGCCCCCACTGGGAACGAGGCCAGCAATTTGGGGTCGGGTGTGGCAGGAGCCTGATTCAGCTCTGGCTGGCCTCCCCGGTGACCAGATCAGGCCCAGTGGTGGGCTCGGGCCCAGGCCCTGAACCGAATTTGGGGGCAGTAATGCCCCTGCTGCGGTTGGCTCCTACCTGACTGCCCGGCAGTGTCAGCCAAGGCCCCAAGGGGGGCAGAGGGCACAGCCCGGGAGGAAGCACTGGGGAGGCAGGCAGCCGCAGCCCAGCTGCTGGCTCCCAGCCAGCGGGGGCGCAGCCAATTGAAAAGCCGGCCAAGGGTTGGGAACCCCTGAACTTCAGGTATTGTCGCGGGCCACAGGAGGTAATGCTGTGGGCCACATCCTCGTGTTTGAGACCCCTACTCTGTAGGATACAAGAGGTATGTCAATACCTATCTGTAAAAATTAAAAATAATACAAGCTATTAGATTTTTGTATGGCAGCACTGGAATGACTTTCTACCTTAGTGATGGCAGCCCTATTATTAGCAATTTTAAGGAAACAAGGTTTTAGGGTTTATATGCAGAGGCATCTTGGGTATTAACCGCTGCTATAAAAGCAAATTAAAAGATGAAAAGGGAGGCAAAAGAAGTTGTATCACATACCTATTCGTTTCTTTTCTTCAGTTTTTTTAGTGGATTCTTGGTTAGGACCGCCTGATCCATTATCATTCTTTTCATCTTTACCTTCAGTTTTCTTAGCTTCTTTACTTTCTTTTTTCTCAGATTTGTCAGATTTCTTTTCCTCTTTTTTGGCAGACTGAGTTCTTGTTAAAAAGGATATAAAAAGACAGTGAGAGATTCAGTTATATAGTTTCGGCACACGTCATTATGTGTGAACAATTCATCAAACAATAAGACACAAAGCAAGCTCTTACTTGCTGGTTTTATCACTCGATGTTGTCTTCTTATCTCCAATGTTTCTACCAGAGCCAGATTTCTCATCAATTTCTTTCTTCAACTCTTTCTTGGAAGGATCGCCTTTTACCTACATTTTTTTGGAAAGGTAAATTTAATAGAATATGACCCCCCAAACAAATAATCCTTCTTATGTAAAGAACATACATTAAACTTACTTTCTCAACAGAAATTTGTTGTCCATGCAGCTCTGTGCGATGTAAGTGTGCAATACATCTAGCCACCTCCGTACTGGAAGACATGGTTACAATTCCGTAACACTTTGCTCCAGGGCTTCGTGCATTTGTGACCACCTTTGCACTAAGGACCTTAAAAAACCCACACACATTAAATTTGAAGATTAAAGCTTAACATTTTGGATGCAGTTCTCAGACACTCTAGATGATCTCTATTCTTACGGGAAGATCTCGCTAAAGGTTTGTCTGTTGCATACCCAAATGGACAACCACCAATTTATACCAACAAAACACCGAAACTTCCATGCAGCAATCCACTTCACATGTTAAGTATGGAGATGGAAACTTCATTTAAAGTCAATACCAGTTATTACAGTAGTGTGCGCCACATCCTGAGAGGAAATCATTAAGCAAGGTGCCACCTATCACTCCCGGTCCAACTTGCTACAAAATACATAAATGCTGGGCCGTCATGTCTGGATTCTGCAGCACTGAGGCAGAAGACTTGAATTTATGCAGCATCTCCAACAAATGAAAGTTTAAACATACAGTATTGTAGCCTGTTTTTGCTTATTCACACTGTTCTCAAATTCAATTTTCAATAGGCCATAGATTTATGTATTTTTACATTAATGCAAGTCTGCATTCCGAAACAAGAAAAGGACAGAGCTGGAGGTTTCAGTACTCGAATAGGGACACACTTAGGGATGTTCATATCTGGGTGGTGTGGGAAGCAATTTAGGATTATGGGAATATACAGATGAGTTAGGCATTTTAGAATAACCAAGAGTGAAATATAGTGTTCATATGCAGTTTACATCTACAGGTTTCTGGGTCTAATCAGCCATGGAGATGTACTGTACATTCTTGAGCTCATTTCAGATCTTCAAACTGAGGAAGACTAAAGAGCTTCTGGAGATTAAATAGATGCAACTATATGACAAAATATTTAAATGAAGGGTTAGATTCAGTGGCAAACTGAAAAAAAAAAATCCAGCCATTTGCACTATTCTAATCCCTATTGAGAAGAAAAAAAAGACAGGTCAAAAAAGAATAAGATTCTGGCTATGAGAAAGTCTGATGATTTATGCAATACAGCTCCTCCTTAATTCGAACCTGAAGAGGTCATGTTAGGCTGTGGTCAAAGACTTTCCATTTGACCACTGCAGACTATTGCAGCAGTTCTCAACCACTGTGTTGGGACACATTACTGTGTTACCACACAGCAGTAAGCGTATCGCAGAGAGCTGGGGAGATGGCTGGATTTGGCCTGGAGGAAGTGGGCTGGAGCATCCTGTAGGGTTGTGATACGGCATCAAGTGTGTCACGACCCACAAAAGGTTGAGAACCACTGGACTATGGCAAGAACTCAGTTGGTATATAGGTAGTAACCCAATACCCCTACCAAGCTTCTCCAGTAAGAGAACTTCTCCCTTCACTCCCAAGATATTCCTGCATGGACACACTTTAACTGCAGCTTTTCATATTAGTTATGCAATTTAGGTTTTATACTGGTCAGTCATTCGTAGCTGGTCTTAGATCAACTCACACTAAAACAATTTGTCAGTTAAAGTTCTTTCAATTTAAATACTGAACACAAAGAACTACCTTTCCATATTTGCCAAAGAGATTTTTCAAGTCAGCCGCTTTCGTGTTGGAAGAGAGCCCACTAACCCACAAGTTTCTAGTTGAACTTCCACTGCTGCCACTAACACTGCTTGCACTTCCTGGAACAAATTTCACAAAGAGAACATCAAGTTACTAAAATGCGGTCTAATGTTACGCTGGGCACTGAATAGAAGTCATTACCTCACCTCAATTCATGCTTTCAAAAAAACAGATGATTGCTTCATGTAGTCTGACCTCCTGTACAATACATTCCAGAGAATTTCATCCCGGTACTTCTGTATTTAGTCTAATCACTTGTGTGACTAAAATGTAACTTCCAGAAAGGCATCCAGTCTTTTTCTCAAAACAGTTCAAGAATCCATCACTTCCCTTGGTTGTTCATTCCAAGACTGATAACCTTTTTAAAAATTTGTGCCTTATTTCTTATTTGACTTTGGCTGGCTTTAATTTCCGGCCACTGGTTATGTATGCCTCTACTAAGTTAAAGATTCCATTAGCAACTGTATTGTCTTTTTCTGAAGGTACTTATACAGCACTGCAAAGTCACCTCAACCTTTTTTGTTAGAGTTCAGTCTTCTTTAACTTTAAAGTCTCTCACTGTAAAGGACTCTCCCCCCTCAAGCTTCATATAATTTTTGTGGGTTTTTTACACCCCCTCTAGTATCTCAGCAGCTTTTAAAATGTTGCCATTAAAACTGGATGCAGTATTCACCAATGTCATAATGAGAAGCAAGCTCACCTTTCTACTCATTATTCCCATTTATATATCTAAGAATCACATTAGCTCTTTTTGCTCTAGCACTGTACTAGGAGCCTGAGTAGAGTTGCTTATCCACTGCAACCCACCAATTTTTTTCAGAATCACAGGTTTTCAAGAAACTGTGGGAACATACCTATATGACCTTGCAGGTGTCTATATTCAAATGCATTTATTTTTGAAACAAGGTCCTAGACACACATGCAGGCAATGCCAAAAGTACCAAAATTGGAACTTCTAACTCTACAAACTATTTATTCTAAAAACTGACTTGCCACCCTTCTATGGAAGGGTTTGTAGTTCTTTCCCATGTCACTTAGAGATGATACTGCTCCTTCTGTACTGGTCTTCAGTAATAACAAAGGGAAAATGTGAACTACGTCACTAATTAATACTGAAGTGTACTATATCTAAAAATACTAGATGGGAAATTATGAACACAATGCTTAAGACCTCCTTTTACATAGTGTACTGCAAATCCAGCAGAATGCAAATGACCACGCGTTTTTAAGATATCTCTGGAAATCTTTTAGTTGTCATCTTATGCTTTAGTTGTAACGAAGTGGACTTGCTGTATCCTAGTTATTAAAAGTTATTTGAATTTATGCATGAAGATTAACATGCAGAGAGATCATAATGAACATACATCTACAATACTAGGAAAGTGACAGTTTCATGTTCAAAATGTGTGCTTCTAAAGACAAATTCCATTTGCTGGCAAGCACTCTGTTTAGTTCCAAAGAAAATGTTTTACGACGGGTACAAGAATTCCATACCTGACAATTTAAGGACTTTGGTGAGAATCACAGCGAAGGGCCATATCAGTGTTTAGAACAAATACACTACTTGTTAGGCTTGGAGAGCCACTGGTTATCTTGCTCTGCTCACCAACTACAGTCTATGTAAAATTAGATAGGGAAATTCCATTTGATTTTGCTCTGACAGAACAATAGCTAAAAGGAGTTAAAACTCTGCTAGCTATCTAATAAACAAAAGCCTATAAATGGAATTGTTGCTGATAGAGCTGCTCAGCAGACAGCTTTCAATTTAAGAGAGGGTAACAATGCAATGGCAAGAGAATTTCTATCTATATAAAATTAAGGACAGAGGCTTAGAATGTTATACCTCAGCCCACAGGCTATGCATCTAAAGTACTCATTCTTCAAAATAAAGCCACAAGAACCAGAAATGGAACTGCCCTTCTCATGATAAGGTTTGACGTAGCCAGATGTGTTTCCACTTTGCTTAGGACTAGCCGACTTCAAAGGAGCATGGCGAACAAAAGAAAGCAAACTAAGGCCTAAGTGTATTCCTAGTATTATTGACTTCAGTCAAAAATTGAGCTGATTCTCTAAACCATTTTAGTACATGGCAAGGAAGACATAATAGGTTAAGAGAGGTTCTGAAGTGATTTAGCTTTTGGTCACCACCTGGATTGATTTCCAAATATCACAAAGTAAAAGAGGTGGCTATCCAGTGATTCTGACTCTAGTTTTACAGTATTCTATGTTGAAATCACAAGATATAGCAATATAAAACTAAGTGCTACAGTAGAAGAGAAGTTACCTTTATCATCCTTTGATGTTGTTTTGCTTTCTTTGGATTCCTTAGCAGAGCTGGAGAAGCAAATAACCAGAACAACATTGAAAACACAGAATTTGTTAGACATTGCATTTTAGACTACTACTAACAGGCAAGTTAACATTTCAAAAAGGGGTGGACTGGGTTATATTTGAACAAAATGATTCCCTTATGGATTCTTGCACTGATTTTCCCCAAGATGCCTGAAGATCTAGATTTTCTGACAATTCTATTCAGTGGATATATGACATTCTTCTCCAGATTTCAGGACGGGGCTTGACTTCATTTTGTGTTCTTAGAACTGATAGCTGTTCATTACCATCACCACAAGGATACTTAAACTTGTCAATTTGAAAAAAAAAAAATAAATGCTGACAATTCGACAATGCAATCAGTAGGACACAGTGTCTATACGAAGATCTTGAATTTTTAAAAATAACTTATGGCGGTCAAAAAAATCTATAGGCAGGAGCATAAGATATTAATTATAAGATGCTTGCTGCTACCCCCTTAATGTAGAGTGATCTTACTGAATGCTGGTACTCAGTATCGTAAAGAACTGACATAGAAAAACAAACCTCTTTGCTTGACCTGAGGCCCCAGTAGACGAGGGACCTTTCTTCAAAGTATCCTTTTCTTTGTCTCCTGATTCTGCTTTCTTCGAACTTTCTCTGGCTTCCTTCTTGACAGGATCACCCTTCACGAAGTCTTCCTTCTTACCATCTTTATGGTTCTCAGTCATCTCATAATCCTTGCTTTCCTTCTCCAGGCTCTGTGAAATGGCGTCCTGCCCATCTTTTGGCTTACTTGCTTCAGAATCTGTAATTTTCACATTTTTACCTGTTTCTAGGAGGTCATCACCATCAAAATCCAGAGTGATGGCATCTTCAGCCTGGATTGTAACCGATATGTTATCATCCTCAGCTTCTTTCACAGATGTGTTAGCTTCCATCTCTTCATGAGTCGTATGATCAGCCTCAGGTAGGCTTTCTTCTGAAGGCAGAGATTTAGATACTTCTTGTGTACCATCACCAGAACCTGCTTTATCTAAGAGGATTTAACAGGAATAAATATGGCAAAACAAGAAGTTTAAACAATTTCATATGCATAAGCTAGAATAGGACCTAGAAAATACAAAGCCAGTTATTAGCACCGATGGAAGGTTAGGGAAAAAAACATGGTGTATTAACATATAAATAAATCCTTTACCTAGGATCACTTATTTGCCATGGCAAAATACATTTTCTAAAGACAAATACCAACAAACATTAGGAGTCAGAAAATTGATCCATCCTGCAGATACCAGTTTTCATAGCAAGTATCCATTTTCCCATTAGGTGCCAATATGCCATAAAGAAAGGTTTTCTTCAGATGTTTGTAGTTTGATTTATTCAATGCTTGAAAATTCCTGGTTGTAAGACAACTTTCCAAAATCCTTAGGAGTTACAGTCGGGAGAGTCTAAGTCAGTCTTCAACCCATTTTCAGGTTCCGTCTTGTTCCTCCTTTCTGAATAGTTGTTTGACAGTCAAAGTAGCTGGACAAGTCTACTGCAGAAACTGAAGAGGGAACTTAAAGTTCGTAGCAAACTGGTTTCCATTCTTCATCCACTTTACAGATTTTCAGTATTCATTCCCAGTCCCATAATTAGTATCTCCAACAATATTCTTCCATTCACACAAAACAGAAGCTTCAGCCGCAGGGTTCCTTGTGAACAGCGAGTCTGTAGTTTTCTGTAACTTCAGTACTGTCCATCCTGAGGAAGGTGAGAGTGCTCCATGTCCTTTCTAGTCCACTATATGTAGAATCCTTTGACTTCTCTCCAGAAAGTCTCTGGTTGGTCAGTTGTGTCACATTGCTTCCGTAGTGCCAGTAAGTAGGATGGCTTTTTTTATTTTAAAAAAAGCAGCTGTTTAGACTCCTCCACGTGTTTCTGAAAGCTTTTTTTTACCATCCTAAGCACAATCTGGTGATACGTGAATGACACTGTGAGAAATCAAGTAGATGATGGTCCATAATTGGTAGAGTTTTCAAGTTCAGTATAGTAATGTACTGTCTCATTCAGTTAAGCACCTATCAGTTACTGCAGTGCAAGTCAAACTTGTGCATCATAGAAACAGAAATTCTTGTGTATTTGGTTTGTTTAATAAGAAGCGTACCTCCACCCCAGTAACTGATATGTACTATCATCAATTCTTAAAAGTAAACCTATCAAGTGCTTAATAAAGACAGCCAATGTTTAGTTCGAGAGACAAACCTAAGAATAAAAATGAAGCATGTTTCACCTTTAATCTACCAGTTTAATGCATCTGAAAAACTTCTCAGCTCTACTAACTCTCAAAAAACATACCTGTTTCGTTTTCTTCCTCTTCCCCATTCTGCAAGACATGGGGAAATCAAATTTAAGTATTTGTTTGCTCAGAGTTTAAGCACAAGTTATGAATTTCAAGTTCACAGTAATCCAAATTTACAAATTAAGGAACTGTTTCAAAAAAACTAAAGAGTTTAACTAGAAGTTAATTGTACACATCTTCTGTAGAATTCATATCCCAGCATTCAGTAACATCTTTGTTTTCTAGTTAAGAACAGTCCCCTTTCTATAAAATTTCCTTTTCCCATGAATGGGAACTTACAATTGGTGGCAACATATCACTAATTTCTATTGTAGCTAACAAAGTGTTTCTTTGCCATATACTGTTTTCTAGTGTAAGGTCTTCAGAACATGTTACTTGTTAATCTTGATCTGTGTTCTGTTGAACTGTTTCATCAAAGGCAATTAACTAGTGTTAGTGTCAGAAGTATGGGACTCCCTTGCTTTGAGTATTGTACATTTGCTGTATGATACCTATGCTGTTTACTTTTTGAGTTAAGGCTAACTGGGAGGGGGAAGAAGATCTTGCTCACTGCTAAAAATACTGCTTCCAAATGTGAATTTTGCACATTCTGGATGTGTTCATCAGAAGTATCTGGAACTCTCAGAACCAATTTCAGAATGGGAAGATTTTTTTTAAAAGGTAAAAGTATCTGAACCTTCATCTCCAGATCATTTTTCATATTTTATCTTTGAAAATGAAGTTCTAAACTGAAAGAAGGTTCTGTATACACTGTGTTAGAGATACCACATAGCTCTTAAGCATCACTCAAGAGGTACCTTGAAGTATTTTCAGATCAATTAGCTAAATGTGCATTGAATGCCCCCACAAGAACCAAGTATAGTCACTTTGAGAAGG
Organism: Pelusios castaneus; assembly: GCA_007922175.1. Classification (NCBI taxonomy): domain Eukaryota; kingdom Metazoa; phylum Chordata; order Testudines; family Pelomedusidae; genus Pelusios; species Pelusios castaneus. The sequence continues at coordinate 11,398,694 of ML685765.1, read as the reverse complement.
CATATCGAAGTCAAAGCCATCCATGATGCAGTGAGAATAACTGCACTGCAGTCTATTGCAAAGATCTGTATTATACTATCAGAAGCGCAAAGATGCAAGTCTGCTAATTTAATTGAGAAATAAGGTCACCATAAGCCAGGCTTTGCTTCAATTTCCTGATCACAAATTTAACAAGACTGTTTGAAACTTACATGGACAGTTGGAAAAGTATCATCTTCTGTGTCCTGAAGATCATTTTCCTAAGATGAAAACACAGACAAGAAACTTGCTAAACAAATGAATGACATTTACAAAAGCATCTAAAGTGTCAAGAGTATTATTCAGAGATGTTACAGGAGCAAGGGAGTTCTTTCAGTGAGAGCTGAATAAGACAAACTTTAGCTTCCCAAATAGTTTTAGACAGACTAAACAGAGATGTATTTTTCTGATTAAAGTTCATATAGTTTTTACTAAGTGTGGCTAAGTACCTGGCTTTCAAAGTCCTTCTCTGCCTCTTCTGTTGCATCTCCCTGTTTTGAATCAGAATCTTTCTTCTTTTCTGAAAGAGGCAGTTCTTTAGAATGAGAGTTCTCTTCTTCATTTTCACAAGATTCTTCAAAGTCCTTCAGTTCATCATTTCCATCTTGATCGCTTGCATCTTGAACCTCCAATTCACTTTCCTTTCAATCAGAAGAACATATAGTGTAACTAGAGGCATTAGCTAGATTTTGCTTCCCATGAAATATAGTCAGTCGTTGCTTATTTAAAGGATCTGAAATAGTTATACTTTCAACATTATTTATTGTCATCATTCCTAGAGTTTATTTTGACACAGACAGTGTGCTCAGGTGTAGAAAGTTATGCATCAAGATAAAACAAGCCATATAATTGAATGGTGTTTGGAATTAGGTATGATCAATATCTTGTAGTACTGTAAATGCAGAATGAATAATGATTTAGATCTCCATTTAAGTTAGCTTGTCTCAAATGGAGCTTTTCACATAAAACTTCACTTTGTTTACCTGACTGGAGCAGTTCAGTAAATAATTTCTCAAAGAAACTTAGTTACCTTAACAAAGGAATCATCTTCCACTGAAGCATCACCACCACTTAGTTCATCAGTTTCCTGTTTTTTACCTAAGAAGAAAGGATATGCTAATGACTAGAGTTGTCAAGTCTTACAATAAGAGTTGTTTTCAAAGGCATTACAGTACAGGAAAGGGGGGGCTCAATTAACTGTTCTCCATAACACACAGATCACACACCATGGTATAATTCCCAAACATGTTTTAAGATAAAATGCAATGGTTATGAAGTGGAATTGACATGCAATCATTTGATAGTGCACCATAATCAAGGAGATCAATTTAACAAGATGTTTTAGTTTTCATCCCCTTCTCTTTAGTATTTACACGGCTTCTCAGCCTCAATTCTCAAATTAAAAAATAAATAAATAAATAAAAATGTTGTAATTCTGATAACTATAATTAATGCTGCTTCACTATTGACATCTCTAAGAGCTAAGATGTAGACTTAAGAAAATACACCTTGCAAGGTCTATGTAATTGAAAATATTGGAAATCTCACTCAGACACCACTCTCAAATCTAGCAGAGAGAGAGAGAGAGAGAGAGAGAGAGAGAGAGAGAGAGAGAGAGA